>JAGSMS010000027.1:14991370-15607167 GCA_029286595.1 Bhutanitis thaidina
TGCCTTTCCCATAAAAAAAAAACTTCTTTTTCTTCTTCATTAGCAGCTTCCAAGCTATCCGTTTTACATTGTAATCGGACGTATCCGAGATTGTTAATTCGATATCTACTAGAAACTATTACTATCGGGAACTCTGTCACGCGTATAGTATGCCAATATTTAACTGTAATAGATAGAAATCCATTAATAAAATCGTTATCCTTTAAAACGCGAGCAATCTACTGATAAACAATACTCAGAATAGCTTTTAGAGAATGAGAGTAAAGCAATAAAAACATTTTAATAATATGAGAGTTCATAAATAGAATTGTCAAAATTGACAGATTACAATAAACTTATAGTAGCAATGACGCGAAAATGAAAGTTCTTTTGCGGAAGGTACGTTTTTTATTGAAGTTAATAAGTGTGTCAGAAGAGTGCGGCATCTAATTCTTGAGTTGCGTGAGAGAGACAGAGGAGTGGACTGTACAAAGAGGATGCTCACAGGTAAACACAACCGCCTCCAGATGCCGGACGTCCCGAATCCCTGTCTAACTTCGATAAGGAAGAAAATATCTAAAAATTTGCCGTACTAAAGTTAATTCTCGAAAACGTTGCTCGTCATTCGAAAGCTCTAGTACTATAAATAAATTACGAAAAATTCTACGTCGTCGAAGGTTCTACGTCGTAGCTTTGCTACGAAACGCGTAGCTACGCGTTTCAAGTTATTACTCATATTCAATCTTGCTTGTGTGCTTCGTAGCTCAATTTAATATTAAGTTTCTAAAAAAAGGTTTAATCATAGCATGTTATAGTTTCTTTTAATTCTTATCAGCCTCTAAACAGTCTACTCCTGGACAGACGTAATCGCCGCGCTTTACAGTCGAGTTGCGATCCCTGTACGAGACAACTTGCAGTTTAGACGTTGTTCTCGGCCAATGGATAATTTGCGGTATCGGCGTAAGAAAGGGAGTGGTAGACCCACCCCCTATCTTTCCATGGGTGTCGTAACAGACGACTAAGGGAAAAGGCTTGAAATGCACGACAACGCAATGGCTACCGACTGGTGGCCAGAATTAAGCTGACCGATGACGGGCAGCCTCTGAGATGCGAAGTGTCTGGATCTGATCTGCGATTGTCAATCCGCTTGCCGAGAGTGGCGATTATGGCAAATCCTCCTCCTCATGGAAAGGCCTAGGTTCTGCAGTGGATTATTTACAGGCTGTTAAGGTAACATAAGGAAAAGAGGGTTCAAAAAAACTTAAATGTCTTGACCTAAAATGTATTGGCTTTATTATATATTTAATTTACACTTTTAATATTAACTTTAAAGCTTCTGTAGCTGCGCCCATGAACACTTGAATGGTGGCATTAAGCACCGCACAGTGCTGTCGGAACTTTGCAATCTACCAACAAAGTCCGCCTTAAGGCTCTAGACTTAAGGCTTTGTCAGATTAATGTCCACAGTTTTTATATCTGTGATATTTATTGCTAAGATATAGTGAAGTTAGCTGGGGAGATTGTTTATCGTACTGCTTCGTAATATATATCAGATTATTATGGAAACGGTACGACAACTATGGTTGAAATATTATATAAATATATTTTGTCTAGATTAGGGGATTCCTAATACTTTACGGTAACTTAATTGTAATAACTAATAAGTAATAAAAGTTTTTATTTTTTTTAATACGGTTTCTCACAGATATTAAAATTAATATTAATGTGATTTTACGTTTTATTTTTCAGGGACTGCGTGAAAATTTTGCTATGGTGTGGAATACATCTAAACAAGAATTCTCCACACCTGAGTGGGACAAATAATTTTGGTAGTTCTACGTGGTGGTAATTCTTGGATTAAACTTGGATTTTATAAAAAGTGTTCATTTATTATTTTAAAAAAAACAGGATCAAGATACAATAAAGACTTTATTGCATTCTTTGTTATCTTAAACTTTGCCGACGAACGAAGTTATACGAGAGTTTTGTAAAAACCAACCACAAGCAAGCAACTCCAGTAAAAGGTAATAAAGACATATATATGTATGTATGTACATATACGCATATATAATTATATAACGTATAATAAATAAAATACACGTATTATAGTATATTATAGAATAACGCAATTCGAACCTGTGACGGTCTGTTTTAAAGTCAGAGCCGCAGCCCATTCTACCAACTAGCTGTCCTAAATAATGATCAAATTTATAAGAAATACATATCTCTTATCCGTTTTAAGTGAAACATTGCGTGCAGCGCATAAAACTAGCAGCCTGTAAGTGTCCACTGCTGGGCTAAGCCCTCCTTCTCAAATACGAGTATCAGAGAGGGTTTAGGAGCCGAGATGTGACCGCCACGCTGCTCCAGTGGCGGTTCGGCGGGCTTCACATATCCTCGAAATTATTTCTTAATTATGCAGTTTTCCTTACGATGTTTTCCTTCACCGCCGAGCACGTGGTAAATACAGCAATTAAAATTGCTATTAACAAATTTAGTGGTGCCGGCACCAGGGATCGAACCCAGGTCACTCGCGCTCTATGAAACTAAAGTGAGCGCTGACCACTAGGCTACCACGGCGTGCAGCGCATACAAAACTAAATTGGATAACTACATTATTTCTCTTGGAAAAATTTATTAATGAACGAGAAGGTTTTATCATTTACTCTCTGTAAATGATAAAAACCTTCTCGTATCTAATTTCTGGATAAAGAAGTATTTTCCTCACAGAACTTTCGTTTTCTCCCCAATAACAACTAACAAGATAACTTATTTTATTAAATGTGTGTTTCAAGTTTTAATAAGGTTAATCACACTTAAATAACACGTAGACATCTCCATGTTTTTAAGCATAAAGGTGGTAAACAACAACTTGAGATTTAATGTCCAAAAGGACTAAAAACCAAAAGTCTTCGTTAATTTCTTTCAAAGTATTTGTTGCTAGACGCAAATATTAATAAGCTTACGTGCCTTCGCAATTATGACTCAGAGTCTTTTAAAAATCGTATCAATTAACATCAATTCTCAAGCAATAAATATTTCTATCTGTGATTTATTATTTTTCATTTATCTCTGAGAATCTAATTCCTAACTCATTCTATCAAAGACTAACTGGATATAGACGTGGAGGCGTGTATAAAAGGTGGATATAAAGTATTTGTAAGTATTCATTGAATTAACAAGAATCGGTAATATTTCCGAGCGTAGATCGCAACGGTACGTTTCGCGTGACACGTGGACAGTGTCTCGGCAATATCTTATTAGCTTCGGGAATTAATACAAGCTCCAACAAAGGAATGTTATATTCTAAAGGCAAATATGAAAAAAAAAGAAAACGGGACAAGGTTAAACAATTAAGAACGTAACACCGAGGTTCGTGGGGGTGTAGAAGAATACGTACCGGTGGTGAGTGTTGCTCGATCCAGGGGTTGTTTCGACGGTGACCGTCTATCTCTTAGCCCACGATTAGCTTATCGGACACGTGATGGAAATAGGATGTAAACAAATCGCATTAACGGTTATCGGGTATGTACGTAGCAAGGCGATGTTGAATCGCGAGGGGTGGAAACGCGCGTACAGGGCGCGGCGCGGGTCGCGACTGCCTACGTTAGTGACGCACGGTATAAAGAGATGCTCTATCGATTAATGTTTTCAATTGCGATCGAGAGCATATTTTCAGTTGCATCAAGTTGTATCGAGAAGATGTTTTTTTTTTTTTGTTTCGATAAAATTTTACGAACTGTCGCATTTACAATTCATAATAAGAACCTTTAATTATTAACTTATGCGGTATATTACTGGGCTAAGGGGCATGCACTCTTTTAACCTTATTAAAGCACGGTGTGTTATCAATAAAATAATATAAATTTCCCCACAAAACAAACACGATCTTTCAGAATATTCTTCCGACTTCGTTTTTACATGCTCGTCTTTAATATAATTTAGCAAAACATTTCGATGATATATGTCCCAGAAAATCGATTCCTCGCAGCGATCATTCGTTATTTCGTTCATTCGATGTTGCCCATCACTAGGGCCAGGGCCCGCCCTCCGCGCATGCGTCGGTCGATGGCACAGTCGGTCAGTGGGGCGGCGGAGTGTGGACCGTCGGAAAACAAACACACTCTGTCCCAACCGGAGGTAGACGGCGAGGCGCCGGTACGCAATCGCCTAAACTGATGCTGTGTTCACACCTGTGGAGTTTCGATCCCGCCAGACACTAATAAAGATGTCGTTGCTAATAGATTCTTCATTCACATTGAAGAATAAACGTTTCGTACGTCACTTGAAAGTAAATTGTGACTGAAAGAGGAAAGAACATTATTATAAGCAATATCCATTCAGGAACTCGCACAAGGAAACTTATTCTTAATAAAAACACTAAAAATATGACAATTTCTTCTCTTTCAGAAGAATTTAAGTAAGAAACGGAGGCAGATAAAAAAAATTCCTTACGTCGAAAAAATAAGTTTTTTCATTTCTATTTACGAACTTACACATCATCGTAACTGTAGAAAGTCTACTGCTGAATTAAGCTCTCCCTCTAGTTTTCTACAAAGCACGATCCTCAGCCACCTGAATGCATCTTTCACCAAGAATATCGTGAGCCTGTAAGAGCCCGTAAAACGTCCACTGCAAGACATGGGCATCTCAACGAAAGTGCCAGCGAAAGCCAGCATATATCACTTGGATGGTTTGCCCACACTCACTACGCTGGGCAAGCGTACCAATACCCTCGGTTCAGTGATGCTGCCCGACATCATCAGTCCGTTTTCTGTGGACCGGCATATTCGGTCATCAGAGACTAGCTTATCGACCAGCGAGGTGCATCACGTGCTGATGATGTAAGCATTCGAGGAAAAAGATACAAAAAAACACTTCCAAAAAAATTAACATAATATACCATGCTTTTGAAACGAACTAACACAGAGAAACAAGCTAACAGACCGACAGGAATGCAACTTAATAAAAACGCGATAAAAATAATAAAATAATATAGGACAGTAACTATATATTGCAAAATATTCTTTTTTATCCAAATGTTCATTACTCCCGACTTTGTTATCCATTATTATTCTTCATTCAATTCTGAGCTATAGCTTAAGTTTCAGATCTCTGCCTTATGGGGAAGATAGTTTAAAATCGATTAAAAATTTTCTATCGAACAGAGAGACAGACAAGGAAGCGAGTTAATAAAAGGGTTGTTAAAAAAAAATATTGCACAAAATGCTGGATACACTTTAGATTCGAGGTTCATTCACTTTGCAGCCAAGTGCGCTGAAAGCACTTCAAAAGATTCAGTCAGGTGTCAGTGGCGTAAAATTTGTCATTACATTTATAATTATTCCTTTATTCGTGGAGGCATTTTCTAGACCTAAATTTCACATGGTAAAACACTCAGACTAGGAACATTTCTCAATTACAATCATTTATCACGTTCTAATGATGTAGGTACAAAGATTCTTAAGACAACACAGTTCAATATGAACCCGGATAAGGCACTAAATTTTTCTAATTCATACAAATACTTGAATTACACATAATCCTTGAAGAACTGCAGAAGAAAATTTGACATCATCTTTATTTTTAATTAAAACTCGACGTACGGCTTGAGAATCTGTCTCTAGGCGTACGATGGAAGGATCTGATGTATTTTTCAATCACACCGGAAATACATGGACTTACGATGGGTAGCGTATACGATTTAATTTATTAAGTGCACAAGATTTAGTATAATGCTTGTGATACTATAGTGCCGCAAGTTTACAGAAGCACTCACTCTTCTTTACCTTCTAGCATAATTACTTTTTTTTAAATTAATATTAGCAATGCTATTTAACTAACATTACTAATATTACTGTTAATCCTCCAAGTAAGCATTGCAGCTTTCATCTGGAGTGGTTCACGACAATAGTCGAATGGCGGGCTCGAACCTGAGACGTCATGTTTCGTAGTCCGCAGCCTAACCCATTAGGCTATTAGATCGTAACGCTTATGCGCTGAGATCGGAGAAAGGAGCGAATGTTGTATCTGTTATACTAAACATATTTATACAACACTGCTTCGTATGTCATTAAATAAATATTTATTTTAGAAGTCCCGCAAGCCGAGTGTTTACGGCATCTGCCTCCGCGTTGGGAGGCTCGAGTTCGATCCCTGATGTAGAGGGCTAGTACCGATGAGTTTTTCGAAGCTTGGAGACTAAGAAAATTACAGGTTCACCGACCAAGTAGGCTCAAGAGACTGAAACGAAGCTCTGTCCTCTCCGGTCTATAGTAATAGAGATAATTGTACAAGTCGTAAGAGGAAGTTATTTTAGAAAAATACAATAGATACAATATAAGAAATGAACTCTGAAATGTTTTACTAAATTACAACCATTATACGAATATATTTTTTGAACTTTTTTTTTTTTTTATGAAAAAATAGGCTTGCGTTTGACCTCAATCTTGCCCGATGGAAAGCGAAGATGAGGCCTAGGATGGTACGCGCTTGCCTAGATGTCTGTTCACTTTGGCCTTGAAGAGGTCCAGGTTATAGGTTTCCGGAAGAACTGACCTCGGCAGAGAGAACTCGGATTGTAGTTGATAGCCAACTGGCACGGTTTTTAATGCTATTGTTTTAAAGCTGTGGTGAGTTTTTTTGAGTAACTAAACATCAGCGCTGTGAACACGGAACTTAATTTCGAGGCTGTTTAAAGTTAAAAGAATATTGATCTTAGTTATGAACAAATAATAATGATATGAAAAGAAACTATTATTTACGGATTTCATTGCGTTTAATTTGGTCTTTATATTCCAGACGTTTCGATTGTGTTACAGCGGCCGTGGTCACGGGGAGACTGAGGTGTTAGACGTCCAGATGTCATAGTCAACTCGGGCTACCTTCAGGTTTTATTTATTAATTTGGCTCCGATCTACTCAGAAAGTGCTCACAGTATTTTGAGGTTTTTATGTTTATTACTGGATCCCAAGCCGCGGCTGATAGAGGTCAAGGTCACTCTTCCAGGGAATAAATCGTGAAGACCAGCTAATGAGTCATTTGTAACATGAGAAGTGGCTCCATCTTGCTGGAAAAAGGTGTAGCGGTTGTAGCCCTTCTGGTTTTGCATTTCTGTAGCCAAAAAAGTCCGGATCATATGGCAATCACGATTTATTAGTGATAAGTCGCCGAGGAGACATCAATTGGCCACCGAGGAGCCCTGATTTAACGCCTGCTGATTTCTTCCTATGGGGCTACCTAAAAAGCAAAGCTTACAATCCATTGCCACCCAACCTGAATGCTTTGGAGCAAAGAATCACTGAAGAAATCAACTCTATTCCAAGAGCGATCCTCCAGCGAGTTATTGAAAATTTTAGCTCCAGGTTAAATGAGTGTGAACAAATGAATGGTGCGCATTTGCAAACAGTTGTTTTCCATAAATAAACTTCAAGAATTGCTCTTCAAATTAACATTAAATTAAACGAGATTTAATTGATATTTTGTTTTTTATTTAGCATCTAAAAACGAAAAACATTCTGAGACACCTTTATGTTTGTATATTTATATATATTTAGACATTGTATTTAAACATTTTGTAATATCGTATAATATATGTAGGCCTTTGACCCGCTGTGCGCACTTACAGGCAACTATTAGTTAAGATATTATGTATTAATTAAGTACACAACTACCTACTTGTATAATAATAATAGTTATCTCTTTCCTAAAGGATTTGTTGGAAGAGAATTCTGCTCATGGTTAAGCTCGCCTTTGTACATTTATCTTGTATATTATTAAATTGACGGCTCGGTGGCGTAGTGTGGGTCGCGGGTTCGATTCCCGCACGGGACTAGTATCTGTACGGACTACAAATAATAGTTCCCGGTCTGGGTGTTTGTCCATGTGCAATTCATCGGAAGGTAACGTTTAAAAAAAAATTGTAAATTTATCATAATGTGTAGAATAAAGAATAATAATAAAAAAAAACCTAGACGAAAGAAAAGATAAATATATTAAATCAGAAAGCTAACATCGAGCTTGTATGACAGCGTTGTAATTCGCGTCTAGATTTAACTGTCGAGCGCCGGCGCTCGTTGAAATTGAAACCGGCGAACTTGGTCGCTGTAACATTTGTTAGCAGGCGAGCGAAGTTTTATTTGTAAATTGGTTTCAGTTCACGTTCTTCCCCGGTTCTTCTATTACGTGATTCCTTATGTTGAATTCGATGTTTGATTCGTTTACGTGTTCTCGTGACGTTTTAGATTTGGAATTCGAGTAAAAATAATATTTACATTGTGACCGCTGCCCCTAGGGTGGGTTCCGCCGCCTTGTCGTGGCAGAGTGGGCTTAGTAGCCGTGAGCCGCTTGATCACACACCCGCTAAAGCGAAAAAGAAACAAATGAGGAATGTCACAAACATATTATCTCTTTGCAGATGATACTTCGCTGATTCAAAGAGAATCGGAAAACTGAGTAGAGGAAAAAAAAAATTTTTTTTGCAACTCACCATCATCATAATATCCTAAACCAATCCTTTATGTCTGTGATTGTAGAACATTTTAACTTACATGATAATCTATGGATTTCACACTAGCCGAGCCTGTACCGTGAAGCCTGATTAAGATTTTGGACTGGTTTCATGCCAACAATTTAGCAGTTAATACTTTCAAAACCAAATGAGTTAAATTTGTATTGTCTAACGTACCTAATAAGGTTATTTAGAGTTTATTCATAGGACAGTATTTTTAGGGAAAACAATTGACTGTAATCTTCAGTAACCCCATAAAGTAACTTTGGCCAATAAACTCAGTTCAATTTGTATTCCAAACCTTAATATACTTTAAACGATTTTTTTAATGATCAGGGGGCGTGATAATTCAATACTGGTTGACACAAACTATTATGAAACTATTGTGTCGCTTCTATTATTTTAATAAATAGTAATTCAGTTCATGGATATTTTTTAAATAAAATTGTAAATAGTCTCATAAGTTTTTCAAGAATGTTCGGTAAACATGTAACAACGTTCCGCAAACACGGTTGAACAATCGATGCGAGTGTAGAACGCTTGTTAAAAAGCATTTGCGTTTACATTCTTACTTTGTCTTTTATTTAAACTTTATTTAAATACCTTTATAAAAGTATTACAAAGGGCGGACTTAATGCCTCTTGGCAATCTCTGCCAATCAACCCGGGGCGCGGAGAGATATTTTAAAAGTGGAAAACGTTAAATTTGTAAAAAAAATTATGTTGTATTATTTGATATAAATAAAATCTGTTAAACAAATATAAAAAAGATGATCCCTTCGGAGTTTCTTTCGCCTGTTTCTACTCCGGCGAAAGAATTCATTTCATTCGCTTCATTGATTGATTCATTAATTTCATTCATAGCTCTCCTTCACTCATTTCATTCATTCATTCAATGCACAGCCTAATATGATAGGGTTTGGCGAACCCTCTTTGGATATGAGTTGGTGGAGCATAAGGGGAGGATTAGCGGTGTCGCGGGCTCTGCTCTCTCTATCCTCCGCAGGCGAGGTGGAGGTGCGAAGGAGCACTCGTTTGGTCACTCTTCCTATCCTCCGCGGTTCTGCTGAGGCCGCACCGTTGCTCTTGCCTCCGCGGTATGGGCTGGCTCGATCGGGGTAGTATCACGACCTCGCAGAATACCGGCGTAAAGAAGAGACATCTTCTGCTTCGGCGTTTCGTTCGTTGCGAGTGAGGTAGGCAGAGGCCCACTCCCCACCCCCTCGTTCCTTCCCCGTCTTTATCCTTCAGAAGCTTATCTCTGTTGCAGATGTATGTAGGTGACGCTAATCACTTATCGGCTCGTTTGCCGGCTTTCCCATATAAAAATATATCAAACAAACGTGGCTAAGCCAATCGGAGAATAATAGTTCAAACCATCCAATCGCCCCACGAAACCACGATGATTCTGCAATAACGTAAAATAGCATTTTCGCAAACACCGATTGGATGGATTACGCGCTGATTTAGCAAAGTGAAAACGCGTTATGACTGTTTGAACTTTAAGTCGATTTCATTAAGTCGATTTAAGAAATTCGAGTGATTATTTCTACGAACACGCGTGCTGAGTAACCTTTAACTCCTGCCATTAGTAGATGCATTGCTGCAGCTCGAACAGTACCACGGCCACGCAGGATACCGACGAGAAGTAGAGGCATCTTGTGCTCCTGCGTTTCCTTCGGTGAGTGAGTTTACCGGAGCCGAACTCCTCTCTCCTGCCTTCCTATCCTCCCTCCCCGACTTCTAAACAACCTTAAAGACCGGTGACTCAAGTCCAGCTCCTCTGATGCCGCAGATGTACGCAAGCGACGGTAATCACCTAACATCAGGTGTGTGAAAAAACAGATATCGTGCCGCCTGTTCGTTAAAGAATGAGGCTCTGGCAATCAACTGCTGGAGTCTCTCCAAGAAAGCTCCAGCACACCTGTGCTGTATGTGTTTATATATTTCTTTGAGGGTTTGGCATACTCATCATGTTGGGCAGAGGGGTTGGAAAACATAAAGCTCCGTACCCTCTGTGTCTGAGATTTGGGTTCGAATACAATGAACGTGTACCAAATTGCGGATGGGCCATCGATCGGAAGATTCTCCTAGGAGGTTCCGTTGTGAATGATATACAGATCCACCGGGCTGTGAAGCATTCCATCTTCCTCAGGGGGTGACACCACATCTGTAACCTTCTGGTAATTAAGTTATTTGCAGCTGTTCATAGGCTGCAGTAGCTACTTACCATTAGACTGTTAGCTCGTTTATAATCCCAATCTAATAAAAAAAAAACAATCTTTATCCTAAGCTAACGATATAAATCGCACATAAGTTTCGAAGATCCCCTAACCACTCGGGTATCATGGCTTCATGAAAGTACACCGCGCGAAACACGATAATGTTCTACTACTGAAGTTTTAATTCAAACTAACTTCATTTTTAATTAAAATACAGTGCAAAGATATAAAAAGTTTCAGGATAAAGTTAATTACGAGCGAACTAATCTAGTCCCTAATGCGATGAACTTAACGCAGTTAGAAGTTTGCCAGCGAAGTGGATTCATCTTAACTTCTGAAGTGTAAGTTTTTTCTTAAAATACTTAAGATTATGCTCCTAATGGCCTATCGTATCTCTTCTGTGATTATCTATGGCCCATTAGTTAAGTTGGTAGTGACATGGCATCGTGGCTGATGATTGCGGGTTCGCATGAATGAAATGAATG
The DNA here is from genome assembly GCA_029286595.1 of Bhutanitis thaidina. NCBI lineage: Eukaryota > Metazoa > Arthropoda > Insecta > Lepidoptera > Papilionidae > Bhutanitis > Bhutanitis thaidina. The sequence continues at coordinate 15,002,565 of JAGSMS010000027.1, forward strand.
AATGATAATATGAATGAATGAAATTTTTCGTACGTGGTAGAGCCAAGCGGCGGCTTTTGCTGCTGCTCGAATTGCCCGGCTCCATCGGATTGGTACCACGGCCTCGCAGAATACCGCCGTGAAGTAGAGGCATCTTGTGCTTTTGCGTTTCGTTCGATGAGTGAGGTAATCAGAGGCCCACTTCCCCTCCCCATCCCCTGCCTCAACCTCCCTCCCATCTCCCAAATACCCTTAAAGGTCGGCAATACACCTGCAGCTCCTCTAGTGTTGCAGTAGTTCGTGGGCGACGATAATCACTTACCATCAGGTGAACCGCTTGCTCGTTTGCCGCCTTTCCCTTAAAAAAAATGAAATTATTGAACGAATGGAAATACTTTATTCTTCAACGTAAGAAAGATAATTTCATTTGTCAAAATTTTACAATCTACTAGCATTTCGCAATGCCCGGAGAATAAGCAGGCGAAAGAAACTCTTTAGGTATCCTCTTTTTTGATTATTATCCTTCAATAATTATAATGTATAACATTAAATAAAACGTATGGTCCCATAGGCAACTGGAAGCATGCTACAAAAATATAGTGATCCACTAAACTAAAGCACAAGATCACGAGCACAGCTCCTCGACCATGTTAAAGGGAAGTGACGCGTCTGATTGTTAAATACTGTATTGTATTATATTTATGGCTCTAACACGTCAATTCCGAGAATAAGTAAACTTTATAATAAGCTCATTATCCCAGACATACATGATGATTCTCTAGCTACACTCAGATAATCGGTTCAAAGTGCTACCAGGCCAGGGCCGATGCGTCGACGTCTCGGGATGCAAAAACCAGTGCTCTTAAAAACGAGTACAACTCTGCCTCCAGGTCCTTCAAAAGAGTTATCGCTGCGGCAAAGTTAAAGCACATTGGCAGAATTGGCGAGAGATTAGTTCGCCTCCCATCGGGATCCCGCGCATTCTGGTCTCTCGCCAAGGCTGTCCAGGGGAATTTCTGTCAGCCATCTCTCCCACCTCTACACAAGGAGGATGATTCGCTGGCCCATACTGCAAAAGAGAAAGCCGATCTCTTGGGCTCTCTTTTTGCATCCAACTCGACTCTTGATGACCGGGGAAACTCTCCACCTACCATCCCGTGGTGTAAGTGCTCCATGCCGGAAATTCAGTTTCTGCAGAGCTCAGTGCGAAAGGCACTCCGCTCCCTATGAATGCATAAGTCGAGTGGGCCGGACGGAATCCCTCCAATTGTGCTGAGAATGTGTGCCCCTGAGTTGGCACCGGTTCTCACGCGTCTTTTCCGGCACTCCTACTCTTCAGGTGTCGTCCCGAAATCTTGGAAGACAGCATTTGTGCATCCAATACCCAAAAAAGGCGACCGCTCTGATCCGTCCAACTACAGGCCTATTGCCATCACCCCCTTGTTATCTAAAATAATGCCATCATCAACACCCAGCTCCTGAGGTACCTGGAGGAACACCAGCTGATCAGTGACCGACAGTACCGTTTCCGTCGCGGACGATCAGCTGGTGATCTTCTAGTTTACCTGACTCACCGATGGGCAGAAGCAGTTGAGTCTAAGGGGGAGGCTTTGGCGGTTAGTCTGGACGTAGCGAAAGTATTTGATAGGGTTTGGCATAAAGCGCTTCTTTCAAAGCTTTCATCTTACGGGGTTCCTGAGAGATTGTGCAACTGGGTCACCAGCTTCCTCACGGATCGGAGCGTCAAGGTTGTTGTCGACGGTGCATGCTCGGACCCCAAACCGTGAATGCTGGTGTTCCACAAGGCTGTGTGCTATCTCCCACTCTGTTCCTTCTGCATATCAACGACATGCTACAAATCAGTAGCATTCATTGCTATGCAGACGACAGCACGGGTGATGCCCTATATACAGGCCGTGCGAATATTTCTCAGGAACACGTCGACGAGTGCCGGAACAAACTTGTGTCTGAAGTCGAGACCTTGTTATTCAAAGTCTTGGGGTCGACGTAATTTGGTCCTATTCAACCCCAAAAGACACAGGTTTGCGCGTTCACCGCTAAAAGAATCCCTTTGTCGTTTCTCCTCTTTTTGAGAACATTCCCCTTATTGCCTCAGCCAGTATCAGAACTTGGTGTTGACATATCAAGCGACGTTCAGTTCCGTGGTCACTTGGAGGGAAAGGCCGAATTGGCCTCCAAAAAGCTTGGTGTGCTCTGTAGAGCGGGACAGTATTTTATGCCGGTCCACCGTTTGCAACTTTATAAGGCGCAAGTTCGGCCCCACATGGAATACTGTTCTCATCGCTGGGCAGGGGCACCCCAGTACCAACTCCTTCCATTTGACCGCATCCAACGTCGAGCGGCTCGAATTGTCGGCGACCAAGCTGTCTCTGATCGGCTTGATCCTTTGGCCTTGCGAAGAGATGTTGCTTCTCTTTGCATTTTTTACAAAATTTTCCACGGGGAATGTTCTGAGGAACTGTTCGGATTGATCCCAGCTGCTAAGTTTCACCATCGTACATCGCGACAGAATTCGAAGTTCCATCGATACCACCTAGATGGTTGGCATTCCACCACAGTGCGTTTTAATCGAAGTTTTCTGCCACGCACTTCGATTTTGTGGAATCAGCTGTCGCCAGCAGTATTTCCGAACAGTTACGACTTAGGGACCTTCAAGAAAAGAGTTTATTCCTTCCTTAAAGGCCGGCAGCGCATCTGTAGCTCCTCTGGTGTTGTAGATGTTCGTGAGCGTCGGTGATCACTTACCATCAGGTGAGCCGCACGCTCGTTTGCCCCCTTCTTCTATAAAAAAAAAAAAAACTTTTATGTATTTGAAATGGAACTATTATTTACGGATTTTATCGCTTTTTAAATCCAGACGTTACGGGTGCTTTACAGCACCCATGGTCACGGGGACTGCTGAGGTGTTTTACTTTCTGATGTCAAAATTAACCCGATTACTGACAGCTTTATAATTATACATTTTCGGTCCGATCTACGCTGAATGAGCTCACGGCATCTTGAGGTCATGCAGTGGTATGCTTGGTCTAGGATTTAATTTAGTTTTATGTTATTTGTTTATATAGTTAGTTGTAAGATTACTGGTCAGGTTCTGTTTGTATGCGGCGTGGGTTACCTTTAATTAGTTTATCACTTTGTTAAAATACTCTGTTAAAATGGAATTGTTATATTGATTTATAAATGTATAGGCTTTTGGTAAATCAATTTAAAAAAGTTTGCAATGTTAGCAATGCAAATAGGATTATATTTTTTGATTTTACTGAGCAGTGGCTGCTTTAGTTTGCTTGTGTTGTTGTTGTTCTGTATCTCTGACACTGCATCCGATCCTTCCTCCGATCTTGTCGCATGAGCGTCACATCGGGTATGGGAAGGTGAAGACGAGCGAGTGCCTCTGCGCGTGATCAATTTACCCATGTCCTGGCGAGGACATGGGTAAATTGATCGACTTGGCCAGGTCAACGAGGACCACAATTAGTCATAACAATCATGATTATTAGCACCAGACCGTGATTATTAAGAACAATGAAAGCGCAGTTCATTCTCTACTACGAATTGTTGGGATGGCCAGTCAAATAACAAAGACGTAAGTTCCAGTTATAGTTTAATGATCCACACACAATCACTTATACAATTTAAACTCAACATTATCTTCTGTAAGTAATTTAAAACAAAATAAAAAAAAACACAATTAAAGACTTAATCGTAGTGTCCCGTCTATCGCCGATAACGACCGGAGTACAATTCATTCTAAGCAACCCCGGGCCGAACTAATGCGTTGATAATGTGGTGGGGCGGCCGCTTCTCCCACCATGAACACTCACCAGTCGTCAAAACAACGTCTTACTTAATTGATGTTGAATTATACTTTTGTTATCGCATACATTATTAATAATAACCTTAGTATATATGAATTAATTAATTAACTATCTAATAATAATCATCCAAGCGCTATTCGATATTAAACCAACAGAAAATATAAACATTTTTAAGATATTTCCGTATTATACTCACTAGATTTAAAGTTAACCAAATTGAAGTCTGTTGTGATGGAATAAATAATGCAATAAATTGTGTCTAAAACTTCCAGTTCAGTGCAATTTGTAAGGAAAACTTCAATGACCGAGTTTCACTCGACAAATCTGAGTTATGACATAAATCAATAACAGAGCACCGAATCCCATTTCGGGGATTGCCCGTAGTGAATGCACATATATTGTATCATTTATAATAAGCCCTCTCGACCAATACTGGGGCGGTCAGAGTTCTAGACATTTTTTTTCATTTTAACCCGTTATGATTTCTTTTAGTAATGCGAAACTATTATTAACGGATTTCATTGCATTCAATTTTACTTTTTAATCCCGAATTTTCGGCTCCTTTGTCGTTTTTTAAACTGAAAATTCATATTTGAAATGAAACTATTTATTACTATTTTATACTATAATTATTAATTTTATTTTTTATATTCCCGACGTTTCGATTGCTTTACAGCAGCCGTGGTCACGGGGGGACTCAGATGTTGGTCGTCCAGATGTCATAGTTAACTCGAGCTACCTTCAGCTTTTATTTATTAATTTCGGTCCAATCTACACAGAATGTGCTTACAGTATCTTGAGGTCGTGCGGTGGTATGCTTGGTTTAAGATTTAATTTTGTTTATTACTAAATCCCAAGCCGGTGCTAGTAGTACCCAGCCAACTTCTCTAAAGAAATTCTTTATGTTTTTTTTATTTCAATAGCCCCGCGAATCATCTGATGTAATGATTGGGGAGATCAAGGATATGATCGCAGACTGCACGTCCTTACAGATCTTTTAGTTTGTCCTATGTAAGAGAGAACACATTCACAATCAAGCTTGTACACTCCTGCATTTCGTTGTGTGAGGAGGTTAAAAATTTAATAGCTACGGTTCTAACAATTTTAACTTTTGTTTCCATGTTTGCTAGTGACAATTGTTTTGTAGAATTGAAAAAATAACTTTCCTGACTGGAATTCTGAACCTGATCTCATCGGCAAGGTGCGGTGTCCACTGAACGGCGTGGTATACGTAAAGAAATCTTCAATAGTTATTAAATTAAAGCCAAGTTTTGATGATTACGAAAAGTTTCTATCGATTGAGTTTCCCACTTAACGTTTTCGGATTAGAGTACTTTGATTTTAACTAAAATGAACCAGACGTTCGGAAAGAAAATTTAATTTCAAATAGACATAATCGACTTCTCAGTTAAATTTAATTTGACGTTTTTATGACGAGAAACAAACATAATCATTGTTCGAATATACTTGTATAAATTTGAGTACATCCACAAATGTATAAATATCCAAATACACTAAAATATTTTTTATTACTTAGTTAATTACATATACATTATTATTATTATTATTTATTATTATTTACTACCTGCTACGGCTATCTTACTGATCCATGGGTTGACTGGCAGAGAATGTCAATAGGCATTAAGTCGGCCCTTTGTCACCTATAAGCAACAAAGTTTTTTAAAAAAAAAGAAAAAAAAAGTACATATTTATTGATCAAACGTCATATACAGGAGAATATATATGGGCTGACTTAATGCCAGAAGCGTTCTCTATCAGTCAACCTTTGAGCGATGTAGAGACGAAATTAATGGTAGAACCAAGCGGCAGCTTTTGCTGCTGCTCGAACGGGCCGGCTCGACCGGGTTGATACCATAGCATCGTTGAGCGAGGTAACCGGAGGCCCTCTCCTTCCCCTCCCCATCCCCCTCCTCATACTCCTTCCCATCTCCCAAATAACCTTTAAGGACGGCAACGCACTTGCAACATTTCCGGTGTTGCAGATGTACGTGGGCGTGTTTAACGTTTGCTGCATTTCCCTTAAAAAAAAAGTAGCCGTAGATGACAATATAGAGTAGTAGTAAAGAGAAAAATAAATGTATATCTATATACATATACAGTATACATACTTAAATACGTACGTATACACACACGACATTTATACATATATCATACAATAAACAATAATATATAAAAATTCTACAACAGATCGACTGCCAACAAACTTATGCGAATACGAAACTGAATTTACATATGTCCATCGTTACGTCAAATTGTTAACTTCACACGTGCAGGTGAAAGTTGCCAGAAACAATTGGTTGCCTCTTTTTTTTTTGTTTCGTTGACCCAAATAGGTTAAGGAATTTAATCGGAAGTGTAACGCGGTTGTTCTGTCAGCAATAATATAGAACAAGTGTTTTAAACGAATTAACATAAAAAAAATTAAAACTGTGGTCGAGACATTTTAATCTTTTAATTTTTCACGCCCACATGCCACCAGAGCTTGGTTTGGACAACATGACATATTATCGATACGAATCGCACATAAGTTTGGAAAACCACATTTTTACTAGCCTGGGTTCGATTGCCGTTGCCGGCACCACTAAAATTGTGAATAGCAATTTTAAGTGCTGTATTTACCACGTGCTCGGCGGTGAAAGACAACATCGTGAGGAAACCTGCATGTCTGAGAAAAAATACAAATTATTGTTTTGAGGTTATGTGTAGCTCGCCAAGCAGCGCGGCGGTCTCTGCCCGTCTCCAAAGCTCAGATATTGGAGAAGGAGGCATTTCCCCAGGTGTGGGCACATTTTTACTAGCCTGGGTTCGATCCCCAGTGCCGGCACCACTAAAATTGTGAATAGCAATTTTAAGTGCTCTATTTACCACGTGTTCGGCGGTGAAAGACAACATCGTGAGGAAACCTGCATGTCTGAGAAAAATACAAATTATTGTTTTGAGGTTATGTGTAGCTCGCCAAGCAGCGCGGCGGTCTCTGCCCGTCTCAAAGCTCAGATATTGGAGAAGGATTATTACCTTATCTCATCCCGAGGAGATCTAGTCGACTAATGGAATCCCACAAAAATCTTCCGAATGCGGTAAATAGCGGAATAGTCGTCTCAAAAACACCAGACACCAATCTGACTACTCTATATTTATTATAGCATTGGCTACAAGGCTTTCAGCCAAAATGAAAACTTATTTTTTTAATTAATGACACAATTGTCATTAATATTTCTTGAAATCTAGTTTATATTACATAGACTGTATCAATATCTTTACTGATGAGATCAATAACGAAAATTGGAAACCTCTAGCGGACTTTTCCCAGCTCTAAAACTGTACTCGTATATATACTCTTTCACTTCTCACACTTCGCGCCAATGACAGAACAACGTGTTGAAGTAATTTAATACTTAGAGTATTATACTTAAAGAGAGGCAAAGTTTCATAAAATTGTGTCTTCTATAGGGGGGAGGCCTCCGGTTACCTCATTCGTAAGTTGCGGGCCTTCTGCTCGCGGGACTCTACCGTCGAAGCTGTAAAGACCACCGGGCCAACGGCGTATCTACCGTGGTTGGTTTTAGTCCGTCCGGCATCCTCAATGCTGATCCCGACATAACCAGTCACCGTCTCCGAAGCGGGCATCTTCCCCCAACGTAAAACTGAAATAAAAAAAATACCGAACGAAACGCAGAAGCACAAGATGCCTCTGCTTTTCCAGCCGGTATTCTGCGAGGCCTTGGTACTTACCCCGATCGAGCCGGCCCATTCGAGCAGCAGCAAAAGCCTCCGCTTGACTCTACCGTGTACGAAATAACTTTAATATGGCTTTCAATTTAAATTTAAAAAGTAGAATTTAACGAAAAATTTGACAGTTCCATCATCACAGATTGATGACAGCGGGCAAAGTAACGTACCACAACCAGATACTAGATGACGTCAGTGAGTGCACAAAACTTGGACGGTGCTGTTTCTATTCATGTTCACGTCTATTTCTTGTCTGGTATACCATGCATGAATATTAGTCCATCACCACGCTGTCGCCCTCGCACTAGAGATCAGTCTGTCCCCACAATCAGTCTGTGGGATTGGGGATCGGCGGATTAGGCAGGCGGTCGCCAGAGCCTAGTTCGTTAGTCAGCTGGATCCACGAACACGAGCACGTGAGATTAACCTTGAAGAAAAAGTTTGTATGTTTTTCCATTCATCTGAGCAAACTACATTGTGCAGGTAAGGGGCTACGATGATTTTGATGACAACACGAAAATATATCCATAATTTCGCAAAGAATATTAGAAAGAAAGAAAAACCATTTATTCACGAAACAAATACAACACATTGCTTATTATAGAATGAGAAAAAGAAATAAATGCAAAACATAACAAAAATTAAAAATTCAAATTAAAATAAAGCAAAAAGAAAACAAAAAAAAATGCTATAAAATTTGAATTCTGTCTTTGTTACGATTTATCTGTGCTGCAACGTTGCCGCGAAAAGGACCTCACTCAGCTATGGCCGCAGCTGTAATAACGGCCATGGCGATGATTTTCAGTGAAACCAGTAGTGGACAGAGTAACTCGGTTCACCTGCAATATATATGCGAAAGAAAAAAACAAAAAAAAAACAAAATTCGCCTGTGTTTCATCTGAATGTGTTGAGTTTTAAAATGTATTAAAATAAACATTACATTTTGTACCGTGAAACTGTGACCGTTTTCGTTCACTATTATTATTTTTTTATGCATTCGTTTCAACCCTAGCGTCCATTTTAGTTTTACACAAATTTTATCCGACATTCGTTTAATGTTTCCTAGATGCTTTAACTTGTCGTCTAGTTTATATATTGCGGCCATGAGAATGAGCACCAAAAAACACAAATTTCGTATTCTGTTTAATAACTCTATTTCAAGATTTTTTCACACACACACTGTGATTCATATAATTACAAAACACTATGCAGTTAAGTTCTAATATCCTACATACTAGAAATCACATACTAACTGTAAAAAAATAAAGTCATATAGCAGTCTGTTAATGTCCCACTGTAATGCATTCGTTTCAACCCTCCTCCATTTTAGTTTTAGACAAATTTTATCCGATATTCGTTTAATATTTCCTAGATGCTTTAACTTGTCGTATATCTTGTAGTTTGATGTCAGATGCCATGAGAATGAGCACATTTCAAGATTTTTTCTCTCACACCCTGTGATTCTTAAAATGACAAAATATTGTACAGTAAAATTCTAATATCCCGCATACTAAAAATCACATACTAACCGTAAAAATAATAAAAGTAATGTAGCCGGCTGTCCGTCCCACTGTCGGGCATAGGCCTCCTATGAATATTTGAAAGGGTTTTGGATAACTAGATCGCCAAACGATTGAGTGAACTCAGCACTAAAAATTACAAGTAACAATTTTAGTAATGCTGTCACTGGGATTCGAACCCAGGTCTCACGGGTACTATGATATGACCACAAACAAAGGATAAAAGAAAATAAAATTGTTTATAATATTACGACCATTGCATGAAGCTCTGATATGGCTCTTATATATCTAGAGGATGCTACATATGCCATGTTTTAATACCCGATTTTCTTTATACATTTTGATCGAATGACAGATAAAAAACTTACAAGCACCATAAGTAATCGATTAATTACTTAGTGATTTTTATATTATCTGTCCTTAATCGACTCTTAGGACGCCCAGGTGAGATTGGTTGGAATTTTACTCAGATACTGTTAATGGAACCGCCATTGCTCTCATGAAAATTAGAAACAGACATGCATACAAAGTCTTCCCTTGACATTTCTATCAATTTAAATTATTAGGAGGGATACAGCAACACCTTATTTCCACATGCCAGCCTCACCTGCAGGTCTTGCGCTGACAAACAAACTATGCTCTGGCGTCTGATGGCTGAAAATTCATCAAGACAGATTACTAACGCGGTGTAACGTTACTAATGCGAGAACATCCGTAATGCGTTCGCGAATCCTGGCGAGCATTTACACACTCCAAGTAATGTGTACCGGCTCGCTGACGCTTCCTCGGAAATGCTAATATAAAGAAAACCGTTAGTGTGTCCGCTGCTTTACTTCACAAAAGACTGCAGAACCTTCATTAATCCCCCCAGCGCTTATCCGTTCCATTTTTCTTACAACGTCTTCAAAGTTTTTTTTTTTTCTCGTTGTTTGTACATTCATCTTAAAAACTCGCTCGTCGGGATCAGCGAAACCTGGAATTGTTCCTCGGATCTAAGCGGACTTGTTCCAATATAATTCCCCTCATTGCATCAAATTGAAATCGCTAGCGGAACATCCAATTTCAGAGCTACGTCATGGAAAAAAATTAAATAACTTTTGTATGTTAAGAGATTGGAGTTTTGTAATCATTGATCGAATTAAGAGTTTGCCTTCGTCTCTTGGAAAGTCCACCACCTTTCCTTGGAGTTGAAACTTTACTATCGTTTCTACATAGCTTGTCGGTTTCTATATAGATAGGAAATGTTTAATTAACGTTTATGTTGCAATAGCTCTCCGATTTCGACGACTGCTACTTGTAAAGAACATTTGGAATGGACCGGCTCTACTGGGGCGGTACCACGACCTCGCATTGTACATGCGAGATAACGAAGAGCACTCAACCAACTTTTCAATAACTGTCAATAAGTCCCCCACCCACGGGGGTGGGCAGAGACTGCGGGGTTTTTATTCGGCATGATCGTTCAACTTGACTCGAGCAATCTTCCGCAAACAATTTTGCGTCGCCCCGCCTGAAATAATATTACCGGTGGCTAGCCTCTACCGCGCAAATAGATGCCACGGTAGAAATGCACGTGCATTTATATCGTAATTATTGTTACAAGATAAAAAAAAAAAAAAAACAATGCAACAGCTGTTTATCCCGCGAGCATCGCGAAGCCAACTTGACCTGACACAGCCCGTGCAAGCTTTTGCATAATTAACGAAGCCCTGTATGCAACACGTAAAACTTTATCCGAGTGTTGAAGAAACTTCAGGGGCTAAAGGATGCGAGTAAAAGGATGAAAATAACTTACGCATATTTATTTAAATGATCATAATAGAGAAGGGCATAGATTATTCTAACGTTAGTTTTTTTTTTTTAAATACAAATTGCATAATAGTTTTTTGTGGGTTACTTTAGTCGCAATAATTCAACTGAATAGCGTCTTTTCCTCAATGTAGGTATTTTGGAGCTATGTTTAATTTCTTATTATGAATGTACATAAATAAATATACTTAAGTACGTGTATGAATGTGTACGTATATGTATTTTAATTGTATTCATTATGTTCACGTACATTGTGTCCTACTATACTTAATTTTATAATAATTAGTTTACATATAATAATGTTCAACGACATACATATACTAAGTTAAAAAAAAAAGGTTTCTGTAGAACGGACTTAGATTTTTCTGTTAAAATTAGGGTTGTCTAGAAGAAAATGCATTGAGTCCGTCGATTGCACTTGTTTGTGCAGTAAAGTTTAAAGAAAAAAAGTATTCTTTTTTCTCTAAACTTCCCATAAAAAAGGCGGCCTTTGCCGGGCTTTACCTAAGACCTAATAACATAACAAACTTGAATCTTATGAGCTGAAATTTTAAAATAAATTTGCAGTTACAACGTTAACTAAATAAATATTTAACAAAGTTTATTGTCCCCATGGTAGAGTAAAGACTTGACATTAAAATTATTATCTGCCTCGACAGTATCTGGAGCACGGCGGTTTCTGTGTTTTAAAGCAGTCCGATTATACCCGCGATATTACCTTTTTTATTATTTTTAATTTTTATGGTTCCGTACGTTGACATTTACAATTACTTAATGTAGACTTACGTGCGTCCTACATTTTAAGTGCAGTCTTAGAACCGTTCAAGTCGCTGGTTATAAAAAAAAAAAACATGTAAATATTAAGCCATATACGTTTTTTTGTAATTGCTCTGTCGCTAATACATACATAAAAGAATCTCGTACAAGAAAAAACTAAAACTTTATTATTTTAACTCTTAAACTCGTTTAAATATTTTTTTACATTCATAATTCGTATTGCACACACATACATTCTATTATTGATTATATTTATGTTAAAATAAGGAACAAAACTTGTAAATATCACAGCTTTTGGAATGAAAAGAAATTTTTAAGAAATAAGATATATCTATACTTTGGAATTGTCATTCTGTTTTGTGATAAAATAATAAATAAATAAACGTCTAACTTGGTGTGATTATATATATTCATCATCATCATCATCATCATCATCATCATCATCATCATCATCATCATCATCATCATCATCATCATCATCATCATCATCATCATCATCATCATCATCATCATCATCATCATCATCATCATCATCATCATCATCATCATCATCATCATCATCATCATCATCATCATCATCATCATCATCATCATCATCATCATCATCATCATCATCATCATCATCATCATCATCATCATCATCATCATCATCATCATCATCATCATCATCATCATCATCATCATCATCATCATCATCATCATCATCATCATCATCATCATCATCATCATCATCATCATCATCATCATCATCATCATCATCATCATCATCATCATCATCATCATCATCATCATCATCATCATCATCATCATCATCATCATCATCATCATCATCATCATCATCATCATCATCATCATCATCATCATCATCATCATCATCATCATCATCATCATCATCATCATCATCATCATCATCATCATCATCATCATCATCATCATCATCATCATCATCATCATCATCATCATCATCATCATCATCATCATCATCATCATCATCATCATCATCATCATCATCATCATCATCATCATCATCATCATCATCATCATCATCATCATCATCATCATCATCATCATCATCATCATCATCATCATCATCATCATCATCATCATCATCATCATCATCATCATCATCATCATCATCATCATCATCATCATCATCATCATCATCATCATCATCATCATCATCATCATCATCATCATCATCATCATCATCATCATCATCATCATCATCATCATCATCATCATCATCATCATCATCATCATCATCATCATCATCATCATCATCATCATCATCATCATCATCATCATCATCATCATCATCATCATCATCATCATCATCATCATCATCATCATCATCATCATCATCATCATCATCATCATCATCATCATCATCATCATCATCATCATCATCATCATCATCATCATCATCATCATCATCATCATCATCATCATCATCATCATCATCATCATCATCATCATCATCATCATCATCATCATCATCATCATCATCATCATCATCATCATCATCATCATCATCATCATCATCATCATCATCATCATCATCATCATCATCATCATCATCATCATCATCATCATCATCATCATCATCATCATCATCATCATCATCATCATCATCATCATCATCATCATCATCATCATCATCATCATCATCATCATCATCATCATCATCATCATCATCATCATCATCATCATCATCATCATCATCATCATCATCATCATCATCATCATCATCATCATCATCATCATCATCATCATCATCATCATCATCAGGCCAATCGTGAGAAGTTCTCGCGCTAACGATCCCGGACTGAATGACCGAAAACACATTCTTTTCGGTAAATACGTAACACAGATATACTGTGTGGTTGTACGGAACCCTCAGTGCGCGAGTACGACTTTGCAATGTCTACCGCCAGACGGCGGGGCGACCATTTCGAAATAAATCAGACCAAAATTAAGCTGACCGTCACGAGCAGCAGCGCCAAGGGTCTGATACTGCGATCACTAATTCGCTCGCCGTGCGTGGTGACTATGACTAATCCCCCTTATCGGAGAGGCAGATGCCCAGCATTGGACTATTTACGGGCTGATAAGGCAAAGTGTTGCGCAAAATCGTTGGATGCAAGTGGCACAGGACCGAGCTTTGTGGCAATCTTTGGGGGGAGGCCTATGTTCAGCAGCGGACTTGGGTTAGGCTGAAATGATTGCTGAATTACCCAATGGTAAAATTGTGACTAAACTGATTGAGCTAAAATGATAATTTTGACATATTACTGCTTTGACTGTAGATATATTTACGATAATAGTTCGCTGGGCCTACCAGATCCAAATCAAAGACCTCATGGACCGTCGTCTACTGCCCGGGTTTAAGTCGCCGACTCGCCGACAAAGATATGCTACGGTGATATACTATTTGTTTTCTATTTTCTTTTTTTTTTTTGATGAAAAAGGCGGCAAACGAGCAAGCGGGAGCGGTCACCTGATGGTAAGTGAACACCGTCGCCCACGTACATCTTCAACAGCAGAGGTGCTGCAGGTGTGTTGCCGCCCTTCATGAGTATTTGGGAGATAGGAGAGAGGATGAGTTGGGGGGTGGGGAGGGGGAGTGGGCCTCCGGTTACCGCACTCAACGAACGAAAAGCAGAGGCACAAGATGCCTCGACTTCGCGCCGGTATTCTGCGAGGAAGTGGTACCACTGCGGGAGAGCCGGCCCGTTCGAGCAGTAGCCACGTAGAAAATGATATTTTCCTCTGTTTCCGAAGTTGGACAACTTTCATATTTATACCAACACTCAGCAATAATTCAGCACTCGCCGTAATATTTAATGAGAGGAAACTAGAACTAATTACAAAATTTTCCACCAAAACCTCTGAGAGATTTATACACGAAATTCTCAAATGGGCGAGCTCCATTGCGTAATGAAATTCGCACAATTTCATTTATCCTCAACGCGGATCACCGAAGCTATGTAAGGTAAAGCCAGACACGCTCGCGGACGCAGGCATACCCTTGTCACTTCACAGACGCTAATCAGCCAGAGGACACTTCCAGAATTCAACGCCGCCGTAATCCTTCTCCTTGCATAATTTAAACTTAAATTTAATCAAACTTACTTAGAATGATTACTTATTTGAATATCAGACAACATGCAGTGTCACAATGCTTGTTATGTTTTGTGTAAGCATTGTCATAAGAATAATTAAATTATAAAATATCCTATACACTAAACAAGTAAGTAACTATGTGTTATTGTATCCCGGAAACGGCTCTAACGATTTGAATGAAATATGATATTTAGATTTCTATTTTTTTGAGAAAATTCGTTTTCTCCAGGAAAAAAAGGTACCGGTATGTTAGCTGTTTAAATGTTTAGGTACTTATTTAGAATCCAAACCACAGATGGATTGTATGCGGTAGAGCCATGCAGAGGATTTAGCTGCTGCTGGAATGGGCCGACTCGACCGGGGTAGTACCAAGACCCTATTTAGGATTATGTTTTACGATTGATTATGTACGATTATTATCGTTGGCTTCGACACTAAGACAGCGTGTTGTACGTAAATAAGTTCTAGTGAAAAGATAAAAAGGTAACGACTAAAATAAATTTCTAGATCCCTAACCACCGCATTATTTAGTATACGGTAGTGAGACCAAGTATATATATACATATATATAAGTGTGGCGAGCCCTTCCCGGCTCCAAAACCCTCTCAGAAGAGAAGGAAGCCTTTGCCCAGCGGTGGGCACTTACAGGCTGCTACTTCATTTTTTTTTTATACACAATACATTGTTTTATCTCTAGTCGACTTTATCCCTTAATCTTTTAATCGTGGTAGAGCCAAGCGGCGGCTTTTGCTGTCGCAGGAGTCGGGCCGGCTCGTCCGGATAAGTACCACGGCCTCGCAGAATACCGGCGTGAAGTAGAGGCATCTTGTGCTTCTGCGTTTCGTGCGGTGAGTGAGGTAACCAGGCCCTCTCCCCTCCCCTCCCCAAATATGGTAGCGGTATATAATTTTGAGCTACCCCAGGAGGTACCAGTACCTACGGTTCTGGAGAATCCCTCACTGAGCATCCACGTTCAGGCTTTCCTACGCTACCTAATCGTGGATGCTCAGTCTGCCCCCGCGTATTCTGGGGGCAATATTCCGCTCTCTTTCTTTCCTACTCGAGGCAAACGCAGCAAAGAAACTATGGCATCCCCTACCGCGCTCGCCGTGGATTTCTGCAATATCAGGGACTCCACTCGAACCTTAGCGCCGTTCATTACCATCTTGAAACGGCGAAGCCGGCCTTGCTTTTTCTTACAGAGACTCAGATATCGTCTCCGGCTGATACCTCTTATCTCCATTACCCGGGGTACAAACTGGAACCTCCTTTGTGCCCCGTGCCGGGCGCGTATACGTCAGAGATGATATCTGTTCTCGACGCCTCGGTAGTCTTGAAGGTTTGGACCTTTCTACCCTTTGGCTGCGCATCGACAGCGACGACCATCCGCGCGTCTATGCGTGCCTTACAGGTCCCATAGCGGTAATACCGTAACTGACCGACTCATCGACCACATCCAAATGGCTACAGATTCCGTGCTACAACAGATCCCATCCGCAGAGATCGTGATTCTCGGCGATTTTAATGCCCACCACACCGATTGGCTCGGTTCTCGCATAACCGATCATGCGGGGAGATCTGTTCACGACTTTGCATTAGCATATGGCCTGACACAACTGGTAACCTCGCCGACGCGGATCCCAGACGTGGAAGGTCATACACCTTCCTGTTGGACCTTTGCTGACCTCACACCCGGACGGATATTTGGTCTCAGTCGATGCCCTCTTGGCTCGTCGGACCACTGTCTGATCCGGGTGTAGTGCCTATCGCGCGCCGATCCCGAACGCGATCTGCGGGGTTCCGCCGTGTGTGGCACTATGGGTCGGCAGATTGGGATGGAATGCGGTCTTTCTTTGCTTCCTATCCATGGGGGCAGGTTTGCTTCTCGCTGGATGATCCCAACGTCGTTGCAGATTCTGTCACCGATGTGGTACTTCAGGAATGGAACTTTTATTCCGTTCTCTGCAGTGCCTGTCGGAGGTAAATCCCAGCCATGGTTTGGTCGCACCTTCAAAATAGCGTCACGCCGAAAGCGGAAGTGCTACCAGGCCTGGGCCGATGCATCGGCGTCTCGGGATGCAAAACCAGTGCTCTTAAAACGAGTACAACTCTGCCTCCAGGTCCTTCAAAGAGTTATCGCTGCGGCAAAGTTAAAGCACATTGGCAGAATTGGCGAGAGACTAGTTCGCCTCCATTTTAAGTGCAGTCTTAGAACCGTTCAAGCCGCTGGTTATAAAAAAAAAAAACATGTAAATATTAAGCCATATACGTTTTTTTGTAATTGCTCTGTCGCTAATACATACATAAAAGAGTCTCGTACAAGAAAAAACTAAAACTTTATTATTTTAACTCTTAAACTCGTTTAAATATTTTTTTACATTCATAATTCGTATTGCACACACATACATTCTATTATTGATTATATTTATGTTAAAATAAGGAACAAAACTTGTAAATATCACAGCTTTTGGAATGAAAAAGAGAATTTTTTTAAGAAATAAGATATATCTATACTTTTGAATTGTCATTCTGTTTTGTGATAAAATAATAAATAAATAAACGTCTAACTTGGTGTGATTATATATATTCATCATCATCATCATCATCATCATCATCATCATCATCATCATCATCATCATCATCATCATCATCATCATCATCATCATCATCATCATCATCATCATCATCATCATCATCATCATCATCATCATCATCATCATCATCATCATCATCATCATCATCATCATCATCATCATCATCATCATCATCATCATCATCATCATCATCATCATCATCATCATCATCATCATCATCATCATCATCATCATCATCATCATCATCATCATCATCATCATCATCATCATCATCATCATCATCATCATCATCATCATCATCATCATCATCATCATCATCATCATCATCATCATCATCATCATCATCATCATCATCATCATCATCATCATCATCATCATCATCATCATCATCATCATCATCATCATCATCATCATCATCATCATCATCATCATCATCATCATCATCATCATCATCATCATCATCATCATCATCATCATCATCATCATCATCATCATCATCATCATCATCATCATCATCATCATCATCATCATCATCATCATCATCATCATCATCATCATCATCATCATCATCATCATCATCATCATCATCATCATCATCATCATCATCATCATCATCATCATCATCATCATCATCATCATCATCATCATCATCATCATCATCATCATCATCATCATCATCATCATCATCATCATCATCATCATCATCATCATCATCATCATCATCATCATCATCATCATCATCATCATCATCATCATCATCATCATCATCATCATCATCATCATCATCATCATCATCATCATCATCATCATCATCATCATCATCATCATCATCATCATCATCATCATCATCATCATCATCATCATCATCATCATCATCATCATCATCATCATCATCATCATCATCATCATCATCATCATCATCATCATCATCATCATCATCATCATCATCATCATCATCATCATCATCATCATCATCATCATCATCATCATCATCATCATCATCATCATCATCATCATCATCATCATCATCATCATCATCATCATCATCATCATCATCATCATCATCATCATCATCATCATCATCATCATCATCATCATCATCATCATCATCATCATCATCATCATCATCATCATCATCATCATCATCATCATCATCATCATCATCATCATCATCATCATCATCATCATCATCATCATCATCATCATCATCATCATCATCATCATCATCATCATCATCATCATCATCATCATCATCATCATCATCATCATCATCATCATCATCATCATCATCATCATCATCATCATCATCATCATCATCATCATCATCATCATCATCATCATTTAAAACGGCCAATCGTGAGAAGTTCTCGCGCTAACGATCCCGGACTGAATGACCGAAAACACATTATTTTCGGTAAATACGTAACACAGATATACTGTGTGGTTGTACGGAACCCTCAGTGCGCGAGTACGACTTGCACTTGATCTGTTTATAAAGCGACCAATGGGGCTAGAAGTATGCAAGCATAAATTCGGAGGATTTCTCCTATTCATTTCAAAGTCCTATGATTTTAAAATATCTAATTCCACCCAATGTAAGGTTCGCTTTTAGGCACACGTGTACGTTTTTAAATGCCGCACTTTGTATTTAACACAGTGGCCCAAAATTTCAGGCGTCCCTTGTTTCGGCGGAGTTGCGTAAGATTTCCGGGAGACAACATTATCCAATACATCCAATTAATTAAAATTTTATGAGTACATCACAGTATAGCCACGACTACTGAGGGAAAAGCCTTGAGAACTTTGCAATGTCTACCGCCAGATGGCGGGGTGACCATTTCGAAATAAATCAGAGCAAAATTAAGCTGACCGTCACGGGCAGCAGCGCCAAGGGTCTGATACTGCGATCACTAATTCGCTCGCCGTGCGTGGTGGTTATGACTAATCCTCCTTATCGGAGAGGCAGATGCCCAGCATTGGACTATTTACGGGCTGATAAGGCAAAGTGTTGCGGGAAATCGTTGGATGCAAGTGGCACAGGACCGAGCTTTGTGGCAATCCTTGGGGGAGGCCTATGTTCAGCAGCGGACTTGGGATAAGCTGAAATGATTGCTGAATTACCCAATGGTAAAATTGTGACTAAACTGATTGAGCTAAAATGATAATTTTGACATATTACTGCTTTGACTGTAGATATATTTACGATAATAGTTCGCTAGGCCTGCGAGATCCAAATCAAAGGCCTCATCGACCGTCGTCTACTGCCCGGGTTCAAGTCGCCGACTCGCCGACAAAGATATGCTACGGTGATATACTATTTGTTTTCTATTTTCTTTTTTTTTTTTGATGAAAAAGGCGGCAAACGAGCAAGCGGGAGCGGTCACCTGATGGTAAGTGATCACCGTCGCACACGTACATCTTCAACAGCAGAGGTGCTGCAGGTGTGTTGCCGCCCTTCAAGAGTATTTGGGAGATAGGAGGGATGAGTTGGGGGTGGGGAGGGTGGGCCTCCGGTTACCGCACTCAACGAACGAAAAGCAGAGGCACAAGATGCCTCTACTTCGCTCCGGTATTCTGCGAGGAAGTGGTACCAATGCAGGAGAGCCGGCCCGTTCGAGCAGTAGCCACGTAGAAAATGATATATTCCTCTGTTTCCGAAGTTGGACAACTTTCATATTTATACCAACACTCAGCAATAATTCAGCACTCGCCGTAATATTTAATGAGAGGAAACTAGAACTAATTACAAAATTTTCCACACACAGTCGAACATTATCCTATCCTATACATGTTTGAATGTATGAATATGTGTATTTTTATATTATTTATTCGTTACGCTTTATGTTCCTCTATATGTATGGGTATGTATTGTAAGAGAGAATAGGTGACAAATAGAAATCTGTATTCTCTGTCTGCCTCTACGGATGACAAGTCGACACGGACGCCTGCTCATAACTCGTAATTAATCCATTCCCGATCCTCATTTCGTGTTAAAGCTGAAACTTTAAAAAACATTTGCTTTCTTTGAACATAACAATGCGCAGTCACGCTACTGCACGTCGTCGTTCTGCTAATTTTGATCACGAAATGGTTACCCCGCCATCTGTCGGTTAGCCGACGCGATTTTCCCGATATTTCGCTTAGTAGCCTTTAACGACTCGCACGGGAAGAAATGGCGAGCCCGATTCTTATGGCAACTCACGACCATTCTCCAGTACCTAAGCGAACTTGATTTATGAGTTGTTTTAGTTTTTAAATATAGTCTACATATTTTGTATAGCCGATTTTGCAGCATATACGATTATTCGGGAATACAACAAATACCAAAATGGACGCATCTGTTGCACACGGCTGTGCGGCGCGGCCCACTGACTTTTTAAAAGCTCGAATTTGTTTTGTTTTTGAAATAACGTTTGAATAAACTTTTGTCTCTCACAATGTGCACGCCGGTGTTAAATTTTAATTTTCCACACACAGTCGAACATTACCCTATCCTATACATGTTTGAATGTATGAATATGTGTATTTTTTATATTATTTATTCTGTACGCTTTATGTTCCTGTATATGTATGGGTATATATTGTGTATTTATTTAGATATATCAGTATATGTTAGAGTATATATATGTGTTTGTGTATATATCAATATATATTTATTTTATTACATTTTCACTTCTTTCTAACTTGTGTACACCCTTAACCCTTGCTCACTGGTCATTATTTCCTCTGCAAAATGGTTGGCTGGTAGAGATCGCTTCTAAGGGATAAGGCCGCCAATTGTACTTTTGTGTATTTTATGTTTCTTTTTATATTATTTTTTTTTTCGTATTTTTCCTATTGGTGTACAATAAAGTGTATTTCATATTTTCTTTAGTAAATTAATATGATATTTATTTGCTCAGAATGTATGTAATACAAAATGTTAGATATTAAAAAAAATTGTATGGAATCCATCTACATTTTGCATTGTGGCGGGTTGCTTAACAAAAAAAAATTTATCGTCTAAATAATATTAGAACAATGATTACTTGTGTTAACGCGATTAAATCTATTATTTAACGAATTTTATCACGTTTAATTAGTTTTTTAAATGCAGACGTTTGGTCACAGGGGTGGTGGTCACGGGACTGAGGTGTTTGACGTCCAGATGTCATAGTTAAGCCGGCTACCGTCAGCTTCATAATATTAGAATGAGAGTTTTTTTTTATTAAAAATATTACATGAAGCCCGCTAATTTATTTTCATTATGAATTCTAAATAGCAAAAGCTAGCCAAACGATAATTTTGAAACTTTGTTTCTCCTAATGGAATTTCTTTTACCACATTTTATACGGGCACTAATACCAATGCTAAAGAAGTAAAACCGTGTTTCTTTACTTTACTAATTGTGTTAAGTAACAGCCACTTAATATATTACCTAGTTGAGATCTCCGCGGGCCGTTACAGCATCCGAAAGGCAAGACGCCAAACAAAAACAACCCTTCACCCTAAATAATTAATTAACTCCAGGCCGTGGCGCCTCTCTCCTTACACGCGGCCCGCGAGAGCGGAAACTCTTAATTGTAGTTTGTAAACAGACATAAATTTCGTCGAGTATCTCCAGGATATTAATCATATGGACCTGGGGACTAGCGTGAGATGAAAGGAAGTATCGTAATAATTGCAGGATCATTTCGTATGATCTTCCGTTATAACTTCACATCGATAACTTTATGTTTTTATTAGATATAGAACTGAGATAATAGTCCACCTGATGGTAGACTATTATCTCAGTGGGGTGTAGCCCGTGGACACCTGCAAACAACTTCGATCGAAGAAGGTCACTGATGTGTTGTTAACCCTGAGGGCGAAGCAATCCTATTTATTAAGGAACATTACTAATATTCCCGTTAACCGTTCGACTAAGCATCACAGCTTGTATCTGGAGCGGTTCACGACAATAGTCGAATGGCGAGCTCGAACTTACGACGTCATGTTTCGTAGTCCGCACCCCATGGGTTACCATTTGGCTATTGGCGCTTCAAATACAAATTACACTGACGCTCTATACCTTTCAAACCAGAACCCAACAGTTGTTACTGTAATTATATGTCTATATGTAGAGTTGTTATATCGTAAGATAATAAGTTTTGACATTGGATAAACGAAATTACCTTTCTCACGTCGAATAATAAATAGTTTTGATTCGACTTATCTAACATTGCATCACAGGTTATCAGTCTTTTTAAAACTTATATAAAATATTCTCGTGGAGTTTTTCTAGTTATTACCAACATAAAAAATATATTTTTTTGGCCACAAACTACAGAAGAGTCATAATGCAAAATTTTTTATCGTCTGGACGAAAATATTTGCTGGAAACTCCAGCTCCAGCCAACATCACAGTGGTCCCTTTCTTCATTCATTCCACTTCATTCACATTAAAAAGTAATTGAAACGGTTACTTAATTTTTTTTGTGTGATTGCTAAATATACATTTTTCTTTCTTTCTTTTAACCGGCGGCTACAGCGTATCGTGGGTATAATTAATTTAGAAATTACCGCGCAGGGGGTCCCCGCGGACCAATCGTCTCTACGGCAAATACCACAAAAATATGTAATATTCCTTTATAGACTCATATTTTCACCTCTTATCGAATTCAGCTGCCCCTGATGGATGTATACTTGAAATGAGAGGCCGCTACTATCTACGCGTACTAGTTACATCCCACACAAGGGCTTTGCCTCTCTACCGTGGTACTAAAGTCATGCTGTCCAGTCTCGTTGCGATCCTTCTTAAAGATTCCGCAAGGCTCTAAAACCGAGGGAATATTTATGGAGATAAGAGCCCTGCGGAGGAGATCATTCGTCCCGTTACAAGACACCCAACTGGCCACTTTTATGACAAGTATAGCCGCTGGAGGCCCAACTTACGCCTTCAAGTGTTAGTAATTAGTTAGACATATGTATATAACTAACAATTTAGTTACATGAGTTATATGTAAATTAAATAGAATGCCCCGGGGATTAATCGATAAATTGCAAGTGTTTGTCGCTGGTCGACATCACCACAAATAGACCTTCGTTATTATTATTTCCGTTGTCCGGTTGACCAATAAATATAAGACCATAATCGTGTAAACGGAAATGACACTCGCAATTGGCACAACCCAACTCTTAACTCCTGACATTTAGGGGGAGGGGATAGAGTACTTTTCGTTATAGGTCGTGCCAAACCGTGGGCTCGGTCTCGGTCAGAATGACTAATCATATATATGTATTCGACGAAGTTATTGCTGTTAGCCGTTTTGGCTTTTACAGCTTCATAGGTTTGCGCTTCATAGGTTTTTATGACCAATCATCTTTGAACCAAGCACTAATAAGTGCAGTGTAGTGAGTACGAAGAGAATACTGATTAATTTAATACATGATTACGATCAGACAAGTTAATGTGTGCATCGTAGGAATATTAACCGAATACCCTGTGTAAGAAATACCTACCTATTTTACTTCTTTGCCGTTCCATTATTATTATTTATAAATCACGTCATCTCGAAACAAAAACAGACTAAAATAAAGCAGACCGATGTCGGGACGGCAGCGTCTAAGATGCGAGGTGTCTGGTGCTGCGATCGACAATTCGTTTGCAGAGTGTGGCGATTAAGGGAATCCCCCATTTGAGAGATCTTGACACATGCTGATTAGGTAGCTAAGGGATATAACAGAAATTTGTAAACCATATAATGAAGTAAATGTTGTATGTAGTACGGCTAACAAGCAAAGCTCGGATTCAAATCCCACAGACGAGTGGTGGGGAGCAGCAACACTGGTGTAACGGTACTGCGCTTATTAACCTGTTTGACCAGCGTGGTGAACAACCTTTCGAATAATATAAGAGACCGCCGGCTTCTGCTGAGGCTCTCTCGGAGAGGGTTATGTTCAGCAGTGGACCACAATAGGCGTGTGTAGTAGTAGTAACAGCAGAAGAATCTCTTCTGCCACGCACTTCGACATTGTGGAATCAGCTGTCGCCAGCAGTATTTCCGAACAGTTACGACTTGGCGACCTTCAAGAAAAGAGCTTATTCCTTCCTTAAAGGCCGGCAGCGCATCTGTAGCTCCTCTGGTGTTGTGGATGTTCGTGGGCGTCGGTGATCGCTTACCATCAGGTGAGCCGCACGTTCGTTTACCTTCTTCTATAAAAAAAAAATAACAGGAATTCCATCTTAGCCAACAGAGATGACGACACATCCGTAACCTTCTTCGATTGCAGTCGTTAGCAAGTGTCCAGCCTTTTATTTCAGACTAGACCGAGTGTGTGAAACTTCCTACGGCTTTCGTGAAACACAAAGACTATGATCTACTCCAGGTTTCAAGGTAATCCCATGAAAAATTACATTCAAAATCACCTCACCCGTTCATGTGTGATCGAATGACAAATACCCACAGCAATCTTTGTCATTTCTAGTATTAGTGGTCTGCATCAGCATCCCACTCATCCTCATAACTCCTCAGCGGGAGTATCTGAAGAATTAAAAATAAAACAAAGTGCTATCCTTTTAACAGCTTTATTGTACATCATAGTTTTTTTTTTTAACTCGATACGATGATGATATAAGCATTTCCTATGACAGCATGCACTGATATCATTTATCTTCTATCCGCGCAGACAAACGAAACTGAACTCTAATACTACACGTTAAGAAATATTATTACATGACAATTTACCACCAAAAACACGTTTTCTAGTGTTGTGGTTGAATTATCGATACATTTAAACGTATGAGATATCGATATACCTTGTCACTCGATCAAATTACAATTTGAGTTATGCAACATCATAAATTACATTCAAAACTTTAGTGATGTTACATATAATATATATAACGTATCTACATTATGTATTCACGATGATATATTAAAGGGTCCGTATTACGACGTTTCCTATGTTAGCTGCGCAAAAAGTTAATTATGTTAGCAAACTTTTTGATATGGGAAATCCCATCGGGGGTTAAATGTGGAATTTAAGTGAGTTAAAAAGGGGATGGGCAGAGCAGGTTACCCAAAAACTCAGAAAAAAGTCGGAAGGTTCACGTACACATAAATTTTATGGTTATAATGTCAGAGGAACATAATTATCGATAAATAACTTGCTGTATTAACATTTGACAACACTATTATTATATTGTATTTACCTTATCACCATATTTTAGACTAAGTTGTCAAAGATAAAACTAACTGTTTCTATATAGTTTTTGGTAGCGTCAAATGTTCTCATATCAAAGAATTGCGTGGTGACCACAGATCTAACAAATTAAACTAATTAGAAAGAAATGATTTCAACGAGAAGAAATTTGAATCACACCTTTATGAACATACAGAAAGACATTTACCATATATATATCCTTCTAATACGGACCCAGCTCTATTACACTAAAGGAATGATAAAAAAATAATACATAATCGACGCTTTTCTCTAAGATATAATATGCGTTTTAATGAAATTCGTATTTAAAACATAGAAATAATTTTATACAAAACAATAAGCGGTTGTAACGATGTGGAAAATTTCTAAGGAAACATCTGAACTTTTAAATACCACTTTTTTTATTAACTTAAACACTGATCTGCAGGGTATTGGTCGCATCTAATGATATTTCACACAAGTAGTGGCCGTAAGAATCTGCCACCCCCTTTCTTCCCTTGACTGCCGATAGATGGCGTGATAACCGTCTCGAAAAACCCAAACTAAAACGATTAAGACACATCCTCCTTTTGGCAGGAGCCTACGTCCTGCAGTGGACTATTCCTAAGCTGTTAGGGAATTATCAGCTTACAGCACTTTGAAACCGGCTCTGCGACACAATAGACATGCAAGATGATAAGTATTTACAGGATAACGACTTGCGAAAAGGGGGCGTGGTGCTTCGGCCCTCAAAGTATGCCGAATTGAGAAAGCGCAGTTGCCCCGCGGGAAGGCTGTGCGTTTTCTATAGCCATAGGCAATGGGGCTGGCAAAAGTTCTCCAAAAGCATCCTTGTCCAGGCAAACACATTACTCTTTATGTAACACAGATCTGTCTGTGCGAAGTAGCCGCGATTCGGTAGGTTATTATAAATTATACAAAAAAGTGTTTTCAAATCCCATGAAGTTTGACTGTACGCAAGTGCCCGTACGATGTTCACTTCGAAGACGTCTCCTATTGTAATTTGTATGTTTCCTAAGTGACCTATCTATCTACTTTTGTATGTGATATCAACTGATGCAAAATTCAAACAGATAGATTACAATGACGTTTAACCAATAGTCATTCTGACGTTAGCTGTCAGTTTTTTTTTTTAAAGTATCGTCTAGGCAACAGAAACAGGACTGTCTCATTAAAAAAAAATGTGCAGCTGTAAAAAAAATTACATGAATGACATTACAAACAACTAAGCTCTTCACAATACAGGGTCCGCAGTGCCATGGTAGAATTGATATGGGTGGCTTGTACAAGACCTCGCTGAATAGAATTAATGCTAGGCATAATAAAAAAACATCATTCCGTTTCTGTCAATTGCTTGAAGGTGAAAGAGATAGAAGGATGTTTTAAACATGTTCAATGCTTTTTCTAATTAGCGAGTTATTGTGCTCTAAATATCAGTTCTTTCTACTTTTTGTAAATAAACATCAGAAATGTTTTCAAAGTTGCTGCTGATATATTACTTTAAAGACCAGAATTGCTTGAACTTTCAACACCTACTATTCGAAATTTCTTAAAACCCATATGTTAGAGAAATATTCACTTTATTATATTGATATTCTAGTGTTAATATTTTTTTTTTAATTTTAGTGTTATTTAAAACAGACATTTTAAGGAACTCATTTACTTTCTTTTATCGGAATTGCAAAGACATGCCATCGCCAATTTAACAAACTACAGGCTCAGCTTAGATGTAGCTAATTCAATTAAATAAAAACAAAGAAACATCTTGATCATATGTGCTAAATTAGAAAACATTTTTTTCTTTTATCGGAATTGCAAAGACATGCCATCGCCAATTTAACAAACTACAGGCTCAGCTTAGATGTAGCTAATTCAATTAAATAAAAACAAAGAAACATCTTGATCATATGTGCTAAATTAGAAAACATTTTTTTTTATTTAATTAGAATTTTTCAGATTGTTTTAATTAAGCTGTAGTGACCTGCCACAGCATTGGTTTTTTTCGTGTTCTCTTACAACAAATATTTTTGTGCTTAAAACCCGATTGAAATAAACCACGATACAATACATATTCACGTCTATCTTCTTGAGATTCTCGAGGAAAATGCTAAATATTGTGTTTAAACTAAATGTATGGCCCCGCATACAATAGCATAAAATGTTTATATGCTGAGCATACACATTATACATATTCAATATATAAAGAAATATAATCATATGTGAGGGACAAATAAAATCTGACGTTGGATCCCAACGTGTCGGAGAAATTATATACAAAACATTTTAATATAATGTAACACGCCGTTTCATCTACCGTTCTATAGAATTCGGGAACTGCGAGCGGCGTCCTGCAACAAAAGCATAGAAAGCGTGGACTTAATACATTGACGTGGTGGAGTCGAGCGGAGGCTTTACCTGCTGCTCGAATGGGCTCGATCGACCGTGGTTCTCGGATTGGTAGTTAACCATATACCATAACTTAACCGGAGGACCAATCCCTGTCCCATCCCCTATCACACCCCCCGCTCAACTATCTTTACAGGCCGGCAACGCAGCTCATCTTGTATTGCAGATGTACGGGGGCGACGGTAATCACTTACCACGCATCATCAGGTGAGCCCCTTGCTCGTTTGCCGCCTTTCCCAAAAATCAAAAAAAAAAAACTTCGATTGACAAACTAGCTAACCGTACGTAAGGTGAGCGGTTACCGTGTGAGTGCCCCCTCCCAAACGCTCGCAACCCATAATTATACCGGTTCTCTGTACCTTTCGAACCGGAACAACTTTCGGTAGCAGTGCTCAGTAGACGGTGTAGGGGATTGACTAAGTGGGTGCTTGGCTTTTAAAGATATCAGTTGAAACTATAGAAAATTTTGTTATTTTTTTTTTTAATCAGCCTGGATGATACCGCGAAGACAAATAATCTGATCCTCGTTTAAGTGAAGAAACATTCACGACTAATGTCTAAGGGAACCGACAGCAACGATGCCATAAAGACAAACAGGTAGTCCCGAGCCCAGCTCATTTCTTAAGAAAGGTTAACTACGTTTTTTATATACAAATAATATACTTTTGTATGGTAAAAAAGGCCTGTAAGTGCCCACTGCTGGGCTCAAGTATCTGAGACGGTTTTAGGGAATAGTCCGCCCACGCCGCTCCAGTGCGGATTGGCGTGCTTTACATATCCTCGAAATATGTTTTTTTTTTTATTTCCTTCACCGCCGAGCATGTGGTAAATACACCACTTAAAATTGCTGTTAACAATTTTAGTGGTGCCAACACCGGGACTCGTACCCAGATCACTCGCGCTCTATGAAACCAAAGCGTACACCCTGACCACCACGGCTCATTTGTGTGGTATAACAGGGTCAAAAACCCTGTTCACGCCACCGGGTAGACGCTGAGTGCTTACTTGCCGAGCGTGGCGCCTAGCATCGTGTCTCGTAGAGGCCGGAGCGTCCGATGTAGCGCACCCATTTGATAACGTCGTGGTCCGAGTAGTTCAGTTTCGGCTCGAACACCTTCAGGTAGCGGACCTGCAAATCAAACATAAAGTTTAACATATAGGAAATTTCATAAAATATACCAAATGTAATCCACCAATTGAACCACATCTTTAGTCAAGGAAATACTGACTGAGAAGGCTCATCGTTGAATATCATGACTCCTCACAGATAAAGCGTAGATTTATCGAGGAGTGTTACCCACCCAAATAAAGTCGGCGGTAGATACGATTTTAAAATGTGATAGTTTCCATCAAATCCTACTATGAAACGTTGGCAGACCTGACACCATTATTTTTAAGTATTTTGATAATCTGGCACTGTACACTTTTCGGTTGGATAAGAGACACATTTCGACTATTTTCAAAAGGGAACCAATGAGAAAGCAGAATAACAGAACGCCGTATTCAAAATAAGAATAGAAAATATAGTTTATAATATAGTTATATAATTTTGACAGCTTGTACAGTATAGCCTATATAGTTATACCTTGAAGCCGGACGGTGCAAACGGCACTTCGAAGCCCATGGAGATGGGCGGCCGCGTCCACTTCTTCTTGGTGTCGGTCTCCAGCAGCTCAATCTCGGCAGACAGCTGCGTCTCCTTCATACCGGCCATGCGTTTGATCCTGTAGACAAAGCGATGACCATTGTAAAGTAACTAAATTCATGAGATTTTTTTTTTCAATTTGTATTCTACTTATTTTGTACTCTGTGATGAAAATAAAAATAAATGACTATAGCCAGTTTGTATAACAACATTTCCTTACACATTGTAAAGCGTGCACATTAATTTTTTTCATGGCCAGTTATTAATTTTTTAAAATCAATAATATATGTAAAAGGAAAAAGAAAATAATTACACACAGGTAAAGAGAAAAATGTTCACACGGGCAGTCTTTAACTTGGGACTAAGTGATCTATTCAAAGAGACATATAATATCGGAAATCTTTAAAGGCCTGCTATAAAACAGATCAAAGTATTAAGGACTAAGATGTGAGAGAAAATTCTATTTAGGCTTATTAGCCTAAATTTAATAAAAAAAGTTTTCCCTTTGGACTTTAAAAACGAGCCTCAGCATTTAGGGTAACATGGTCATCATTAACAGTAACTCACTTCCAGACGATCGCATTCTCCGAGGCCTTGTACTTGGCCTTCCCCTTGAGGCAGATCAGCTGCACTCCGCTGGTGTTGAGCGGTGTGGGGATCTTCACTTCTATCTTCTGCCCGAGCAGCGACGGCTTGAAGTTGCTCTTGAGCACCACCTTCACCTCCATCTTGGTGCGGCCCACCTCGCGCACCAGCGGTATCACGCGGAACGGCAACGATATGTCTTTGGTGGTGCGGTATCTGGAATAATAATTGATCAGTGAAAATTGCGCAAGTTTTGACATTGGGAAAGTTTGATATCCAGCTGTGGACGGACTATTTAGAGGATGCTGAAGGTGAATAATATATATCACAATAATAATAATAAACAAACATAATATCTAATAGATCAGGGAAAAAGATTTTTCGTATTTTATCTACAAGTTCAAGGTATTCTTTATCATAGTTTATTAACAAGTGCCGTTTTGTTCGATAAAATGTTGCCATTTTGTAGGCATCAAAAAACTATGACAAGATGTTAACCTAACACTACCTAAAGAATTCTGATGAGACCAAAACAGGTGAACATCTGAGGGTGCAAGATCAGAGCTATATGCCGCCAAATGCAGCGAGCGAGGAGTGTCTGAGTATTACGACCCACCGAACCAGATTCAGCGGTGGGAGCAAGGGATAGTACTTCCGATATGTCCGTGCTTCGAATATCGAACACTGTGGGGTTCGATACGCGCGTAGGATACGAGACCATGTAAGTAGGCGATATATGGCGAAGGTGGAACACCATGGAGTTTTAGTGGGTATGCAAACCAGGCTTAATCCGTCCTAATATTTCCGTTATGTCAGATATGCTACCATCGTATTAGAATAAGTTGCCATATTCATCCCATAGAGAGTTACCTAATGCCTTAAAAATATCTTGACGTCTGACAGATCATTGAATAGTGAATCTATCCCATCTCCAATATGTCAATTTAGCCGTCTAAGACACAATAAAGGAAATAAAGATAAAATTTAGACATACCTCATGAGCTCGAACTCGCCGTCGGGCGGTATGAAGGAGATGGAGTGCTCGGTCTCGAACTTGCTGAGCTTGACGCACTGGTGGAACTGACAGTCGTCGATCACCACCACCGGCTTGCCGGAGCGCGCGCCCTCGCTGTCCGTGTTGCCGGAAATGCCACCTGAGAAAAATCCATAATAAGCTATTTAAGTATTTACGCGAATTTTTTTTTTTTATGGAAGAAGCGGGCAAACGATCATGCGGCTCACCTGATCACCGATGCCCACAAACATCCGCAACACCAGATGCTGCCGGAAGCAAAGTAAAGTAGCAGCCTGTAAATGCCCACAGGACAAAGCTCTCCTTCTCTAATATCTGATAGGGTTTTGGAGCCAGGGAGGGGGACGGGTCAGCTACGGTGCTCCAATGCGGGTTGGCGGGAAATAATATTTCTCGGACATGCAGGTTACCTCGCGATGTTTTCCTACAACGCCGAGCACAGGGTAAATTCAGCATTTAATATATTATTAACAATTTTAGTGGTAAACATTGGGAATCGAAGCCAGGTCAATCAGGTGACTCTATGAAATTAAAGCGAGCGCTCTGTCCACTAGACCACCAGTTTACGCGAATACTAGGCATTGAAAGTAAACAAATTAACGTACGTAATTAATTACGTAATCTATCACAATTAATTTTATTATCTACAGACTCCAGTATTTCAAGTTTCTTCTTCATTAATAAAGCATGCATTATTGTTTTAAATAGTAAATATTATTTTAATTTTCTTTTTATCTTACGTAAGAATTATAATACTTTTTTTTAAGAAAAAACAAATTGAAGTCTTTGCCTCACCCTGCTATGGCCTGCTATGTAACTTTACCTTACCAGCTTGTAAATAGTCCGCTGCCTGCCAGACATAGGCCCCTCCCTATTATTTTATCAGTATTGTAAAGTAAAGTAGCAGCCTGTGTATGTGCCTACTGCTGGGCACAGGCATCCTTCTCAAATATCTGAGAGGGTGCAGGAGTCGGGAATGACCGCCACGCTGCTCCATTGCGGGTTGGCGGGCTTTATTTTATCCTTATTGACAACTGATCAATTATGATAAATTTTAAGAAATGAGCCATAAAATTATTTTTGTATGATTCTTATATTTAGAATATGTTGAATAATATTTTGATTTGCAGTAAATGTTAAGTTTAGGTACCGCTGGGACTCTCTTATCCTGGAGACAAAAGTCCCTATAAAAAAAACATGCACTAACAGCTTCATTTTAAACCCTAAAAATGTTTCTAAATTTATATATGTATTTATATTTATATGTACTTATAATTAAAAACCCTTTTCAGGGTTCGGTAATAATTTTTCACATAGAAATAAGAATAAGACTCACCATTGCCCTTCCCTTTAGCCTCCATAACGATTTTGTCATTGATGCCGAACTTGCATTCGGGCATTCCGGACAGATAGGACTTCATCACCACCTTGCCAGCTACGTGGGCGGATAGCACTTGCCCTGCAATAATAAAAGTTTATGCATTTAGTATTGTCGTTTGTATGTGTGTTGGTGTTGATTATAATAATTAATTACATGGGCCGTGTGATGCTATATTGACTATATTGATATATGTTATATATCATTTCCGATTGACATAAATCTTTTCAACTTCGAACCCACCTTGAGGAGACATAAGCAAGTTGACATATTCCAAAACATCAAGGAACAGCTCATTGCGTCTGTACTTTATGCCTTCCCTTCGCCATCCAATCTGGCCTGTCACCTGGAACAAAATTAAAAACATATGTTTCACAAAAAAAACTCTGATTTGATTGTACAATAATAATTGATTAAATTTCGCTGCATGGGAAGAGTCCAACTAAGTCAGAATCAAATCCAACATCTATGCAACCTACAAACTATTGGTTTTCGAGTTCTGACTCACTATTTGCTATCCAAATGAAACTACCGTATGTTCATTTTTATATTTAAATACTTGTTTTTCTAAGAGAACTCTCATGCCTAGTTTCAAGCATGATTGTATAAACACAAACTTTCAGTTGTGTGGTATGTAACAGGAACAATAAAGATCCCTCTTTAACAGAAACTGGAATCACACTGTTATAAATAAAATAAATGTATAAATATTCTTTATTTCTCACCACAAATGCCATGAAAATACATGAATATGAGGTATAGAACTATTTTATCGACATTGTCATTTGTGATTGGTGCTGGTATAGGTTCAAAGACCCGTATAGGTCAGAAGGGCCACCAACTTCACCAACCCAAATGTTATGTACCGATAAGAGTTTTTAAGTTTTGTGTTTCTGTAATATTTCTGTTTTATTATTTTCACCACTATAGCCATATTTTACAGATAAACCCAGTACTTGCAGTGAATTACTGTACTTGCTTAAGCATGAGGGACTTTTATCATCTGGGCTCAAGATATAATTGTAAAACTGTATAAGAGACATTAAGGGTCAAACATTAGCAATCAAAAATATCAGAGTATTATAATTATA
Organism: Bhutanitis thaidina; assembly: GCA_029286595.1. Taxonomy (NCBI): domain Eukaryota; kingdom Metazoa; phylum Arthropoda; class Insecta; order Lepidoptera; family Papilionidae; genus Bhutanitis; species Bhutanitis thaidina. The sequence goes on from JAGSMS010000027.1 coordinate 15,036,275, forward strand.
ATTTACCTGTGATGTTATCTGAGCCTGCTCTTCCTTAGAAGCTGACTTGATCCCCTGCTGAGTGATGAAGGTTTTCAGAACTCCAGTATCAGAGTTTTGTGGATAGCCAAAATCCAAGATCTCTGTAAGAATTAAATTATTTTAGCATATACTGCCAACATACAACAACAGTATTATACTTTAAGAAATAAAAAAAATTATCAAAATTCATGATATCTGTGAGAATAAATATTATCTAGTAAAATCAATGAACATTGAGTGCTATGTGACCTATTTCAAAATATCTCGTAGCTTATAGCCCAAATTAAGAGATATAATTAGTAAATTTCTTTATAGAAATTTCAAAAACAACTTAACAAAATCAATCTTTCACTGTAAAGTTAAGAAAGATGAAAATCAGGGTGGATTGATAGTTTTATAAATCAAGAACCTTCCATGATACTATAATGTTGTGTTAAAGAAAAAGTTACTCTCAATGATATATATAATCTGTCTAAACAGATTTACAAACAATTATTTTTTTAGTTATAGTAGTGCCGTGTGCCCATTCAGATGAATTCTCTCCATTGGTGTTCACAAGAGGCAACTTACAGAAAAGCCTTGAAATGGCTAGTAATCAATGGTGAGATGTCAGAGCATACCAGTGGCAGGCAGCAGCATCTAAAGTGCAAGGTGTCCAGTACTGCTATCACCAATTTGCTAATGCTCTTTATGGGAGTTGCTAAGTCCTGCAGTAAACTAATTACATGCTTAGTAACAAGAAGAATGAATTTTAACAAACATTAAGGTTTGCATTGTTTGCTTACTAACTAGAAAGAAGAAACTCACCATCCAGCAACTCATAGATGAGCACAAAGTTATTCTTAATGTTCTCTTCGGAGATCTTGCCAAAATACGATTGCATCACATCAATGATCTTTAGCAGAAATTCAAAAACCATTGCCGCATTCACATTCTGCTTTGTGACTGCTGCCAACCAGATGTTGGCACGCTGTTGAAATAATGTTTTATTAATAAAAATACAAAAAAGTATCTTTATCAGTCTGTCAATAACAAGATTTCATGTAAATGAGATTTTTTAAACTTGTGTAAGACTCTTTCTCTTGTTTTACTTTTTTCAATTATTTAACTTCTTACGCAATGCCATGTAGATAGGTGGACTCAATGCCTGAGGCATTCTCTACTAGTCTACCTATAGGAAATGCAGATATGAAATGTATAGGCATTTTTCAAATACTAAGGATGTCCAAGAATACTTTAATTAAATATTGTAATGCTATATACTTTAATACAAAATTCTTTCAGTGTTGGGTTAGGTTGTGATAGCTTATTAAATGCAGTATGCATTACTTAAAATAAAATATTGTCCTGATGAGTTTAACAATATAAGATAGATGCAATTAAATTTAATGCTAAATATATAGTCTATATAAATTATAATTTGACTATGGATGTCATAGAAGGTAGCAATAGCAAATATGTTTAACATCTTTACATATTGTAAGCAGTTTTAGATGACAGGGAACAATAACCTCTTAAATTTTAAAACTGCACTGCAAATCTTATTTTTTTTAAATATGTGTGTATTTATAAATTAATGCTCTTGTTTAAGATTAACCCTGTCCATATACAGTTTGAAGGGTGTAGTAGAGGGATACTTTTTACATTAGGGGATTAGAAGAGACAAGTTTGCATTATTGTTCATGTTGTGATGCAATTGACGAGAAAGGAAAATTGTACAATAAAATTATAAGAGAACAGATGGCTAAAGAAAGAGGTAATTTTTAAACATACCTTGATGTGGAAGAAGGAGGTGCGGGCGATGTTCGTAACGGGCGAGCGCACTTGCTGCCTGGCATGAATGACATTTACTCTGAACGCATCTACCGCATTCCGCCCTATATCGTCCCTATACACCCTCGAGATTAATACTTCGCCTTTATGGTTGTATACGAATAGGCCGCCGATCATTTTGACCAAAGCCTATAGCTGTTGAAGAAAAAAAATACTACCTACAATATTCGAAAAATTAAAACATATCGCTAGGACAATCCAGCATGATTGATAGGTCGTTATGTGGATCAATAAAACAGGATATGACCAATAAAATAAATCTAATACAGTTAACTATTGGGTAGCTAAACATTCATATTATATGCTTACCTATTCCATCCAAAGAACAATCATCGGTCACCACTATTTTTGTGAGTGCATTTGCGTTAGCTTAAACGATTTAAATCTATCATTTTAAGGTAAATTCATAAAGAATAATGAAGATTAAACTTCGATACCCGCCCCCAAAATGAAACGTCAATAGCATCAGATGAGTTGCAGAAGGACAGTATCGCCAACACAGAATTAATTTTTCCCTAACGGTTTTTCCAAAATGTACTAAGCTGTAAAATGTACTGGATGCACTGGAATCCTATATTAGTGTAAAATGAGGTACGTTCTTTCCTCTCAGATACAGATTCTACATTTTTTAATAACAGTTCACGCATAAAAACGTGTGTATCAACTACAAACTCAGTTAAAACTCAACTCCGTTTTCAAGTATATTTCTAATTCTAAGAGAACAACAAATTTTTATTATGTGCTACAGATATATAATATAGCACAATAGAGTAACATAACTATGTGGTATCGGGGTAAGAATCTGCCACCCCGTTTCTTCCCGTGGGTATAAGTCTTGAAGATTGTAAGTAGTCTGCCGATAAATGGCTCGATACCGGGATTAACAAAACTAAACCGGCCTATGACGAGCAGGAGCGTCTAAGGTGGGAGGTGTCTAGTACTGCGATCGCCAATCCGCTTGCCACGCATGGTGCTTACGGAATATCTTCTTCACAGGAGAAAACTCTTTACTGCAGTGGACTATTGATAGGCAAGTAAGATAATATTTTTCTATATGAAATGGCTGTGATATAAAATCTGGGTCAGATTCATTTAGATTGAGTAAATTTGATTCTTCGTCTGAATTAGAAGTAATGTAAAAACTTTTTAATTATAAATATGCACATAAAAAATTAAAAGCGATTTGTGTCTACTAAACTAAAAATAAGACCTATGTTAAAGGGGTGGCTTTTCAAATTAAGGTTGTGTAAAATTACTAAATATAATATTATAAGACAATTTTTATTTTATTTTCTGTCCGCATATTAGTAATACATAGTAGTAAAATTCTATGAGCCTAAATGTTGAAATTATATAACATATCTATAATTCCCTAAAATCGATTATTAATCTTTCACATATTTATATTATTTTTGTCCCGTTTTCTTGGTGAATAATCTATATGGTGGCTACACTATAAAACCATTGATACCAGATTAATTATTTATGAGTGAAAATATTTGTGAATTTAATGTTCACGTTAAATTAAGTTTTATTTATCATAAGTAAATTACATACGAAAATAATCATTTTGAAATTAATTATGAAATACATAATAATTTTTAGACTTTTTTGTGACATTGGCTATAATGTTCTCAGTTACTTTAAATCCTTTTAAAATATCGACAGTAAATTGATAATCTTCTTTACTGAAGTTTTGTTGGACGGATGGAAACGTCTTAAAAATTAACTGTTTACATTAACTTGTACTTGTGGCATAATACACTATCAATATTATACATATACACTATTGAACTAAACAGAAATCACAAATTTTAGTGAAAGACTCAACCATCGCGACTTCGCACCAAAAGTCCACAACCATAGTTAATTTGTTTCACAGACAATTTTTGAAAGGAATGGTTTATTACGTCTATTTCGTTTATGGTTCGTGATTTGGGTCGATTATGTCATGGCGGGTTAGATGTTTTCGGCGCTTAGTTTTATTAAATTTGTTTTGAATTACGCCGTCAATGATCTCGTTTCCTGCGCTTTTGTTTGAAAGTGACAATATCTGTACTTTAGTAATCTTTTTATAAATCTTTCAAATGCTGAAACAATTGCAAATGGGCTTACGCACGTTCATGCTAATCGCATCCAAAGTATGGAGTTGTTTTTGTTATATGTTTAGAAAGCAGTATCGAGCGGTAAATATAAATTATAGCAATTCAATAGTGCCTCTGGTGATTTTCAATAGTATATTGTGTACATACATGTGGTGTTTCCTTTACAGTTGGCTCAATATCAATCTGTCAAATATGAAATCTATCCTCTCTCGCCAGTATCTAGACACAGGTTGAGTAAGTATTATCAGTTATTATCAATAACTTATTATTATTATGATTACTGTAATTCGTCCAATGATCTGCAACATTGTATTTATCATGTCGTACTTACATTATCGGTGTACCGTTTCTAAACGAAAGGAAAATTTTGCATGTAGACATTACAATTTAAACACGCCAATAACATTCTTAGAAAAAAAACTCCGCAGATTTTATAACTGATAGAATTAGTGATATATCATGCAAACGTTTCTTGGCCATGTTTTCTTAACAATGTTATTGTTTACTTATCAGTTAGTTTTCAATCACTTTTCAAGATTACCGTGTTTGATGTTGCTCCTCCTTCAACCGTTTTTTTGTTGAAAATACTAATGAAATCTACCTTAACAATCGAATTTTTAATATTTTATAAGAAAAAAAAATTTATATCCAATGTTGGGATGCATCAAATTAATAAGTACTATGAATAGCTGCATTATTTGGTCTTAGCATAAAGTAAATTATAGTGTTAACTCTCTATATTTACAACATACTCTATAATCAACTCTCTTCCCATTTTTTTTTCAATCTAAACAAGTTCTCGAATTTGGTTACTTAAATTTTTTGGTTAATTTGTATGTAACATCTTTTCATTAACCAAGACATATTATAACAATAGAATTTCTTTTGTTGAGATATGTCATGAGTTAATAAATAAATATACCAGAAAAAGTCATTGACATTGTGACGACTAGGTCTTAAATAACTTCTCTGTCCAGGAGTTGTGTAGGTGGGTGCTATCCTCTTACACATTTTGGCAACTAACAGGCAGTGCTGGTTGCACTGTTGTGTTCTGTTTTGAAAGATGTAGTGAGCAAGTATAATTACAGGCATTACATCTTAATCCTCAGGGGTGACAACACATCCTTAATCATTTTTGATTAAAGTTATTTGTAGGTGTTCATCAGCTGCAGTAGCCATTTACCATTAGGTGGACAACTGTTAACTTGTTTGTTACCCCTATCCAATAAAAAAAAACTTTTTAAAATTTCATATAGACTGAGTCTTGTATTAATGTTTTTTTTATTAATCCTTCCACATAGCCATTATTATTTATATGCTTTGTTAAAAAACCTACATGTTATGCATGATCCTTAGATAAGGTTAATAGAACTAATGATGATTTTAGAAACTGTGGTATAATTGTTACAATACAAATATTTAAAATATTTTTTGTCATTATGGTTTTTTTTTCTGGTTTCTTTATTTATTTAACAACAAGATTAAGCAGTCCTTGATTATATTATAGCTGAGTTTAGTAATAAGTTATACTAACAATATAGATGTCAAAGTTTTCTTTGATAAGAAACATACAGATTAACAGTGTAACTCATGTTTATTGAGTGTAATGTAAGTTGATGCTGTATAAATAGACTCTTTTTGTATAATGCGAATACTACACATTTTAGATGAAACTATTATTTATGGATTTTCTCTCATTTAATATACTTTTTTAATCCTATAAATTTTTTTAATCATAGTTTAATTTCAACCTTGTTCATCTTTATTGTCACATTAAAAAAAACTGCCATTTGTGAATCCTTATAAATATATAAATATAAAAGGCTATTACAAAACATGTATTATAATTAAATAATTAAATAAGCCTTAAATAAATAACTTAATTATGTCCATTTCAATCATTTCATTGTTATGTCATCCATAGAATATAACTAGTTGAACAATAACATTGTCTGTTAAATTAAATTTATTTCCCTCTTACCATTCTAATGTCATAAGCCCCGAAATGACTCATTATGCGAAGTGTCAATGACCTACTGTTTCTAACGAACATGTGTTCTGTTTCTAACAAACATTACATGGGATATTGGAAACATCTCCACTCTTTTACATAATGTTAAATGTCTAAACCCCTTTTACTTTACTGCATTTTATTAAAAATTGCTTAATTCGTTAAGTAAATCGATGTGGTACTACTCACTGCATTTTTAAACGCGACCATTGCGCCGCAGCTAAACGCTTAGCCACGACACCACTAAGCCGTCTATTACCGACATGTCAGCATACCTATATCTTTTTTTTATTTACATGGGGAAATGCCTGACGCATTCCCGCCCTCTCGGGGGCAAGGACGGGTTCGCACCGACTAAAACCCCATGGACTTCTTATACCTTCGGGTCTCGGGAACGCTTTCGCACACATCCGCGACCCCACCAACGCCGGCCGCTGTAGGCGACCCCTTCTCGGGAAAGAACAAACTCTCCCACACCGCCCTGGCTAGACGCGCCGGAACACAGACGCCTACTAAGTAGGCCTACTTGGCCTCCAAACCCACGTGGGCAACGGACCCCCCCGAGTCCGCCACCCGAAGGCCATAGGGATCAGGAAGGCTGGCGCTCATAAGCACCTGCCTTCCCGGCACCCCCGGCGTATCTGGTCTATGGCTCCGCCGCCGACCACGTTTCGACCGCGGAGGGTAGGGAGAACGGCCATCGTAATACCTCCTCCTCCCTCACTCCTCTCCCCCCGCGGCCCCACTACGGCTGCATCAGCGGTACGGCCCCCTCACTCCACCAACACTCATCCGAAGTGGGCTCACCAAGGCCACTCGGAGCGACCTCCGCGGGCCGGCGATCCCCGCAAAGACAGGCCGGTCATGTAGGTTCCTCTTGGTTCACCGTGGGAGACTAAGCCACGGTTATTAAGCCGCCCTGCCACGACAAGACGGGAACCCATTCGGGGGGGGCATACCTATATATATCCCAACCCTAGCAGAACCACAGTTGCATTATCATGGAAAATAATACTTCAAATTAATTTATAATATAATTATTTTAAAGAAACGTAACTGATAATAATTTATACCAACATGTAAAACACTTACTTCTCATAAATTTTATCCATATTTTCATGATTTAATACAGCATAGTTTCAATTACCATTGATATTATAAAATAAAAAAATTGTGACAAATGCACAACAGAGAAGTATGAAATGGGCTGCCTGTAATGATTTGTGCATGATAATTCTATCTAAGATAATTTTTCTATGATTATATGTGACATTTTTGCCGTAGTTGCAGAAAAAGATTTGCTAACAGATGATTGATGATTTTCTAACAGTATTTTTATTGAGTGACAAGCAAGCACATAGTGTAGCTGATGCTAAAATATCTATGGTGCAGTGTTACTGCGTACCGAGTAATTGAGACGGTGTAAACTGAGATGTAATGCCTGTAAGCATGGTTAGTAGTCTCAATAGGAAGTCTAAGCCAGTGTTTAGTTATTGCTTTTCGCAATTTGAGTTTGATGGGTTCAAGAAATATAAGATAATGATTTAATAATAATGTAATTTGATACTTAATAAATTGATTGTCCTGTTCCTGATCAGATCGGTCACATTGCTTTAAGTTTAATACTAAAGTGTTTCCTTCTTTCGCTGCCTAGGAGTTGTCGGGGTTGGTACCACACTCTTATCCTTTTTTTTTTTAGAACATATTTTGTGGTACGAGCTGCTAGATTACTGCTCTACTATGGCTGTGCTATGGATTTACCGTGTCTCGCATGCTCACTCGCAATTGTCTCTTTTTTTTCAGGTCTGGTAAAAAGAAAAATGCTGGTGTTAGACCTAGATGAAACACTAATACATTCACACCATGATGCAATGTTACGGCCGACAGTGAAACCGGGCACTCCACCAGATTTCGTACTCAAAGTGACGATAGACAAGCATCCAGTCAGATTCTTTGTGCATAAACGGCCGCACGTCGACTACTTTTTAGATATAGTAAGTATCATTCATACTAGGTGGTTAGCTCCTTTTCTGCCTTGGGGCCCTCTGAGTAGGTGTACCACACTCTTACTTATTTCTGCTGTTTGCCTGTGCACTGTTGTGCAGAAACTGTAATCTTACTGACCCTGGCTGTGTGGCGTTTTATTTTAGATGGAGTGTTAACTTTGTAACCTCAATCCAATAAATACATAAAGTGCCTTGCTATGACTATTACAAGTCATAAGAAATATAAGGAAAATGTTATATATACTACTCCACTATTTACAAAAGTAATTGTCAACCGCATGGTATAGTGGTTAGGATACTTAATTTTCGAATAATGAGCCAATCTGTAGTCAATTGAATCAACTTATTTATTAATTATTCTGTTTGTTTGGTATGTTTGTAGTCGAATTGTCTCCATAGTAGTGTCACCGAATCAGAGCCTGCTCATATGACTGTCACTATGTTAAAGATAGTAAAGAAGGAGATTAGTAATAGATAGATGGGGAAGGGGGACAATTATATTTATTGACTTGAAAGATATTATAAATATATTTATTCTCAGTCAATTCCAACAAAGAAGTAAATGCTTTTTATAGGTACTCCTTCTCTGCTTAGAAGTTGTCTGCATTTGTCTGACAATCAGGAGTACAACTACCATTGTGTTCCGGTTCGATAGGTATAAAGAGTCAGTATAATTACGGGTTGCATGGCTTCCCATCTCAGTCCACAGAGTTGACAACGCAGATGTAACCTCTTTCAATTGAAGTTGATTACTGGTGTCCATGGGATGCAGTAGCAGCTTACCACCATGTGGACAGTTGGCCTGTTCTTTGCCCAAGTGAAAGAAAAGCTTTTTATTCTTTTAGCCATAGGATATATTGTCTAGCTCCCTATACCACATAAACTATTTTGTATCATCCTATGTTTGCCATGTGGAAAAATAATTCTAAGATTTAATAGAAAAGTATTTAGATTTTGTATATTAAATGTGTATACAATATGTGTTGTGGTTGTTGGGTGACAGTTGTGGTGAAGTAGGTGGTGCTTTTTTCTCTTTGTACTATTCAAAATATTTTTTTACAACATTTTTTTTAGAGAAAGAGAATAACAATTGTAGTGAAGTTTTATTAACTTTATATTAATTTATGAAGCTTTATATTAATATAAAGTTAATACAGTCTTTAATTATAGAAACTTAAGAGACAAATCCTCAAATCTAATTCTTATTTTTGAATACAATTTAAAAATGCTTTTCCTTGTACACACTTAACATATTACTAAAGAAACTTGTTCTCAAGGTTAGACGAAGGTTTAAGCATTTCTATTTTTCGCGTTTCCCACTGAACAACTAGAATTGTATCGGAAAAAGCAAAAAGCATGACATACATGCAAAAAAAATTAGGTAATCTCAATGTAGATTGCTTTTGTATTTATTAATCTTATTTTGCGACTCGAACTTGATAAAGTATCAGCAGTTGCAATAACAAATCTTATCATTTGCATACATTTATCACATTGTCAAAAGTGACTTTATTATCACTGTACTATATTTTCAATTTAAGAATATCTAATAAGCGTACAACTTTATATACGTGGTAGAGCCAAGCGGCGGTGCAGAATACCGGCGTGAAGTAGAGGCATCTTGTGCTTCTGCGTTTTGTTCGGCACATTCCCCCTCTCCATCCCCTTCCTTATTCTCTCTCCCATCTCACAAATACCCTTAAAGGCCGGCTTCGCTCCTGTTGTAGAACCGCTGGTGTTGCAGATGTAGGTTGACGACGTTAATCACTTACCATCAGGTGAACCGATAGCTCGTTTGCTGCCTTTCACATGAAAAAAGAAAAGAAGTTATTCTGCAATTTAAACTTGTATTTTAAATTATTCCGGGCAGCATAATTGCTTGGATTTCAATTTCTGTAATATCTTATTACTGGGTAAAAGACCTTTCGTTTTTAAAAGGGCTTCGGCGCTAGGATGATACAGCCACGTTTCTCAAGTGCGTATTGCAGACTACAGAATCCTCGAAATGTTTTATTTTATAATTTATTAGACATGCAGATGTTTTCCTTGCCAAGGTCGTGGCATATAATAAAAAAATCGGTTAATGTCTGCAGTGTCGGCATCGGGAATCTTTTTACGAGCGTATTGAGCAATTAAGCTAAGTTTGACATTTGTTTCTTGGTTATTTAGCCGGAAGACATCGCCATTATAACAATAGACACAACTAGGAATATAATACAATTTGTATCAGAAGCCAATTTAGAAATTGTGATAGAATATACGATACGAATATATCACGCCTGCCTTCCTTGGCAGCTCTACACGTGGTAGGCACAGTTACTGATATTTTTAACTGTCAACGGACATAGTAATCGTGGCTGGTGTGGTAACGGCATAGGAAACTGCCATCCGCTTTCTTACCGCGGGCGTCGTAAGATGCGACTAAGGGAAATCCTTAAAAATTGCAATGGCTATCCACAGATGGTGGGATAACCATCTCGAAAATGACCAGACCGAAATTAAGCAGCGTCTAAGGTATCTACAAAGTAGACGGTAAAATAACGAGCTGTTCTTTCGAGTTCAAAGATTGAAAGACATTCGGTCTTTCTAGAGCTCATTTAAATTTTACCGATTTAAAAAATACAACATTAATTTAACACAGTATGTAGACAAAAAATACATGGATACGAACAAACGACGGGCCCTGTGCACGTGCAAACCAATAATAGAAAGATAGTAGGGGAAGCCATGACTTCAAATTATATAGTATTGACAGAGAAAATGCCTTCAAACTACCGAGCAGACCAGAGCTCCTAGTATCTTTTTTCAGTTTTTACAATATTTTTCAAAGGATGTTGAAAAATCTCAAAATATCGACAGGTCGTCTGTATGTCTTGCGGGGTTAATAACTGTTGGTACAAATGGAAGGTTGCCACACTTGAAACTCCATGACCATGATATAACAATACTTTTCTCCATGACCATGATATAACAATACTTTTAGACCTACAAAAGTATGGAATTACTTTTAAATTTTTTTCTCTCATAATGTTGCAATCTTTTTCAGGTCTCGCAGTGGTATGAGCTAGTGGTGTTTACGGCGTCAATGGAAATTTACGGTGCAGCGGTCGCCGATAAATTGGACAACGGTCGAGGCATTCTGAGGAGGAGGTTCTACAGGTTTGTGACTATTTGGAACCTGTAATGTTCTTCCGTCCACCTGATTTCTTCTCTGCTAGAATCCGACACTAGTATGTTTTTTACCTTTTAGTTCACCATAGTCCTGTGTATATTTAAATGTAATATCAGTTATTTGATATGATTTATTCATTTACACAACACTAAAGTTATAAGAAATACAATTAAACAGTAAATACAATAAATAAATAAAACCAAAAAGTAAATAATTTAAGAAGTATTATATAATTATTACATTATAAGCTCTTACGACAGAATACCCAATACTGGTGTGGTCAAAGATCCAGATTAATTATATTAGTTTCAACTCACTTTAACACCAGAGCTTTTAGGAGCAATGTGATCAGGGACAGGTGATGGGAATTCATATGTCGCAGCTCTAATTGCTGATATGTAATCGGTTTTAACCCTACAACGACAAGTTGTGACAAGTATATTCCCGCCACGGCCGTGCACTGCCAAATTTCAAGCGGAAAAGATTATTGTTACTTACTATATAATGACATGTGGTACGGGGACATGCAGCTGATATACAAACAATAATCATCTTGCACAAGAAGGCCATAAGAGCTATTTATCATCTAAATTCCAGAGCTTCTCTTAGAGATAAATTTAAAGAAATAAAGTTGCTAATGTTGGTCGCTCAATACATATATAAAATTGTAATATACATAAAAATATAAATACCTTTAGTAAGATTAGTGTAAATACCAGGAACAAACACAAGCTTGTAATAACAGATACTAAACTCAAAGAGCAAAATAATTTGTTCATAGGGCAATGTATATTTTTGTACAACAAGAGCCCAGTAATTGCGCAGTCTTCATATCAATAAGTTTAAAATATTTGTTAGATATGGACTTAAAAAAAAACTATAAAGGAATACATGGGTTATTGCAATCCCTGGGAAAGAGATAGTCGCCCCCTAGCTGTTTCTAAAAGTTATATATGTATGTATAAGTATAATACAGAATTAATAAAAATATGTTTCTACGCAGTTTCTTCTCCATCAGAGGTACCACATTACGAAACGGTAGTAGATGAATAAAAATAGTGACTTGAATAGTGAAATTTATTGCTGTGTTAAGGAACATAGATTTTGATTTTGGTATGTATTCCAAGAAAAGAAATCTGATTAAAAGTAAAATTTTCTTAGATTTGAAATTGATTATCCCGACCACCCCAGGCTTTAATTGATTCAGATATTAGAGATTCTTCTGTATATATGTTTCGAAAAACTTGTTGCCACGAGCCCTCGACATAGGGGATTAAAATTCGGTCTCCTGAGAGTGTTCGGAGCCGGGAAATGCCCGCCTCGCTGCTCCAATGCTGGTTAACGGGCTTCACATATCCTCGAAATAATATTTTTTTATTATTTCTCAGACATGCATATTTCCTCGAGATGATTTGCTTCACCTCCGAGCATGTGGTGAATGCAGCACTTAAAGTTACTATACTAACAATTTTAGCGGTACCGGCACCGGGGATCGAACCCAGGTCACTCGCTATCTATAAAGCGAGCACCCTGACATCTAGGCTACCACGACTTGGTATTTTCAAAACTATGTCAATCGAATGCATTGCAATGTATTTCCAGACAGCACTGCACCGCGGAGCACGGCTCGTACACCAAGAACCTGTCGTCGATATGCGACGATCTGAACAGGGTCTTCATACTGGACAACTCGCCTGGGGCTTACCGGGATTTTCCAGGTGAATTGTTGTTACCTCACCCTACCTTACCTTACCTTACCTGCCTGTAAATAGTCCACAGCGGGACACCTAGCCCTCTCTCCCGTAAGGAGGGTTTGCCATAATCGCCACGGTCGGCAAGCGGATTGGCGATCCCAGCAGCAGACACCTCGCACCTTAGACTCTGCTGCCTTAATTTTAGTCTGGTCGTTTTCGAGGTGGTTGTCCAACCATCTGTCGGAAGGTATTGCGATTTTAAGGCTTTTCCCTTAGTCGCCTCTTACGATACCCACGGGATGAAAGGAGTTGGGTATACGCCAATATCAAATGTTTTTAAAATGAAAGCGAAGGAACATATCCTTAACAAAATGGCAGAATCATCTCAATAACAGACTATTATTTTTATGTATATTTAATATTTAACTTATTAATATATTTAAATAAATATAAATGTATGTATGTACGTGTGTATGTATTTATTATTGTATGTAAGCGTATTGAAATATTGTATCTATATATAGATTTACATTTATTATAATTTTTTTCCTCTCTTTAGTTCTCTCTATTCTATCACCTACACCTACTTCATTTCATCTCTGCATCGACCAAAGGTTGACTGGTAGAGAATGCTTCCGGCATTAAGTCCGCCTATATACATTCTCATGTATATGAAGTTCAATAAATAAATGTCCAACTCATTGTAATTTTGGTCAAATAATTTGATTTTCATTGACCGCAACATAGCGATGACGAATAACGATTGAAGCGGAGGTACCTTGAAAATGTACGTAAAAACTGGTACCTAATAGAGGGTGTTATCTGTGAGATACTCTAGTTGGTTCGGCAATAGTATAGTTTATCAGGATCCTGATTATATACAGCCAGGAAGCATCGGTACTACATTCAATTAAGTCCACATTATCTTCATGATAGTTCTGGGAAAAAAATCGATTTAATTAGTAAAGTTGGTTAGTCGAAGGATGCTTATTTAGTTTTGTTACTCGACTCGCGATATATTTGCGCTAACAGTTCACTAGGCCTACGAGGCCATGGTCAAGCAATTAATTGGTCGTCAAAGAAATCTGACTAATTTTAAATTATGAACACTAATTCCAACCGCGTTTTTTTTAATGTCAGTACTATCGCACCCTGTCTGTAGAATGAAAGAAATTGTTTATTGTATGCAAATAACATTTTTCTCTTTCCTCCCCGCAGACAACGCGATACCCATAAAATCGTGGTTCTCGGACCCGCTGGACGTGGCGCTGCTTAATCTGCTGCCGGTGCTGGACGCGCTGCGCTTCACGCACGACGTGCGCTCCGTGCTGTCGCGCAACCTGCACCTGCACCGCCTCTGGTAGCCGCAGGTGCGTGCCCGCCGACCACAGTTGCACATAGTCGTTGCCCACATCTGCCACCAAACAGCATTGTTCTACTGTTGACTATTGTGTTCTGTAAGGTTTTTCAGGCTGTGAGGCATTCTATCGTTGTTGTCAGACAAAGGTCGCAACGCACCTGTGACCTTCTTTGATGGAAGTGATTGCAGGTGTCCATGCGCAGCAGACACTTACCATCAGGTGGTTTATGTGCTAGTTTTCACCCCGATCCATTATAAAAAAATAAGTTATTTAAATATTTTGAAAACTAATATATTTCTTTTCCATTTCAGATTTAAAACGGCTTTTGTACAAAGTGAGGGGCGCGATGGCGCATGATCCTATTTATTATTTTTTCACTTGTTAGGCCCCAGCTTCTATTCAAATATACATATAGAATTAATATAGTTAAAGAGTTTTTAAGTTTTGTTTTTTTTTTAAAAAATGTGATTAGCGCGTATATATAGACAGTGTATATTTTTGTAGCCGCCTACTGGCGTAGGACGGAACCTTTGTGTTACGGTACTCATTAACCGTGGTGTAAACTAGTGCGCTCTAAACCTATGCACGTCTCTTTCACACTTAGCGCGTCAGAGTGAGACAGTTGTCTACAATACCTACAGCTTCAAATTTATGGACATTATTCGATTTAGTCTGTAGTAATGTCACTTCTATCATCTTTGATTCAACGGCATGTGGATTTCTATGGACTTTCTATTGATTGGATTGGTTTATACCAATTATTATAAATAATTTTTGTGTGATTTTGTATAACATTCAAAACGATAATCTTTGTTTATTATCTTTTATGTACTCGTATTTATGTTAAGTATGTAAAATTATGTAGAAGTTTCAAAAAAAGTGTTAAATAACAAAATCAAGATTATATGTTACATATTAAGTGTATGTTTGTCGTCAACATATGTCATAGTACCGCAATGTCTCTCTGTTTAATAATCTTCAACGATAAACATTTCCGCGGAAATCAATTTTGACATAGATTATGTTTCCTCAAATTATATATAGTATAATGTATATAACAATCGAAGCTAAGATGTGTTAATTTAGTATATATGACGGAATTTAATGTTTACAAATGGTATACTTTTTTTATAAAGAATTTTATTTTGTCTTTGCTGCAATCACTAGCAAAATGTTTTTTTTTTAAACAACTGCAAACTGTTTGAAAGAGATGTGGGTAGCTGCAAAGACTACACAGTCGTTTATTTTTGAAGGTGGCTTCACACGTAAAGTCGACAATTAATACAATAATAGCGATTGAAATCGATTATGTCGACAATTCAAATTTTAATATGGATATAACTATAATATCTACTTCCACGTCACCCTGACTCTCTTAACCGACTTTTCAGTGTGAATACGCTCTTTAAAACACCTCTGATCCAACAAATTAACTATAAATATTATTTCCGTTCTGCCTTTGTGTTCTAGCATCGAATTTATCTTTACTTGTAACCGACAAAGATGAATTAATGATACATTGTTGCAATAAATTTGATATCAATCAATAAACTTGTGTAAATATAATTTTAAGATGTCGATTTATCAACTTCTACTCGATCGTGGACTGTTTTGTCTTTGAAATACCACGCTCTGAGTCGGGGCGTGCGTATTGCGTGCGTGCGTGCGTGCGTGCGGCGACGAGAACATTTAAAAGTTGGTAAATCGCTTCGTAACGTGTTATTCTTAGGTTACTTCTAAGTCACACGCGCTGTGGAACTAAGCGCAGAGTCACACTATGACGGTGTAGGAGAATTCTTATAAACACAACCCCGGCAATTCTTTATTTAAACGTCATTGCAAAACGTGGAATTTTTAGCCACCAATTGCAAATTGCTCTTGATCTATGTATTTTAAATGTACTTTAGTATAAAGATGTCTTCCTAAGTATTGGCATCTAAATTCCTAACGTCATATTGTATAACTGCGTACACTGCATGCGCCTGCGCAGCTCGATGTAATATCTGCGCAGGTATACCGTAAGGTGTGTGTGTGTGTGCGCTCTCTAAAGGAACATAGTGTTTCATTTATTTAATTCAATTACCGGAAATGGAGTATTGTTGTGTAAATATACGCGTTATAATTTGAATTCTGATTTCGTGAGTGATTAAGTGATAACAAATTTAACTTTTTATTTACCTACACCGTCCCAGCGTGGGGTCTGCTCAATGACAATAGAGTAGATAATACTACGTAACTATCATGTACAAAGTATACCGAAATCCAATCAGTTGTGATTGATTTTGTGCCGCACGTGGACGCTGGTTTAGCTCGAAGTCCTTAGATAGTCAAATTTTAATTATGTTTGATGTAATGAAAAATAATAAATGAGAGAAATAGAAATGGTCTGGCTTCAAACCACGCTTAATATGGCAAGTAGTCCGCGGTGAAGGAATACATCGTGGGACAACCTGAATGTCATGTGAAATCCACCAAGGAATCCTGCCCTGGAGCAGAGCGGTAGACCCCTTCCGGCTCCAAAACCCTCTCACATACATTGAGATAACACTGTTCCCCAGCCGTGGGACATTTACACGCTGCAACTTTACTTTTTTGCTTCAATAAAAAAATATATAAAACAATAATTTTTTTAAAGAAGAAGTAACGTCTATGTAGGTATACTGACTTACAATTCCGATGGGACTACTCTATAATTTGGATTTGAAGTTACAATTTCATTTAAATCAATTGTATAATTAGTAACTAACAACGCCAAGTACAAAAATAAAGGAAACAGGAACTCAAAAAATGTAAGACCTACCAAAATACTTCTCCACTTCTCTGTATATTCTCCACTGCTTGTACACTTCTGTGGCAATGGACAATTGTTAAAGGAATCACAGGGTTAACCTTTTTTGTTTAAGTGTATATTTTGTTTACACAACTTTCTCATCGGCTAAATTAGCGTTTCGCGGAGCAGACTTCTAGAGTTTCATTATATCTGTTATTATAATATTTAGATTATTTACCAGTCCAATGGACTATTTACCGGTCTTTGTATGCATTAATATAATACACGTACCTATACAACCGTCGAGGCTTTTAAAACCGGATACCTTTAAACTCGAGGTTTTTGCGCGCTGGAACGTATAAGGACTCAAGAATTAAACTATGAACCAAAATAACATGTGTCTTGAAAGAAATATGAATTTATATTTGAATTTTTTCAAATTAGATTGATAAAGGAATTTTTTAATATCCGGAATTGGTTCCAATTCGAGTCAATTAGATGTCTCAGGCACAACACCTAATGAGTACGGGAATTGTATTAGTAAATATATTGTCTGAAGAACTGAGCTGTAGTTTATTTCGTAAACGTTTATGTAGATACACAGCCTGTTCGAAATATCTGCGACCCCCTACCCCCCTACCCCCACACACCCTGCGCACTGGTCACTAACGCCCCCCCCCCTCCCCTTCGGCTTGTGTGACGTCATATGACAGGTCAGTTGATATTTCGAACGGTTTGTTTCGTTTAATTGCATTTTCTTGTTTCAAAACCGTTTTGTTAATTTCAATTTAATGTACAGTCGATTTCCCTTAATATTTATCCTCGTGGATTACAGTTGTCGGTTTAGTTCTTAGCGTGTATCGGTCGTTTGTTTAGTGATTTCATTTAAAGGAGTTAACTGACTGTCGGTTTGAACCAAATAGTTGAAATACATTAGTTGTTAGCATTTGAATATGTGAGATTTTTTATAGATAAATGTTTCTTACACGCTGGCAAGCTCCTGAACTGATCGCGCACGAGTAAAATGTGTTATTTTAAGATCCACGGAAGTATTATTTAAATACGCAGTATTCGGTGGAAAGTTCCAAGCTATTTTTAATAGTATAACACACAGTTAGATCGATTTCCGTTCAGCGGTTATATCTGTTGGGGCTTATTCAGACGAAATATGATAACAATATTATGAAAATAAAAAAAAAACATTATTAAAACATCCAAACGTTTTGTTGTTAATGTAAATTTATTTATTAATTATTATCTGATGTCTGTAGAGAAATTTATATTACTCTGTGGCTGTCACCGCTTTGTTTTTTTTTTTTTTATTAGAACGAGAAGACTAGCACCTGATGGTAAGTGAATACCGACGCCCGCGTACATCTGCCACACCGGAGGAGCTACAGGTGCGTTGCATGTTTAATGATATTTGGGTTGAGAGGAAGGTGTGGGCCTCCGCTTACCTCTCTCGGCGAACGAAACGCAGAAGCACAATACGCCTCGCACTTCACGCTGCTATTCTGCGATGCCCTGGCCAATACAAAATACAAATTTTAGTTTTTTTTTATTTTATTTATAAACAATATACGGATTACCAAGCTGAAAGTGGCAATGGGCCCGCCACATAGCAACCACGTACAGGCAAACGCAGTCAGGACGGACCCCATAAGATGGGAGTGAAGATCTGCGCAGTGCTGCGTGAAGTCGATTGTATGCAGGCTCTATGAACGTCCGACGCCGACGACGCGTAAACCGTCCCGAGTTGTTGCACTCGTTGGAAATCCTCCAGTTCAAGAGTACGTGTGTGTGTGTGTGTATGGAGCTCTATAGAGCTGGAAAATTTGAATACTTGGACCTAATAACATCAGTTCTTAAAGAATCAAGTGAGACTTTTGTGACTTGTTACCACGAAGCTTAACATAATATAGACTACAATTACAAAGATGCAGTTTTCGTATGAATAAGCCTCAATTGTAGAGTTCCTAAACTGCGAGCGAATACGTTAGCATTTCAAGATACAGTTTTCCTACGTTATTTGTAAAATATTTTGTAATTTTTGCGTTAAAACTTCCTTGTAACCCCGTGGTGAAAAATTGTTAGATTAATTGAGTGATATATGAAATGAAATTTTGGGAAGTATAAAGAATGTTAATTAAAATTTATTAAAGTGCTTCAAAATTCATATTGTTTATAAAGTGGTGTTGCACAGACATTTTCATTAGCACTGTAAGGAGTCAGGGGAGCCACATTTACATTTCTTTTTTTTACGGATAGTCCTATAATAGAAACAATAATCATGGTCATTTTCTGTAAATATAGTTTACATTTATCATATTAAATGTTTCATAACAATGTTGAAACTCACAGGGTGATTCGTGTAGGTACAGAATGAGATTAAAATAATTTTTTCCTCATCCATTTTAATGTTACATGAACAGGACCCGTTTTCGAGATTCGTGCTGCTAGAACAATTTGTTAAAATTGTTTACGCTGTGTACCTTGATATAATTGTAACATATTTTGCATTATGCATTGACAGACTGGGTACACCTGGTAACACCGAACACGTGTATAGATAAGCAAACATTCACACAATGCATTGCACAACATATAAATAAATAAAAAAACAATTATTTTTTTATTCATCTTAAGTCACTCATTTCTTATGATACCTTATTATACATTTTTACATTACATGGAAAGAATTAAACAAAACTGATTTGTGAAATGTGAGGCAATTTCAAAATATTTCTTACATCGTACTTAAAGGAGATATTGATTGTGAAAAAGATTGCATTGTATAATTAAAATTGGTCGTGAAATAGTTCGCCGGTATAGTCGACAAAATGGTGACATAGCTTTATAGAAACTGGATGAAGAACATGAAATTTAAAATATAAGAAATTGCCTCCGTCATTGTTTTGTTGTGCACAACACACCATTACTTTAAGCTCACCCACCCGGCGGTATATTTTGAGCAAGAGATATTGTTTAAAAATAATTATGTGGTCTCAGATGATTGATCAAAGTTCAAAGCGATTTGTATAATAGCAATATTGAATCGATTTCGAAACGATGTTGTTTTATTTTATTCCCCTTCATCCCCTTTAATGTAGGTTATTTTAATCGCATTACATTAATCTTCGGCGGGTTCTAGGTTTAGTAGGACTTGTGACATTAACTTTGCATGTAAATAAAATCGCAAAATATAATTACATAGAATGCCGCCAAGCCGCACTGGAGTAACTGGAAAACCTCTAATACTCGTATTTGAGTTTTAGAGGTTTTTAGGAGCCTTTTCTCAGCTGCGGGCTACTACTTTTTTTTTTAATTACATTTTGTAGCGCTATATCGTTTGTAACATTTTACGGTAATGGTATTTTCGATGAGCACGTACGCAGCCGCCCGACTTGCCACGAAGTGGGGGCCGGACTGGAAATCAGGGTTCAGATTTCGAATCTCGCCTATTACAGAGTTCAGTTTATTTCGCGGTAATATGCTGCAACTCTGACTTACATTTTATGTTTGATATATTTTTTTTTATTGGAAAGGCGGCAAACGCTCAAAAGGGTTCACCTGACGGTAAGTGATTACCTACGCCCACGTACATCTGCAACACCAGAGGAGCTGCAGGTGCGTTGCCGGTCTTTAGGGGTATTTGAGAAATGGGAGGGGGTGTGGGCGAATGAACTTGTTTCTTTCTGATTTCATCTCTTGTCTAGGCGGTGACTGGCGTGAGAATGTTGAGTAATCATTCTAAAATATTTAAAAGTTCGTTTCCTCCGGATCTACGCGTACACGATCATTTTCCGGTTATTCTGATCACATACGGACTGAACCGAAATTCAAACTGAACATGTGACCTTTGAATAAGGGACGCACGGAATGGTTTTCTAGCGACATTCGAGGGCATCCTATCGCCAGTTCTACAAGTATTGGTTCACAGCCTCAGTTCCCAAAGTGGTCCAGGGGTCCACAGGAGACTCGACGTGGGTCTACGTTGGCGTGACAAAAAAATGGGGGTTCACAATTGATAAGCGAAAATTTATTTGCTTTCTAGAACTAAAATGTTGGCTTGACTCCACGTATCAATGTAGGCAGATAATATTTTCAGAAGCTCAGCGACTGTTACTTGTAATTTCGATAGAAAAGTAAAGTGAATCGATTGTAGTGTGGGCCAGTGTCAGTGAAAAGTTGTTAATTCGTCTTAGCCGCAACATAAATTTCCATAGTTAGATCTTCACATTTTTTGTCGAGTTTTTTATGGTTTGTTATGGTAGAAATATCAGCAGCAGGGGTCCACCGGAACCAGCAAAACTTTGAAAGTGGTCTATGAGAAAAAAAGTCGTCTGGTTTAGACGAATGAATGAATTCAGTTTAGTGGAGAGTACATATCATATAATTTTATGTGAAAACTTTAGCAATTCTCGACTATTTCATATAAAGGCATTTTCAATTCGGATTGAATCTTAAACCTATAACAAAGAGACAATGATACATTAGAGGGTGCAAGGTGATGCAGTTGCATTCCCTCTTTATGTGCGAAAATACACATAAAATTTAGGACGCACCACTCCTTTCATTTGTCTTTAACGTCTCGGACCACGTAGTCCCGACTATGAATATCTTCTTGTGGAATTGCATAAACAAAAATCATATGTCGAAACTTCGATCTCACGGAGAAGAAATAGAAGTACGGGACGAAGAAAGATATTTCGAAGAAGTCTTCTACCCAGTTCTTCGCAAAATAAACTCATCATAATCATGATCATTTCAGCCTATCACAAGTCCACTGCTGAACATAGGCTTCCCCCAAAGATTGCCACGAAGCTCGGTCCTGAGCCACCTGCATCCATCGACTTCCCGCAACACTGGGCAGGTCGTCACTCCATCTTGTGGGGGGTCGTCCTACACTGCGTTTGCCTGTACGTGGCTGCCACTCGAGAACCTTTACAGCTATGTCGGTTACCTTAGACTAAACTCGCGCGATTCGAATTTGAGATTAATTTACTTGGCATGACGTAAATGTTACTATCATTGTAAAGATACACTTATAAATTGCGATGTTCTCTTTGGCGATTTCGACACACGTTTCCCGGATACTATCTATAGATCTGCCCATTTGACATCTGCCGATAGTATACCGATTAGTGCCTCGTTAGAGTGTGCGTCCCGAGTTTCCGCTTTTTTAGGTACCCGTATTCAATAAATCATTAATTCAAATTAAGAAACCAGTACCAGTCAATATACGGTGTGGTCAAAAGTTAATTGTGTAATGAATAGATGCTCGGGTCGGCGGTGCAGTGGTTGAGCATATGGCCGCTGCGCTGTAGGTCGCAGGTTCGATTCAGGGCAGGCACGGGACAAGTATCAAGCGCCCATAGGCGAATACATGTTAACATGATTAAAATCACGAAACACATAAGTTACAATGGATATTTGGAGATAGGGCATCATACAATACCTGTCTCCGGACTAATTAATCCCCCCCCCCCCCCTTACTACTACTTAGTAAAGTAGCAGCCTGTAAATGTTCTGCAGTAGTATGATGTCAGCATCTATAATAAAAAGCCTATATATTGACCAGGGTAATAAACTATCTGTTAACCAAATTTCAAGCCAAGGTGTCCAATATATTTCAGTGATCCAATGTGAACACACAGACAAAATTCTTAAAATCACTTATACAACTTGCTGTACTTATTTTCTCCCAAATAATATAAGAATTACAGAATCATCTTCTTTACAGGTTTATTAAATATATAATAGATTAATTTTCATTCAGCCAATTTTTTTGTATAACTTTTCCGTTCTCTCCCTTAAAGTAAATAAAAGACAGAAAATACTTCATTAACCCTTTAATTTCAATAATCTGTTTAATTTTTTCATTTCAAAATTTTTCAGAAACTTTGTTGAGTAATGTTACACTCATCGAAATGTTTGACGAAATTTTGTATGAAATTTAAAATATCTGTCGAATTTTTCGAGTTTTAAATTTTCACTTTAAAAAGATTTTTTACAGTAATGAAAATGTTTCACTGAACTACATATTCAATTTTACATTTTTAGAGGTGCTTATCTATACTGTTTTAAATAAGCACAAAATAGTTTTTATAGGCCGTTAAATAAATTAGACAGCTCCTTCATATGTTTAAGCAGCAATCAAATTGATATTTAAAATCACATTTAAAAGGCAGCAGACTCTCTTACGATCCTTGCTGATAAATTTTTAGGTTTAAACACAGCCAGCTCAATATATTCAAGTGCATTTAATTCTGCTTTAAAATCAAAATATATAGTATTTAACAAAACTTTTCTTTATCAACACAGTTAAAATATGTGACAATATTAAAAAATAATGGATTCTAGGTGCAACTTGCATGCAACTGTAGATTGTCACCTTTATCAGTAACAAATACAATAATAATAAGAGGAAGGTATCCTATTTGAATTAACTTCTTTATAGAACAGAAAGCAACATTTATAATCAATGGTTTAAATGAAAACCAGAATTTTTAGAAGAGATGTCGAGAGTGAAATTAATATTTTCATATTGATACTATTATATTAGCTCAGATATAAACAGTAAAGCATGAAAAAAGGTATAATTAACTCGGTAAAAAAACAACATTTGAAAATACAATAGCAAAATTTTGCAGCCCTTACAACAAATTGTACAAACTTTCTAAAATGTCAAAATTGTCCTTAAATCATTGCGAGAAACTAATATTTTTATTATCTCTTTGAGATGTAACGTCATTTATATATGAATATAACAAAAAGCTTGCGATGAATAGTACTTTAAACTAAACTAATCATATGGATAGAAGATAGTGTGTAGTTATGGATGCAAAACTCATTGTTAATCCATACAGATAAGGGAATTCAAAAATATTAACATTTTTATAATTATCTAATTCCAGTTAACACTGTAATCAGAGTCAAAGAAAATATTGAAAAAATGTCACATAACAACTACTTACTGGGTTCTAGTCAAGAAAGATATCACAAACAGCATGTTTGAATAATATTATGCCAAAATCACTAAAATTCATTCTATAAACATATGAATGACGCAGTCAAAGTTTTAAAACTTATTTAAAAATATTCTTTCCAAACAAGTCGCTATAAAACTAGAGGGTCTACACAACATCTTTTAGAGGATTTATACTTCAAATTACAACTGTACATGATAATTGCTACTTAAAGCCATATGTAAGAATGCATTTTATGAGACGGAAAATGCTTTTTCTGAGAAAGATTTCACATAAGCTTCATGTAATTTGTTAACAAAATCAGCATCATGTTTAAGAAGATAGTTGAATGCTTGAAGTAGTTGATTCCTAGTCAGTGGTTCTGGAGACTGCTGGATATCACCGCCAGTAGTAACAGTGAACATAGTAGGAGGCATCAGAGCCGGTTTCTGCTGAGCAGTTAGAGTGTTAATCAAAGGGAACATTCCCATATCTTCGAACTTGTTACCGTTGTAGCTTACCGGATGGCCAATGTCTTGCGATTGGTTCAAATATGTTGCGAGCGGTGAAGTTGCTTTTGGTGATGAAATATGCATTAGATTTAGCTCATTCTCCAAGGGATTAGAGCCATTAGCATCCACTGTGTCTAATACTTGTATCTTCTTCATATTTGTTATGCTCTGTTGACTTTGTGAATCAATGGGTGTGGATTTTAATGGAAATCCACAATTTTGTCTCATGGAGGAATCCAAGGAAATGTTACCATTTGCATTTTGATTCTCTTGAGGAGTGACAGATCGCTGTTGTTTCTCTATATGTTCTACTGAGTGTGCAGGATTACTCATGAGTCTTTGAAGGAGTAAAGGGGCTTCACGAGAATCCGTCGGCCGCGGACCAAAAATTCCAGGTGAAGGGAGAGAAGACACTGCAGGCATTTGAGCTGCCGCACCGCTACCTGCTTTCGCAAAGAAATCCATAACACTTTGCGATGTCATATCTGGCGCTCTCGTCGGTGTCGAATCAGTTTTGTTTGCTAGACCTTTATTAGAATTAAAATCGTCCTGCGCTTTACTCAGCATGCTAAATATATCTACTGGAGCACTAGACTTTGCAGGAGCATTATATACAGGATTTTGCGCCATACTATCACTTGGCTTCGTTGAATCTTTTACAATAGAATTCAACTTCGTGGCTACCCTAACACACTCGTCTTTATCGTAAAACCATATGCCGTAAATACGGCACTTAGCATTCCTATAAAGCAGGAAAGGTTCTTTTAATTGTAATTCTATACCTTTCGAAACTGGCTCAATCAAATTATTCGTATTTAATCTGTTCATAATCACCAAACTGTGGTAAGGTTCACCATTTCTACTGTACACAAACAATGCGCCTTCGATGTTAGTTTTCTCCCATTCGTTTTCTTCGAAAGTATAAAGAGCAACGTGGGTAGCACTATCAATTATTTCTCTCGCGTATGGATCTGCCCTCTTTAAAGCTGCAAAATTCATACGTAGACCGGTGTCAGCCATTTTATCGCAACAAAACACTACTTTTTACACAACGAGCATCACAGCGAAATGACAAGAACGAAGAAGAATGAAGATTTCGCCATTTTGGTAACGTTCCAAATATCGAAGTAGCAAAGTTTTGCATAATTAGTTTATTATTTTTATAAACTAAAATAACGAGCGAAGAAAAATGTATGTTTTAAATATGGTTTAATAATTAATTTATTTACTAAATACGAGCCACTGATTATTTTAACTCAAAAATTAATTTATACTGTTGAAATACCTAATTAAAAAAGAAAAGGCCTATATTATGCGTATGATGTGCTATTTTTGTGTAATTATGGTGACGACTGCGCAAGAACAAGACTAATGTTCTGTAAATGTAATGTGTGGATGCGAAGTTAGCACATTTAATACTACAGGCCATTTCTAGGTCATACGAAAAATATCAATTACCCCGGGTGACTTTTTCATGTTTTGGATAACGAAGAAAAACAATGCTTTTTCGTTTACCGAATCAATCGATGGTATCAGATTTTAGGAAATGGTTAAAGTTTTTATTTACAATTGTAATATTCATTTATTTTCGAAATGTAGTACAAAAAGAAACGAAGTTCCTCAATAAGAAGTAGTGGCAGCAGTAGTAAAAAGTAAAAATACTTACCCTCACCTTTTTTTTCCTTACACCCTCATAAGCGGGGTAGGTAAAAGTTATGACGAGGTTCCTACAAAATTATTATGTGTATGATTAGAGCCGAGATAAAAGATTCGTTTATTTTCATTAACGTGAAAGTCGTAGTTACTTCAATTTTAGTGGACCCTTTTGGTGAAGAGTTACAAATATAAAAATATAAAATTGAATGAACTAATTTAAACGGACATGTTTATGTATTATTTTGTATTGAGAAAGTGGAGTCAATAGTTTTAATTCAAGCAGATTTCCTGATACAGAAAAGTAATTTGTTTCGTAAAAAAACTAAGTAATATAAAATGCTAGTTGATTCGATATTATATTTCTAACCAATTTTTAGTAACGCTTGAAACAGGCGGTTTGTATTTCCACTCATACATTGGTCGCCTCACTTTATTTCACACTTTATTACAAATTTAAAACCAAAATTAAGCTGACCGATGACAGGCAGCGCCGTCTAAAGTGCGAGATATCTCGTACTGCGATCACCAATCGACGGAACAGAATAACTATTGCTTTTATAACTGGTAACTAGTTCGTAAGATACAGGACTTTATAATAAGACTATTTTGTACAGGGAACGTCGGTGTCACCACTTACACTTGGGGCTACCTCTGTAGGCAAGGTTATAGGCTGAAGGCTTTGGAAGGTCGTGAAAGAGTACTCTCTTGTCAGGTATACAACAGAAGAATGAATATATTTTTTTTATGTCTCGTGGGGAAAGTTGCGAACACCTACCTGTTATTGAAGGCAGTGACCGATTATGTCGAGATCAGCATTATGTGCTAGACCGACTAAAAACCTCTCGGATTTGAGATGCGCTGTTGGCTCGCGAGCAGAAGGTCCGCAAGTGAAATAATTTGAGGAGCAACGACGCTGACGTTGTTGAAACAACGCTCGGCAATGACATGATGCTGCCTGCCATTGGACCCCTGTTGACAAGAATAGTTTTCGAAAAACTGAGGGAGGCCGTAAACTTGAGACCTAGCTTTCGCTGGCGGATATGGTAACGGGAGGACTGTACTGAAGATCCATGATTTTAATGTAGCAAATAAAATTTGGGGTAGTAGGTAATAATTTAGTAGAATAGGTAGATTATTTTATGTAATTGACCTCAATTATATATGTCTGCATTATAAAAAGTACGGTATTCATTTGTACAGACAGTAAAATAACGGATAGTACACAGAAGCACACAAGTTTACATACCGTGAAGTGGTATTCCACATCAGGCTGTAAGCAGGCGTAAAGTGGGCACACCACGTCCGTTATTTGCGTATACAATATGAAAATAACGGACGGTAAAATTATCATGCATTCGCATATGCGAAATATGGGTGGTACGGTTTGTATGGTATATGTGTTGATGCTTCATCTAGAGTATAAGGGTCTGGCAGGGGCCTTCAAGGAGCGCGGGAAGCGCACAGGAGTAAGAAAATAAAAACAATCACGGCTAGAGGGACGGCGCACTCGCTCGCCGATAACTACCGACATCGACACGCTATCGAAAAGAGTAAAGGGTTATACAACATGGTTAATATGTATTATTATCAAATGTATTGTCAAAGGGTCGATTAAAGTCTTATTGTGTGAGCTGCCTATTTTATTTTATGTTCCAATATTGAACATAAAAATACACAATATCCGCTTGCTTCGAATGTGTTATTCGCGACGGAGTGCGAGTGATTTACTCTTAGTCTAATTAATTTACTCTATGCTATTTACTGACCGTGACGAATACAGTAGTTAGAGTGATCATATATATATATAATCACAAAAAAATCTGATTTGGAACCTATTCGCCATAATTTTAAGAACTTTTGGTATGGTTATGAATGTTAAAATTATAGTTTGATTGCATATTAAATTTCAACAATATTACGGACCCGGTTTGAAATTACTTACGTGTACGTACAATACCTAGATAATACATACCATAGAAATCAGATGTTGCAATGCGAAATCTGTTGTAGAAACTCTCAACTAGGCATGGAAATCATAGTTACTTTTATTTGACTTATAATGTCGTAAATATTTTTATAACTGTATATAACGGGTGATAAAATATAACCAATTATATTTATCACGTGACGATTATTGTCACTGTGGCCCTGAATATGTTTCCGCCTGTTACATGTCGTGAAAGAGACTTGAGCGAGTCAGACGTTCACTAGCATCGATTGTTCCCATTGACAATATTTTGTGATTTTTATTAACTTTCCCTCATACTTCCACAGGCTAAACTAAACTAAACATTGACAGTCCTAATGTCAATGTTTAGTTTAATCTTACATTTTATCTAATAATTGACGCTCAACTTTAACGAGAACTGTTACTATGTACTAATTTACACTATCTTCCTATTTAAAAGAAAGATATTCAACAATTCTGTTACTTGTAAAATTATACTATTCAGTCAAACAATAAAGTGAGCCACAGCAATGACAAGTAGACTACAAGTAAAGTAATTTTCTATGACAATGGAATTCTGCGAAATGTAATGTACCTTGGCCTGCGTGAATTAAAACAACGGTCTCGCGACATAACAGGTGTTTTCGATTCTTCGAACTGGTGGGGAACATTATTTATGTTATACGATATAAAATAATTGATGCGTGAAATAGTTTTTAGCAGAAATTAAATGTGAATTTTTGTTTAATCTCAACAACATTAGACATTGATTTACTTAAAGTTTGTGTATAACGCGCTGAGATAAATAATTTTGATTTGGCGTTACGTAAAACTCCAAGTGAAATTGACTTTTATTGTCCTTGGAGGAGTAGGATTTGATTAGCTTTAGAGTTTTTTATAACGTATAATTTGGCCTTGGCGTTCTAAAATACTTCGAAGTATGACGGAGTGTTAATTGCATACAAAAACACTAATTATCTAACTATTGAACAAATCGATTTTAAGGAAAATCTCACGACATGTGAAAGGTTCAATAGCATCGTTCAACAATAATCGTTACTAGATAAATATAACTGGACGTGATTTTACCTGTTATACAGTAGTTGCAAAAAATAATATAAGGTCGTCATAAATAAAAATAAATCTATAATTTCCAATGTCTACTCTCTATCTACTCTTGGTCAGTCAGTCAGTCTCGCTCAGTCATCACACGAATATAATTTTAATTGTATAGTAGTCCCTTCAGTTCAGTCACACAGTTTCACTCACTCAAGCTCAAGTCAATTAACAAGATGTCAGTATAGCGATTGACACATGGGCTAACTGGCAAAAAGTTAAAATAAATTTAATTCTAATAAATATTTTAGTTATTATATATTTATAAAATAGCGTTGAAAAATACTTTCATCTTTTCTTTAGTTTCCGTTTAATAAGATTTAAATTTTGGTTTATGTGATTAAAACATTTTTCAACACACTTTCAAATAGTGTTAAAAATACTTTTATTCAATAAAAATATGTCGGAAGCAAATGTTCTCGTGATAGGAAGTGGAGGGCGGGAGCACGCTCTTTGCTGGAAATTGGCGGATTCTCCTCATGTTAAGCAAGTTTTCTGTGCACCCGGCATCGTCGGCATTTCGATAGACAAGGTCGTAGCTGCTGATATTGACATCAAAGACTTTCCTGTAAGTTAATTAAAAAAAATATTTATGTTTTAACGGTCTTTGTATATTTTTTTTACGTCCTAAATCATCATCGTTACGTCTTCCATCGATAGGTTTTTAAAATTATTAACCCCTGGGAATGTAATAGGATTTATCCAAAGCCATTTCCAAAATTAAAAAATAATATAAGTATAAAATTGTATTATTAAAAAATAAATAACAAAAAAAATGACCTAATTTTTCTTTTGCCAGTTTCATCTTCATCAGACTGGTAGATTTTAAATATTATGTTTGATATGTGAAATATATGTTACTTGAAACATCTAATAATTCTAGATGTGTTGATACAATAGAAATTCTCCTGTAATGTGATGTTAAGGGTTATCACAAATTTATTTTTGCATAGTTAAAATAAGCAGTTTATTTCTACTCTGTACAGTCAGATTAAGATCCATAGATGGGATTATTTTTTATGTACTTACTGACCTACGCCTTCTTGTATCAAATGTAACACTTTAGCAATTAATTAATTGGTGGTATCCTAAGATTGGAGAAATGTGACATAACTCAATTCCATAAAATTTATACTCTGAGTGTGCATAGTTCCTCTCGATGCTGAGTATACATTATTAACATAAACCGACCTTGCATAGTTCTGGATCTGCACACACTTTGGTTATGTTTAGATGCTGTCTAGTTGTTACTAAACTCGTGATAGATTTTAAAATACCAACAGTGCTTATTCAAAGCAGCAAAGGTATTTTATAGTGTAAAATTAATCAAAAGCTATGTCATTATTGTTTTATATGTGATAAGAGTAAGTAAAGAAAAGTAGCAGCCAGCAAGTGCCCACTGCTTGGCAAAAACCACCTTCTCTAATATCTAAGAGGGTGTTGGGCCATGACAGGTCCTGCTCCAAGATTCCGCAGAAGCATCTTGCATTCTGATCATCACCGTTTCTTTTTGATGGAGTATCCTACAATTGTATGTAGTATCTTATCTTTAGCCAATCCATTTTTTTCTGGTTTTTAGAAAAGAATTATTTATTTAAATATTTTTAATTTCGCGACAGACTTACTTATGTACTATAAAAGAAGCAGTCTCTATTGATAATTTAAAATATAAAACAAATTGTCATAGAAAGAACTAAACAAAGATTAATATTGAAATACAAAATAAAAAGCAATTAATATATGGAAATAAGTTAAGAAATAATGATCAAGAAATACACTGTACTTAAAACTATGTGTACAGATAAGTTATTAAAAATGTTATAGTTTATGTTTTATAAAATTTAATTTGCAATAAAGAATATGTGTGTTTGAAAATATACTATTGAAAATGAAATGGGACAATTTTATAAACTCTGGGATTTTCTCTATTATACTAGCCACTGATAACAACTTTTTCATCAAATGTCTAATAGTAATTTACATGAAGAAGATTAGCCTAGATAAACAGTCACAAATTAAAAAAAAACATGTTTTTTGAATTTGGAATTTGGAATCAGGTAAATAATTTTATGATATAGGGAAAAAGTAATTATTTCAATATCTCAGTCGGTCACTTCAGATGAATAGATTTCTGATGCACAGACCTAATAATCAGAAAAGAGTTTAACCCTAACCCCAAGCATTACTAAAATGTAACTAATATTTTAGTCAGTAGTGTCAGTTACTAACTTTTTATTAAGAATAATCCCCTAAAAAGGTTTCAAATTTTCGAATAGGAACCCTAAATATTACCCCAGTAAAAAGTGACCTCAGTTACTCCCTAAAAATTCCTCTATCTTCTAGTAAAAATTTCGTCAAAATCGGTTCAGCCACGTCCAAGATTAGCCCGGACAAACAAACGGACAGACAACCAAAATTTTTCATAACATGTTTTGTAACGGTAGTTCAGTGACCTCGGCAAGAGCGACGGTTCTGCAAGATTTCTTTGTTGTCAAGCCGGCGATTTATATCGCGGACAGTGGAAGCCGACGCGGATGGTCGTTGAGGTCATTGGCCTGGACCTAGGCCTATTCAAGTATCAGCGCAAATATATCTTGAGTCAAAGAAACTAAAACTAGAAAAAGTATCTTGCGACTAAATTACTGCTTAATTACATATATAATAATTGATATTCGGCGCATGACCTAGAGATGACCTGTAGAATACGAGTTATATTTGTATACCCTAATTTGCACAGCTATATATATGCTTCGCTTCTCTAGTATAAAATATGTGTTTAAGCCCCCTTACAAGTTGGAATATCCCAATATTTAATACAATTGATTCTCACCTATCCTGGTACCTCATGGTTGGGCAGCAGTGCAAATCTATACATATAAAACGAAAATTTGGTGGTGCGATATATTTTGATACTGCTTGACTCTTTTTTCTTGACTCAGAAGGAAACCATGAAATAATATCAAAATATGATCATCCTCGCGATACTAGAACAAAAAAACTTGTTTTTAAAATGTTTGTCTGTCTGTCTTCTCTATGTATATCTTGTAAATGAGTGAACCGATTTTTACAGGACTTTTAACCAGAAGCTATAGAACTCTGTAAAGAGTCACTTAGGCTTCTTTATGCCTAGACAAGTTCCTGCGCGAAAATTAAAAAACCTTAGAAATTAGTAACTTGATCGAGTTCAGCAATTACTAAATCAAATAAAACTACGTCATACTTATAATAATTAGATTATATGCGAATGACATCGCGGGCAAAAGCTAGTGTTCAGTAAATGGTACTTTCTGTGAAAGGCCTGACCAGCAGTTAAAAGTTAAGGTACTGAAAAGCACAAGAAACATCGAGAACATAAAAACAAAAATTAAAGCTGGATAAAATCCGTAAATAATCGTTTCATTTCAAATCTGGAGAGACTTCAACACTACCTTTGCCCTTTTCGCAGGCCGTAGGAAAATGGTGCAAGGACAACTCCATCGACCTCGTCGTCATCGGTCCAGAGGATCCCTTGGCGAACGGAATAGTTGACGTGCTCGCTCCGATGGGGATCCAATGTTTCGGCCCCACAAAAGCCGGAGCCGAGATTGAGGCCAACAAGAGCTGGTCCAAGAAGTTCATGATGAAATACCAGATTCCAACCGCGAGGTTTCAGACTTTCACTGATGCTGATGCCGCTAAGGAGTATATTAGAACGTGAGCTTATTTTATTGAGCATGTGCTGTTTATATTTGTAATGGTAAAGGATAAATCTTTAAGTCTAGTCTTTTTTAAAGAAAGGAGTTGATATGCAATAATAAATAGAGTGTATATAAATGTTTCATCACTATTATTACGTATTGTTATTTTTTGCGGTATTTATATAAAATCTCATCTGGTTGGGTTATATATATATTAATAGATACATTGAATACCTTAAAATAAATAATATTTAATAAAATTAAACATTCTTATGGCGTGTGTATTGTTATTAGCGCTACTTTCCCGGCGTTGGTTGTAAAGGCTTCGGGACTTGCCGCCGGCAAAGGCGTGGTTGTGGCCTCTTGTAAGGAAGAGGCCTGTCGTGCAGTGGACGAGATCTTGACCGACGCGAAGTACGGCTCCGCCGGCCAGACAGTCGTCATTGAAGAACTTTTGGAGGGCGACGAAGTTTCCGTGAGTTTGAGTTTTCAATATTATCTAATCGTAAATTTATATAGTAACGTCCAGTTTGATTTAAGTGCAATTATTGTATCTCATATTCGAATACGTCCCCTGTGACGAAATATGAAACGAAACCGTAGCTACATTCGCGTTAGACGCCGTATCCATGGTCCGAAAAGAGTGGGGGTCATTCAACAGCAAAGTTGCGTGTCAACGCACAACACGGCGTTCGTTGGGGTACCGGATAAGATTAAAAATACGAGATCATTAGTCGGGGGTTATTTTAAGCGTCGCCAGTTGCTTATTGGTCTTGGTATTTCTTTCGTTGCTATGGCAACGCCTTGATTGTTCCTAGAGACACGATAAGCCTGCTATAATGATAAGTTTAATTAAAAAGAGAGTCGAGCAACTTGTTTATATGTGTACACATGTTATTGCTATAATAAGTAGATATCATTGACATTGTTGTAAATTAAATCAATTTTGTATTTAATTATTTATATACGTATTTACTGACAACGCGGTAGCGTTCAATAATTTCATTAGAATTTAATTAATTTTTTTTATTGTGAAACGAGTGTCACATCACAATGGATTAAAAAAAAATCCTGTACATAAACTAATATTAAACCATAATGTAATTTAAAATAAATAATATAATAATAATAAAAATTTGCAAACGAGGCTTGGCGGCTGGTTCCCACATTGCAACGGCCTGTCTCAAAGTTACTAAGAATTCAACGATCACCGTACACCGGATTTCTGTAGTAGATACACTTATAATATATCATAAACACTCGTGCCTCACCTAGAGGTAGGCAGAGATTTAGGCACGATCCTGACGCATCGCTCTCGCCCCTTTAATTTTAATGAAAATGAAAACACAACTTTTTTATTTGGATTTGTTATGCGTCAAACTTTTTTATTTGGATTCGTCAAAAAAAGTGAAACGTAAATAGGTGTAAGGGTGAAAATACTATCTCCTTTTCCAAATGCCGCCAACCTCCCATTGGCGATCGAATGACAGCGGAAAATCCATCCGAATTTACCAAAGCCAAATTCATTAGTGCGTGGATCGGCACTGCGCATACGCATTCTGGCTTTTGCTGACATTTTCTTGGTATGATGGGCTGATGCAGTGAAGCGTCACCTATACAGTTATGTTATATGCATACGTACTTACAGTTTGGTTGGAAGCGCCGGAATATTTATTCCAAATATTTTGGAACCAAGATTAATTTTAGGTGTGATGCGATGCGTCACCGCGAATCTTTCGTAGGTGCTGGCGTTCACGGACGGTGAGACCGTGTCGGTGATGCCGCCGGCCCAGGACCACAAGCGCGTCGGCGACGGCGACACGGGCCCCAACACGGGCGGCATGGGCGCGTACTGTCCCTGTCCGCTCATCACGCCCGACCAGCTCGCCGACGTGAAGGACCAGGTGCTGCAGCGCGCCGTCGATGGACTCAAGGCCGAGGGCATCAAATATGTCGGTGAGTTGGACTACCATTGTAAAGTTTCACATGCGTCTTGTGCGACCAGACATCTAGACAAGCGTGTACCAACCTAGGCCTCATCTTCGCCTTCCATCGGGCAAGATTGAGGTCAAACGCAAGCCTATTTTTCATAAAAAAAAAGATCTCATACGATGGACCAATGGTGGAAAAGTTCACATTTCAAAAGAGCAAAGCATTTGTTGTTTAAATGACATCGATTGAGTAAATCCTCTTTAAACTCCTTTATTAAGCGGTAGGCTCCTTCTCTAGAGGAGTCGTATCTTTCCTACTTGTATTTCTGCAGCCAATCGACACTCCAAGCACTGTTGAGTTCCGGTATGACTGAAGTTTGCAGGTGCCCACGGGCTTCAGAAGCCACTATCCATCAAGTGGACTGTTAGTTCGTTTGTCACCCCAATCCAATAAAAAATAGACTACTCTTAACAGGGAGTAGCGCATTAGGCCGCAAGATGAAAACTTCTTTGTTCTTTATCTAAAAACCAAAAAAAAGGTATTTTAGTTTCAGTATTGGGGTATATTGCGTTGCGTCCAACCCACCTGCCAAACGTGGCACTTAGAGGTTGTTAAAAAACAAAAAATAAAGATCCATCCAAGTAATGGTTATGGCTCCATCGTTAATCTCTTTCGCCTTCACTTCCGTTCCTCCGGATACCTTTATTGATTATGTTTTTTATAATACAGAGAGTTTATTTTTTCGAGATTCATTTTTGGAATTTTCAAAAAAACGTGAAGGTACACCCCGCGGGAATCCGTCCCTTGTTGTGAAGGTAGTTTACGTACATAAATTGCACATGGACGAACAGCCAGAGCCGGATTATTTGTGGTCTGGGACCGGCAGCGCTGCAGCCTTAGTCACCACGCCTCCGAGTGGAAAAATCTTTTATCGTAGAGACACAATAGCAACGACAACATTTTAGTCAATTTTTTATTCAGAATGATTCAATGAAACTTAAGCGTATTGGTTATAGTCTTTAGGTTCACTCTCAAAGTGCTTGAGGTTTTTTTTTTAAATAAAACAAATTTCAGTGTTAATGAAACTATTATCAGTGCAAGTTTCTTGTAAGTTAAGTTTCAAGTTCAATCCGAACATACAAAAGATTGTCAAGTAATCGAATATACAATATTTACGTATTTCTTTATTGGATTGACAAATGAACTACCTATGTTCACCTGATGGATTGCTACTGATACCCATATGCAAACAACTTCAATCGAAGAAGGATCGAGATGGAATGGTTCCTCATGGCCCGTAATTATACTCTATACCTTTCAATCCGGAACACAGCAGGGGTTGCCCTGCTGATCGACTGCAGAAATGGGCACGTCGGTGGTACCTACCCAGACGAGTCCCAGACAGAGACTGAGAGTCTTCCACATAGTGTATGTATGACATATGTAATTTGGTACATGATTTATCTTCAATAACTGCGTTATTTACACAAAGTTACTTTACATTTTATTATAGTTTATTATAAACACATGATGAACCCTCAGATGATTGCCACAGAGCACGCTCCTGAGCCACCTGCATCCCCCAAACGATCGCTACAGAGCACGCTCCTGAGTTACCTAAATCCCCCAAACAGACAGGGACGGTAACAGACATAAAGACGTAACTGTATCTCATTGTGCAGGCTAATCTTCAGTCCACTGGACCGATTATGAGCGGATTTTTTTAGATATGTTTCCTATGATGTTGCGAAGGACATTGGCTATTTATTTTTAAATATTTTTTAAGAAACAGGATGTCCCAGTTAAGGGGTGGATGACGTGTGTGTCTAAAAATAACTTCTTTCACCTTGCAGTGTTGTGCTATCTAGGCTAATAATATTTTCATGCAATTATTTCTTTTTGTTGTGTCTACACCACCTCGTATTGCCCTTGTCCTGCATAAGTTGAATTAATATTTTTTTCTTCATTATTTCTTTAGCAGCTGCATTGCCGATATTCGGATATATTGTTATCGCGACCGGTGCGAAATATTCCATTGTTTGTTACATTTTTAACGTTAACATTTGTTACACCGTATTTATCTCATTGGTACTAGAGGTCAACTCTCTTGAAATTCGCAGTTTTACGCTTAGATTGCTGGTAGTGACGTTCGACTTATTTATGTTCGCTGCGTTCGTGTGCGTGTGTATATATGTACGTTTGTTGACAACGCGCATGTGTGACGACTAATACTTATGTTTGTGTGTTTCTCTTTGTCGGCATTAAAATCAAACTATTTAAGTATGATTCGTTGATAAAAGATATTGAAATGATTATATAATGCAAGCGTTACATTTACACGTACGACGTGCCTCCCAACAACGTCGTTTCGTAGTAGGGACGCGCACGAATTTGTCGGACTATATAAATAAAAAGATTGCACCAGCCGGAGTATATATGTTACATATGAAATTTCTGAACGAAATAAAAAAAATGAGTTCAGAGCGGATCATCAATTTGTCCGCTGTCTGGACTCCCTTCTGTGAAAGTGACTCTTTGCCCCTACGACTACAGAGCGGAAGGCACGGGCTCCTTAACTTGTACCGGCCACCCGAAGCCAGAGTGCCAACTTTTTGCCCTGGTCAGGTTAATAACCTGCAGTAGCCGCCGGGCAGTAAGATCATAATAGCAAGAATTATTAACCGTCGAACGTGCTTCTCGTCCTTCTCTCTGGATGTATCAAAAGGGAAAAGGAAAAGTAAAGTTTATTTTTTTTAAAAAAAGCTACATTCACTGTCTGATTTTCTAATAGACACATTGTTATTATCTGTAGTCCATACAGATACTTGGCCGGTGCGCGAAAAGAACGTGCCACGACACGCAGCGCCGCTGCCAAACGCTCAGGCACTGCGTCAGCCTACCCCGTGGAGGATAACGCGCGCCAAGGCAATTTGTTCTGTTATGGATTTTATATCAGCGAAACAATCAAGATTACTTCCTAAGGAAGATGGGATGGACAGAAAGACGAATGGCAATTTACTCATTACCTTTATTGGTCGCAGTCGGTAATTACTATATGTATCTATACATATCAATAAAGTTGAAGTGTTTGTCTGCGATTTCGAAATAACTGGCTTATCCTAAGCTCATCGTCATCATCATTTCAGCTTATCACAAGTCCGCTGCTGAACATAGGCTTGCCCCCAGAGATTGCCACAAAGCTCGGTCTTGAGCCGCCTGCCATCCATCTTTCTTTATTCCCCAATGGTTGTCAGTTCTGCGAGCTATGTGGCCGGCCCACTTCAGCTCGCTGATCCTTACGGCTATGTCGGTCGCTTTAGGATAGTGGACGTTGCAGACCCTATCACGCAGAGAAACACCGAGCATAGCTAATAGCATTCCTAAGATCACAATATTATTATTCGTGGGCGTCGGTGATCACTTACCATCAGGTGAGCCGCACGCTCGTTTGCCCCCCTTCTTGTATAAAAAAAAAATAACAAGATACCCGTTGATATTTTTCTGTCTGTCTGTCGGATCAATCTGCATGTTCAGAAATGGCTGAACCAAGACGGCGGGTCTTTCACGAGTAGGGTTTTGTAAAAGGGATTTCGTACGGTGTTATTTCTCCGAAAAATATTTAGGATTCCTGCATGAAAATTGAATAACTATCAAATTTTTTTTTTAAATGCCACGCGCATTATGTCGATGGTAACAGGCTGGTCAATGATAGAAATATGCATCGTTATCGTTTTGTGAGGACGACCGACGCGTCTCACGGGACCTTTAGACCTTATGAACTATATCGATTGGCACGAGTTAGACTTTGCTTATCAGTTACACATACAGCGTTATACTGACACATTTTCTATATACGTAGGCCTGTGTAGGATATAATTCATGCTATCGTCGCGAATTGACAGACAGAAGTGTCGTCTGCTGAATTCAACTTTCGTTAGTGACGTATTTATTTTCATCTTTGCATAAAAAAAAGAAGAAATAAACACGTTTATTCACAGACTAAAAAACAACACATGTAACTGAAGAGTTACATAACAAAAATGATTTACAAAATAAACCCATAATAACTTGAACGAATGAAAATGTCATGCAAGAGTGAAACAAAGTCTGTGCTGCTGCATAAGACCGCGACATGGACTGGACTCTGTGATAGTCGAGATTCTGATCTTTAGTCCGACTAAGATCTCTCTTGTACAGTGGGAATTTAGGGACATGAATCGCGAATGCGCAAATACTTCTCTTTTCCATCTGCCTTTTTACTTTAGTTAGTTTTCTGCTGGATATCGGCATGTTAGGGGATTTCTCTTACACACGCCTCTAAATTTTTTCCTAAATTGACAACTTCACCTGCACAATATACATGGTGCCGCTTAAGCAACGAGGCTCTGGGAGCCCGAATGATGACGGAAAATCTATCAGAACATACCGAATCCGAACCGTAGACTTGTGCTGGGGAGCAGCATTGTCACTGGTGAGTTACAGTGTTAACCAACCCGGCCACCGTGCGCGGTGAGCATGGGCAGACCTTAAATTTTTTTTCAATGGGTTGGCATGAAAAAGGATGTTACATGCCTCATGGTAAGTGGCTACTATAGGTTACAGATGCCTCGTCGTAACCCGAGGACTAAGATGAAATGCTCGCCCATGCCTTTCGAACCGGAACAGAACAGTAGTTGCAATGCTGTTCAGCGGCACACATGGTTGAGAGGGTGGTAACCTACCCAGACGACTCCCAGGCAGAGTAGGAGTCTACCACCCAATCCATGCATAGCATGCCGGCTTTTATTGACGATTTCATGATAAGTATAAAATATACATCTAAATTTCATATATACAGCAGTTGACTTTTACAGGCCGATAAGTACAGAGCTAGGGCTGTAGAGATAGGGCTCCATCAATGGAAGCATTTGTCATAAATGCGACACTTGGCAGGCATCACAATTGACCACCGCAGTACCAATTGCACTCGCACATTGACGTCAGTGTCATTTTTTACCTGTCGTTGATGGATTTTGCAGTCTGGCATTCATTTGAGATGTATAATCTGTGTTCTATGTCGGACACCGTGAGACACTCCTTCCCATTTTCTTACACCGTTACAATACGACACGAACACACTGGACTCGAAACTATAAGCTTTCAAGCGATTGGTGTTGTTGTTATTTGACTATCGTTCGTGCACACATGGGTTAGGCGGAGAATATGGATTTTCATTTGTCCCGATTCTGTAGTGTCAGTGTAACCAAACCATATTTCGCCTCACCCGGAGATAGAAGGTATCCGAAGGCGGAGATTTTCGTACCCCCGCTCTATTCAAGGGGCGCCGGAAACTCTGTGCCATTGTTGTTCTTTTCATTGGCGGGGGTAGTCGCTAAAAACCCGCGTGGTGCGCACGCGCAGTCTGTGAGATTTGGGCTCGGCAATTTCGCGTGGACTGTTCGCAATGAGTCTCTCGTCAGAGGCTCGTTCGTTACCTAGCCGTATGCACCACGTGGTGATGTAGATGGCGTTTGGACGGATATTAAAAAAAAAAAATTAAACACTCGGCATAATCACGTTTGTTTTCGACGCGCTGAAAAATTTTGATTTATTTCGTGTTAACCTATGATCGTTGCGTATCTTGACGATTACATCTTGCGGTGCCGGCGCGCCTGTTATCTCAACAGTACACAGTGTCATCACACTCTGACCCGCTGCTTATCTCAGCTCCGAGCTATACGACGCTTACTGGTTTTGTTCGCTCTCACGGCGATGTTCTCGTGTTTGTGTCCGGTCAGAGGGCTAGACTCACTTCTCGTCAGACCTTATTTGGGACGTATTGACAGGCGGAGATGAGGCTGTCGCCGTCTCAGTCAGTGTCCAGGCCAACGATACATATCGTACATGAGGGATCGTATTTGAGTCTCCTCATTCGGAAGCGAATGCCTAATCACTGGGTTATCGTGGTTTTGTTCGATCTGTGTGTTTTGTGTGTGTGTGGAAAGAAAGAAAGAAAAATGTTTAATTCGTAGCTACAAAACAATATATGGTATACAACATAATACAATACGACACAATACACTTGATGCAGAATACAAAAACATTAAATAAACAATATTAATATCAGTATTGAACTGCAGCCACAAAAAGGCAGTCGACTCAGCATATTGCTACAGCCGAGATGCTGCAGCGCTGATATTCTGCCGACATCCTTGAAAAAAGTGCTGCGAGCAGCTGTGTGTTGGGATTAATGGTTCGTTAACGTTGGTACGTTGACCAGACTGTTGAGCCGAGGGTCGTGGGTTCGAACCTCAGCTGTAGTCAATATTTGTGCAAAACACAAAAACGTAGGGCGGGAACATCCCTTTTGTCACCCGTTGCGTTATTTCTTCTGGAAAGGTGAAAAGTGAACTGCGGAAGCCCGTTCGGCAACGCTTAATCATGCTATATGGAGATCTCTGCTTACCACAATGGGTGACAGGCGTGAATGCTCAATACGTATACGATTAAAAGTTTTTGCCTTCACCCAACATTTTACGTGTTATTATTTGCCTCCCCTTCGCGAACAGATAGACGAAACATTAAAATTAATCGACTGGTGGTATACGTATTCGTCGATAACCAGCACACCAATAAGAGAATCCGACAAACAAAGATAAATAGTAACTTAAACGTATACGTCGCTTAATTTCGATGGCGGGTACTTACAAGCGATTAGAAAATTTATTGTCATGAATTTAGGGCGCAATTTCGCTTTTGTCGATGAATGCATGGTTTGTTTTAATGAGCAACAGACTAAAAAGTTGCGTCTGTTGTTGTGATAGAATCGTGGCGAGCAAACAAGCGAGCGCGATTGGATAAAGTAATGCCAAGGTTCAACGTGTCGTTCCGGAGATGAGGCAAGGAGGTGCCATTGTTTCAATCTATTGGGGAAAAAACAGATGATTTTTCTTCTTTTTCTTTAGCGGCCTGTGATCTTTGTTTTTTGTGGGTAAGGTGGCAAACGAGGATACGGTTCACCTGATGCATACTGATGATCACTGTCCCCCACGTACATCTGCAACACCACGAGGAGCTGCCGATGCGTTCCCGGTATTGAAGGATGTCTGGGGAGGGGTACGTCGGAGGGGCATCATCCGGTTACCTCACTCACTGAACGAAACGCAAAAGCACAAGACGCCTCTACTTCACGCCGGTATTCTGCGTGAACGTGGTACTACCCCGGTCTAGCCGGCCCATTCATTGGAGCAGCAGCAAAAGCCTCCGCTTGTCTCTCCCACGTACAGACACGCTGCTGGACATGGCTTCTCCCTATAGAGTGAATGTGACGTAGTCGTCGCGCTCTTCCAGGCTGGCGATCGTAGAACTAGACACCGCCTATGACGTCAACGATCTGGGCATTTTGACTGTATATATGTGATGGTTTATCCTGCCATCTATCGGTGACCATGAAATTTTTCGAGCGTTCCCCTATGTCGACTTTTACGACACCCACGGGATAAAATGCGATGGCAGATTCTCTTACAATGCCGCTGCCACTGCCACTGCCATATCTTACTCAGTTGGGAGTATGAAAGTAAAGAAAGGATAGCAGTAGTTTTATTTTTCAAGAGGTCCGTGGAGTCTGTTAGGATC
Source organism: Bhutanitis thaidina (assembly GCA_029286595.1). Taxonomy (NCBI): domain Eukaryota; kingdom Metazoa; phylum Arthropoda; class Insecta; order Lepidoptera; family Papilionidae; genus Bhutanitis; species Bhutanitis thaidina. Next base: position 15,078,671 of record JAGSMS010000027.1, read on the forward strand.
CTCTGCGCTGCTCCAGAGCGGGTTACCAGACTTTTTAGAAACTTTTTCTTCTGTAATACGTAATACTAGCGTCTGCCGGCAGCTCCACCCGCGTGGTCACAAATTTTGTCCCAAGACAATCTCAACACGATCCTATATCCTATGCCATGGCCTAATCTTCACCTCTGTCAAATTTCATTCGTATTCCGTTCTTTCGTCCTTTAAGTGTGATCGAATGAGAAACATACAAACTTTCCCATTTATATGCTTGTCGTTTAGCGGCTTTTGCCACTCGACCGAAGTAGTGCCCCACGGCCGCGCGGAATACCGTCGTGAAGTAGAGCCATCTTGCGTTTCGTTCCCTCCTTCCCTCTCACCTTTCCTACTGCCTGTCCCCAATATATTATTAAGGGCCGGCAACGCACCTGCGGCTCCTCTACTGTTGCAGATGTTCTTGGGCGACGGTAAGTATTTACCACCATCAGATTGTTCGGTTCCAAGTATGCCCCCCTCAGAGCCAGGCTTTTGCTGCTGGTCGAATGGGCCGGCTCGACCGGGTTGTAAACACTACCTCGCAGAATACCGGCGTGAAGTAGCATAAGATTTTTTTTTTTTTTATAAAAGAAGGGGGCAAACGAGCGTGCGGCTCACCTGATGGTAAGTGATCACCGACGCCCACGAACATCCACAACACCAGAGGAGCTACAGATGCGCTGCCGGCCTTTAAGGAAGGAATAAGCTCTTTTCTTGAAGGTCCCTAAGTCGTAACCATACGGAAATACTGCTAGCGACAGCTGATTCCACAAAGTCGAAGTGCGTGGCAGAACACTTCGATAAAAACGCACTGTGGTGGAATCCCAACCATCTAGGTGGTATCGATGGAACTTCGAATTCAGTCGCGATGTACGATGGTGAAACTCAGCAACTGGGATCAATCCGAACAGTTCCTCAGAACATTCCCCGTGGAAAATTTTGTAAAAAATGCAAAGAGAAGCAACATCTCTTCGCAAGGCCAAAGGATCATGCCGATCAGAGAGAGCTTGGTCGCCGACAATTCGAGCCGCTCGACGTTGCGGTCAAATGGAAGGAGTTGGTACTGGGGTGCCCCTGCCCGGAGATGAGAACAGTATTCCATGTGGGGCCGAACTTGCGCCTTATAAAGTTGCAAAAGGTGGACCGGCATGAAATACTGTCCCGCTCTACAGAGCACACCAAGCTTTTTGGAGGCCAATTTGGCCTTTCCCTCCATGTGACCACGGAACTGAACGTCGCTCGATATGTCAACGCCAAGGATTCTGATACTGGCTGAGGCAATAAGGGGAATGTTCTCAAAAAGAGGAGAAACGACAAAGGGATTCTTTTAGCGGTGAACGCGCAAACCTGTGTCTTTTGGGGTTGAATAGGACCAAATTACGTCGACCCCAATCCGAAACTTTGAATAACAAGGTCTCGACTTCAGACACAAGTTTGTTCCGGCACTCGTCGACGTGTTCCCGAGAAATATTCGCACGGCCTGTATATAGGGCATCACCCGTGCTGTCGTCTGCATAGCAATGAATGCTACTGATTTGTAGCATGTCGTTGATATGCAGAAGGAACAGAGTGGGAGATAGCACACAGCCTTGTGGAACACCAGCATTCACGGGTTTGGGGTCCGAGCATGCACCGTCGACAACAACCTTGATGCTCCGATCCGTGAGGAAGCTGGTGACCCAGTTGCACAATCTCTCAGGAACCCCGTAAGATGAAAGCTTTGAAAGAAGCGCTTTATGCCAAACCCTATCAAATGCTTTCGCTACGTCCAGACTAACCGCCAAAGCCTCCCCCTTAGACTCAACTGCTTCTGCCCATCGGTGAGTCAGGTAAACTAGAAGATCAACAGCTGATCGTCCGCGACGGAAACCGTACTGTCGGTTACTGATGAGCTGGTGTTCCTCCAGGTACCTCAGGAGCTGGGTGTTGATGAGTGACTCCATTATTTTAGATAACAAGGGGGTGATGGCAATAGGCCTGTAGTTGGACGGATCAGAGCGGTCGCCTTTTTTGGGTATTGGATGCACAAATGCTGTCTTCCAAGATTCCGGGACGACGCCTGAAGAGTAGGAGTGCCGGAAAAGACGCGTGAGAACCGGTGCCAACTCAGGGGCACACATCCTCAGCACAATTGGAGGGATTCCGTCCGGCCAACTCGACTTATGAATGTCCAGGAGCGGAGTGCCTTTCGCACTGAGCTCTGCAGAAACTGAATTTCCGGCATGGAGCACTTACACCACGGGATGGTAGGTGGAGAGTTTCCCCGGTCATCAAGAGTCGAGTTGGATGCAAAAAGAGAGCCCAAGAGATTGGCTTTCTCTTTTGCAGTATGGGCCAGCGAATCATCCCCTTGTGTAGAGATGAGAGATGGCTGACAGAAATTCCCTGGACAGCCTTGGCGAGAGACCAGAATGCGCGGGATCCCGATGGGAGGCGAACTAGTCTCTCGCCAATTCTGCCAATGTGCTTTAACTTTGCCGCAGCGATAACTCTTTGAAGGACCTGGAGGCAGAGTTGTACTCGTTTTAAGAGCACTGGTTTTGCATCCCGAGACGCCGATGCATCGGCCCAGGCCTGGTAGCACTTCCGCTTTCGGCGTGACGCTATTTTGCAGGTGCGACCAAACCAAGGCTGGGATTTACCTCCGACAGGCACTGCAGAGAACAGAATAAAAGTTCCATTCCTGAAGTACCACATCGGTGACAGAATCTGCAACGGCGTTGGGATCATCCAGCGAGAAGCAAACCTGCCCCCATGGGTAGGAGCAAAGAAAGACCGCATTCCATCCCAATCTGCCGACCTATAGTGCCACACACGGCGGAAGCCCGCAGATCGCGTTCGGGATCGGCGCGCGATAGGCACTACACTCCGGATCAGACAGTGGTCCGACGAGCCAAGAGGGCATCGACTGAGACCAAATATCCGTCCGGGTGTGAGGTCAGCAAAAGGTCCAACAGGAAGGTGTATGACCTTCCACGTCTGGGATCCGCGTCGGCGAGGTTACCAGTTGTGTCAGGCCATATGCTAATGCAAAGTCGTGAACAGATCTCCCCGCATGATCGGTTATGCGAGAACCGAGCCAATCGGTGTGGTGGGCATTAAAATCGCCGAGAATCACGATCTCTGCGGATGGGATCTGTTGTAGCACGGAATCTGTAGCCATTTGGATGTGGTCGATGAGTCGGTCAGTTACGGTATTACCGCTATGGGACCTGTAAAGGCACGCATAGACGCGCGGATGGTCGTCGCTGTCGATGCGCAGCCAAAGGGTAAGATGCCTCATCTTATGCTTCTGGGTTTCGTTCGGTGAGTGAGGTATCCGGAGGCCCACACCTTTTTCCCTTCCTCATCCACCCTTCCATCTCCCAAATATCCTTAAAAGCCGGCAACGCATCTGTAGCACCTCTGGTGTTGCAGATGTTCGTGGGCGACGGTAATCACTTACCATCAGATGAACCGCTTGCTCGTTTGCTTCATTTTACATAAAAAAAAAAAGTATGATACTACTATAGCACTCCCGGAATCATAAGAATCAGTATAAGAATTTTAAGTATTGGTATAAATTGGTATAGTGTAGATAAATGATCTGTAACTGCTATAATGTGCTCTATGAATCTTATTCCCTTTTGCAGGTGTGCTGTACGCAGGCCTAATGATCACCAAATCGGGTCCCATGACCCTGGAGTTCAACTGCAGATTCGGCGACCCCGAGACTCAGGTGCTAACGATGCTGCTTGAAACCGATCTCTACACTATTATGAAGGTATGGGATTAATATAAATAACAAGTCTGGGGTATTGATAAATAATTATTAAATTTAAAATTGTTTTCAATTCCAGGCCTGCGTGAACGGCACTCTGAAGCAGCTACAGGTGTCATGGAACACGAAGATGTCGGTAGTGGGCGTCGTGATCGCCTCTAAGGGATACCCGGAGACTTCCACCAAGGGCTGCGTTATTAGCGGTAAGGGAACATAATAAGAAGCGATTAAGTAGGATGCGTTGCGGTGACGGGGCTTTCACCTGGAAAAGTTATTATTGGTCACTGAGAGTTCTATCTCCTAGCTTTATGTTTTAACATACTTGATGCTCTCGGGCGAATACCAAAAAATAAAATAAGTATACAGTTTCCCTGTAGCACAATTTGTTCTTTCTTGAAGAGAATATTAAAAAGGCGTTTTAATTACTGAGTTTGCGTGTGGTAGCTGCGTGCGTGCGTGCGTATGCGTGCTTATGTTGAATCTCGTTAGTAGAAATAAATAATGTTTTGTTGTCGGTGCGCGCAGGGCTTTCGCAGGTGTCGAGCGCGCCGGGGCTGCGCGTGTTCCACAGCGGCGTGGCGCGCGGCGCGAACGGCTCGCTGGTGACGTGGGGCGGGCGCGTGCTGCTGGCGGCGGCGCGCGCCGGCTCGCTGCGGGCCGCCGCCGCCGCCGCCACCGCCGCCGCCGCGGCCATCGACTTCCCCGGCGCGCACTACCGCAAGGACATCGCGCACCGCGCCTTCACCAAGTACGTACCACGCACAGTGTCCCTGCTGGTCTCCATAAATTGATGCATTATTTAATGTATGTTCACCGATTTGTGAACATCTAAAAACAGTTATGAACAAAAAATAAACATTAGCTTGCTTTCCGTAATTTTTTTATCTTTCTATTCTATATTTTTGCTGCTTATCTGATTAATGTTCATAATCGTATTTCTTCACATTTAACATAACTTTTGGGCTTGCTGGCATGTTTGTGTGTTTGTTTTTGTCTTGTTCAAGTAAATGTCAATTGTTTCAGTTCAAAATCACTCGAGTAATGAACGGGTTACAATGAAAAACAATTCATATAATTTTTTAAGATAAAAATAATAAAAATTAAGTAATTAGTTGCAAATGCGTTATAACTAAATATTATATTAATTTGGAATGTCATTCAGTATTATCAATAACTTCATAAAACGCATTGATTATTATATGATCTCACAATAAAGTTTTTTTGGTTTAATTTGCATTTGTTTTTTGATCCCTTTGCACGCTTTTCACAATCTATGGCCTTCGTTTTGATGGATATGGTTTTCAAATTTTGAATGAGCATTAATAACCTTTTTTTATTTTAATTTAACTCGCAAATGTCTTATGCATTAGTAAAACACGCAAAAAGACGTTTTATTTTATGTTAAGACCTTGTTTTATATAATTGTCAATACCAGATTGTTGTTAGGTGATTGATGTTAGATTTGTTGATCTTAATAATAAAAGAAATGTAATTCCTCACTTAGAACTTTACTAAAGAGCCTAACGAAATACTTTATACCAGTGGCAATCTGAATTAGATTTCTCATTCTTATTGAATTAGTGTAAATTCATTTTATCATTCATTCATTCAATAACATGACTCACCATAAATTTATATTATATGATAAAATAGATGCTTCTCTGTCTTTACTACGTACATACTATACAACTTAAGAAAGATATAATTTTTCCCAATTTTTTTTGGTTTTGTGATAATACGGTGGAAATTAACAAAGTTTCCCCCAAATGTCCTTTTCACCTGCATCGTTCTGTGCTGAGGTTGGACAAATCCTCCATGTGGCTAGCATAGCCCACATCTTGGAGAGGCCTATGTCCAGCTGCGAACCCAGATGAACTGCAACCCGCTGTTATAATTTTCGGGACAAAGAAGCTGAGGGGTGACGAGTCTCGACCCCGACTCCCCAAGATCACCTCGATATTTGGCTTATACCTTGATTGCCTCTTACGTCACCCAGGGGGAAAGGTGGTGGCAGCTACATACGCCGCTTTATAGTCGTCAATGTTTAATGAAAAATGTTGACTGGCTAATAGTAGGACATTGCCTGTGGATGAATGTCATACCCCATAGTTAAGAGTCAGCCGCGATAGCCGAGTGACTTGGACACTAAGACGGCGGCAGGTTCGTCACCTGTCACTCTTTGGTCAAAGTAAGCTCTGGTGATAAAGTGGGTTAAAAGGAGAACCTCTGTCCATCTCAATATTGGGTATTGAGAGCTTTTTGTATTATACATTAACAGAGCTTCTCTATGGAGTCGAATGACATAACAAGCTTTTGTTTGTTTATTGTATAAACGTCACTTTTATAGCAATATAACTATCTTTCATTCTATAGATATATAGATTATAATAAAAAAAAAACAATAATCATTAATTAAGCTATGTACAATATAGTTGAAAAAAACTTTCCCCGTATGTATACGAATGTCCGTACATCACTCGACACACAGGCCCACTGAAAACCAGCGCTGTAGTCTCAACTGCAGCATTAAGCTGAGTGTGGTCTGTTTGCCCCATGCGCCACGCAATGCGTCTAGAGGAGGCAACGTTAAACATTGTTTTGTGTAAATAACTGTTTGATTAAATGTGTGGCAATGTTTGTTTTGTTATCAAGTGGCGTATTTGTGCAATAAATGTTTCTTTCTTTCTTTCTTTCTTTCTAATATGTTCTTAAAATAACACTGTCATTATATCACCCATTAATGAATAGGACGGGTTCGAGAGTAGATACTTGCGAGACGTGCATAGACACCATCCAATCCAAACCATCTATGGTAATTAACTTAGTTCGTACTTCATCACAGATGCATTCTGAATTGCATATTGCCTCTTACACTTCCAATATCATGGTCGATTCCAATATAACCGAGCAGTATCTGTTCAAACAATATTTTTTTTTGTATTTTAGATTAAATGGTCTCTCGTACCTCGAAAGCGGCGTAGACATTGATGCGGCCGCGACGCTGGTGCGCAAAATAGAGCCTTTGGCGACCGCCACACACCGGAGAGGAGTCTTGGGGAGGCTGGGATGCTACAGTGGGCTATTCCAGCTGTCCGCTATGGACCCGGAGCTCAAGGATCCCGTGCTGGTACAGGGAACCGATGGCGTTGGGACAAAGTTAAAGGTGAGGTTTTGATAAGTTTAACAAATATATTCTACCGATAGAGTAGAAACAATATGTTCCAAATTGTGTCTGCACAGTTTAACTTACCTCCTTTACTTCTTCGACTAGCCACATGTTGTGTGATTGGTAACTAAATATGTTTGTTCGCAGATCGCGCAAATGATGCAGAAGTTCGACACGATAGGGCAGGACCTGGTGGCGATGTGCGTGAACGACATCCTGTGCGCGGGCGCCGAGCCCTTCGCCTTCCTCGACTACATGGCGTGCGGCCGCCTGCAGGTGGACGTGGCCACCGTCATCGTCCGGGGCATCGCCGACGCCTGCCAGCTCTCGGGCTGCGCGTTGCTAGGTAATGTGTCGTGTGTTTGTTCTTCGACTCTCAAGTATGTCGTTTCACACTTAATTGAATTATCGACACTCGGAGACTGCGTAGGATAATCGATAACTAATTCCGTATCATTATTATTATCTCTTCATCATCGATTTTACAGTTATTGGCAAGTATTTAAATTCGTGTGGTCACTTCAATTAATAAAAATGTAGAAAAACAGGGGAACAATGTGTGTACCTTGGGGGACACCAAATAATACTTTCTTTACCAGGAGAAGTACTACATAGCAATCCCGTTTTTACCGGTTTACTCGGCCATGTTGTTCTTTAGAATTTCTAGTTTCCGTCCCCAGGCGGCGAAACGGCGGAAATGCCGTCGATGTACGACGTGGGCAAATACGACCTGGCGGGCTTCGCGGTGGGCGTGGTGGACAACAGCAAGCAGCTGCCGCGCGTGAGCGAGCTGCGGCCCGGCGACCGCGTGCTGGGCCTGCCCGCCACCGGCGTGCACAGCAACGGCTACAGCCTGCTGCAGCGCATCATGAGCGAGACGGGCCACAGGTGGGCTTGCACGGCTTGACTCTCGTCTTGAATAAGCCTGTTCGTCATATTCAAAATAAATGTGTTAATTATTCTCTCAGTTATCACGAGAAAGCCACATTCTCGACGTCCAACAAGACCTTCGGCGAGGAGTTTCTGGAGCCCACCGGTATCTACGTGAAAGCGCTGCTGCCTGCAGTGAAGAAGGGCCTGATCAAGGGGCTGGCGCACATCACGGGCGGCGGCCTGCTCGAGAACATCCCGCGCATCCTGCCGCCGGACGTCCGCGTCAAACTGGACGCTACGAAGTTCAGGATAAAGCCGATATTCGGATGGCTACAGGCTAAAGGTAAACTTTATTACCCCTTCTTGCATCATGAGTCCGGATATGACTCATAGATCTTTAATTGTTTTAGAGTCGTACGTTATGACACGTGATTGGTTATATTGTGTGCCTGTGTGAACATTTTCATGTACGTGTTCCGATGGATATGATGTATGTGTGGCGTCAATTACTAAATAAAATAATAAATACATATAGTTTACTTATCCATGTATACCTTCTCATCTATCTTATCTAAAATTTGAACATCTTAATTTTTTTATTACATTTATTAAGACGCTTTATACTCTATCAACTTATCACTTAGGAAGTCAAAGTATAAAGTAAAAAAGTGGCAAAACGAACAATCTCAGCTCGTATTTGTTACAGAAAGAGAGCGGAGAGCTGGTTTTAGTTTATTCGGGCATAGCAATGGAGAGCAGTCAAACTTACCTGGATTTTGTCAATAAAACACTGATTTTTTTCACTAACTTCAATAGCAAAGCAAATCCGATTGTGTAATGTAGATGCAACCATTCTTATGATTATTATATTAAAGTATGTCTATGATACATATACAATGTGGTGTTAATTGTAATATATATATATATCAGTTCGATAATAATATATTAAAAATGAAAGAAAGTTTCATCTTTACAAATAAACGTAAAAATCTATTTGTAATGTAAGTTTAAATAGTTTTTTTTTTTAATTTCTTGTATAGAAATACTCTGCACGAGTTTTTTGACCATAAATTTAATTAAATAATTGAGGACATTTTAAAATCTTTAATATTTTAGAAATAAGTTCATAAATGTCTTTTGACTAATTCAATGAATAATGTGCAAATTAAATATGATTTAAATTCAACTGACAGACTGGGAATTATCGAAAATCGACATTCGTATTGTTATCATTTTAACCTTTAATTTTTATTTATAGATGTTTGTGGTTATGTTCTGTTATTTGTGTATGTTGATACTTATGTAATGGCAACTCCTAAAACAAAAACTTTTATGATGGGTTCCTTTACTTACATAGTTAATATCATAGAAAATCGTGGACGCAGTAAAGAATTAGATTTGATTTGATTAAGAAAAAACGCCACAAAAGTGATTTGACATTTAATCAAGTGAAGTGGAAACACTTAAACTTACAGTTGGTGTTGCCAATGTTATTACAAGCGTTGTATGTTGTTACACAGGCATGGTGTCGGACTTCGAAATGCTTCGAACGTTCAACTGCGGAGTGGGCATGGTGGTGATCGTAGACCCAGCCCGTGTCCACGAATTGTTAGCTATGGTAGAAGACCCCATTGACGTGATCGGAGTCGTCGAAGCTATGGGGAAGGAAGGTGAGTAACGATTTGTTCTAACAACAGAGTTGCATTATTAACATACATTTTTTTTTTCAACACTTTGCAATAATTGAAATTAGAACATTGAGTCGAGCCTGTCAACGATAGATACATAATGAATTATGTTAATGTGAAAGACGATGATAATAAAATTACTAATTATGAATCTGAATAAATTATCTGAAATTCTTAATTTTATCGATAGTTAAATATCGACATTTAACACATCACTATTATTAAAAAATCCATGTACGGTAACAGTATAACTGTCAAACTGAACAAACCAGTTCGAGGAACGAAAAAAATTGGATTTTACTGTTGCTTGTAAAGTAAATTTAATCGCTACTGAACTACAGCGATACTTTGTGAAACAAATTCAAAATAAAACGTATGTGCCCGGGATATTTAAGTGCTTCTGTGGCAGGAGGTCACCAAGTGGTGGTGGAGAACTTCAAGCAAGCGATGGAGCCGCTGACCTCTCCGCACGCCAGCGGCCACCAGGCACCGCAGAAGTCGCTCTCCTACAAGGACAGCGGCGTGGACATCGAAGCCGGGGACTCCCTCGTGTCGCTCATCAAACCATTGGCCAGGTGCGTGTGAAACAATATTTTTTTTATAGGACTCAGAGCCCTATATGGCAACAGTGCTTACCTATCTGCCAGTATCAAAGTGATATTATAAAACAATTTAGGATTCCTTATGGAAACCTATTACAAAATCTACTCTATTTTGGAATTGTAATAGGTAGCCGATTGAAATTTTCATAGAGTATGTGTTATTATAAGGTAATAATATAAAATTGAACTCGGTTCTTAGAATATAAGTCGAGTAAGTAACTCGACTTATATTAGAGTCGTACAGTATATAGTAGAGACTTGTATCGAGTTAGAAAACTTTTAGAAGTACACCGACAGTAAAACGGTTAACCTTTACTAAATGGCACCAGAATTAGAAGTGAATTATTGACGGGGCAGAGCCAAGCTGCGGCTTTTACTGTTGCTCGACCTCGCAGACTACCAGCGTGAAGTAGAAGCATCTTGTGCTCCTGCGTTTTGTTCGGTGAGAGTGGTAACCGGAGGCTCTTTCCCCGTCCCCCGCCTCATCTTCCCTCTTATCATAGGGAAACGCACCTGCAGCTCCTCTGGTATAGATGTACGTGGGTGACGGTAATCACTTACCTCTCTTTGCAATAAAAAAAAACCAGAATAAGAATCGCCATTTTACTGCCAGCAATTGAATTGTCTGTAAAATTCTTCATATATTATATCATTCATTCAGAAGGAAAACTATACTATATATATTTACTTTGTGCTACAGTTCGCCCCAGTATAATACATTTTTTATTTGGCTACAGAGACTGTTAAAGCCTTTGTCAAACTTGAAATAAATTTAAAGCAGCATGTCTTTAACTGCAAATGCGTCTTTTTAGATCTACAATTCGTTCCGGTGTGATAGGCGGTCTCGGCGGCTTCGGTGGTTGTTTCCAATTGAAAGCTATAGAACAGGAATATAAGGTATGTGGTATTTGCTTAATTAATGTCAGCAATCATTTGTAACGTTCCTACTCACCGTCTCCTCAACTTCTTCATTACGAATGCATAGCATTGCAATGGTTTGTATAACTTGAATGTTCTACAAATATACTGATCTCTTGTATTTACCCGAACATAAAATATTTGAAATGAAACTATTATTTATTGTTTGTTTTTAAATTCCCGACGTTTCGAGTAATTTACAGCATTATGTTAGATGTCGAGATGTCGGTTGGTCCAGCTTTATTTGGCCCGGGTTAACTATGACAAAATCCGTATATGATTGAATATTTGAAATATTTGGTGACTTTTGTTGATCTTTATACCTTGACGTTTCCATCGTTCTGGTGCCGAAACGTACCAATTTAGGATTAATAGTAGTAAACATTAATATACGTGTTCAATATAACTTTCAAGTGCTCGAACCAAAACTATATAATTCGCATATATTAGCATCGCAGTTAACTGACACAAGTATTATAATACACGTATGGTGCGGTATTTGTACGGCTGTTGGAGATTCATCAATCACACCATTCGTATTCCATTTTATTTTTTAGTATTATGTGGTGGGGGTGCCTTGCCCGACTACAAACCCCCAAACAGTAAACACTCTGTTGGTCCGGTGGTCTTGATAGCTTCAAGGGTAGAGACTCGCGGGCCTTCTCCGCAAGTTAGGTTACGTTTTCTAAGTACACGCAATTGCAAGTAGCCTGCTGTTCGAGATAAATGTCGGCTATTATGATGTATACCATAACCGATGGTCACCGTCAGGATCCGGTGCTGGTGCTGGCCGCGGACGGCGTGGGAACGAAGCTGAAGATCGCCCAGAGCATGCGCCGCCACGACACCATCGGCCTGGACCTGGTCGCCATGTGCGTCAACGACATCCTGTGCAACGGCGCCTGCCCGCTCACCTTCCTCGATTACTTCGCGTGCGGCGCGCTCGACGTGGGCGTGGCGCAGCGCGTGGTGGCAGGCGTGGCGGAGGGCTGCCGGCAGGCCGCCGCCGCGCTCATAGGTGAGTACTCACTGCGCCGTACACACATGCAGCGGCACGCGTGCGGCGCGCGTGGTGGCAGGCGTGGCTGAGGGAATCGAAGGAATTTATTTCTAATATACCACCGTTTCGTAATCTCTGTCGGAGAAGTAACAGCCTAAAGAATATACCATAGATATCCTCTTTGTCGGTCATTGTATACTATTACATTATTACAAAATAACTTTTAGAAACGGCTCGGCGACGATCGTCGACACATATCCAGGGGTTGTCGTCGTCCATGTGTTAAGCTAGGTTAATGTGACGGTTGCAGGCGGCGAGACCGCGGAGATGCCGGGCATGTACCCGCCCGGCGTGTACGACATCGCCGGGTTCGCGCTGGGCGTCGTGGAGCGGTCCCACATCCTGCCCAAGATCAACGACATCAATGTAAGCACAACACGCGCACGCACGCACACACACACACACACACACACACACACACACACACACACACACACACACACACATATTTACTTATTTTTCTCCGAAATGCAGGTTTCCACCCTGCTTACGCTCTTCTAGGATCGCGGGGGAAAGCTACTTCTATTATTATTCAAACAACGGCTTCTCCAAAGGTTCATAATTTATCATAAGCCCGTAAGACTATGATATCCGCAGCAGAACTAAGGTAACCAACATAGCCGTAAAGATCAGCAAGCTGAAGTGGCAATAGGCCGGCCACATAGCTCGCAGAACTGACAACCGCTGGGGAAAAAAGGTTCTCGAGTGGCAGCCACGTACGGGCAAACGCAGTGTAGGACGACCCCCCACAAGATGGAGTGACGACCTGCGCAGTGTTGCGGGAAGTCGATGGATGCGGGTGGCTCAGGACCGAGCTTCGTGGCAATCTTTGGGGGAGGCCTATGTTGTTTAATAAAAAAAAAAAAAGTTAGTCGTACCGGACTATCGCTTTAAATTTGTTACAAAATTGTTGTAGAGTTTATGTACAGAGATTATGAGTTTTAACTTAATTATCAATATTTCAGGTTGGCGACATCATCATCGGCCTGCCGTCGAACGGCATTCACAGCAACGGCTTCAGTCTGATCCACAAGCTGATGAAGAAGGCCGGCCTCACTTTGAATGATAAAGCGCCCTTCAGCAAGGAGGGGTTGACCCTGGGTGGGTAGTTTATTAATGTAATCGCTCTAACTATCGGTTATAGTCTCTAAATGCTCAACTGTCTTCCAACTTCACTCCACTCGATATATTTATAAATCGATACACTGTGGTATCGAATGGGCCGGCTCGATCGGGCTCGGTAGCACGGCCTCGGTGAAAACCGGCGGGAAGTAGAGGCATCGTCTGCTTCTGCGTTTTATTCGGTTAGTGAGGTAAGCGGTGAGGTCCCCCCCCCCCACGCCCCGACCATCTGCCAAATACCTCTCAAGGCACCGGCAACGCACCTGCAACTCCTCTGGTGTTGCCGATGTACGTGGGCGACGGTAACCACTTTCCCATAAAAAAGTTACAATATTAACTCTAATAAATTGGATAATTCTTAAGTACTAACAAAAAATAATAATTTATTGCATTGTTTACATGATGATCCTGTCGTTATCAATCAAAAATATGCGTGATGTTATGCCTCGGTAACAATCACATGCGTGGGTAGTTTAATGTACTAGTGCTGCCATCTAGCGATATATTACAGAACTCCAAATGGGCTCTAACTGTAAAATCTATTAAAGTTTAGGTTTATCAAAGTAACCAGGTACGTTCTTATAGGAACGAATAATTAATATTATGTTGTGAGAAACATTTCCATGATTTACATCTGAAGAGTCCCACTTTAAATTATGTCGTAAATAAAGTCCATTTACTCATAATTAGACTGAACTGTTATTTGAAACTCAAATCAGCATTTAACTTAAAAAATAATAGACTGATCTTGAAATATGTTAAAATGTTTCTTATGATTCCGGAAGTATTCTCTCTGTCTCTGTTTTGACCTTCTTAATTTGTTTCTAGTTTGTATGTTTGTCACTCGATACGGATATAAAAGAAATTGTAGTGTAGATTAAATCAGGGAATATAGGATATTTATCTCAATGAAGGAGATTCTCTTGAGACAATATTTGTAGCAGCGGCTAGTATCGTATATAAAGCAGGCGTTGTATGGCAGGCGAGGAGCTGATCAAGCCGACGCGCATCTACGTGCGCAGCGTGCTGCCGGCGCTGCAGCGCGGCGCGGTGAAAGCTGTCGCGCACGTGACGGGCGGCGGGCTGCTGGACAACTTGCCGCGCGTCATCCCCGACGCCGTGCGCGCGCGTCTGAACGCGCACTGGTGGCACGTGCACCCGGTTCGTGTCTTATGTACTCTGGTTTTGGTTTTTATTTTAATGCTGGTGACAAGCGACCCACCTTTTGTAAGTGTGGGCGCTACAGCATGCAGCCCATGAACCTGCAAACAACTTCGATCGAAGGTTACAGGTGCGACGTCACCCCTGGAACCTTGACCGGTATGTCACAAAAAATTCACAAAAAATCCGTGTATAGTCAAGGCTCGATAAAATCATACCGACCATTCGATGACGAACCATGTTGACCATCCAAATTGGCCATTTTATATTCTCAAAATAGATGTATAAATAGTTTTGTAAATCGCTGTTGGATTGCCTAATAAATATAAAAAAAAGTGATGGCATAAGCGATAAATATACACTTTTTCGAGCATTGACTTTAAGCGGATTTTATGTAAAATATTTTTGTGGCATAGCGTTTAAGGTCCCCGAGCACACAAACTATAATAATACACAGCAGGCTTATTTATTTCTAACTGGAAGTTAAAAATGTTGGTGGTGGGTGGAGAAGAAGCCTATCCTATACCTATTAATAGTTTTTATATACTCTGCGCTTCGGATCGGGGACGTTGCACATCGCCGTCCCGCTCTATAAACCGTTTTAAAATATTATGCTTTACGCTCACACCCAGTGGTGTCCCGTAAGCGTGAAAACACCCACCATCTAAGAAATGGCCTTCCTCGTCATTTCCAATCCAAGGCACTGGAAATAAATCCCTCCCGGTTCTGATGTCGAACTGTTATATCTGGATCCCTCAGGAACATTCTCAGAACAGTATCAAGAGCTGCAGTTGTCTTTGGCCATCATACAAACGTCGAAATCTTTATAAACAATAATGTGATTGTCTTGTTACTACTATAATTGCAGCGTGTGAGAAATATACTTTCACGTTTTAGTTGTGAATGTCAATTGCAGGTGTTCGCGTGGATAGCGGACACCGGGTCGGTGCAGGACGACGAGATGCTGCGCACGTTCAACTGCGGCATCGGCATGGTGCTCATCGTGGCGCCCGAGAACCAAGCGGACGTAAGCCTGCGTTCATTTCGTACACCTCGACACGCGCGCGTACTGATCGCTCCAAGATGGCCGCCGTTACGCAGAGGGCGTCGTCGCTTTTTTTTTTTTGAGTGTGACGCGAGAAATACCAAAAAATATCCTCGTCCATTGGTAGGCAACAAATGCTGTGGCTGTAATGATTCATAGATCATTTATCCGTAATGGTTTCTTGTATTCACGCCGAACACTGCACATTTGAAATGAAACTATTGTTTACGGTTTTTATTGCGTTTAATTTTGTTTTTATATTCCCCGAGCCAGTTCGAGTTGTAATTCACTCGAAACGTCGAGAAAAAACGCAAAACAAAATTAAACGCAAGAAAAATTTGTAAATAATAGTTTCATTTCATATGAGTATTTTCTTGTTTTGAAAGTCCTACATTTCGAGGTAATAATGTAGTAAATAAACGAAAAAAAAACTGCTTTTTTATTAATGAAATGATTAAATAACAAAAACAAAATTATTTCTTTGTTTTCATAACAATATTTGTAATATTGTGTGAATGGAAACGCTATTTGTATTACAGACTAAAAAGTCTTACAAGTGTGTTTTTTACTGATCACCTCTATATTCCAAAAAGACTGTCGTCAATTCTTTATTAGTATAAAATAAAACATCTTACAGTGCACTTAAAATATAGCCATTTAATGAAAATCCACCATCTTGTACTATACTATCGAAACACACAATTGGTCAGTTCTGTGTATTTTGACGACGTAAACTACATTTTGCTACATTATCTTACACAAAAATTTATTTATTTATTTATTCTTCATTGTTAGCCTTAAGCTTAAGGTTACAATGGGCGGACTTAATGCCAAGTGGCATTCTCTACCAGTCAACCCTTGTTATGGTGAAAGGTAGTTGGCAGGTAGAAAACAAAGAGTAAAAAACAAAAATAAAATAAAAAACTCCAATAATAATAAGTTGATAAGTACAAATAAAAACACACTATATAATTAAATAAATATTTATAAAATACACAAATACGTATACAAGTATATAAAAAGATACAAAAAAAATAAATATAATAAAATTTTAAAAAAGAATAATTTACACATCAAACACTTGCCAGTAGGATTTTTTTTTGTTTATTTATTTATGTACACACAAAAAGGCATGAAAACATTAAAACATAGTATTTGTACAAGGGCACTACTTATTCCATACATTGAAATTTCTTCCAGCAGACCTTAACAGGAAATTTTATTGAAATGGCAAGCTTAGCGCGTACATTTCTAATACATAATATGTATACAATTAAATAAATAAGATTACATATATTATTATTATATTTTTATATAAACATATATATATATGTATATACATACATACATACATACATACATACGCAGTTATTAGTATTTTAAGGGTGTTTTGTGAGGGTGAAGTTATTTAGTAAAGTTAATTAGTCAATTTTACAATCTGTGAAACATGTTAAACATTTAAATCCCAACAAGTGTACAAAGTCTTCCGGTGTTTCCTGTGTAACCGGATTAACCTCTGCGTTGGTTGCGGGCAGGTGATGAACATCACGCGCTCATTCGGCGCCATGGTGATCGGCACGGTGCAGGCGCGGCCGCCGGGTGGCGCGCGCGTCAAGGTCGACAACTTCGCCTCGGCGCTCGACTTCACGCGCCGCATGCCGCTGCTACCTAACAAGCGGGTGAGTGTGAGTGCGTGCGTGAGTGCGTGTGTGTTAGCGAGTGCGGGCGCGTCAAGGTCGACAACTTCGCCTCGAGCCTCGACTTAACGCGCCGCATGCCGCTGCTGCCTAACAAGCGGGTGAGGGTGAGTGCGTGCGTGAGTGCGTGCGTGAGTGCGTGTGTGTTAGCGAGTGCGGGCGCGTCAAGGTCGACAACTTCGCCTCGAGCCTCGACTTAACGCGCCGCATGCCGCTGCTGCCTAACAAGCGGGTGAGGGTGAGTGCGTGCGTGAGTGCGTGTGTGTTAGCGAGTGTGTGGGAGCGAGTGCGGGCGCGTCAAGGTCGACAACTTCGCCTCGAGCCTCGACTTAACGCGCCGCATGCCGCTGCTACCTAACAAGCGGGTGAGTGTGAGTGCGTGCGTGAGTGCGTGCGTGAGTGCGTGTGTGTTAGCGAGTGTGTGGGAGCGAGTGCGGGCGCGTCAGGTCGACAACTTCGCCTCGAGCCTCGACTTAACGCGCCGCATGCCGCTGCTGCCTAACAAGCGGGTGAGTGTGAGTGCGTGCGTGAGTGCGTGCGTGAGTGCGTGTGTGTTAGCGAGTGTGTGGGAGCGAGTGCGGGCGCGTCAAGGTCGACAACTTCGCCTCGAGCCTCGACTTAACGCGCCGCATGCCGCTGCTGCCTAACAAGCGGGTGAGGGTGAGTGCGTGCGTGCGTGTGTGTTAGCGAGTGTGTGGGAGCGAGTGCGCGCGCGTCAAGGTCGACAACTTCGCCTCGAAGCTCGACTTCACGCGCCGCATGCCGCTGCTGCCTAACAAGCGGGTGAGGGTGAGTGGGTGTTTTTGCGCCTGTTGCAATCACTCACGGTGTGGGGGGGTGACCCGTATTGTGCGCAGGTGGCCGTGCTAGTGTCGGGCAGCGGCAGCAACCTGCAGGCTCTGGTGGAGGCGGCGCGCGACCCCGCGCTGTGCACGTGCGCGGACGTAGCGCTGGTGATCAGTAACAGGAAGGACGCGTACGCGCTCAAGCGCGCGCAGGCCGCAGGGATCCCCAGTCTGGTGAGTCATGTAACTCTTCTCATTCCTCATCTTTCGGTCGGATTAATAAGCGCAACCTTACTTTACACTAAATCCATATCGCTATGTAAAAGTTAAAAAGATTATTAATGTAGATGAACAACAGAAATAGACCAAGAATCGATCCCTGAGGTACACTCATTTTTACAACACACCCCGATAACATAATAGCGTTGATTGCAATCTTTTATTCTCGGTTCGAGAGATATGAATATTAAAAAATCAAATACAGCATTACAATTGCCGTAGTGTTAAAGTTGGTATATCAACATCTTATGATCCACACAGTAAAATGCCCTTGAAAAGATCACAGGAGACTTCGAGGGTGTAATGATAATTTTCTTATTTTTAATTACTACAGTCCTATAGTACTCTAAAATAGGAATGTTCTAAATGCCATAAAAATATACGGCCCTTCGTTTACAGAATGTTGCCATACAAGTATAATGTTATTCGTGGCAATGGCTGTTAGGATAGAATCTTTTAAAATGGGGCGCAGTTTGACGGCAACAGACAGCTGTCAGTGACGTCAGCAACCCCATCGTAAACAACCTTACCACATATTTTTTGGTGACATGCAAAAATACGCAATTTTGAATTCGAAATTGTCTTAAAGTAATATTAGGAAGAATGGATGGACACTCACAAAGACGCAATCTGCGTTAGCCTACGTATTCACTTATACCATCTAAACTTGTAAATGGGATTTTCACCATCATTGAAAACATAATACCTCGGTATATTTTCTATAGGTGTTCAATCACAAGGACTACCCGTCTAGGGAAGATTTCGACCGCGCCGTCTCCGACGCGCTGGAGTCGCACAGAATCGACATCGTCTGTCTCGCCGGCTTCATGAGGATCCTCTCAGCGGAGTTTGTTGATAAGTAAGTAATGAATAATTTTTTTTTAGAATAACCATTAGTGAATACGCTGACATGTGTCTAATTTTCTGTAGTTATGTAGTATTCAAAACAGGCAGGATACCGTTTTGAATACATTGTTTAGACGAGGAAACAATACGTCATCATCATTACATCACTACGGTCCATCACAATGCGCAGCCGAACATAGGCTTACCTCATTAGATATTCCCCCCATTTAGGGGGAACTCCCGGCGGCATAGATCAAAGTTTGATAGATATTTATACATACATATACTCTTACTATAACAACATAGAAATTGACATCGCACATGATATAGTGTCGCAAGTTTACGCGCAAATTAACCTTAATATTAGTATCCGTAAGATCGTGGGACATAAACAAAATTAGGCATAAAAAAAATGAAATAAATTGTGTGTTCCACAAATATGCTGGGGATTCGAAATTGAGATCCTACAACACGGCCGACAGTTACTTTGACAACTTAGCAAAACGCTGATGACACTGACATTATATCATAATCAATAATCGACTATAAGACTGTGAACATTAAGTGGGGATTGCGTCGGCAGATGGAAGGGTCGGCTGGTGAATATCCACCCGTCGCTTCTGCCGCGGCACCCCGGCCTGCACGCGCAGCGCCAGTGCCTCGCAGCCGGGGACGCCGAGAGCGGCTGCACCGTGCACTTCGTCGACGTGAGTACTGAGCACCACAGTCGTTTTTATAAATATTTATTGTGACATTGACTACAAGGCCTTCAGCCAAAATCAAAGCATATAACTTGTACAATTCCCAGATTTGTGACATAATCGTCTTTAAAATGTTCTAATCCATCCTAATCACTCTGTAATGTAAATTCATATCTATTGAATTAGTGAGAGACGAATTTAAAGCATTTATATATGCTATAGAACTTAAATTCGAGAATTATGCAGTGTTTAAAGCAAGACAAAATGGCATTCATGAATGAAACAAATAGTAATGGACCAAGTACCGACCCCTGCGGTGCGCCAGAAATTACTACTGAAGTGAAGCTCGATTACAACCGTTTGTTCTGTAAATAAAAGTCAAACCATCATAGAAGGTTACTTTTGATATCATAATAAAGAAAGTTTTTGAAGAATATACGGTAGACTTTATCGAACACCTTTTTAAATTATGTAACTGGAACTCTTAGATACAGCTTGAATAGCACAACATTAGAGCGCGATGCGTGCTGTTTTAGTATTTTTCCTTCTAATTAAAATCTGTTAGTAATGGTTGCAGCATAGCTTGAACAAACGTGTGCGATTCAGAGGTACACAAAACTAAACTTTACCTTACAGTTAACAAAGTAACCCTTATACGCTAAGATCAAAGACAGGATCAGATTCTGGGAGACACTGAACACAAATTAACACATCTCCTGAGCCAAAAATAAATATTTTTTTTTGTTTTTACATATTTATCGGTTTCTAACCCCGGGTTCATGCTCTTAGCAGTCAGATATCCACTAAGCAACTCGAGCGCCATAGCGGAATATAATATGCGCATTGGCAATAGTGGTCTGTTAACTAATGTTACGATAACAACATAAGAGAATGTGATGGTCATGAAGTGTCCATCTTATATATGTCAGACTGGCGTTTATGACGCTCCGTGTCTAGTACTGCGTGGCGATTGCGTCTGGGCGGTCACGGGCGGGGCCCGCTGTCCGGCAGTAAGTTTGACGTTGGTGGTGGTGTTCGCAGCACGGCGTGGACACGGGGCCCGTGATCACGCAGGAGCGCGTGCCGGTGCTGCCGGACGACACGGAGGAGAGCCTCGCCGAGCGCATCCACCAGGCCGAGCACCGCGCGTACCCGCGCGCGCTGCGTCTGCTCGCCACCGGCCGCGTCCGCCTCGCCGCCGACGGACGCCCGCTGTGGCACCCCTAGCTCCCCGGGGCGCGGGCCCCACCAGCCGAAGTCCGCCTCTCTCTTATGTCACCCTGCACGCTGAACGGTTACACGCGCGACTCTAGTGAACGTATTCTTACATATTTGATTCACCAAAAAAAAAAAAAAGTTCTTTTGATACATTTCTATATGCATTGCAAATGCGGTCAGCTGTACAGCATGCAGAGTTTAATACTGAGCCCTGTTAAAAGCTCGTTAAAACCTCTACAATTTCAATATCGTATTAAGATGTTATATTACAACAGCTGTTATTATAAACTGTTGTCTGTTATTTTGTTGTACGCAGCCAATTGAAAGTTCATTAATGTTTGTAACTTGTCAAATGTTGTAGTTTAATTCCAAAATTCAAAAAGTTATATATATTGTAAGTATTAAAAGTTTATAATTGTATTATCAATATAAATAGCACCGAACTTTGTTGTTAGTATCCGCAGAATACCTAGATAACAGGCAACACAATTAGTATATTTGTAATAATGTGTTGTAATGATCAACAACTAAAATTAATGATAATGCATTGCATAATCAGTTGTCACTTGTAAAAAGAGCACCTGACACTACTGACTACATAAAAAAAAATATATATATATGTATAAACGCATTCATACATGCCTGAAGAAGCATGTATGTATAAATGCATTTTTAAATTTTTTCTTATGCATTTAGCATATGGAAATAATGCTTATAGACGTGATTTCAAGATTATAATAAAATAGTTTTATTTATAAGTGACAGTAATACCAACAAAGGGTGCCTATATATATATTGTCTGATGTGTATATTTCGTTATAGTTTATTAGGAAATAATAAATCTGAATTATTTATAATCTTACAATTTGAAGCTGAACATGAATAGATGTTTCTGTTTGTGTTATTGCAGTTTATATTTAAATTAAGAAAGATATCTTTGAAAATTGTCTTCCATAAAATTGTGATATATATTTTATATAAGGAGTAATCCAAAAGTGCCTTATACAATAAATCATTCCTAATATCGAAAAAAAAAAATTTTTTTACCACTTCTAGTATAAGACAGAAATAAAATCTTTATTTTAAATAATTGTAGATTTTATCTTTGTTGTAAATTGACTATGAAATGTTTGACTTTGTACACGTAATTAACTCGAATAAACTTTTTATACAATATTTTACAAATGTTATGAATGTTCTAACGTAGGTTTTATGAACTATGTGTGTTAATGCCTGAAAACATTTTAGTTATTGTAGGATGTTAAGAATAAAAGCATGTTTATTATTATTGAGTTTTATTTCATAAACAAATATTTTTGATGAAAAATCTTCAGTTTCTTATCACAGAAGTGTTACAAATACCAATCTTATTTAGAAGACTTAATTTCATAGACTTTAAATTAAGTAGTATTTTCTACATAGTCTGTAGATTTCTGTAGATTCTAGATCATTCACCAAATATAAATAAAATAGTAAAACAGTTTTCACACAGGATATTTTATTTGTTAATAAAAACGAGATGTATTTGTTAATAAGGCCTTATATATTTTAAGTTTCAAAGTTACGTGCATTTGCTGCCCGAGTGTGAAGTCTGAGCTCGGAAAACCATTAGTGTCGAAGTGCGCACGCACGCGTTTCATTTGGATTTCGGTAACTTTTTCGAAAGTGTTTTTATATCTTTCCATAAAAAAAAAGAATTATGAGCTATTACTGCTCATAATTCTTTTTTTCTAAGTACAAACATTTTCTATTACATGACATTAACATCACATCCATTATCCATGCTTTAGTATTTTATTGTAACATAATTCTACTATTTCACCGCATGAATCGGATAAAAACTTTACTGCACAAATAAAGTGACATAATATAAATACTAGAAACGGACACAATATTATATTGCCAATAACTTGATTCCATAGAGTAAGTCATTATCATTGGGGCAATATTTATGTTTTGCATTAAATTTCCTAAATAATTTCAATTATCTACATATCTTTCTTTTTCTCTTTATTGAATGTTAGTAATTCAGATAAAGCGTTAAAGAAAACACCAATTATGTCTTCATTTTCCCTCCAGGGTTCATTGATAGACATTTTCTTAACTACACTATCATTACACTGTACGGAATGTACACCATTTTTCAGAACATCGTCGCATATCTTGTCAAACTCTACATGAAATTTCTGTTTATTAATCATCGGTACAATGAGGTTGTATGAGTTAATTTTTATATTAATAGAATTTGATAAGTCTCTATTGCTCTCGCATATCCTATCCCACTTGACTTTATCTTCCTTGCTTAATGGAAAAGGTCCTAGAACCATTCTATCTCTTTTTATTTCCTCTTTCAACAATTCAATATCTTGATCTATTTCTTTCCTCATTGTTATCCATTCGGGAGTGAAGCCATTATTTATAAGGACCTGTAAGTATAAATATTGTTATATCTTTTTATGTGAATACATGAGCAAGCGGCTCACCTGATGGTAAGTGATTACCGTCGCCCACAAACAGCTGCAACACCAGAGGAGCTGCAGGTGCGTCGACGGTCTTTAAGGATGTTTGGGGGCATGGGTAGACAATGCAATATATCTTCTTTTTTATTACGATTACGTTAATACTTCTACATGTATACTAGTAGAAGTCGAGTAACTAAATAGATTATCTTTATTTTATTTCATTCCGTTCGTAATCTGTAGCGCAAGCCCGTCCCACCATAGTCCATAGACTAATTTATCCATAAACTTAGAACCCAATGTAGAGAGATAAGGTCTGCGCCATCTATTAAGGTTTATTTGAACTAAATACTACGTTTTGGTTGGTCGACAAAAATATAGATGGTACTGTAAACATAAAATTCATGACACGATAGCCTAATTGCACATATTATACAATCCAAACTAGCTCTACGCCATCCACAATAAGAGCTAAAATCCAATAATTTCTCTAAAAATATTCCAAGGACCTCTATTATTGATTTCCCTCGCCTTTAGTGAAAAGCCTCGTCCCTCCGAAACACCTCTCACACAGGCAAATTTGAAAGAAATATGTAATCGATGTGCAATAATTGTGAAGGTAGCACAATTATTGTACATCGAATACATATATCGCTTAGAACCTGAATTGGTTATACAAGAGCGACGCGATTTCATAGTCCGAGTGTAAATCCAATAAGAAGGTGAAATGTAAAGACAAGTGGCAGGACCAATACATAAAGGAATAAATACGAAGCATGACGCGCTCGACCCACCATCCTACGGTTCAGATCTCAAAGCATGGAGCGCGAAATGTGAACATTTCTCTGCAATGGAGAATTGAGAAGAAACGGGTAATCTTACGCTACCAAGATGTTCCGTGATGACGTATGTGATCCGTTCATAAAATATATTCGCCGCCGACGCGAAGGGGGCAAACGAGCGCTCGACACGCCCATACGAGTTTAATGTTTCCCTTCTATAATTACATACATATAATATCATAACTATACCATTAATTAATTAATAATATAAAGGGAGTGAGTTCTTTGTTCGTTTGTAAGTAGTACACACGAAAGTTACCTGAACGAATCCAAAAATTCTTTCTCAGTAAGTAATGAAATAGATCATACAACATAATTATTGATGTATTAAATGTTAGCTCAATTATAAGACATGCGACAAACATTAGGGTAATGCAACTTATTACTATTTATACCTTAACGTCACATCAAATGTAATATTATAGTAATTGTAGTAAAAATGTACATTACATTGAAACTGAAACTTTCAAGGGTACATTTCTTTTAAAATTCGTCACTAGCTCTTGGACTATCCTCATTTGTGTGCCCAACGCTACCACGGCACAGTAGGTCGCCACAGTCCGGGGTCATCGTGGCCACACATACACAGGAAATGTCCGGACTACTGAAAACGAATTACAAGTAGTCATATTTACAAGCACTTTTTCTAAACTAATTCC
The DNA here is from genome assembly GCA_029286595.1 of Bhutanitis thaidina. NCBI lineage: Eukaryota > Metazoa > Arthropoda > Insecta > Lepidoptera > Papilionidae > Bhutanitis > Bhutanitis thaidina. The sequence goes on from JAGSMS010000027.1 coordinate 15,103,564, forward strand.
AACCCTCTGATATCATTTGTAAAACTCCCACTTTGTTGACCTCATTCTGTACTAAGCCTTGTTAAAAAAAATATTAAAACTACTCCTATATAGTTTCTGTTTTCACCTAACAACTAAACTTAATTCTGCTGACCCCCAATGCGATCCCCTTGTCACATGCCAAGTCCCCTCCATATATTATGCGATTGAATGCGATTATATATCACTTATGCGAGTAACATCAATAATTGTATCTATATCGACTGGGCTTGATTATGGTAGGCGCCATTGGGCTAAACTACTGTTTAACAGTTGACAACTCTGAGTAGGGTAGCAATTAATTGGTTATTTTAATTAACATCAGGGTTGGATTTAGATTGTAAAAGAAATAGAATTAAAAAAATAAATAAATAAATATATATTGTACATATGAAATATTTAGAAATGTTCTTAAAATATTGTAAGCAAAGAGCATGTAAACTAGCAAATAAGAATAGCCACTGTAAGAAGTATCGGTCCGTGGATATTAAGTAATAAATGTATCTTCTTTATATCTGTGTTTCATTTCATAAGAAATTTACAACTCTTTACTATAACTTTGGTTCCACAAGTTAATTACCAATTTTATTATACCAACAACATGACACTACATATATTTTTTTCAATAAATAAATATCAAAATCATGATTCTGATTGTAACCCTAAATCGAACGAGCAAACGAGCATGCCGCTCACCTGATGGTAAGTGATCAATGACGCCCACCAACTTCCCCAACACCAGAGGAGCCACAGATGCGCTGTCAGCCTTTAAGGAAGGAATAGGATCTTTTCTTGAAGGTCGACAGCTCATTCCACAAAGTCGAAGTGCGTGGCAGAAAATTTCGAAGGAACGCACTATGGTTGAATGCCAACCATCTGGGTGGTATTGGTGGTATTGGTGGAATTTGGAATTCTGTCACGACGTACGATGGTGTAACTCAGTGGCTAAGATCATTCAGAACATTTACCGTGGAAAATTTTGTTAAAGACGCAAAGAGAAGCAACATCTCTTCGCAAGGCCAAAGAATCAAGCCGATCACAGAGAGCTTGGTCGACGTCAATTAGAGTCGCTCTACGCAGTTCACAGCGCCATCTATCGTAGGCAAATGGATTCTAGCTGTAATTGTGGATGGCGTAGAGCTAGTTTGGTTTGTATAATAAGTGTAATTAGGCTATACAGACATGAATTTCATGTTTACAGTACGATCTATATTTTTGTCTACCAACCAAAGCAAAGTATTTAGTTCAATAAAACCTCAAATGATGGCGCAGACCTTATCTCTCTACATTAGGTTCTAAGTTTATGGATAAATTAGTCTATGGACTATGGTGGAGACAACACAACATTTACCGTAGACAAAATGTCGACGCTATCGATTTGATTAAATACTTGGCGGCTATCCTTTGCGACGTTCACTCCAGTTAAAAAGAAAACCATTTTCTTCGACAACATGAGGGACTGGCTTCAACGCTAGTCTCCACCATATTCCATAGACTAATTTATCCATAAACTTAGAACCCAATGTAGGGAGATAAGGTCTGCGCCATCTATTGAGGTTTTTTTGAACTAAATACTTCCTTTTGGTTGGTGGACCAAAATATAGATGGTACTGTAAACATGAAATTCATGTCACGATAGCCTAATTACACATATTATACAATCCAAACTAGCTCTACGACATCCACAATAAGAGCTAAAATTCAATAATTTCTCTGAAAATATTCCTAGGACCTCTATTATTGATTTCCCGCGCCTTTAGTGAAAAGCCTCGTCCCTCCGAAACACCTATCACACAGGCAAATTTGAAAGAAATATGTAATCGATGTGCAATAATTGTGAAGGTAGCACAATTATTGTACATCGAATACATATATCGCTTAGAACCTGAATTGGTTATACAAGAGCGACGCGATTTCATAGTCCGAGTGTAAATCCAATAAGAAGGTGAAATGTAAAGACAAGTGGCAGGACCAATACATAAAGGAATAAATACGAAGCATGACGCGCTCGACCCACCATCCTACGGTTCAGATCTCAAAGCATGGAGCGCGAAATGTGAAAATTTCTCTGCAATGGAGAATTGAGAAGAAACGGGTAATCTTACGCTACCAAGATGTTCCGTGATGACGTATGTGATCCGTTCATAAAATATATTCGCCGCCGACGCGAAGGGGGCAAACGAGCGCTCGACACGCCCATACGAGTTTAATGTTTCCCTTCTATAATTACATACATATAATATCATAACTATACCATTAATTAATTAATAATATAAAGGGAGTGAGTTCTTTGTTCGTTTGTAAGTAGTACACACGAAAGTTACCTGAACGAATCCAAAAATTCTTTCACAGTAAGTAACTGCTTAATCATTTCGAATAGATCATACAACATAATTATTGATGTATTAAATGTTAGCTCAATTATAAGACATGCGACAAACATTAGGGTAATGCAACTTATTACTATTTATACCTTAACGTCACGAAAAATGTAATGTTATAGTAATTATAGTAAAAATGTACATTACATTGAAACTGAAACTTTCAAGGGTACATTTCTTTTAAAATTCGTCACTAGCTCTTGGACTATCCTCATTTGTGTGCCCATAGCTACCACGGCACGGTAGGTCGCCACAGTCCGGGGTCATCGTGGCCACACATACACAGGATATGTCCGGACTACTGAAAACGAATTACAAGTAGTCATATTTACAAGCACTTTTTCTAAACTAATTCCAACCCTCTGATATCATTTGTAAAACTCCCACTTTGTTGACCTCATTCTGTACTAAGCCTTGTTAAAAAAAATATTAAAACTACTCCTATATAGTTTCTGTTTTCACCTAACAACTAAACTTAATTCTGCTGACCCCCAATGCGATCCCCTTGTCACATGCCAAGTCCCCTCCATATATTATGCGATTGAATGCGATTATATATCACTTATGCGAGTAACATCAATAAATGTATCTATATCGACTGGGCTTGATTATGGTAGGCGCCATTGGGCTAAACTACTGTTTAACAGTTGACAACTCTGAGTAGGGTAGCAATTAATTGGTTAATTTTAATTAACATCAGGGTTGGATTTAGATTGTAAAAGAAATAGAATTAAGAAAATAAATAAATAAATATATATTGTATATATGAAATATTTAGAAATATGTTCTTAAAATATTGTAAGCAAATAGCATGTAAACTAGCAAATAAGAATAGCCACTGTAAGAAGTATCTGTCCGTGGATATTAAGTAATAAATGTATCTTCTTTATATCTGTGTTTCATTTCATAAGAAATTTACAACTCTTTACTATAACTTTGGTTCCACAAGTTAATTACCAATTTTATTATACCAACAACATGACACTACATATATTTTTTTCAATAAATAAATATCAAAATCATGATTCTGATTGTAACCCTAAATCGAACGAGCAAACGAGCATGCCGCTCACCTGATGGTAAGTGATCAATGACGCCCACCAACTTCCCCAACACCAGAGGAGCCACAGATGCGCTGTCAGCCTTTAAGGAAGGAATAGGATCTTTTCTTGAAGGTCGACAGCTCATTCCACAAAGTCGAAGTGCGTGGCAGAAAATTTCGAAGGAACGCACTATGGTTGAATGCCAACCATCTGGGTGGTTTTGGTGGTATTGGTGGAATTTGGAATTCTGTCACGACGTACGATGGTGTAACTCAGTGGCTAAGATCATTCAGAACATTTACCGTGGAAAATTTTGTTAAAGACGCAAAGAGAAGCAACATCTCTTCGCAAGGCCAAAGAATCAAGCCGATCACAGAGAGCTTGGTCGACGTCAATTAGAGTCGCTCTACGCAGTTCACAGCGCCATCTATCGTAGGCAAATGGATTCTAGCTGTAATTGTGGATGGCGTAGAGCTTGTTTGGATTGTATAATATGTGTAATAAGGCTATACAGACATGAATTTCATGTTTACAGTACCATCTATATTTTTGTCTACCAACCAAAACAAAGTATATAGTTCAATAAAACCTCAAATGATGGCGCAGACCTTATCTCTCTACATTAGGTTCTAAGTTTATGGATAAATTAGTCTATGGACTATGGTGGAGACAACACAACATTTACCGTAGACAAAATGTCGACGCTATCGATTTGATTAAATACTTGGCGGCTATCCTTTGCGACGTTCACTCCAGTTAAAAAGTGAATCCATTTTCTTCGACAACATGAGGGACTGGCTTCAACGCTAGTCTCCACCATAGTCCATAGACCAATTTATCCATAAACATAGAACCCAATGTAGGGAGATAAGGTCTGCGCCATCTATTGAGGTTTTTTTGAACTAAATACTTCCTTTTGGTTGGTGGACCAAAATATAGATGGTACTGTAAACATGAAATTCATGTCACGATAGCCTAATTACACATATTATACAATCCAAACTAGCTCTACGACATCCACAATAAGAGCTAAAATTCAATAATTTCTCTGAAAATATTCCTAGGACCTCTATTATTGATTTCCCGCGCCTTTAGTGAAAAGCCTCGTCCCTCCGAAACACCTATCACACAGGCAAATTTGAAAGAAATATGTAATCGATGTGCAATAATTGTGAAGGTAGCACAATTATTGTACATCGAATACATATATCGCTTAGAACCTGAATTGGTTATACAAGAGCGACGCGATTTCATAGTCCGAGTGTAAATCCAATAAGAAGGTGAAATGTAAAGACAAGTGGCAGGACCAATACATAAAGGAATAAATACGAAGCATGACGCGCTCGACCCACCATCCTACGGTTCAGATCTCAAAGCATGGAGCGCGAAATGTGAAAATTTCTCTGCAATGGAGAATTGAGAAGAAACGGGTAATCTTACGCTACCAAGATGTTCCGTGATGACGTATGTGATCCGTTCATAAAATATATTCGCCGCCGACGCGAAGGGGGCAAACGAGCGCTCGACACGCCCATACGAGTTTAATGTTTCCCTTCTATAATTACATACATATAATATCATAACAATACCATTAATTAATTAATAATATAAAGGGAGTGAGTTCTTTGTTCGTTTGTAAGTAGTACACACGAAAGTTACCTGAACGAATCCAAAAATTCTTTCACAGTAAGTAACTGCTTAATCATTTCGAATAGATCATACAACATAATTATTGATGTATTAAATGTTAGCTCAATTATAAGACATGCGACAAACATTAGGGTAATGCAACTTATTACTATTTATACCTTAACGTCACGAAAAATGTAATGTTATAGTAATTATAGTAAAAATGTACATTACATTGAAACTGAAACTTTCAAGGGTACATTTCTTTTAAAATTCGTCACTAGCTCTTGGACTATCCTCATTTGTGTGCCCAAAGCTACCACGGCACGGTAGGTCGCCACAGTCCGGGGTCATCGTGGCCACACATACACAGGATATGTCCGGACTACTGAAAACGAATTACAAGTACTCATATTTACAAGCACTTTTTCTAAACTAATTCCAACCCTCTGATATCATTTGTAAAAGTCCCACTTTGTTGACCTCATTCTGTAATAAGCCTTGTTAAAAAAATATTAAAACTACTCCTATATAGTTTCTGTTTTCACCTAACAACTAAACTTAATTCTGCTGACCCCCAATGCGATCCCCTTGTCACATGCCAAGTCCCCTCCATATATTATGCGATTGAATGCGATTATATATCACTTATGCGAGTAACATCAATAAATGTATCTATATCGACTGGGCTTGATTATGGTAGGCGCCATTGGGCTAAACTACTGTTTAACAGTTGACAACTCTGAGTAGGGTAGCAATTAATTGGTTATTTTAATTAACATCAGGGTTGGATTTAGATTGTAAAAGAAATAGAATTAAGAAAATAAATAAATAATTAAAAATTGTATATATGAAATATTTAGAAATATGTTCTTAAAATATTGTAAGCAAATAGCATGTAAACTAGCAAATAAGAATAGCCACTGTAAGAAGTATCGGTCCGTGGATATTAAGTAATAAATATCTTCTTTATATCTGTGTTTCATTTCATAAGAAATTTACAACTCTTTACTATAACTTTGGTTCCACAAGTTAATTACCAATTTTATTATACCAACAACATGACACTACATATATTTTTTTCAATAAATAAATATCAAAATCATGATTCTGATTGTAACCCTAAATCGAACGAGCAAACGAGCATGCCGCTCACCTGATGGTAAGTGATCAATGACGCCCACCAACTTCCCCAACACCAGAGGAGCCACAGATGCGCTGTCAGCCTTTAAGGAAGGAATAGGATCTTTTCTTGAAGGTCGACAGCTCATTCCACAAAGTCGAAGTGCGTGGCAGAAAATTTCGAAGGAACGCACTATGGTTGAATGCCAACCATCTGGGTGGTATTGGTGGTATTGGTGGAATTTGGAATTCTGTCACGACGTACGATGGTGTAACTCAGTGGCTAAGATCATTCAGAACATTTACCGTGGAAAATTTTGTTAAAGACGCAAAGAGAAGCAACATCTCTTCGCAAGGCCAAAGAATCAAGCCGATCACAGAGAGCTTGGTCGCCGTCAATAGGAGTGGCTCTACGCAGTTCACAGCGCCATCTATCGTAGGAAAATGGATTCTAGCTGTAATTGTGGATGGCGTAGAGCTAGTTTGGATTGTATAATATGTGTAATTAGGCTATACAGACATGAATTTCATGTTTACAGTACCATCTATATTTTTGTCTACCAACCAAAACAAAGTATATAGTTCAATAAAACCTTAAATGATGGCGCAGACCTTATCTCTCTACATTAGGTTCTAAGTTTATGGATAAATTAGTCTATGGAGTATGGTGTTTTAGTGAAAATTTAAATATCTTGGGCAGTTTGTAACCTATGACCTTTAGGACCAAGAGAATATTGGGAGAGAACGCAGGGCAATAGTGATCAAACATAATGTGCTGGTGTGTGTTTTACGTGGTAGAGCCAAGCGGCGGCTTTTGATGCTGCTGGAATGGCCGGCTTGACCAGGTTGGTACCACGGCCTCGCAGAATACCGGCGTGAAGTAGAGGCATTTTGTGCTTCTGCGTTTCGATCGGTGAGTGAGGTAACCGGAGGCCCACTCCCCCTCCTTATCCCCCTCTACCTCCTTTCCATCTCCCGAATATCCTTAAAGGCCGGCAACGCACCTGCAGCATGTCTGGTGTTGCAGAAGGTGGGTGACGGTAATCACTTACCATCAGTTGAACTGCTAGCTCGTTTGCCGCCTTTCCCATAATAAATAAATCTGCACGTGCAGTCTATGGCCGTGCTATACGGGGAAAGCCATCAGCGCCCTAAGAGTCCAAAATCATAATTGCTTCAAAATTCTTATGGAGCTGCAATGCTATTATAGCACCTCTATCATGTTCGTGCAGGCACACAGATGAATTTTACGATATTATCCAGAAAAATAGTGCCTTGTTGCTTAAAAGAGTGCAGGGCTTCTCCAAAAACTTCTAACCCTTGGTGGGGAGAGGTATGACTTGTCAATTATGATGCGACTTGCTTATATGCTGATTGGATGGAACGTCAGCTGACCAGCAAGTGATCAATGTAATATAATTATAGTAATTAAGGTGTAATTTAGTTATAAGTGTTTACTATGATAGAATATAAGTTTAAGAGAGTTACAAATAAAATGGAACCCTGTTGTATTTATATATATTAATTTTATTTACAAAAAGTGAATGTCAAGTAGCCTTTTAAATTATATGAAATATAACAATATTTTTAAGATCTAAGTTGAAATTAATATATTTACTTAGAGCTATGGAGGAGCATTACAATATCAGGAAAGAATATAGAAAAAGGAAGAAATAGAGAATGAATGCAAGGCAGAATGAAAGGTCTAATAAGAGGACAACATTTACCTAATTATGCAATAGAGAACAGTTGTTCTCAAGGAAATAATAAGGCACAAAGGTTATAACAGAAAACAGTCTCACTAAAACTCAATAGTTAATTAGAATCAACAACAATCAAAATCAACAAACTAGGTAAAAAAGTTGTTTAATACTAATTGTAGCTATAAACCTAGCACTTACCTCATTTAATTTATGTGTTGTAAAATCCACATAAGGATTTGTATTATGGTCTTTCAAGGGTTTTCCCTTGCCACTCAGATTGTCAAATTCCCCTTTCGCAATGGACTCTTGAATTAAATCCTCTACCAATCTGTCAAATCCATATTTGGTTTTTATATCATGTTTCTTGCCATATTTGTCCTTTTTCATGAGCGCCTTATCAGATGCTACGGACTTGGAGATGCGATATTCCATGACATTGTTGGCCGCTCTTTGTGCTCGAGCTTGAGCCCATTGTCTCTGTCTGTGCGAGGGAGTGCCGTAGCCTATTCCTTCAAAACTTAGATATTGTCGGTGCTGAGGAGCTGTATGCTGTTATAGTAATTAATTGTTAGTGACTGGGGGCTTTGTACCTCTCAGTTGGGGAGGATATTTATTATGATGCTCCAGGAAGATGTTGCTGCCCATCTCCTGGTTGAATCACTTACTGATGCATGTTGTTGAACATAGTGTTGCCAGAGACAACTTACAATAACAAGATGTCTTTACTGCAAACTGTAAGAGAAAGCTTGTAGGTCCCCTTAGTTACAGAGAGGGTTAGACTCAGTTTCTTTAAATGATAGACTCCTTAACAAGGCTATACACAGAAGAGCCTAGGTAACATTAGAATAAGGGTGAAAACATAAAATGCAGTTTCACACTGGTGACAAGGAGACGAGGCTCTGGCAACTGTCTACTGGCAGAAAATCCTCCTGACTATGCAGAAGCTGCACATTAATACTACATATTACTGATGGGGAGCAATATCTACAGTGTGAGTGAACAGGCACTGAAAAACTGCATGGCCAGCATGGTGAATAAGGGCAAATCTCTCATGTATGACATACCAGCTTCTTCCGACTCTGTGTCCACCGATTACAATAGATTTGGAATTTAACAGACACACATAATCTATATTTTATGAGGCACAGGTGAATCTGTGGTTGTTGCTACATAATGGGGAAGATATTTCAAGCATAATTTTATTTTATTATTAAATCCAATTATTGTTTTCAACAGAAGACTAATAGTGGGGTCAAATACTTTCAAACTGGTTGAACTTAATAATCCCTGTTCTGCAAAACAGAGATTTATACAAACCTGTACATCTAAGATTATTTTCTCCTCTTCTTCACTGCTACTGACATCGGTATTATGTTTTATTAGCAATCTAAAGGCATTTTCTAGTGCAACAAATTTTTCTTTATCTGCATGTGGTGACCCAGAATCTGGATGATACTTCTTGGCTAACTCAAGAAATGCTTTTCGAATTTCTTCTTGCTTGGAGTTAGGTGATAAATTAAGTACCTTATAACTCTTCTGTGAAAATAATTTTAAAGATTAGACTTTACCTTACCTTAACACTGTAAATAGCCCACTGCAGGACATAGACCTCTCTCATAAGGAGGATGATTTGACATAATTGCCAAGTTTGGCAAGTAGATTGGAGATTAAAGTACCAGACACATTGTATCTAGTATTTTTGCCATTGTCAAGTCATCTTCTTCTGTCCTTTACCTGCATGACTTTTGAGCTTTAGTCCAGGCGGACTGAGACTTCTGTGAGAGCAGTAACAAAGGCTGGCATGCCCTACATAGATGACTTGCCCGTACACACCACTCATATGTTTGTACATGTTAGAGCCATTCTTTTGCTACGGACGGCGCAAACAGGGTTTCATGGTCCACAAAAAAGAAACAGATGAAGCTGTTTGGTGAGCTAAGTTCCAGTACCCTCGAGACTAGAGACTGGACTAGAGCCTCGTCCATTAGCAGTGTGCACCATGAATAAAGATGTTGTATTCTCCCTTAGGTGAAGCGAAGGTAATAACTAATGAGAACTATTTACAACAATACCTATGCACCATTAACTTAATTTTAATCTTCATACATACATGTAATTCGTAACATTAAATAAAAATGATGGCTTACTTCAATCAATTTTTTAGAGATTGTTTCAAATCTCCGCTCAGGACAAAAATAAAGTGAAGAGTATTTTGAACGGATAACAGAATACAACAGTGTTTTATTCATTTCACAAAAGCAAAGAGGCAAGGTTTCAAATCAAAAACGACTGCTGTAACATAATTACGCAATAATATTAACTTTTGTAATGACTTGGGGTTCGTGTTCTAAAACGTAGTGATTACTTAAATAGTATATGCTTAGTAGTTTTCTTGATCATTCTGTCTGTGACTAGGGACTTGGCTTGGCGCCCACGGCCACACATCTATTGAGACTGAGAACGAAAGAAATTAATAAAACACCATTTCTATTTAGTTAATTTTGTTTATTATATTATTAGATGGTAAAATGTATGTAAAATACATAAATTATAAATACTATTGTTGTTTGATTCGGAACACAGAAAAAAAAATTTAGTTGACATTAGGATTGTAACAACTTCATAAAAAAATAATTTATAAATAAAGATATCAGAATAACTTTTTTTTTAATTGTACACTGTTGAATTTAAACATTCATAGGTCGCTAAAATATTTTAAATGCATAGTTTTATACACACTAATCAATACCTACATGACAATTTTTTTTACTACTTATACCCAAGGGAACATGGCGTGAATATATACAATACAATACTTATACCCATATACTGTAATCTGGTGCAGTCTCTAGTCACTACGGCTTTTCCAGACTATTAAACTGCAGTATGTATGTAACATTAAACATTCTTTATTCTACACAGAAATAAATACTATTTACTGTAAAGTAATTTAAGTTAAGTTTTAAAGAATTGGTTAAAAATGTTAATTAGTATAGGTCTACCAGGATCTGATGGCAAAAAGGGAAAAAAGAAATTGACGCTAGCAATACTGGGGAAATTGGAGTAAAACGTTTTGATACTTTTTTTCCTGATTCTGTGTGTTATACATGCAAATATAAAAATTAATCCAATGATCAAGGATAATGTTTGAAAATCTTACTGTGGCGAATGTGGGGTTCGAAATTTAGATGAAAACTCCAATAACTCTGTTCATGCATTTATTAATTAATTATAGGCTATCAGAACTTGAAAATGGTTCCAAATGCGGCACATCCATAAAAAAAAGTCTTCATCGGAAGAGTAAGACGAGGAAGACGCAGTATTTATGATAAACCTTTTGCAGGAGGCATCTCAATTAATCGATCTTGTTCTATGAACTGATTTTCAATTATTATTACATGTTCACAAAATTTTCGCAATTCATCAATCCCTATTTGAGATAAAGCTTCTTCTGTTAAAGATTTTATATCACTTTCAGGTCTATAGACGTTTTTACCCGCAACTGTTTGTTTCATTATTCCCCAGATTAATTCTATGGGGTTTAACGTACAATGATATGGTGGGAGCCACAAGACATCGTGGCCGTGTGATTTTAAAATCTCATCTATCTGATATTTAGGTTCAGACTTATGATTTTGCACTGCTTCCAGTAATTTACATTTACGCCAATTATCGTCGTAAGGGATATTGTTTGATTGAAGCCATTTTTTTATAACAGCAATACGGTCGGCTTGTGTAGGCGGTTTGTTTAATTGTACAGAATGGTACTCGGCGTTGTCCATGACAATTAGAGAAGGTTTTGTAAGGTTGGGAATCAACTTCTCCGTAACCCATTTTGTAAAGTTATCTTTATTCATATCATGGTGGTAGTCAGCAGATGTACTCTTCGATCTATACACCGAACAACAGTTTGGCACAAAACCATTTTCTCCACCAGCATGTACAATGATCCATCTAGGCCCTGCCGAAATACTTTTAGATGGGCCTGCAATATCTTTATTTTGCCAGCATTTGTTGACTGAACATGAACCGTGTATGTAGGTTTTATCTAAATAAACTACATCTAGCTTATCATCGGCTTCTCGATTCTTTTGCATACGCTCCAAATACTTGAAACTGTGTATCTTTATGTCATGTCGCACCATTATATAGAAAAATGCAATAAACCAAAGTATCAAGACGTGTCATTCCTACTAACCAGTCAACGCTTAGCACATGGCTCAATATCGATGATTGTGTTTGTTCTGCACCTTGTTCATCAAGTATTCTTGGATAAACATCGAAAACAATATTTCTTGCTTGCGATCGAAGTGGTTTCTTCGACATTTTCACCACTTTTTAAAGGAAATTTGAAGCCAAACCAAAAACAATCCGTCGAAATTTCAGTTGACAGATGACACTTTTTTTGTTGCCATATGAAAGTCACTATTTTTTTTAAACTTCTTTTTGCCATCAGATCCTGGTAGACTTATAGAAGAAGTATGCCAACATTGTAAGTAAAATGCTTGTCGGCAAACAGGAAAAAATGGTTACGCCGATAAAGGCATGAAATGTAGCTATATCCCTCTCTTCAGGGTTATTCTACCTGAGGGGTTAAGTCATATTTCCATCAGTTTTAAATTCTGTGACACAATGTATGACTAACTATTGTATGGATTTATTTTATTGTACTCAGATCCTATGACATGATACGTAAGTTTGTTGATATGTAACCTGTGGTTTGCTGTCATGGTCATAGAGTCAGATTTATTTGTGGTCTAGTGAACTGACCATAGTGAATTGTGGTGATGGATGGTATATTTACTTCGAAAATTAGTTCCTTTTTTATCCCGAGGTGTAGATGGTGAATCACACTGGTGATCAAAATCAAAGAGTATTTAGTATTTAACTAACCGCTGGTGATAGTATTCTCTTGGCTATCCATTTACGGCATTTAGCACATAAGTAACTTATTCATCAGTGGTGGGTCAGTAAATTAAAATCACATAGAACTACAGACTAATCACTATTCTTCGAGTAACAAAATACTTGAGGGTTAGTGTGGAACAAATAAATGAGCTGAAACAATGCCGTTGAATGCGTACGATGTTGCCAAACGTTACCCTATTCATTGGCTGGTGTGGAATAACGAGCATCAGGAACTCAAGACCTCCTTGGAAGCTGATAAGGTAAAAAACATTAAAAACTAAGCTATTATAATAAATATAAATAGTAAATATTGTTTCAGCTATTTTCCTTTTTGGTATGCTTCTGACTACTATTACTATTTCGTTATTATTAAGCCTTTAATTAAATAAATAACGTTAAATATAACTTACTTATATATCGGTATTTATTATCATCGAAATGTATTCTGGTTTTTAATTTTAAGCATATTGATTTTACAAAAGAATGTGAAAGTGTTTACGAAAACCGGCCAAGAGTGAGTTGAGCTTGCGTCCCAAGGGTTTCATACAACCACACAATAAAATACCAGTTAAATATTTACCCAAAAAATTGCGTTTTCTTTCATTCAAATTATGATCCTTAGCTCTAGCCCGGCTTTCACTTGAGTGGTTATTATTATTTGATGTTTTACTTTATATGATATCAGATATATTATAACACATGAATGAATTTGAACTATCTACCCATTACAATTCAGAAGATATAGCTAATTAAATGTAGGATACAAAGGCATAAGGCAGTGCAGGCAGAGTTGCAGGTCTCCATATGGAACCACTTGACTGACATTTAAAATTAGGCAAGTTTTTTTGGGCTGGTTTAGTTTATATGTACATATATTATTTTAGGCAAATTCAGAAATCTCATTTCTCCGCAAAGAAAGTTTATTCTTAAGAATTTGTGTTAACAAAATGCCTGCAACACTGCCGAATAAGATACTGAATTTCAATGAATTTGTAACTTGGTTTAATTTACTTTGTAGATGATCCAATCAAAAAGATGCGATAAATGGTAAAAAATTTTTTCCCCCGTCTTGAATAGCTATAATAGATTATCTCTAGGATAAGAATCTGTTAGGCCTTCTTAATTTGTTAAATTAATGCATTATTGTTAGGAGTTAGTATTTAAAAAAAAAAACCAAGAATATTTATTAATGAAAATATAGATCTTTATCCTTGTATATTGTCTTTATTTTGTGATAGGAATACAAAGATATTCATTATTTAGGCAAACTTTACGGTATCCATATATTCTTTATGACAACTTCGATTTGCAAGTCGACGCTAAGTTTCTATTCTATCTCTATGATCAAGTTAAGTTATGACAAGTATAAGTTGTGATTGATACAAAATAAGTCAATAAGTTGTGATTAACACAGGTTTTATTCTCACTAAAGTGGCTCATGAATCAATGACGGAGGACATAGCATCAATCATTCCCTCAATGGATTATAGCAACAAGTCATTTAACCTCATCATTTGTCATTTCAATAAACAGATGCTTGATCTCCCACTTAGCAGAGCTTTGCTCTTCCAATAAGAAAAAAATCAGCAGTCCTAACTAAAGTAAATAAATTGCATAATGATAAATGTATAAAAGCACATAATATGAAGTAGCATTAATTAACAAAGTTAAGTGAGGTAATGGTGTAAGAATCCACCACCTGCTCCTCATGGGTGTTGTAAGAGCAACTAACATTAAAGCCTAAAATTGCAATCATAACCATGACAGATGGCGGAAGAATTACCATCTCGAAAAATACCAGACCAAAATTACGGAGATCGGTAATGGACAGCTGGATCTAAGGTGTTAGGTGTCTGGTACTGCCATCCAATCTGCTTGCCATGTGAGGCTGTTATAGCAATCTCTTCTTATGTAAAAAGCCTGTCTTATACTGCACTATTAGCAGGCTGGTTAGATAATTAAGTACATTCAGTGTATTCTGTAGTGAGAAAGAATATTAATTTATTACATATGGTTACACAGTGTAATGTGATACAGTTTGAATATGATGTCATTCTATACTGTTGACTCATACATTGTCTGTTTCCAATAACACTCTGATTGCATTACATTAAAACATTGAATTGGGGCTATACTCCTGATAATCATTGAACTGTTTGTATAAGTATGAAGGAAAGAAAAAAAAGTAAGAAATAGAGAAAGTAAATTTTTAAATAGAGTATACAAATAATTTTATATTGATAAATTCACATGCACAGATAAATTATAAGAAAATGGGATTTAAAATCTATTAAAAAAAAAGAAATGGAAATAAGTGTGGAAATTGTAATTCGCATTTACCGCAAACGAGGTTGGCCTCTCCCACATACCACTGTATTTCAGTGCGAACCCCCATGACACTCTATTTGTTACACCATTGTATGTTTATATATATAAAACAATATGTGTTATGGTGAACCTTGTGATGGATTAAAGGAAGCAACAAGGACAGAATTGTGATGAAAAGTGTATTCTCTACAATACAATACAAAAAACGCAATGGCTGAACCCAGGCAAAATATTGGGACAATGCCCTTAAGCCAATCTGATCCATAGAAAAGTAATGTTCAATTTATGGTCACTTCAAGGTGTGATACACTACTGAAGAATTACGAATAATGTTGAAGAAACACTCAAGGAAACAACCCCGACTAGTCAATGGATCTTCTCCATTATTGCTCCATGATAATGCATGACCTTACAATACTCGACAAACAGTTTTAACATTTAGCAATGGTGTCAATGGTGTAACATGTGTCCAGGCTGTATGTATGAGGTATGATCTTCCCTCGAGATGGCAAAAATGTACCTATTGATAATAAGGCTTGATTGGCTTGGCAAAAAGATACTATGTATGTAATGATTGAATAAATGTATTTTTCCATAGAAAAAAAGATGTTTTGAATTTATCAATATAAAATGGTAATTTACCCCCTTCTTTCGGTGCATAAGTTAAAGGACAGAATGGATGTGAATGCACAAAATTATAACCACGCGGTCGAAGTCGCAGGCAGCCGCTAGTCACTACATAAATTGCATGGCATTACTTTGTACAATTATTTGTTTTTCTCGATGGTATTTCTGTCACTAAGCAAGTTCCGGTTTGCACTACACCCTCTTACCCATTTCCGTTGCCAATCGGCAGTGTAACAACTGATGTATTCCGGTTTGTGATGCCCACCTTGTAACCCGGAGTACAATTACAGGCTGACAGGTTTTCAATCTCAGTCCTCAGGGGTGTCAACGCATCTGGCACTAACCCAAAGTTATTTCCACCGGTATCGATGGTAACCCAAGCGCAAAACTAGTAGTTCCTTAAGAGAGGCTCTTGGGTTTCTGCGAGCCCCTCTCAAGTTTTTGTCGGAAGTCTTTCTTGCGCTAATCAGGGGTAGTTGCCTCCGGTTACCTCACTCACCGAAGCACAAGGTGCCTCTACTTCGCTCCGGTATTCTGAGAGGCCGTGAGGCCATCCCGGTAGAGCCGGCACACAGCAAAAGCCGCCGCTTGGCTCTATCACGTATAAAAAACTTCAGCACCTCAGCCTAAAAATCTTGGTTAAAAAACAAAGTAAAGAGTACGGTGTGAATTCATTTGGGCCATCGCAGTATGGTATGTACAAGTCTATATCGGAAGTCGAAAGGAAGTTTTACGGTAAGGCTTTGAAGCCAGACAAACATAGCTCTGTGCGCTTATAAGAAATACTAATAATAATCTTATTATTATACAAAGCCATAGAAATTGGTCTGTCCGCGATCGGGATTGTGTTTTTAAATATTAGGTGAATGTTTCGTGCTATCGCTAATATTCTGGTTCTAACACGTGGCACGCTGAACCTTTTGGCTGTAGCGTGCACTGGAGTCAGCATCTTGTGCTCCTGCATTTCGTTCGGTGAGCGAGGTAACCCGTGGTCCGCTCCCTCCACCTCCTCCCCCTTCTCACCTTCCTTCCCATCCCCTCAGGTGTTGCTGATGTATGTGAGCGACGGTAATCATTTACCATCAGGTGAACCGGTTTGCTAGTTTGCCGCCTTTCCCATAAAAAAAAAGTTATTTTTCCTATGATAAAAGTTTCATTCCTCTCCTTTTATGATACATACTAAAGATGGGGTAAAGATGGAAGATTAATATAATGAAATGATTATCAGCAACTACTAGACCATGAAAGGTTCAACAAAATCTCTCGGCATGCCATTCAACACGGGATGGGAAGCGCAGCCAACCCCCCTCCATTAATTTACGTTGTTACGCTTTAAGAGGAGGGAACCAAAGTTAGAACACCTGGGGAGGCTGCAGGTGCAGACGAAACGCAAAAGCACAAGATGCCTCTAATTCACGCCGGTGTACTGGGAGGCCTTGGTACTGGTACCCCGATGGAGCTTAAGGGCTAGGGCAGTCACTTAAGCACTGTTACCCGGGTTACAAGCACTACTTGCATGTTTAAATTATGAAGAAATCAATATATCACCGCGAAGGTGAAAGAAAAAATCGCTAGGAAACCTGCATGCCCGAGAAGTGCCAATAGCTTGATGGGTAAGGTTGCGGACAGCGAATCATGACGTCGCTGGTTCGTGCCCGCCATTCGACATAGCCGTGATCTAGAGCGGTCTAGATGCAAGTCGGAGTGGTAGATAATAATAATATTCTATAAAAAAAATCTACGAGGAGGACATAAAAGAAGCAGAGCAAGAAATTAGAATAAATTAGAGTATCCATTTCTCCAGATCTGGGACATTTAGTCACCACTTCACTTTCTAATTTAGTAGTAGGTATTTAATGTTTATACAGTATAAAGGTTACATATATAGATATGAACAGTTCTTAAAAATTACGTGGTTTGATCGACGAAAACACCAAAAACTCTCAGGTCTTCGTTTAGGTCTTGTCCTGTCCCGTAACGTCACCTAAGTCACCAATTTACAATTTGGTTGGATTTCTTCAGACTAAATGATATATACTAACTAAACATTTTGAAAACTAGAGTAGTGTTTCTAAGGTTAAGTACAATTGGAACAATTTTTACATCAGGTACAGCCATCACCTACAGGATCGAGTTTTATCTAGTAATTATTGTTAATTTTCAGTTTACAAAAGAAGAAATAGAACTTCGTGATCCTCGCGGACGAACTCCTCTCCTGCTGGCTGTTACCCTGGGTCACATAGAGGTGGTGGAGGCGCTGATCGACGCCGGCGCCGATGTCAACTGTGAGAAGGACGGCTGGACAGGTGATTATATTTTGACATGTTTTAGTCTCGCAACTAAACAACACCCCGTCACGAAGTCTTTGTTAAAGATTGAAGTTAGGGTTTTCTTTTATGGGAAAGCTGGCAAACGAGCAAGTGGTTCACTTGATGGGTAGTGATTACTGTCGCCCACGTACATTTGCAACAGCAGAGGTGCTGCAGGTGTGTTGCCGGCCTTTAAGGGTATTGGGGAGATGGAATAGAGGATGTTAAGCGCCAATAGCCTAATGGGTTAGGGTGCGGACTGCGAAACATCACGTCGCAGGTTCGAACCCACCATTCGACTATTGTCGTGAACCACTCCAAATACAAGCTCTAATGCTTAATTGGAGGGTTAGCAGGAATATTAATAATGTTAGTCAAATAGCATTGCTAGTATTCTTTAAAAAAAAAAAAAAGATGTGGCGGGGGAAGGGGAGGGGAGTAGGCCTCCGGATAACTCACTCACCGAACAAAAAGTGAGCGAGGTCGTGGTACCAACCCGGTCGAGCCGGCCCATTCGAGCAACAGCGAAAGCCTCCGCTTGGCTCTACCACGTTTTAATAATGGGGTGTAAATATGAATATCCCATCTCTTTCTCCAAATGCCAACCTCGCCTGCGCGTGGTGCGAGTGCAGCGGGCAGGGTTGCTGGTGAACAAGAGAGGCTCTGGCGACTGAATTGGCCGAACCCAAATGCCAGGTCCCTCGGACAAGTGATGGAGAGCAGCACCACCAGTGCGAGGACACGGGAACTGCGACCACCGACCCGCTTTGCAGTGGTGAGCATTGACATACTCTCCAAGAAACGTATAGCG
The DNA here is from genome assembly GCA_029286595.1 of Bhutanitis thaidina. Taxonomy (NCBI): domain Eukaryota; kingdom Metazoa; phylum Arthropoda; class Insecta; order Lepidoptera; family Papilionidae; genus Bhutanitis; species Bhutanitis thaidina. The sequence continues at coordinate 15,122,443 of JAGSMS010000027.1, forward strand.
GCTTCTGGGGGTGGCCTGGAGAGGCCTATTTCAGCAGAGGTTTCAAATAGACTTCTGTAGTAGTACTACATTACTAGAGAGTACTAGAAGTTTGCCAAGTCTTCTCACTTTTCCTCCTCTGCTCGTGTTATTTCTTTTTAATTGGAAAATGGTGATAAAAGAGTGGACTGTTAGGTCCACCTGACGGTAAGTGGCTCCTGCGGCTCCTGCAACGTCAAATCGAGGAAGGTCACAGGGGCGTTCTCACCCCGGTGCATTCGTTCACGCCTGTTTACTCCGGGAGAAACAACGTGACTTGTGGTAACATTTTGGCATACGGCATACGTGACTGTAAAATGTATACACGCAGCGGTGCAGGAGGCGACGGCCACCGGCGACCCGCAGATGCTGTCGCTGGTGCTGTCGCGGCGGGACCGGCAGCGGCACATGGCGCGCTCCAGCGGCGTGCCGGACCTTCTGCGGAGGTTGAGCCTCGCGCCGGACTTCTACGTGGAGATGAAGTGGGAGTTCACCAGCTGGGGTGAGCTCTACGCTATAAGCAACAAGCATAAGAATAGAATTGTATGAGGATTGTATGTTCTCAATAATACAGTTATCAATATCTACAACGTTCATGCTCCCTTACACAAAGTAAGAGTAAAGCGTCCTCCAGCCCCTTGGATGACAAGAGGCGTAAGGGTGGCAATGACAAGACAGGATCGGGCGTTTCAGAAATTTAAAGACAACGTTCAGAAGAGAACTGGGCTCGCTTCAAACTACTAAGAAATATATGCAATCAGATGGTACGAAATGCTAAACGCCGATATATCCACGATAATATTAATAATTCGTCGGCAGCTGATGTGTGGAAATTCTTAAGATCTCTCGGTTTCGGAAAAGTGATTTCACCGGATTATGGTTCAGATCTTAAATTGGATGAAATTAATTGTCATTTTGCCTCGACTTCTTTGTTGGACCCTGCAATCCGGACTCAAACAATTCTTTCCATAGGTTTAATGCAACCTCCTTCTGTTCCTTTCTTTCAATTTTCCCCTATTACTCAAGACGAAATTATGAAAATTATTCATTCAATCAAATCCAAAGCTGTGGGCTGCGATGATATAAGTAAGGTAATGTTATCTATGATCCTCAGTACCTGCTTCCCGTCATTACTCATATTATAAACTTTTCCTTGACTCTGGTCAGTACCCTATCCAGTGGAAAAAAGCTTATGTACGACCAATTCCTAAAATCCTTAATCCTGTATTGCCAAATCATTTCCGCCCAATTTCAATTCTCCCGTTTCTATCGAAAGTTTTGGAAGCCTGTGTTCATAAGCAAATTTCTTTATTTGTAGCAAAACATAACCTACTGAATAATTTTCAGTCGGGGTTTCGTCCTGGTCACAGCACCACCACTGCACTGATTAAGGTTACTGACGATGTAAGAAAAGCAATGGATGAGCAGAAACTCACAGTGGTGGCGCTTGTTGACTTTTCAAATGCTTTTAATACAGTTGATCATGATATCCTTCTCTCAATCCTTACATTTCTTCGATTTTCATCCCCGGCCTTGGAATGGTTTCATCCTATCTTCGCGGTCGCCAGCAATCAGTCCGATTAGGACAGCAGCTATCTGCATGGGCTGATCTAGAGTCTGGTGTACCGCAAGGCGGTATACTTTCTCCAATAATGTTTTCTTTATTTATAAATTCTATCACATCAGTTGTCGACTGTTCGTACCATCTGTATGCTGATGATCTTCAGCTCTATATTCACTCTAGCATTAAGGATTTAAACAATGCTATTAAAAGTCTTAATGATAATCTCGATGCCATCAGAGATTGGTCACACAGATACGGAGTCTCTGTCAATCCATCAAAATGTAAAGTGATGGTTATGGGTAGTGCAAGAATGCTCGCAAGGGTGGATTATGGAAGTCTTGCTCCTGTTCTCTACAACGGCCTTATCATCCCATACTGTCATTCCATGAAAAACCTTGGTTTACATCTGGACCACACTATGACTTGGAATTTACACATCGGTGAAACCAGCCGTAAAGTCGTTGCCACTTTGCGCTCTCTTTATCGTCTCAAGAATTTCCTACCTTTTAAAACCAAACTCTTGCTGGTCCATTCACTTATTCTACCCATTATCGACTATGCAGATGTGTGTTACCCAGATCCACCGCAATATCTTCTTACTAAACTGGAGCGCCTTCTCAATAACTGCATAAGATTTATTTTCGGTTTGCGTAAGTATGACCATATTTCCTTTTATCGTTCAAAGCTAAAATGGCTTACTATTCACCAAAGGCGTAGCTCCAGAATCTTATCAGTACTTTATTCCGTTTTAAACGATGCAAACTCTCCTTCGTATCTTAAGGATAACTTCAATTTTCTTTATTCGAGTCATAACCGAGTGCCTCGAACTTCAAACAGCTTGAAGGTTAGTGTTCCACAACATAGTACTGGTTTCTTTTCTTCTTCTTTCACCGTTCAAGCCACACTTCTCTGGAACGCTCTCCCCGATGATATCAAGAAAGCTCCGAACAAAAACTCCTTCAAAACCCTGCTCCGTCGTCACTATCTGAAGGCAAATGCCATCTAAGATTTTCTCTCCTCATTTAATTTGTTTATGTATGTATTATATGTTTATGTATAGTGTATTATGTATGTTATATTATAAGTATGTAAGTATATTACAAAGGTTATATATTTAATATTTATATTTAATTTATATGTATTATTTATTTTGTACCTGCCAACATGTTTTCTTTCTCACCCAGGGTTGACTGGTAGAGAATGCCAAAAGGCATTAAGTCCGCCCATTGTATTCCTTTCTTTTTTTGAGGACACAATAAAAATAAATAAAATAAATAAATAAAAATATATTATTACGATAGCAAGAAAGTGTATTAATAAAAACGAGCGAGCCTTACACTTGTCGCATATGATTACACATCTGACATGTTGTAATGCTATGAAATTGAGACGAAATATATGTAAAGTCAATTTATTCGTCGAACATTCACTTCTATATTCTAAATTCACTTTTCACCTTTCAGAGAGATAGAGCGCGACGCGATGAACCGGTGACGAGTCCCGTCGCCGGCTTTGCTACCAGAGAAGTTCAATAGCATTTTGTCCCCTCTTACGACACCTGCGGGAATATCGAGACAGGCAGATTCTTACGCTGAAGGACAAAAATAATCCTACGCTGAATACTAAGCTTCGATCGGGATTTTTTTTCGCAGAGCTCGTTATTCGTGACGACATTGTTCTCTAAAATCATACCTCGCTATATTTTTTGAATATGGTTTCATTTATCCAGAACATGGTTATTAATAAACGGAACCATATCATGTATATGAAAAATAACACGGTATGATATTACTTCACACTAACATTCGATATGCGAACGTTCCGGATGACGTCATCGTCGTTGATTTCATGTAACCGCCGGCAGTGCCGCTGGTGTCGCGCATCTGTCCGTTCGACACGTACAAGGTGTACAAGCGCGGCGGCAACGTGCGCGTGGACACCACGCTCGCCGGCTTCGACGAGAGCCGCTGGCAGCGCGGCGAGCGGACCTACGTCTTCAGGGGGCAGGGTGCGTGCCGAGCGGCTTCCTTTGTTTATTTTTTTTATCAGCCATTACCAACAAGGTTCATCATCATCATCATCATTTCAGCCTATCAGAAGTCCACTGCTGAACATAGGCCTCCCCCAAAAGATTGCCACGAAGCTCGGTCCTGAGCCACCTGCATCAATCGACTTCCCGCAACACTGCGCAGGTCGTCACTCCATCTTGTGGGGGGTCGTCCTACACTGCGTTTGCCTGTACGTGGCTGCCACTCGAGAACCTTTTTTCCCCAGCGGTTGTCAGTTCTGCGAGCTATGTGGCCGACCCATTGCCACTTCAGCTTGCTGATCCTTACGGCTACGTCGGTTACCTTAGTTCTGCTGCAGATATCATCGTTGCAGACTCTATCACGCAGAGAAACACCGAGCATGCCCTTAACAACAAGGTTAACACATAACAACTTTTTTTTTTTTTAAATATGTCACATAAGCCTTATGTGTCAGCCAGTAGACACAGTCTAGTATAGTTAAATGAATATTAATATTATTCAGATCTATTGCTTATCCAAAGTAACACCATAGTGAGTTATAAGAAACTACAAATTGATAACAATATTTGTTGAAACAACACAAACAAAGATGGATTGATATTTAAAATAAAGACAAATTAAACAATATTAATTAAATATAAAGCGCCAATAGCCGAATGGGTTAGTAAGTTCGAGCCCGTCATTCGACTGTTGTCGTGAACCACTCCCGATACAAGCAATGCTTAGTTGGAGAGTTAACAGGAATATTAGTAATGTTGCTTAGTAAATAGCATTGCTAGTATTCTTATAAATAAAAACTTATTTTGGGTGGGTAGTAACCCACGATTTTCACCTATAAATGATCACGAATGGATCGGTAATAACACATCTCGCGAGACGTTATTTAATTAGCGTTACTGTACTGTGACGACCGCATGGCGGAGCGGTTAGCGTATCGTGGCTGAGCTGAGGTTCCAATCCCTGCCGAAGCCAATATGAGTGCAAAACACATCTGTGTGTAATCTATCTCAAGGAGATGACTTTGTCGCCTACGATTCTATTATTAACAACGTGATCAAGTTCGTTCGAGTGAAAGAAGTTGCACTTATTTTAACTAGTATATAAAAGTTATTTGTGAATACTTAAAATTTACTTTAATTCATTGCAAGAAATTATAATATTTATACCTTTTATAATTATATTAAAATAAAATTTCTAATAATAAATATATAGTCGAAACTATATTAACTTCAAACATCTTTATTGTATAACATTATGTTTTTTTTTTACTTAGAAAAAGATACAGATTAAGTAAAATACCATCTTAATGCCAATAACGGACTTCATTATTTACAATGAAAGGAACGTGACGACATGATGTACAGATACAGCTGTAGGTGATTAATACCAGATAGTAACAAATAACAAGAGCAACATTATGCAATAGAGAAAATAATGTTGCTCTTGAAAAATATACTCGTACATTTCTAGAAAGGAAATATGTAATGAAAAAGAATAAATCAGTTCCAATATGTAATTCTATTTGATGGTTTTGTAGGATGTGTTGTGTATTAAGTCTTAAGAACACACTTGAACAAAATGTAATCGACCCTAGCTCACATTTTGTTCAAGTGTACATAATATGGTAGGAGGTAAAATACTATATGATGTTAAGTGGATGTAGCGTCCTAAAACACTTCATTCGAATATGGTTACAGACGTGTTGTCATGCTTTAACTTCAAACATCTTTATTGTATAACATTATATTTTTTTTTTTTACTTAGAAAAGATACAGATTAAGTAAAATACCATCTTAATGCCAATAACGGACTTCATTATTTACAATGAAAGGAACGTGACGACATGATGTACAGATACAGCTGTAGGTGATTAATACCAGATAGTAACAAATAACAAGAGCAACATTATGCAATAGAAAATAATGTTGCTCTTGAAAAATATATATAGTCGAAACTATATTAACTTCAAACATCTTTATTGTATAACATTATATTTTTTTTTTTTACTTAGAAAAAGATACAGATTAAGTAAAATACCATCTTAATGCCAATAACGGACTTCATTATTTACAATGAAAGGAACGTGACGACATGATGTACAGATACAGCTGTAGGTGATTAATACCAGATAGTAACAAATAACAAGAGCAACATTATGCAATAGAGAAAATAATGTTGCTCTTGAAAAATATACTCGTACATTTCTAGAAAGGAAATATGTAATGAAAAAGAATAAATCAGTTCCAATATGTAATTCTATTTGATGGTTTTGTAGGATGTGTTGTGTATTAAGTCTTAAGAACACACTTGAACAAAATGTAATCGACCCTAGCTCACATTTTGTTCAAGTGTACATAATATGGTAGGAGGTAAAATACTACATGATGTTAAGTGGATGTAGCGTCCTAAAACACTTCATTCGAATATGGTTACAGACGTGTTGTCATGCTTTAACTTCAAAACGGAACCCAATAGTGAGTTCACTGCTGATTGGCAACAGAAATGGGGTGGAACTTTATGCCACGCAGCTTGTGAGTTTGTCCGATGCCGGCAGGCACGCGCGCCAGCCTAGTGGAGCTGGACCACACACTGGGCACCGCGTGGTGCGAGCACATGGAGGCGGGCGCGCCCTGCGCCTGGCCGCCGCCGCCGCGCCGCGCGCTACGGCAACGCCTCGCCGCGCCGCTCGCTCTCAACTACCTCGACACCGACAAGATCAGCTTCGAGAGGTGCGTGCCCGCCAGATCCGCACCGCACACACTCTCACCCGCACACGCACATACAGCCGCACACGCACGCGCACCGCACACACTCTCACCCGCACCCGCACACGTACCCGCACGCGCACCGCACTCGCTCACCCGCACCGCGCACTGTCACATCACATTCTCTGTATTCACTAATTTAGCACTTATTTAATTTCGTCGCTTAATTAAAGGAAAGTAATAAATCTACTTCGAAACTAATTACTGTTAATCTAACCATTACAGGAACAAAAGTGGAATCTGGGGTTGGCGACAAGACAAAACAGAGACGGTGAACGGGTACGACTGCAAGGTTTTCAGCGCGAACAACGTGGAGCTGGTGTCCAAGACGCGCAGCGAGCACCTGCCGCGGAGCGAGCGGGCCCGCGCCTCGCCGCGAGCACCCCTGGCCGGGCTGCTCGCGCTGGCCGAGCGGGACGATACGTCGCAGCACTCCTCGGACAGCGGCACCTCACCGCTCCTATCTCCCGAGCAGGTAGCTCTACCACCCTCTCCGTGAGCTCCCCTGGCCGGGCTGCTCGCGCTGTCCTATCGGGTCGTTTCCTTTTTGTACGTGGTAGAGCCAAGCGGCAGCTTTTGCTGCTGCTCGAAGGGGCCAGCACGATCGGGGTGGTCACTACAAGCTCGCAGAATACCGGCGTGAAGCAGAGGTATCTTATGTTTCTTGCGTTTCGTTCGGTGTATGAGGTAACCGGAGGCCCGCTCGCCTCTCCTTTCCAGACGACTCTTAGGCAGAGAAGGATATACTCCTTCTCTGCCTAAGAGTCAGTAAAACAAATACTCGTTTTTTATTTCATAATACGTCTGTGACCTGGGTTGCAATGACGGTAACTTGAAGCGCTGAATTTACCTCTTGTTAGACGGGAAATCTCAGAAATATTCGAAATGCGGCTCCGAACCTCATTCAAATGTTCTGGAGTCTTTAACCAGCACTGGGATATTAATAGGAGGCTACATCACAATTTTACTTCACGTAATTCCAGGAGGAGCGGCCTCGGACCAGCAGGTCCAGTGAAGACCTTCGACCGGTTACATGGGCGGAGTACTTTAGCGACGAACCTTTAGAGAGAGACATCGGCCGACCCAAAGACATCACCACTAAGGTGCAGAAGTTCAAGGCGACTCTATGGCTCTGCGAGGACTACCCACTTGAAGTAAGCTATGTAATTATTACTTTCCTCTCTTTCTGTTTGTCTGTTTGTGGGGTTTTAGTAGAGATGCTAATATTGTGTTGTTGTTTACAAGTTAGCTAATTGTTGCTAGATGTGTTATACGCAAGTTTCATATTTGTTCCAACAGACGGACATATAGACTGGTTTATAGTATTTTAGCAATATAAATAAAATTTTCCATAGCTTTTGCAGCCCACTTTTCTCTTCTCCAGCAGATAGATGAGGAAGGTAGGGGAGAGGGGGGTAGAATGATGATAAAGACTTAGTTTAGACTTAGACTAAGTTAGTCCTCTAGGGTGACGAGATTCTGCATCTTTGTCGGTGATCTCTTGGATGTTGTACCACTCAGTGAATAGCGAATCTCTAGATATCTGATAAACCTCGAAAATCCCAAATGGCTACCGACAGATGGCGGGAAAGCAGACCGATTACGTGCAGAAGCGTCCAAGGTGCTAGGTGTCCGGTGCTGCGATCGCCAATCCGCTTGCCGATCATGGCGATTATGGCAATGGGAGAGGCCTATTAGCCATCCTGTAGCTGGTAAGGAAGGACATCATATTTTAGTCAACTGCTGAACATAGGTTTCTCATAGATAGTATCAGAGAAAGCTAGCACATATTCCTCGGAAGGTTTGCACATACTCGGGGATCATACGCCGAGCGAGCTGGTCGGGGAGCGCGGTACCGGCGTCGGGGCACTAGTGATGCTGCACTCCCATCACAAGTCTGTTTGATCTGGGTTCCAGCCAGAGCTTCGTTTGTGTACAACCTGCGGGCGAGGTTGCAATTTGGCCATAAAAAATCATTATGAAGTTCAAGTTAAAACAAAAAAATTTCAGCTCCAAGAGCAGATTATGCCGATCCTGGACCTCATGACGGCCATTTCGTCGCCACATTTCGCTAAACTTAAGGACTTCATCCAGATGCAACTGCCCGCCGGCTTCCCCGTCAAAATTGGTGAGTTATTAACATTTCATACAACTAAAGATTGATCCTATATAGAGATAGTAAAAAAATATAGTTAACTAGAGTTAGTTAAAATGTTTACTTAATTTAGTACAAGTTGTTTTGGTAACAAAGTAGTATTAAAATAGTACGAATTTTTTTTTTCTTCTCTCGAAGCCCTATGTGGCAACAGTTTTTAAGTATTTGCCAGTGTCATTACTTTGAGACAATTGAAATTCTATTGTTTTAAAATATAACAGGACTTATGACCATACAGAGGTAATTAAAAACAATTTTTGGATATAACGTCAATGTATCCAAAAAATTTGATCGATAATCGGGCACGAAAACTTGTTCAAGGACGCTTGGCGCGACGTGTAAAGAGATCGGTGTGTCTTCAAGATGAATTTTGTGATATCTGTACGTAGCGAGTTTTGATGAATACAGTAATTGGAATGATTCAATTGAAGACCGGAAATCGTCCATTTTCATTTAGCGGACTGTCCTTTCGCCGTCGATATACTCCGATAAGTTCAACCGCAATTGAATTTGTTTTAGTGTCACTTTGACACCGGCACTAAGGTTAAACGATGTTGCCACATAAAGTGGCGTGGCCGAGAAAAGAGGAACTTTTTAAATGAAGAATATCGACAGAGAAAACGTCGTTAACTTTTACTGAAGATTTGTTGAGACTTCCGACCTTCAATTGAGCTTAGTGCATTACCGCCGGCCCTAATTAGTCTGGGATTTAGGTTGGACGAATTCGGATGTATATTCATCATGCGTTCGCGGAGAGAAAATCGAAATCAAATAATAATCACTATTCTACTATTTTAACGTGGAAGAGCCAAGCGGCGGCTTTAGCTGCTGCTCGAATAGGCCGGTACGACCGGATTAATACCACGACCTCGCAGAATACCGGCGTGAAGTAGAGGCATCTTGTGCTTCTGCGTTTCGTTCGGTGTGTGAGGTCCAGTCTCCTTCCCCATTCCACTCCTTATCCTCCCTCCCATCTCTCAAATACTCTTAACGGCCGGCAACGCACCCGTAGCTCATCTGGTGTTGGAGATGTATGCGGGCGATCAATCACTTACCATCAGGTGAATATATTGCTCGTTTGCCGCCTTTACAAAGGAACATTCATTCTAATTGTCAAAAATTTCCTTTTTTTAATCTACCACCGTTTCGTAATGACCGAGACGAAACAGGCGAAAGAAACTTTCTATAGCAATCCAAATTTGTTTTTTTTTTTTTAATAATGGGATTGGGAGCGATCAACTCATTCCCAGGGGTTACCACCATGTCTTGGTTTAAATATTTTTTTTTAAAACTTATCGATGGGAGGACTGCTGCTCACGTGATGGGATTATTTTGTACAATGTGTTCGGAGTTAGTTAGTTCAATAAGTGTATTTACATACACGTTCTTAATATTATGACATTCCCCAATTTTGACATTTTATGCTACTTCAATAATTTTTATTCAAAGTACTAATTAATGGCTTTGATTTTTGGAAACGCCACAAAATTAAAATTGTGTTTTTCATTAAAAGTTTTAACATACTTTTACAATGACAAACATGTGTAATCATTTTTTTTTTGAATTTTATTTTAATGTAGATTAATTTCGAATGCCCCATCCCGAAAAAAATGTATAAGCATTAAGAATTTGACCATCTACAGCATGTTGGTACATGGTACCAACTGGTTCTTATAACGATTTAAAATATTAAAACTATAACTTTTGGAAACTCAGGAGAGAAAAAAAAATATAACATCACTGATTTTTAATACTGTAGCCTTAGAGAATGCTCAAAGACAACAAATATTTAATAATGTTACAGTAGTGTAACTATAGAACAACGGCTTGACTTAGTGGTGAGTGACATACTAGTTTGTGTTCTGACCTTTTCTCTTCTTCTCCTTTGGTATGGGGAAGAGAAATTGAATGAGTGTCTCGTACATTTGCGTTACTCAAGTTATCCTGCACAGTTGAAAACTGCTGGTGGTATTCGAAAGCTGTATAAGTTATCTTAAAAGGCCACATTGGTACATTTAGCAAAGAACTTACATATATTATTATTATTATGGAGTCTAATAACTAGAGATAGGATATTCCCCCCTTACTATTGATAACGTGATATAATACGATTTTCCATTTACTCGCTATGTCCGTTCCAGTTGTTCGATCTGTGGAAGGTAAATAACCCCCATATCATAGATTAAACATACGCAAAATAATTTTGCTTGACTATTATAGTACGGAAGAACGGAATCCACGCAATCCCATAAACTTTTTTTTTTGTTTTTACCAATTGATTTGTCACGTTCGTAGTATGTGGCCCTTTGTAGGTGATTTTCTTTTTTAATACAGAAAAGCAAAAAAATATTCACTTGTTTGTGACAATGATTTTTTTTATTAACTCACAATAGTTTACTAAGAGGCATGCATTATTATTTTTTTTTTCATTATAGCATATTATTGATTTTTTTAGATTAGACACATTGACAAGATACATTGACAGCTTGAATAATTATGCCTTTTATTATATTAGACAGCGTTCACATTTGTGCTATGTTAATGTAACTGATTCTAGCATGCTTTCTGCTTTAGATTCTTATAGTAATTAAACATATTGCGCACAAGTGTGGACCCATGGTTAGCAATATTAATGTCCAACTTTTAAAAAGAAAGTCAAATCGATATAAATAAGAGGTTCGTCATGCGTCACTTTCCATTTCCCGAGCAGGCTAAAGGCATTTGCAGAAGCTCGTTTGGTTTGGTTAATTATACCAAATATTGATGTCTGTCTACCCCTTTGGGTGACGCCGTGAGTGCTTATCTCTATATATATATTGCGATATTCGAATCCTGGATCAGCCATTGTCCCTAATTATCTCATTGTATAACGTGTAAATAACGTTATAGGGTTTCACACCCTGAAGTGCACACAAATTTTATCGATGTAGTTTCCTTAATAATTAAAATCGATATGGACATTTCAAGTTGGACATTAGTATCGGAAACCTTACCAAATCTTTTAAACTTAACCTTGACGTGACTGTGTTTCTCTCGCAGAGATCCCCCTGTTCCACGTCGTAAACGCTCGGATAACGTTCGGCAACATATTCGCGACGGATACACCCGTCCCTCACATCGAGTGTATACAAGAGGGGGACAGACTGTCGTGTATAGTGGACGACGCGTGCTTCGAAATCGGACGGGACTACAGAGATGCGGCGGCGCCAGATGAGAGACTCTCCAGCGGGACGGAGGACGAGGAGGGGCTGCTGCAGTACGCGATACAGCAGAGCTTGATGGAGGCTGGCACTCACGAGGATCAGGTGAGTGACTTTACACTTTTACTTTGTTACTTTGTCAGTCTCACGCTGGACGGGTGATTTGGTGAGCGCCAGACGCTGTTCCCTATCCCTAGCCTATGGTATTTGGGTACGGTTCTGATGGATTTTCCGTCATCAGTCGTTTGTCCAGAACTTCAGTCGTTAATCAGCAGCGTGCACCATGGGCAGGTGTGGAATAACGTTTGGAGAAAAAGGAAATATTTCCAACCATACTCTTTTATCTTCATCATCATAACAGCCTGCCGCAAACCCACTGCTGAACGTAGGATTGAATGGCTTGCTGGTGAGCCATTGGAGAGAGTTATGTTTGACAATGGACTTAAATTGGCAAGTGTTAAGAAAGAAACAATTCAGTGAAGAATGCGGTTTCAGTCTGTGCGTGTGCGCAGGTGGATGTGTGGGAGGCGCTGCGCGGCGCGCGCCCGTCCCCGCCCGCCCAGCCCCGCACCCTTCTCGACGCAGAGGAGCGACAGCTGCAGAGGTAAGCTATCTCTGCCGCGCACTCGCGCCCCGCCCTGCTTCTTCTTCGACTGCTCATAAAATATTTTTAGCACCCGTAGTAGCCCAGTGGCCGGGACGCTCGCTTTTATTTCATAATACGCGAGTAACCTGGGTTTGAACCACGTTCCCACAGAGTTACTGAAATTGTTTGTTGGCAATTAAAAGCGCTGAACTTACCACGTGCTCAAAGCGAAAACATCCCAAGGAAACCTGTATGTTTGCGAGGTTATAAAATATATTGATTTCGTGGAACCGAAGTTGTTGAAGTCCTCCAATCCGCACTAGAGCAGCCTGGCGGACTCCTATTGCCCAGCTGTGGGCTGCTACTTTCTAATTTCATAGTTTTAGCATTATAACAAACTAAGCTTATTTTTATTAATAATTAACATATTGACATTTTTCTGAATTAACTTCACCGTTGTTATTATCTTTCAGGAGATGCCGATTTTAGCTTAGCTATTTTTAATCACAACTACAATATAGCTCAGCTATGACTTTACATTTTGTGCTAGCTATACTTTTTTTTTAATTTTTGACGCCTGGTTTTGTTTTAGAGTTAATTGGCAGTAATAGATAAAATTTGCTAAATTGAAAACTAAATCCTCTTCAGTTTATTAGCCTCTGAAATAATTCTAGCTGTACTGTCAACAAAAAAATATTTTTACAGGGGGGGTGGGTACTTTACTTTGGGGTTTTCTTTATGAAAAAAAAAATATAAAGACTTGCTGTACTGTTATTATGTATTATCTATGAATTGTAGTCGTATACATACATTATATATTTGCTATATATAGTGCGTTCTCCTCCAGTGAGCTTTGTACAAAAGGTCTAGTAACGCTCCATACATTTATTTAACGTTCATAGGTTATTTGACTTTTTCATTCTATATGGCAGCATACAGGGGATATAATAATAAATTTTATACATAATAAAAAAATTAGTTTATGTATTGTAATAAATTTACTATAATACTTAATACATATACAGGATGAAAAGACATGCACCTTATTAGTTATGAATAAATATCATTAAAATAAATAAATTTTGTTACACGAGTTTTTCACTAATCAGACAAAATAATAAATAATAAAATTTTGCGAATCATAGTAACGAATCAACAAAGAACATACAAGCGAGCTGCTCTTCCTCTCTGAGCGGATCATGGACGTGCGGAGTTCAGACATAAGTTTTTTTTGTCAACCTTTGACTTTTGTAAACATATCAAGGTAAGAAAAAGGTTCCGGGTCCATAGTTGATACCTAAAAAGGTGTAACTATTTTCTAATAACACTGTTTCTTCAAAACACACTTCGGGCACAGCGAGAATAATAACAAATGTAAAGAAGTCAAATATCCTATGGAAAGTTTCTTTCACTGTCAAATACCTCGACCATACAGTAGACGCGTATCAGCTAGTGATGAGGCTAGTGTTCCGTCAGAGCGATAGAGGCGTCGCTGTCGGTGTCGGTGGCGAGTGCGGGCGGGGAGGCGGACGCCGCGGGCGCAGCGGACGCGGGCGCGGGCGCAGCGGACGCGGACGCGGGCGCAGCGGACGCGGACGCGGGCGCAGCGGACGCGGACGCGGGCGCAGCGGACGCGGACGCGGGCGCAGCGGACGCGGACGCGGGCGCAGCGGACGCGGACGCGGGCGCAGCGGACGCGGACGCGGGCGCAGCGGACGCGGACGCGGGCGCAGCGGACGCGGACGCGGGCGCAGCGGACGCGGACGCGGGCGCAGCGGACGCGGACGCGGGCGCAGCGGACGCGGACGCGGGCGCAGCGGACGCGGACGCGGGCGCAGCGGACGCGGACGCGGGCGCAGCGGACGCGGACGCGGGCGCAGCGGACGCGGACGCGGGCGCAGCGGACGCGGACGCGGGCGCAGCGGACGCGGACGCGGGCGCAGCGGACGCGGACGCGGGCGCAGCGGACGCGGACGCGGGCGCAGCGGACGCGGACGCGGGCGCAGCGGACGCGGACGCGGGCGCAGCGGACGCGGACGCGGGCGCAGCGGACGCGGACGCGGGCGCAGCGGACGCGGACGCGGGCGCAGCGGACGCGGACGCGGGCGCAGCGGACGCGGACGCGGGCGCAGCGGACGCGGACGCGGGCGCAGCGGACGCGGACGCGGGCGCAGCGGACGCGGACGCGGGCGCAGCGGACGCGGACGCGGGCGCAGCGGACGCGGACGCGGGCGCAGCGGACGCGGACGCGGGCGCAGCGGACGCGGACGCGGGCGCAGCGGACGCGGACGCGGGCGCAGCGGACGCGGACGCGGGCGCAGCGGACGCGGACGCGGGCGCAGCGGACGCGGACGCGGGCGCAGCGGACGCGGACGCGGGCGCAGCGGACGCGGACGCGGGCGCAGCGGACGCGGACGCGGGCGCAGCGGACGCGGACGCGGGCGCAGCGGACGCGGACGCGGGCGCAGCGGACGCGGACGCGGGCGCAGCGGACGCGGACGCGGGCGCAGCGGACGCGGACGCGGGCGCAGCGGACGCGGACGCGGGCGCAGCGGACGCGGACGCGGGCGCAGCGGACGCGGACGCGGGCGCAGCGGACGCGGACGCGGGCGCAGCGGACGCGGACGCGGGCGCAGCGGACGCGGACGCGGGCGCAGCGGACGCGGACGCGGGCGCAGCGGACGCGGACGCGGGCGCAGCGGACGCGGACGCGGGCGCAGCGGACGCGGACGCGGGCGCAGCGGACGCGGACGCGGGCGCAGCGGACGCGGACGCGGGCGCAGCGGACGCGGACGCGGGCGCAGCGGACGCGGACGCGGGCGCAGCGGACGCGGACGCGGGCGCAGCGGACGCGGACGCGGGCGCAGCGGACGCGGACGCGGGCGCAGCGGACGCGGACGCGGGCGCAGCGGACGCGGACGCGGGCGCAGCGGACGCGGACGCGGGCGCAGCGGACGCGGACGCGGGCGCAGCGGACGCGGACGCGGGCGCAGCGGACGCGGACGCGGGCGCAGCGGACGCGGACGCGGGCGCAGCGGACGCGGACGCGGGCGCAGCGGACGCGGACGCGGGCGCAGCGGACGCGGACGCGGGCGCAGCGGACGCGGACGCGGGCGCAGCGGACGCGGACGCGGGCGCAGCGGACGCGGACGCGGGCGCAGCGGACGCGGACGCGGGCGCAGCGGACGCGGACGCGGGCGCAGCGGACGCGGACGCGGGCGCAGCGGACGCGGACGCGGGCGCAGCGGACGCGGACGCGGGCGCAGCGGACGCGGACGCGGGCGCAGCGGACGCGGACGCGGGCGCAGCGGACGCGGACGCGGGCGCAGCGGACGCGGACGCGGGCGCAGCGGACGCGGACGCGGGCGCAGCGGACGCGGACGCGGGCGCAGCGGACGCGGACGCGGGCGCAGCGGACGCGGACGCGGGCGCAGCGGACGCGGACGCGGGCGCAGCGGACGCGGACGCGGGCGCAGCGGACGCGGACGCGGGCGCAGCGGACGCGGACGCGGGCGCAGCGGACGCGGACGCGGGCGCAGCGGACGCGGACGCGGGCGCAGCGGACGCGGACGCGGGCGCAGCGGACGCGGACGCGGGCGCAGCGGACGCGGACGCGGGCGCAGCGGACGCGGACGCGGGCGCAGCGGACGCGGACGCGGGCGCAGCGGACGCGGACGCGGGCGCAGCGGACGCGGACGCGGGCGCAGCGGACGCGGACGCGGGCGCAGCGGACGCGGACGCGGGCGCAGCGGACGCGGACGCGGGCGCAGCGGACGCGGACGCGGGCGCAGCGGACGCGGACGCGGGCGCAGCGGACGCGGACGCGGGCGCAGCGGACGCGGACGCGGGCGCAGCGGACGCGGACGCGGGCGCAGCGGACGCGGACGCGGGCGCAGCGGACGCGGACGCGGGCGCAGCGGACGCGGACGCGGGCGCAGCGGACGCGGACGCGGGCGCAGCGGACGCGGACGCGGGCGCAGCGGACGCGGACGCGGGCGCAGCGGACGCGGACGCGGGCGCAGCGGACGCGGACGCGGGCGCAGCGGACGCGGACGCGGGCGCAGCGGACGCGGACGCGGGCGCAGCGGACGCGGACGCGGGCGCAGCGGACGCGGACGCGGGCGCAGCGGACGCGGACGCGGGCGCAGCGGACGCGGACGCGGGCGCAGCGGACGCGGACGCGGGCGCAGCGGACGCGGACGCGGGCGCAGCGGACGCGGACGCGGGCGCAGCGGACGCGGACGCGGGCGCAGCGGACGCGGACGCGGGCGCAGCGGACGCGGACGCGGGCGCAGCGGACGCGGACGCGGGCGCAGCGGACGCGGACGCGGGCGCAGCGGACGCGGACGCGGGCGCAGCGGACGCGGACGCGGGCGCAGCGGACGCGGACGCGGGCGCAGCGGACGCGGACGCGGGCGCAGCGGACGCGGACGCGGGCGCAGCGGACGCGGACGCGGGCGCAGCGGACGCGGACGCGGGCGCAGCGGACGCGGACGCGGGCGCAGCGGACGCGGACGCGGGCGCAGCGGACGCGGACGCGGGCGCAGCGGACGCGGACGCGGGCGCAGCGGACGCGGACGCGGGCGCAGCGGACGCGGACGCGGGCGCAGCGGACGCGGACGCGGGCGCAGCGGACGCGGACGCGGGCGCAGCGGACGCGGACGCGGGCGCAGCGGACGCGGACGCGGGCGCAGCGGACGCGGACGCGGGCGCAGCGGACGCGGACGCGGGCGCAGCGGACGCGGACGCGGGCGCAGCGGACGCGGACGCGGGCGCAGCGGACGCGGACGCGGGCGCAGCGGACGCGGACGCGGGCGCAGCGGACGCGGACGCGGGCGCAGCGGACGCGGACGCGGGCGCAGCGGACGCGGACGCGGGCGCAGCGGACGCGGACGCGGGCGCAGCGGACGCGGACGCGGGCGCAGCGGACGCGGACGCGGGCGCAGCGGACGCGGACGCGGGCGCAGCGGACGCGGACGCGGGCGCAGCGGACGCGGACGCGGGCGCAGCGGACGCGGACGCGGGCGCAGCGGACGCGGACGCGGGCGCAGCGGACGCGGACGCGGGCGCAGCGGACGCGGACGCGGGCGCAGCGGACGCGGACGCGGGCGCAGCGGACGCGGACGCGGGCGCAGCGGACGCGGACGCGGGCGCAGCGGACGCGGACGCGGGCGCAGCGGACGCGGACGCGGGCGCAGCGGACGCGGACGCGGGCGCAGCGGACGCGGACGCGGGCGCAGCGGACGCGGACGCGGGCGCAGCGGACGCGGACGCGGGCGCAGCGGACGCGGACGCGGGCGCAGCGGACGCGGACGCGGGCGCAGCGGCAACGCACCTGCTACACCTCTGGTACTCGTTTGCCTCCTTTCCCATAAAAAAAAACCATAATACCGGTTAAATATTTGGAACATTCGTACCGGGAGAAGACCCTGCTCATAGACAGACAAGGAAGTCTACCCAGCGTAAAAGTACAACGAATAATTATTGTTTGTTCAAGTGTAACAAATGCATGTAACAAACAAGAAAATTAAAAAAAAAAAAAGGGAAAGATACAGCCAGAAGGGGGCGTGAAATATTTGCCCATACTCACCACACTGGGGTAGGCGAACGCAATGCCGGTACTCTCATGAGCAGCACTGCTCCCCATCACCACTCTGTGGGATTCGGGTTCGGCGTATTCTGATGGATGTTCCGCCATCGATCCGTCGACGAAGCGGCGTCGCTTCAGTCAGCCGAGCGTGCACTTGTGGTTGCCATCTGAAATTATTTTAAATTAAAAATTATTCATATACAGATTTTTTAGTAATTATACCATTTTATAAATTCGTAAATCATACAGACACTCCAAATCCATTCCTCTATACTCATTCATTCCATTGTTTTTGTTCACAGATAAAATAAACACAATGCGTCCACAATACAAAGACTACGCCTCGGTGTAAGTAAGGCCGGGCGACACGCGGCGACCAGCGAATGTCGGAACACACGCACCGATTTAGTTCTTAAAGCTTCAGGACTTTCGGTTCATTTCTCCATGCACCGCGACAGCTGCTCGTTGGCACGTGTCGGCCCGTGTACTTTTAAATTTAGAGAAAATTATATTGAGCTCGTCCGTAATATTTATTGTATGGTCACGTGAGTACGGACAGACGCTATTCAAGTAGCTTTCTTCGCTAGATTCGTTTGTACTAGATTTTAAAGTGTGATAATGTACGGTGGGAACTTGTCTGTTAGGTTTTTATAATGATTTCTTTTATTCACTACCCATTTGAAATGAAACTATTATTTACGGATTTTTTTTTGTTTTTTTATTTTTATTTTAATGACACTTCGATTGCTTTACAGCAGCCGTGGTCACGGGGGGACTGAGGTGTTAGACGTCCGGATGACATAGTTAACTATCATCTTTGGCTACCTTCAGCTTTTATTTATTAATTTTCGCTCCGATCTACGCAGAATGTGCTCACAATGTCTTGAGGTCGTGCAGTTGTACGCTTGGTTTTTTAATTTTTAGTTAGCCATCGAAACGTCGGGAATATAATAACAAATTTGAACGCGAAAAAATCCGTTAATTATAGTTTCATTTCGAATGTTATGTTTTTTTTTAAAGGAAACCGGTCGGGTGCGAGCCCGACATATGTTCTGTACAAAATTATCAAACTAAACATTTCAATAATTTTTGATGTGTCGAAACTACATTACAGAACTAGACATTCTATGGTTGATCGAATGGATATTTTTATTAAACTGGACATTGTAACTACTTTTGTCTTTTATATCTAGACTGGATTGTAGTTTTATTCATTCGACATAGATAATTTTATATTTTTATGCATTTAACATCCCAGCAGAGTGTGGTTATGGATCATAGATTATTTTACGTAATAGAAGGCTCGGTAAGTAATACTAAGTACAACTTGGTCCTCCCAACGCGTCCCATAGACAATATAGACAACACAATATATATATTTCGGAACGATGCAATTTATAATATTTCATCATCATATTAACTTAAGATAATTTATTGTTTAATTATAATCGATCAGACTGGATTTGAATGCCCCAAAATATTATAATCTTCACATTAATCTTCCTATTGTGATTATAATTTTAATATACGAGTAGAATATTGATAATAATTATTTAAAATAATTTTCAATTTTGAGTCTTATTGACTGGGAGAGTAAGTCGCCTTTTAAGAATCTCCTCTTATTAAGACCGATGTCTTGTCCCCTATTAGCTGTTAATTTAGTTACAACGTTGTACTGCACGTGACTCGTGGGCGTGGTTAAGAGTGGACAACATCGAAGTACCATTGGTGC
Organism: Bhutanitis thaidina; assembly: GCA_029286595.1. Classification (NCBI taxonomy): domain Eukaryota; kingdom Metazoa; phylum Arthropoda; class Insecta; order Lepidoptera; family Papilionidae; genus Bhutanitis; species Bhutanitis thaidina. Next base: position 15,142,083 of record JAGSMS010000027.1, read on the forward strand.
AGGAATCGGTGCCGCCATGTTCTTTTTATGAATGTATTTGTAGAGTTTTTGATAGATATTAATATCAGATGCCAATGTTCTCTAGAGAATTTTATTTGTGTTCGAAGCAACTTTTTTTATTTTATTATAGTTGAGAATTGTATCCAAAGTAATCCAAAGGTCATGTGGTATTTTAGTTTTGGTAAACATTCACTAAAACAATATTTAACTATATGTATTTCATGACGATTCTGTTTGTCTCATGTTCTGTTTTATGGACAATTAGCAAGTGCAAGATGCTATGTTTTGTTGCTATTTTCTTATTTATATAAATATTAAGAAATTAATCATATTAGAAAAAAAAGAAAAGATGGTCCATCGAGCCGGATCTCTGGACGCGTCTCATAATCACATAAGAATACGGCTGGAGAGATTATTATCTGCACTACTGATATTCTGTTTAGTTGTTTTGTCATGGATTTATTTAACTCTGACGAGATGAATTAGTAAATGTAACGAATATACCAAAATATAATTCGTATTAATAAACGGCGATTGCCGGTAACTGAAGCTTTTGGATACTCGCTGAAGGATGTACAACGTAACGTATACTTTCAAGTTTCACAATTTACATTTAAATTTAATTATTGATGAATTATCTATCATTTTTAGTATTATTACTAATTTTGACTCACGTTTTCGGTAGGAAATGTAGTCTGGATGTCATCACGAACCAATTTTCACCGTGTTCAATTTTGATACGATAAAATTTTGTGATATTTTATCGATTGAATATTTATACCAAAGTTGTATATTTATACTTACGATCATTGCGTGCAAGCTAGTTTAGTTTTTAATGATCAATGCAATAAGAGTGTAATTTGTTCACATTTAGCGTTAGTACTGATTCTTTTTCTCGGAGCAGAATCGGAACTAATCCTTCCTTATTATTTGAGACTATGAACATATTTTTATAAGTAGATCCAAATTACTATAAGACTTGAAGCAGTTTGTATTATTTATTTATGGTCTTAGAGTACATTTTTGATTATCAGTATTCGAATGTTGTCCTAATGTGATCCTACAGAGCACAGTTGTATGAAGTCTCTTTACAATGTTTTGCGATGGGTACTATTTATTAAAACTGATTGAACCAATTCGTTTGTACGTTTATTTCACACGATCTGTACCCACCACTCGTCACTTCGCAAAATTCACTTCGAATCCTGTACCTCTCCATTTATTACAAAGAATAATCGGGCTATTTGGAAGCGACGTATGAATCTATCTCAGCTTTTCTCTCCGTGGGTGTTAACCAACTGCTGCAGAGGCGAAATATGCATAAGCCCGTTCCGCTTTCCCGAGTCGTGCCAGAAATGGCCAGCAGGGCTACTCCCGACATCTCTATCAATAGAATATTTGTGAAGCCATTAGCCAGCAATAGGCATTTGAAGACCTCTACATTACTTTTACTCTCGACATTCGAGGTCACGAATTGAATGAATTTCCTATCGATAATAATAAAAAAAAAATCGTACTTACGAAACCGAAGCTAGCGCACATTCGAACGGTGGCTCATGCGTGCGTGGCTAACTTCTGTCGAATATTTCGTTAGGATCGTGGAACACCATCGGCGTGTTATTTATTAATTCGAGCAAAATAATTCTAAATAATGGTTAATAGTAGTGTAAAGTGCTTTAGCTTTTGATAAAGCTTGAGCTTACCCCGATCATGCTCTTCGATTCCAATGGGATGTGGAACTTAAATCGGCAACCGATAACTGCCGACTGCTAAAGTATGTGTGAATCTTTAACGAGGATCAAAACATCGTGGTACAAAATAGTTACGGATTTAACGTTAATGTTTAGATCATACAAAAGAATACAACATTCTTATCCCGTCAATTGTCAGCTACTATTAGGAAGAGTCCTAATAGTAGCTGACAATTGACGCATAAGATAGCCAGCTAATATAGTCTTCGTTTCATTAGGATGACGAGCGAACCAACGGACCAGCTCGTGGTAAGCGGCCACTGAACCCCATGGCTATTCGCAACCAAGTTCAATCGAAGAATGTTACAGATGCAGGGATGATAACCCTGAGGGAAAGATATGGAATGCCCCACAGACTGTAGTTACACTGGCACAGTATACCTTTCAAACCGGTACCACCTAAGCTAATCTGTTAACAGTCGATTGCGCAACAAGGCTTGGCAAGCTGGTGGACAGACACTGCCAGATACTTTGGATCTTAGACTCATCTGCCAGATAACGGCATGGATCATTTAGATATGCCATATTTGAGATCGTTATGGTGCTGGCCCTACTAAAATTGCAATTTTATGTGAAGATTTTCTGAAAAAATCCTCGGCTTTGAACGAAACATTTATGTTAAAACAGAACAGCATTTACTTCGCACGTGCAGATCTGTTATGTGTAAACTAAATGACGGAGAAAACTGAATTGAAATTCACTTGAAAGTTATAAGCGAATACACTGGTAAACGTCGATTCCAACATTGTTTTATACTATTTAAAGATGATAGAAAATATAATTTCGAGGCCAATCCGTACTTGAGCTACGTGTTGGCCCCTTCCAGATTCCCATTTCCGCTTAAATATTGAGACGAGGCTCTTTGCCCAGCGGGAAATCTATTAGCTGTTTACTTTTCATTAATTTGTGTTCCCGGACTGTCGGATGCCATACGATTACAGGCTGTTTAAGAAGAATAATCATCTAAGTATAAGTAGGGTTGCCAACACTTGTTCGGCGATCACACCGTTTTTCAGAAGCTATAAAAATAATATTTAACGGTCAGAGTACAAACAAGACAAAGGTATGTTTGTTACTTATTTATGTGTTTACAAGGTGAGGGATTCGTTTGTGTTCCAAAAAAATCCAACTGAAACATACTATTTTTAAGTACTATATATTTCTTCAACAGTATATAGTAGTACATACATATGAAATACAGTACAATATACTATATATTACAGTACGGTTGGCGACTCTACCTATATCTACCCCATAATTTTTCGTCATTAGGGGCTTATTATATACCTTGATTATAGTAAGAAATCTGGTGAATATGTAAACCATTTAAGGGAAAGAGAAATGAATGAATACGCACAATTTTATCTATGTATTTAAAATTTAATTTTCGTTACTTATATACAAATTACAACATTCACTATTATAATAGGTATTAGTTCGTCCTATATTTACATATGTAATAGTACACTTTAGAAGCGTAATTTCATTTATCATGTCAATAAATTACATCAGGAAACTTTTGGAATAGTGAGTACCCACGAACTGCAATTAACCAACAACATTACTCGACAACGGGGATAGAATCGGTTCAAACCGGAAAGAGTCGGCCGTAACCGGATTGCACATTGTGTTACCAACAACATCGGAATAGAAAAAATGGAATTGTACACTAGAAAAGTAGGTAACCGATATTCAATAACATAGCATCGGTTAATGCGTACATAAACCGGTGTTCGATCCCCGTTTCGCACACTGCATTGTACGTACTACGTCTAAAAATTGATAAAGATTCCCAAGGAAAGCAACGAGAACAATTAAAATCATCGAAAACTTAAAAAATAACGAAATAAATACTTTACTTTAGATTACCTCTTACAATTCCTTTGACATTTCTGTTAACAGTACTATACTTTTATACAACAGTTTAAAAGATGGTAAGGAGTCGGTAATTAAATGCAATATTTTACATATATTTAAATAACTAAAATCGTATACGAAGAAAGAATTCTACCTACATTGCTTGGTTTATAACATTACCTATTATTTCAAAAGTAAGAATTGACGGTGTACGATTTAGAAAGTGAGCAACGTGACACATCATTCAATTTTCCTTGCGTTAATAAACATCAGTAACGTCATCTTCAATTTATTTCCTTGCTTCGATGTGTTTGGTATTGATCTATAAAATTCCAGGCACGAGATATATATAGTCAAGAATCTACACCTAAACATTTCTGTGACGCCCGCAATGGAAATTTCATGCTATAGGTAGGAGCCTACGTATTACAAAGTCACGTTTCTATCACAATGTAAATACTTAAGTTACAAACTTCTTAACAAAAGGGTAAATTTTATTTGTTTGGTATATTAGTTCTTATAACGTTTATATCCAAAAATATTATTTTATTACAAAAAACTGTTAAAGCTTGCATACCGAAAAAAAAATTAAATTATATAAAATTGGTTTCGGCCGGTTTTGCAAATGGTTTTCAAATAAACCTAAGTACCTACGAAATATTTTAAGCTATTTCAGCATATTATGCCTTTATCCTAAATAAATTGAACAATGTACAAATGTCAAAGGAATTATACATAAAAAGAGAATCTTTTATATTAAATTACAATACTAACACAGATACAAAATGGCTAAATTGAGAGAGGATTTCTTGTTTCATTTCAAAATTAGCGATGTGTTACAGCTTTAGTAGGTACAAAGAAACCATAAACGTTCAGTGCCCTACTCTCATTTTAGCCAATTGTTGTCACTTTCGTCGACAACTCTTCGTAACGAGAACTCACGACTAAGACATTAGTCGAACGTGAAACAAATAGGTAGGTAATACTTAAAATTTTGAATGTATTACGGCAATTACTGATATTGTGGAATAAGTTTAGAATGTCACGACTCATTGAGCCGATATAATGAATATTCAATTTCTAGAGTTCTCATCGGGAGTAGTCAACTTGTAACATTTTGTCAACTTTTGTTTTTATAAATAGGTGTAATGGGTGCTTTTGCGTTAAAGCAAGTTGATTTTGAAATTATTGCAAAAGGCAAATGTTAGTAGGATCTGTGGGAGAGAGCTTCGTCAAAAATGTATAAACGCTTTTTCGTTTTGGTTTCGTTTGCGTTCATAATAAACATTTATAAGATGATTCAATACGGTCTTTAAATTTTAGGAGGGTCGTTAAAATATTCTTACCATACGCTACGCATATGGCACACCCGTCGCTATATTTGAATTTGATAGTTTACAAAAGTAATAGGTGGTACAACCTAAGGTCGTATAGTGTATGTACTATGGTTTCATGTTTCAAAATCAACCCGGGTTCAACCCCACCCATACATAAATTAAATGCGCCGTAACTTAACTTGCCTAACTACGATATACATTTACAGTCCAACTGGATTGCACTTGTTTGGAACAATGCGCACACGCCGACGCGCCCTTGTGTATCACAACTAAATTATAAATTACTCTGTGCACTTTGTCCGCCACTGTACCCGATTTGATGCACCATCTTATAATTTAGGGATATGGTAGTTAGAACGTCTACCCATGCCTTACGGTACGACTGGATTAAAAAAAAAACAAAACAGAAATATTACTTTTGGCGGTTTTTTTTTACATTAGGTAGCTAATCTTTGTAGAATTTTATACAGTGGTCGTTTAATGCTTAATTGTAAATTTATTATTATTATATTAATATTTTCTTCCCATCTCGCTCCCGAAGAGATAACTATAGCATAGAGTAATCTATGATAAGTATTCATAGATTAAAAAATATTTCTCCTCTTTTACCATATTTGTCATTTCTAGTTACAAAATAACTATATTATTAAGCATTGAACTTACAATATTACAAGTAAGAAATAAAATACTGATCAATAATTGATGAGAATTCGTGGTTGCGTTGGTAACGAAAACATATTTTTCAGAAACCTTAGCAAGTACGTACTAATACGTATAATAATAAATATATAACGAAGAAAATTTTAACATAAACAATTTTAATACAGTAATAACTTAATATGCTTTTAACCTTTTGTTAAAATTGTTTAACATAAATAATATAAAGAACTTGGATAAACCGTTGAAGATTACAGATTATATTTTTGTTCACAAACAAGGGTTTAAATGTGTTTGAACACATTTAAATAAACTTAACATAACAATGACATTGTAATTATGGAACATTTACATATTTTGTGAAGATATACATACAAGTAAAAACCTCGCATTATTTAGAGGATGGAGTTATTTAGACAAAAATATTAGACACGTTATTTTATAATTATGCTTACTCTTGTATCTGACATTCATATGTAAATATTTTAACAATTATATCTACACATTTAATTAATAAAATAAGATTAAATACTTTTAGGGCTATAAACTATGAGTTGTCCCTTAAATACTATAAAGAGACAGAATGTGCGTACTATAGGTATCTCTTTCAAAACAAAGTCGCACTTTCTGTTTATGGGAAGGTACCACCAGTAGTAAATATAATATAAACATAAAATAATTGTTATCGCACAAACTTATGCAAGCCAAAATAGATTTTATTCTGTTCGCATACAACTGACAACTGCTTGAACAATATTGGTTCACAATAACCTCGTTAGCCGTACCGATTAGAATCTAGACAGCAGACGCTCTAGAGGTGGGTAGTTTTTTTAAAGATTAGCAATTCCGTTCCAGTGGTTAAGCACGAATGGTGTGAACTTATCTGTACGGCATAATAATTGTACAATAAAAAGTAACATTACTTCTTAACATGTAATTGAGGAAATGTACAATCAAAACTTGTAACAAATTAGTTGAAGATAATAATTTTAAGAAAATGTTGTAATTTAATACACAGTTTTATTACGCCAGTAGAAAGCTTTTAATAAAAATTACAAGAACGTTTTTGAAAATTTTGTTTAAAACTAAGTTGACAACTGAGCAAATTGAGGTTCTTATTCAAACTTTCTGTAAATTATCAATACTTATCCTATTTCACCCAGTAGGTATTTGATAATGTGCCAATATTTTATATCCACAAAATGAGGATTTTCGTGCCAAGATTTACGAATACCCAGGCCAAAACTTTGTATCTACTGCTAATTTTTTATATTTAACAATTCTGATTTAAAGTTAAAAAAAAGCCTTGTCGACACAGAAGTTTCATAGTTAAGGAAAAAACTGCTCTAGATATATATGTAAATCGGTCGAGTTTCAATGGTTTGGAAAAAGGTATTCATGCTAGAAAGAAACAGTGCTAATGCGCGATCGTTTTCCATTACATTTACTCGCCGCTTTAGGACCCAAGCGGGAGATAATGCCATAGTAGCACAGAAAAGTATAATTCTATTTAATAAAAATTGTGAAAAAATTTCCTTTTTAAGGTATTAGTTTACTATGAGAATTAGTGTAATATGTGAAATGAGGAATAAATCTAGAAAAGGAAACTAAATCGTATTAAAAAATAGTGTAAAATCATTTAATTTGATAACCTTTTATGTTAATAAACATTTGACCGAGTTTAGGTGTAAAAATAGGGACAAATTGAAAAATCGACTTGTGGAAGGAAGTGCTAATAAGGAGTTTGCCATGTACAGATAAGTTTACAGGTCACGACGTAAGGTGTTAGCACACGAGACGGCCACGGGGAGATCACGACACGGGGAGCTAACAACATCGGACGGATAATTTCGTTCAACACTCGGGATCCTTTGCTTGGAGGAGTTGCTTCAAGGTACAAAAATAGTTTATGTTATCTTTTTATATCAACAAATGAAATGCCCAATGCTATAGATGTAGAAAATAGGCAATTGCGTCAAATAACAGTTAATATGAAAAAATATCGAAAACATTCGGTTTTCTTTTAATATTAGATGCAATTTATTATATGTAAGCAGATAAAGTATTATTGACATCAAAACATATCCGACTAAATGATTTTTCATCTCAAAATTAAGGATATTTACCATATCCTATTAATACAATAATAATGAAATATTTTTATAAAGCATCTCGAAACGTGCGCATAAAACAGGTATATCTGTACTTAAGAGTCTGTTGAACAAAAACTACACGAAAATGAAAACTTTGTCTATGGTCGGTTGCAACTCCTCACCGCCGGCCCCGCGCTGCCCGCCCCCCGCCTGCCCCGCGCCGCCCCGGCCCGCCGGCGGCTCACGGCGGTCGCGCGGGCGCGGGCCCGCGCGGGGCCCGCGGTCAGTCGCCCGTCGCCGTCACCGTCGTCCAACTCCAGGGGCTGTTGTAGCCTTTCTGACTGGAAATAAAGAAATGGATCACGTTAATCGTTATGAAATCAGAATTTCTATAGAGAAGTCTCGATATCTCACTCCATTTTGTATATGTAAAAAGTAACAAATCAATATATCATATGTAAATATTTTAACAATTATATCTACACATTTAATTAATAAAATAAGATTAAATACTTTTAGGGCTATAAACTATGAGTTGTCCCTTAAATACTATAAAGAGACAGAATGTGCGTACTATAGGTATCTCTTTCAAAACAAAGTCGCTCACGATATCTCACTCCATATTGTATATGTAAAAAGTAACAAATCAATCGAGAAGATTTCCCCATCCAGCACAGGGACTGTGCACGCCGAGTGACACGGGCAGTGTCAGGTTGGACCGGTTTTTCTTTGTTGCGTTGCACGGATGCGAATGAGGAGCGACACATGCGAACTTGACCTACTTGGAAGTTATGAATTATTAACCTCGATGCAATTCAGACGCACGCAACGTTCTGCAAGCTTTCTTAAAATACAGTAATTACCGTACGTGTGCGGCGGCCACAGTGTGCGCCGTGAAACGGACATGTGTATTTATTGCCTTATGTCATAATAATTTATAATTCTGGTAGCGGTGTAAGAATACTCCCCCGTATTGATTGATAACTTAATACTAAATAACTTTTCATTTTATTCAATCAAATGTACTGAAAAGTTCATGTGTCAGCTTCAGTTTATCTATTAGCGAAATAAATTAATTGTAACGTTTAGATTTCGCTAACGTAACGAATCTTGTTGGATGTCCAATTGATATTTAACGAATTCCTTTTGGTTCACTGGCGGCTTGCACCGTTTGTTTTGTTAAAAAGAAAAAAAAATTGAATGGAGACGGCTAAATGGCCGTCAACGTTTTCAGCGACGTGGATATGCATATTAATGCGGATCTTTGTCAACTTCCATTATGAGTGATCGATGAACAATTTTTCATTACACTAGTTTTCCAAATGGCGATCTATCGGATAACATAAATAAGAAAACGATTATACTTCAATATAAATTATACGCAGAATCATAAAAATCATTTAATTATCACATTCATCATATCATTGTGAAAATTATTATAATTCTGAAAAATATTGTAATATCGTAGAGAAACTACAAGCAATAACGATTAAGCACGCCATATAACCTTCACAAATATTTTAGGTTATCTTTGGCTAACAATGAGACATTTACAGGTTTACCTTTACTTTACTTTTTACTTCAAGTAACACTACGAATGCTGCTATATGAATAATAATTTATTTACAATCGATGGTATAATAACAATAATTTAAAACGTAACTACGTTAGAATTACTTATTATTCGTATGACCTTACACTTAGTAGGTATAAACGTAAGGTGATTGGACATTTTTGAAATATCACCTATTAATCATTTATTAATAGGACTTTAGACGATACGGGATACATATTTCGATATCATTATACAGTATAATAATCACCCTAGTTGTACTAAGATTTAAGATTTTATTATTATTTTTTGTACATTATCTCAAATATCTTATTTGTGACATATTAGAATTTACAATGTTCTTCTTTTTTCTCTTTTTTATGGCATTTTGTTGTAATCGCCAATGATTTACATTGTTGTAATGTAAATTTTAATATGGCACATGGGCAAAGAGTAAAGACGGGCTAGACGACTATACAGAATGTCTAAATTTCACTGATGAAATCTTAAAGATAAAAGAAGTGTGTACGTTGGTATATTACCCACATTACCTAGTATTGAATTGTAGGTTAATTCAAATGTAAATGAAAATGAAAAAAGAAGTAAAAATATTTCAAGCTATTTCTATTATTTTAAAGTTACCAAGCACTATTATTTCTGTTTAATCTTGTTGTTAGGAATCTGCCACCCTCTTACTTCCCGTGGCTGTCGCGAGAGGTCGACTCGAAGTTAAAAACTTTGAAAATCTCAACAGAACAGACAGATTTCGACAGAATCCGGATTAACTTTCTTACAAAATATACTTACAAAGATAACGGGCAGTGCAATGTCTAAAGCAGTAGCTGTATCGTTAAGATGGGCGATCGAATATCCTCATGTTTGATACTTCAATCGCCAACCTGCCGGCGAAACGTGGAGATTATGGCGAATCCTTTCATTAGGAGAGGCCTTTATCCAGCTGTAGACTATTCACTGTCTGATTGATTTATTTGCGATTCTCAATCAGTTTGAATAAAAATTTAAACCTTTGCAACATTGCATTGATTATTTTAATCCATATTGGAACTCGATATTTTTAATATAATCGTGAAAACAAAATGAAATTGTGATTACGAAGAAAGCGATCGATTCAGCGTTTGAGGTCGTCTGTGATTGTACCCGCTAGCACTGTCGCCACACGAGAAACAATACGGAGCGGCGCGACGATGTCAAGTATTCGTCGCGCCGCCTAAAGCGGAAATCATCGAATTCTACACAAGAAAAGCGTCGTATAGACGGACTACTTACTGGCGGTAGACCGACTTGCGTTTACCGGTACGCGCAATTTCGTACGGCACGCAGTTTTATTGTTATACACAATTAATCCAGCGTCTCTTAATTTACAAGATTGATTGTGTCTGCGTGGTAATGTTTTTTTTTTGTGATTGTATTTTTACTTCTGTTTTTTTCGGAATCTAGTTATGCAAGCTACTCTTTATATTGCCAATCATGCTTAGTCTGGCTAAGAAATATTAATTTGGATGATTTGTGATATAAGTACACATTATCTTTCTTCTGAGATAAATTTGTTTAAAAGGCCTGTTTTGTAAACCGGAGTTATTACCAATTATTTACTTTTAATGTAGAAAATGAACGAGTTTTCTTTTCGATAAAAAGTTATTACATTCGTTTTATACATTTCTATATAGTTACAGAATTCTAACCAAAGATCAAAATGCTTAGGAAATGTAACTGACCGTGTTTTGCATTTCTCTCTTTTTTAAACCTATATAACCGCTCGCATCGGCGCCCTATATCGGCGGATACGCGGAAAAACGCATAGTATCCGAGCGCACCACATCAAGTAGAAATCTATGATTCAGAAACCTAAAACACACTCGTACAACTGCTGTAGATTTTATACATTCTTGACAAGTTTAGTATGAAATTTAAAAAGTTTATTTTAACATGTTAAAAAATCTAAAGGTTCTTCCGTAGGTCCATTTTCCAACCCTTACTGTGCATTGTAAATAGGTCACGTATGTTCACATCGACCGTAACCAAACTACTGCGAACACTTGGTATTTTTTTTTTATGAGGAAGGCGGCAAACGAGCAAGCGGTTCACCTGATGGTAAGTGATTACCGTCGCCCACATACATCTGCAACACCAGATATTTGGGAGATGGAAGGGAGAATGAAGAGAGGGATGAGGAGGGGGAGTGGGCCTCCGGATACCTCACTCACCGAACGAAACGCAACTGGTACTCCGCCGATGGATGTCCATGACGTTACAGTATAGCAGCACCGAAATGTCTGTGTCACTCTGTTGATCACAGTCATGGGTCATGAATTTTCATAATTTTAAATATACTTTTGTGAAATAGCGCCATTAGTCACATTCAATAGATATATCAGTATGCATAGGCATATAGATTCCTCATTCAATTTTGAGTTTTACACTTTATATTAGTTTAATGTTACATTGATACATTGTTCCCGATGGAAATAGGAGCGGTACTTATTTATTAAGTATATATATTAAGTATATATGACTGATATATAATATGAGCGTCTGTTGCCTCATTATTGATTACCATTTGGTACGGCTTAAGGTAATTCGTGTATAAACTTGTCTAGAATATGGGATATGCGTGTCATTTTACCATATACTAGTGTATTATAAATAATTATACGTTAGTATTATATATATTATGTGGTATAAGGTTCTTCTCAGCAAGCTAAAGTTGCCTTTTTGGCACCTTCCGAACAAACAAATGGTCTTCGTGCCATACATTATCATGCCATAGCCGCATTCGTTAGCATGGTTCTATGTGTGTAGGTGAGGTTGCCATATGGAGAAAATATAACATTCACTCTTCTGTAAAGGTTTATAAGACAACAATATTAAATAGATCCGTACCATTAATCTTACAATAACCATCAATCATCGTTAGAATTGGTATTTGATTTCCACATAGGTACCTGCTATAAGGTAAACCGATTGAAATATTTGACGTAGGAACTATGACTAAAACATTGTCTATGACCTAAAATGAATAGTTTCTAGACTTATAATTGGTATTTAAGCTTCATACCGAACCGGTAACACTATAAATTGATTATGGCATTAACGTGAAATGCCACTGCGCTTTATTCTTCGACCTATACGAGGTTATTACCCTGTGTTTTATCGTTACTACATAAATACAGACGGATTTAATGGTTGTATTGAAAGGTTTTGTTAAACCTCTTTGGCTATATGTTCGCATCTTCAAAATTAGAAAAGATCAGAATAAGCTATATACGCTTCTCCGTACGCAGTGGCCACTCGAAAACTTTCAGACCTATGGGTTGTCTGTTCCTCCTGCCGACCTTTTTTAACTTTGGATTCAATCTTGCAAATCAACTCTTAACTTAGAAGTTAAGCTTTTTCACACTACTTGCCGTGACGCCGGCGCGGGGTACAAGGGGGAGGGGAATGGAAGGAATGTCTAACTCAGTAAATTCGGTTTTACAATTAACCAGATAATCTCTAATAATCTGGAAATGGAAAACTTTTGGAAAAAAATTACCTTGCTCCATTAATTATATTGAAACAGTCATGCTATCCAAGTATTTTCTGCTTAATAATTTACAAAATTACAACCACTTCATTATCTGCCACAATTGCTACGTATAAACGAAATGTCATAACATTTATGTTGTCAAAGAGTCAATAAACTAAGTATGGTAGATAATTATTGTATGCATTTAGATGGCAACCTTTGACTCTGTAAGACGAGTCACACAGCCTGTAATGGCGCCGAAGACTTATGTCGTGGTTGACAGCTAATAGTTAAATTTAAAAATGTTTTATTATCTTGAACGACAGACATTAACGAAATACTTATGTACATATTTGATAAATAGTAATCCCTGTTAATTTTTATTTAAGTTGTGATTTTGTTTTGTCTCGAAATCCAATTCACTACTGATTAGTATTAAAAATTAAAACGGCTATGTCTCATGGTTGGTTATACATTAATTACCAAATAATATGATCAATCAGTTGCACTCGATGCCCACAACACTGAAATTGAACGTGTCATAACAATAGAATTTACATTTTTGCCTCACGTCATGAGTTAATTGCAATTTTAAGTGAATAGGTATTTGTCACGTAATCGGCAGTGGAAAACCTGAAACCTATTCTTTTCGCGGGCTCGGAACCCTAAATGGCAGCAGTTTTTAACTTTTTGCCAGTGTTTAAGAGATATTTCAGCAATTTTCAGATATAAATAAAGTAATCAAGCTTGATGTATATCGGCAATAAGACGACCTAATTGTTAATGTGTAACGTGAACTGAATCAATTGTATTATATGTATAAATTCAATTATATATAAGTTATTATATATACTAAAATACATTTATTGCACTTAGGCATTAGATAATATCGAGTTGTATGTGAAAAATTAAGGTTTTTAATCTATAGATGTATTGTAGTTAGCGGGTATTCCTTCGCGCGGTTCCCGCGACTCGGTCTCATGTCAATTGCCTTCAATTGATACACGACCTGGGGTCAGACCAGCTGCGAGATGTAGGTAGCTTAATGCCAATCGAACTCCATTGACATTTGTTATTTATATAGTTCGGCATGCGCGAGCGCATACAAACTGGTCATGGTCATGCTTCTGTATAATTTTGTAAATAACAACCTTCGAGTTCGAACGTTTCAAATGTGATTACTTAAGAACTACTGGATGGATTGTAATGAAATATGAATTGAAATCGAGCCAGATGTTAAATACTATTATCAGAGAAATTTGTTATAACAGATCATCGGTTACTTCGACGCATCAGACATTGTTTATCCTTTCTAGGTTTAAAGGATTGTCAAAATCAAAGATGGATTAAAAATATTAGAATAGATAAAAGCAAGCCCTTTGAAATGATTCCTATTTATTTTACATTTACATACATACATATATTCACGCTTTGTTTCCAACGGGGTGGGCAGAGACAATCTTCTTCCACTTGCTACGGTCCTGATATACGTCTTTCGCTTCATCCACTTTCATCAATCTTCGCATGCATGCTAGTTGGTTTAGAGTACTCTTGACCTGGCCTTTTTCCAGAACGTCTCCGATTTGATTGTGAAATGTTCGCCTAGGTCTTTCTCTCCCGACACCGTTTACACTCGCCCTTTGTTTTATTTTAGTAAAAATGTTTCTGCAATTTTTAAATATATTTAACAACTGCGACACATTTAAAGTCGACATCACAAAAAGTTACTGACGAAGACAGCGCTGATATACACAGACGTTAAAGAATCTCCGGCTGGGAATGGGCGGTGAAGTAGAGGCATATTGTGCCTCTGCATTTCGTTCGGCCGAACCGAGCCCCTTCCCCACCATCCCCTCGCTTCCCAAATATCCTTTAAGGCCAGCAATGCACCTGTAGCTCCTCTGTTGTTGCAGACGTAAACGAGCGGCGGTAATCGCTTACCATCAGGTGTTTGCTCCTTTTGTTTGTTCCCTTTTCCATAAAAAAAAATACAACGCCCCTTTAAGAAGCAATGACAAAATTGGAGCACGAACATGGGATAGACAAAGTTACGCTGAAGTGTTATAGGATTATCAATTCCGAATTCCGAAAACTGGGGTAATCTTAGCTAAGTTAGCAGGCTAAGTTGGCTTTTTTTGAAAAAGTTCTTCCTTACCACAGATTAAAAATAATTACGAATGTAATGCCCTTACATTCTACTAGTAGCACTTTATAGTCTTTTTTTTATAGTAATGTTCATTCAATGGAACAAGTGATATGTTCCTTTTTGGATGTCGCTGGAAAAAGAAAATATTTTGCCAGAATTTCTAACACAATTAAAATACAATAGAAAGGGAAGCTTACGCTTGCATGGGTTTAAAAGCTTAAAACACTGTCAAAAGTAGCGCCACAGCCGGCAACGTGAAATCCCTACTGAAAGGTCGGCGAAACAATTTTAATCCGATGCAAAAATATTCCGAATTTTTTCACGGATTCTCTCGAACAGAAAAAAAAAATTCGAGAATTTTCCTCTTTTTCCCCGGAGTGTTCGTGAAACTACACAGCGGAGGTGGTGGAGTTTGAGAAGAGGGGGGAGGAGGAAATGAGTGGGAGGTTTGTATCCTCATTTCGACGACTTTGACAGTGTGGGGAAAGTGAGTAGTTCAGATGATATATATATATATAGACCGAGGCTTATGTTCGTGTCGTTTCGGCCGTCGTTTTATACTTTATTACTTGGGATATCAGTTTCGGACGATCCATTTGGGACGGCTGCGTATACTTTTGTTCGCTGGAAATGATGCTTGGTAGAGTTTGTCAGTTTTGTATATCTGCCCACAATCTTATAAAACCTTCATAAATATTTTTTTATCCTTTTAGATTCCACCCGCGGCTTCGTCCGGTTAAAACTTTCCATTGTGCATCATAGATGGCAGCATTTAACAATGTTTTCGATAATTAGGGGTTATGCTACTTTTATCGCAGATTGTGTTCTGTGTAAAATGGTTATGAATATTTAAAAAATGTTCATAACCACGGAATCTGTCAAAATAAATCGTACACGATGAAACTAAGCCTAAGTTGCTGTCAGAGTTATTATCTATAACCTGTGCTTTTTATAGTGGTTGTACTTTTATTGAATCCGTTCGTACAGTCAGACAGACAAAAAGGGCAATTCAGTTTTATATGTTACTACTGATTCCTGTTTAGTTTGCGGCTAAAGGCATTCGCCGAGCTATTATTGTCTAATGTTAGTCATCAAATATAAGATGTGTTGTCGGTAAACGTTTTTATTAGGCTATTAGTTACAATAATGTCTTAGGTTTGAGTTTGCCGACAAACTAACAGACCGTTAATAGACAATCAACCGCTTTACCGTACGGAAACTAGTGTTGATTGGACGTTTTGACATTAAACCCCTGTTAATTGGTCGTTGAATTTTTAAAACATTTTTTATACTCTCTGGGTGAACTAGCCACCTTAATTTGATTAAGGCGCGCAATCAACGCGATGCAGGCTTCAAGAAATCTGAAATTGTTTATCGTTGTAGAATGCAATCTGTGACCGCATTACATTCGTAGTTCCAACTTAGAAAAAGAAGCCCGATGTCTGTCGCGAATGATTTTTCTTTGGAGAGAAAAAGCAGAAGTTATGACATTCCCATGGCAAACTCGAAATACGCTCTAGTAATCTTTATTTATATATGAATATTAATATATACGTCGTGTATACACATATTATGTATACGACAATAATAATGATAATTATTTATACAATTTTGTCACCTGCCTACATTTTTTCTCCTTTTGGCTTTATATTGCGCGCAGTGTACAGAGTAATGACATTTGAACTTATCTTCGTTAACCTTTCACTTCTGAACAAATATTCAAGTCGGAATAAAGTCACGAAACGCACAATGGATGTTTTAATTAATCATGAACATCTAATAAAAAACAGCTCAGAGCCGCAATATTAAAAAGATTATTATGTATACTTTATAATGTTTTTTTAAAACATTAAAAGTAACATTTCTCGCAAAACAACCCGCAATATGAAGCTCCGGGTCGTTGTCGTTTACGCAGTAACGTTAAGCTGACATTCCAAAAATCACAATTGAATATTACAATGTACGCTAGTCATACTCCTGTAGTAAATACAGGACTAGTTATACGAATCGCAGTTGTAGAACTCTGGTCAAGAGTAGAACTGTCACCACGCGTATATATTCCCGCGGTATAGCACAGAATGTATAACACATTTTATACCAAAGCTACCATATAAAAAAATTCAAAAACTCTTGTAATTTTGTACATATTCTGGCGGTGGGAAGTTTTAGAACACATTTTATACCAAAGCTACCATATAAAAAAATCCTAAAACTAGTAATTTTTATGAATCGATTGTTAGAATTTGTACGATAATTTTACTTGTGGTAAATTCCACGTTCTTACCTGTCATCCGATTTAAAAGTTATGGAGATTCCATCGTTGTGATCAGGGGTGTCAACGAATCTGTAACCTACTTCGATTGAAGAAGTGAACCAGGTGTGCATTGGTTTCAATAGCCACTTGCCGCCAAGGTCTATTAGGAAGTTTGTTACTCCAATCCAATAAAAAAAATATATAACGATGATAATGTAGACTAACGTTTCGTTCATAATCAGTGCGTTCCGTTTCACGTGCGTTAAACGACAAAAATTAAAACAGAGACCAGACACTTCCATTTATTAATTCGTGAGTGTTCGTGGTGATTCGTAAATAGTACCATGGTAACCGTGGTTGCTTTCCATCACATCTGCCTCCTAATCACGAGACACGAGTACAAATTCCCTATGTGGATGGTTCGCAGCGATGAGTTTTTCCCAAACATATGTAGGTATCATATTCGTGATTTCTTGTATTTACGCGAATACTACACTGTAAATAGTTTAATTTCAAAAGGTACGATATTCACTAAGATCGCGACATGTTTTCACTCGTCTTGTTGTCCAAAATAAACTCTAGCGAAATGTGGATTGAAACGACTTAAATAAATGTCTCGACCACTGAGTGACTGACAGACATTATCAAGCAAACGACCGCGAGAGCGTATATTATAATTTTTTTATACGTTCGTGGGGAAATTATGTAAAAGCACGGTGTCATCCAGTTCAACTTATTCCCGATCAATCATTGTTAACGTCAGCGGCGACGTCGCGTGACGCTTCCAGCGCGCCGCGGTCCACGGTCGAGCAAATGGCGGAGTTTGGATACAGGTCATCGAACCGTGCACGAAAAGAAAATAAAATAATATCTCACAGAAACTTAATTATGATAACCTTAATATTACGAAGGTATTACGCCTTCCGGTTTTGGCAGACTCAATTCTTTTTGTAACATGATTTTTCGTTACATACGTGTACTTGTGAGATTTTATTTAACAAATGTGGGAAATCGTACCCTCCATGCATTTGATTTTTTCTTCTCTTCACCCACAAGAGGTGTAGTCAGAAGCGACTAACTGGCACTTGGCCGCACTTGGTAATCTACGCGAGTAAGTACGGCGACGAGACTTGTCACCCGACGCGTTTCATATCCCGGAGAGATGAAAATGGGTTACGGGAGCCTGTTTGGATACGATGATTAGTGCCAATTGGAAATCCGCCAATCTCCGTCTTCCCCTATGGGTCACAGGTGTTAGTGCTTATATTTATATATCAGGGAGACTTAAAGAAAAACAAAAGAGAGGCAAGCTTAGTAGAATTCACTTTCAGGATCATCGGCGATAAGCCAGGCTTGAAATTCACCAGGTAGAGGCAGGAGTGGGCATAGCCCATCTCAGATAACCCGGTGCCCTCCAACGGGGCACACAAATAATCGATTATATTTTAGTTTTACTACAACAAGCAAAGGTGAAGTTACAGTGAAGTTTTTTTTTTCTATAGAAGAAGGGGGCAAACGAGCGTGCGGCTCACCTGATGGTAAGTGATCACCGACGCCCACGAACATCCACAACACCAGAGGAGCCACAGATGCGCTGCCGGCCTTTAAGGAAGGAATAAGCTCTTTTCTTGAAGGTCCCTAAGTCGTAACTGTTCGGAAACACTGCTGGCGACAGCTGATTCCGTTAAATAAATTTTTACCGTTGCAGACAGAAAGCATTTGGTAATTAAAAAAAACAATTGTTTTACTAGTCTAAGCATAATTAGAGTACACTTCTGAACACAGAACTCCCGTTCCCGTGACACTGCCAATATACGGGCAACACCGTAGGGTTTTAGTTGGTGAAAGTCCGATATCACCAGTTCTTGGTACCACGAGTAACGGTATGGATTATTTTTCCACATATGAAAAAAAGGCTAGGCCGTTGGTTAGGAAACAAACGTTCAAACGATATAGTAACCCTAAAATACTATACCTACCATAACCCTCTACGTTACAACCTAAGTATAACTATTCTATGAATTTCTGTCTAAAGTTAAATACCTTTATGACTTAAATGATGTTGACGTATTTAATGGTTAAACATTTTAAATAATTCATAGCTGTTAACTTGAACAAACACAATAATGCGTCTTGACGGCTCTGTCGGGAGGGTGTCTCTGTATAGGGGTGAAATTAATTTGAATTTCAAATTCAATATTCATCATGGAAGTAATTATTTAAAGGTCAGTAAATTAAAAGCGAAGGTCCGTGAATTAGATCAGCGGTGTTGTTGAGATAAGTCGTAGGAGTTCAGGTGATCAAGATTTAGACATTTGCTAATTGGATTTGTGTCAATTCGATTCGGTTCAGAATCTTCACCGCTATGTATTAAGGATCTGTTCGGGATTCGAATTTTATATTTAATGAAACCATTATTTAAATAAGACAAAGATTATGTAAGTTTTTTTAGATAACCACAGACAACTCAAACTTGTCAACATTGAAATAAAAAAAATATATACAAGACCTAACATACTTTTAAAAACCGAAAGGGTCTGTCACCTATAGGGGGTGTGCAGAGATTACGTACTTGCATTGGGCACGATCTTCAAATGGGCTTCCTCAAACCACTATACGACGGCTCGCTGGCGCAGAGGCCAAGCGTTTGACTGCGACGCTTCGGGTCGTGGATTCGAGCCCCGCATTGAGCAAGTATTTAGAAGTCGACCACAAATTATTTAGAAGTATTTTAATCCAACGTTGAGCATAGGCTATCGGAGTAAGCGGCAGTAAAAGCAGTGTGTGACCTCAGTGCCAGCTCTTAGTGGCACTGCTCCCTATTCACTACTCTGTGGAATCTAGGTTCAGCATATTCTGATGTATTTTCCGCCATCATTCGGTCGCCATAGCCTTCATTGTTAGCTAACTGGGTTCACCATCCACTGGCAGTATCTATTAAATATTAAAAAATACTTTGCGAAAGTAAAAGAAAAGAATATGTGTATAGGTAAGTTTCTTTTAAACATAAAAGGAAGGTAGGAAAAAAACATTTTCACGAAACCGACCTGAATTTCCAAGGTATTATCGAAAAAAGTTTCTGATGCGGATTTCTTCGGTTACCTAGGCAGTAAATCCGACCGAGCGATCGCCGAAAACACATCTAAATATAACAATAATAAAAAAAAGAAAGTACAGGCGATACAGGCATGGGGTGGGAGATCCTCCCGCCTTAACGAGGGGTGGCAACCGCCATCGGGGTCCACCCACTAGACACACGTGGCCCCGGTAACCACCCTAAAGACACCCCGAGCGTAATCGGCCTAAAGACGCGTTTGCATTGGCAGGATTTCCCGCGTTATTCGTGATGATTTTTTTTGGATGCTCAGCTTTTTTAATTATTAATAAATTGTCAATAGTCGATAATAATTGTTCCTAATTCAAAAAAGAAAGGGATATAAGCTTAACAATTTACTTTCTTCTACATCTACGAACTATCTTTTTATATTTCATTTATAAGCAATACCTCGCAGAAAATAAAGAAAAAAAAGACTCCACCCATAGATAAATTTTAATTTAAATACTAATCGGGATATGAAATTATTTCATTCCTATTTAAACGATACATTACCTTTGTTTGGATTAATTGAGTACATAATTTGTAATCACGAAGTTTGCCTTTATGTTCAATACAATTCGTTGTTAAAAAAAAAATCTATTTGTCATATAGAAAAGCTTTTGATAATGCTGCAAGTTTTATTTAGAAATTACTTTGTATTATTAATTATAAAAAAGACAAATTGCATTTTTTTTTGTGATTCATGTGAGTGTGGTCCTTCTACGGTAAAGCGAAACCAATCATTTTGCAGTTTTAAAAATTCTATTCACGTAAGGAATCAATAATTCATTAATCTCTTTAATAATTTGTAAATACATTTAAAAATTCTGGCCTTTCCACGAAAAAAAGGCGAATTTTAAAATCAATAATGAATATTTAAATCTTTTCGAACTCGTTAAAAATGCCTGCGATGAATAAATTAAAATATAAATTTATTTCGACAAGAAAGAGCCAATCGGGCGGACAGATTTAAACATAGTGCCTGCCAAATATATGTGTATAGAACATAGATACCTACCAGAGCACCAAAGACGTTTCGGTATCAGATATTTTACAGAACATATATCTTTATTTAAAAAAAGAATTAAACATAGACGATAGAGTCGGCTAAGGTTTTTAGATAACAAAATATTTTAATGTCTGTAAAACGTCCATAGAGCTTTGTTCACAAACGTTGTAAATATAACACGTATGAACTAATAACATTTAAAAATTTACCTAACGTATGCACGTAATTTTTTTTTATGATCCTTAACCAAACGAGCAAACTGCTCTCCTGATGGTAAGTGACTACTGTCGCATGTCGTACATTTGCAACTCCTATAGGAGCTGCATGCCTTTATCGAAGCTCACCGAACGAAACGCAGAAGCACAAGATGCGTCTACTTCACGCGGGTATTCTGCGAGCTCGTGGTGCTACCCCGGTCAAACCGGCTCATTCGAGCAGCAGCGACAGCCACTGCTTGCAAACCTATACTCTAAAAAAGTTAATGCAGACTACACCGTCTTTATCTTTTACTCCATAGTTACTCTACGGAATAATTAAGCTGTAACAACAAAAGTAACACAATTTCGCCATTAAGGACGTTACTTGTGTACCTACCTTAATGGACGCTCGTGTTAACGCAATTAGAACGGACATAGTGTCGGACACTAGTGTACTCGTCCCTTTAGGTAATATGATTATGTCACAACTGAGAGCCGAAACAGAGATGCGACGACTTTGTAAAAGTAAAGTAGCAGCCTGTCAGTGCTCACTGTTGGGCAAAGGCCTCCACAAATATCTGAGAGGGTCTTGGAGCCGGAAAGGTCCCGCCACGCTGCTCCAGTGCGTGTCGACGGGCTTCACATATACTCGAAATTATATTATTTATTATTCCTCAGACATGCAGGTTTCCTCGCGATGGTTTACTTCGCCACAGAGCACGCGGTAAATACTTTAAATTAATGAAAACGAGCGCCCTGTCCGCTAGGCTGCCACGGCAAGTAGTGTACTGGTGCGAAAATAATGAAAAATTATTTTCTTTCTGGTACCATTTCTAGAATTTTATTGCGAGAAAGTAAGCTATGTAACCTTCACTTCTGCTTACAGCGACCACTTATGATATAATGTCGGATGGACTTGGATCTACATTGCATTATAAGATAATCTGTGGTCACATATACTCGAAATTAATTTTTGTGTTTTCCTTCACCGTGGAACACGCGGCGTTGCTATTAACAAATTCAGTGATGCGAATTCGAACCCAGCCCACTGGTGCTCTATGAAACTAAAGTGAGCACCGTGTTCGCTAGGCTACCGTGACGACTGTGCGATGTATTGTAACGCTATAACAATGGGTTATTACTTTGGAGAAATTAAAAAGACGTCTGATCAGAAACATAACTTAATCGGCTTTTAAGAAGAAACTTTTGAAAGACAAAAGCGCAAAAAAATAACTGTTAAATACGTGACCTGGATGTAAATGTGTGAACAGATTGATGCATTCTGAACGACCCACTATCTCCTTCTTACGCCTCCTTTATGTTGCACCGATGAGATCTAGATATGCTGTGTTTTGTAGAGTCTTATGTTCAGCAGTAGTCCAATATACTCCATAATACTCCACTACCCTTTAAAATGGTGCGATGGCAGCGGCATGCGGCGCAATTGTCAACACGTACTGCTTGTGGAGGCTTGCTTACTCTTGTGTCAGGATTTCAGTTGTCTATGGGACCGTACCTTTTATTTGATATACAATTACAATTAATGAAGAAAAAAATGAAGGATATCTACGGTGTTATTTTCCCCTGTCAGAGGAAGCTCGTTACGAAACGGTGGTAGATTGTGAAAAAATAATATTTAGATTTGACATTTGACGAATAATTAGGTCCTACGACGCATAATAAATTCTTTATAACATTAGTTTCTTAATCACAATGTCTCTGTATAATATACAAATATTATAGTCAATGTTTAGTATTCGCGTAAATACATATAATAAGTACACTGTTTATTTTCTCTCTAATAGTCTTAATTTAAATCTATCAGTCTCTGCCCACCCCAAATCTTTTAGAACGTTTTTAAAATATAGGACGCAATGTACCAGTAGCACAAGCACCCACACTAGCCAGGTCCTACGGCTAACACAGCGGGATAGACTTCGTCGCCATCACTTCACGATCCGCCAGAGATTTATTCGAGGCAGAGGTCGTTACTAAGCCATACATTAAGGCGGTCCCAGGTGAGGTCACCTACCTCCTGTCGGGGCCCTCGGATCGCCTAGCCCCCCTTAAGACAGCAGCAGTCATCATCGACCTTCGTTAAACTTGCGGGCCTCCGTCCCCGCAAGTCTCTTTAGACGAAGCTGTAAAGGCCTCCGTGCCAACAGTAATGTGGATGGGTTTTTAGTCGGTATGTTTCTCCTTCCGAGATCCGAGTCCGACATAACCCGTTGGGAGGCCTCCCGGCCAACAACGGGTATGATAAAATCATTTTCCCTCCACCAAAAAAAAAAAAGAAAAAAGGACGCAATGTTCTCATTAATAATTCTTAACCGTTGCAAAATACTAATGAGGGACTTAACATCGTTACCTAATTGTTTTCCCGCTCTTTTTATGTTCCGATACACGTAACGCCCTTTACTGAAATACTGAACTCTTGTTCCGTGGACGTGTCCGAAAGTTGCAAATAGGGGATTGAAAACTACGCTTTGTAATATGAGGACACTCAATTGTAATTGGTGTCCAGGTATTGTAGTATCACGACATATGAAATATGTGTGTCTGGCCTTTGGTACACTCAAGGAGTTTTGTTGTTAACTTACATGTTTTATTCTGCTTTGTGTTGTTTTGTTTTATTTTTATGTGTTCGATATTTGTGTTCCAATTTTACAATTATTTGATTATTGTTTCATTTATAAAATACCCGGAATTTCCGAAAATTTTTACTACTTTAAAGAACTTAATATTATTGAGTAATATTTTTTAGGGCATTATACAATAAACAATTGATCTTTCAGAGAGCACCTCTTGTATATATGAATATTAATATATAAGTATTTGGTTTCACAGAAACGACAAAAGTTTTAAATTTATCTTACATGTAATGTATCAAGATAATGTTACACTTTCCAAGTTTATCTAGAGAGGAGTCGTTCCTGGGAAAATTCGTTTTCACACAAATGATTAAATAAACTATTTATTAAAGTTAACAAAAACGCCATCTTGTAGAATATTGAGTTACCACTGTGTTCAGAATGTTGCTCTTCGATAATAATGTGGTTACGCGACTGCTTTATACAGATTGCACTAAACGGAAGTGGCTCTTGAACTAATTAGGTAATTGGCAAACTTGAAGACGCCGAGCGAAGCTCAGTCGCCTGGGTGCTATTGTATAATTCTTCATCGACATTATAGCAGGGAGATCATTTACAATGATAGCTGTGGCCGTCTGGCTGCAATGCAAAAAATATCTAACAATGTTTAGGATCCAGTCATTTGTTTTGTAACTTGTTTTATCTGTTGGTAACTCCTGAAATAAATAGTATTTTCTTTTTATGGGAAAGGCGGCAAACGACCAAGCGGGTCCAACACCAGAGGTTCTGCAGGTGGGTTGCCGGCCTTTAGGGGTATTTGGGAGATGGGAGGAAGGATGAGGAAGGGGAAGGGGAGAGGGAGAAGGCCTCCGGTTATCTCACTTACCGAACGAAACGCAGAAGGCGACTGCGAGGCCGTGGTACCAACCCGGTTGAGCCGGCCCATTCGAGCAGCAGCAAAAGCCGCCGCTTGGCTCTACCACGTTAGAAAATTATTTATTAAAATATTAAATATTTTAGGATTTTCCCTTTATCACCTCCCACGACACCCGGGAATTAAAATGGCAAATTCTTACGTCGTTACCCGGGGACACGACGTAATTTGTAACCAATTAAATATGGCGTGATGATGCCCTCCTGGTCAATTTTTAACGTGGGGTCTACTTCCAAATACTTTCAGCTGTTGTCAACGGCGCAGGAAGTACTATAGTCCCGTAAGTGTACCCGCGAACATTGATGCACTTGCACGTCTTCACCTTCCCGTATCCAATGTAACGCGCATGCGATAAGATGCGGAGGAAGGTTCAGATGTAGTTTCCGAGACACGAGACGAGCACAACACTACCAGGCCGGAAAATTAATAACCAATTTGCGTTTATGCACAAACTTTGACCACCACTAACCCACGTAGTCGTGTCACGACATGTCAAACAAGGCGTAATAACCTCACGAATAGTCGGACGTATTCGAGTACCTTATATACTTCAAGCGGTACAATGATATTCGGTCCATGTCGATGGCTGAGATATAAACAAATAATGCATCTCGTTTGAAGTGTCCTCACTTAATACGATTACCGTTATATCAATAGAACCTGTGCTTCTTGGAACAGGTGAGTTTAAATATCATTAATTATCTATGTGTCTGTTTGTTTACTGCTTTATTTCTTAGCTAGCATACGGCTATAACTTGCGTGTTACTTACATACACATAAATATTGTAAAGTGGATTTTTAATAGTGATCAATACTCGTAACACCATAACAACAACTAAGTACCGACTGATGACGCAAAATACCACAATCCTAAATCCCACAGATTAATGATGGGGATCAGTATCTCTCGTTTGGGGGTACCAGCGCTGCGCTCATCAACTTGACTGCCCAACATGATTGTACAGGCAAATCTTCCAAGCTTGAGATGCCTTGGTACTTTCAAGGAATTGCCAATACCCAGCTGTGGGTTTAGACAGGCTGAGAATAAAGAGTAAGCGAGATAGCACAGACAGCGCGGACACAGAACTGAGTTAAGTCGATTAAAAAAAAAAAATCATATGAATTTGAATTGATAATGGTTAAAATGCGAACATAGCTCGAAGCCTTACATCAGAAAAGAAGAGACCCTGAGAAGGGTCAGCTCTGAGATATGCCGGCGTAAGAATCTACCACTCCCTTTCCTACCGTGGGTATCTTAGGAGGCGATTAACGGGAAAAGCCCTACAAATAACAATAGCTGCCGACAGATGGCAGGATAACCATCTAGAAAAAATACCGGACCATAAATACACAGAGCGGTGGCGGGCAGCAGTGTCTATGGTGCTAGGGTCTAGCCGAGCGTGGCGATTATTCCTAATACTCTCTATGGGAGGGACCTGTGTCCTGCAGTGGAGTATTAGCTGGCTGTTAAAGTAAGGTAAGGCAGGGAAGAGCTAGGGAAGTGATTACCGATCCACATTTATAATCGGAGATAAGAATTAAAAGTGATGACGAGGCTGTTAAACTGGCACGTTAAACCCGAAGACGCGGAAAGTAGTTTGCGGAAGCTTGACGTTTGACTACGTTAAACAGGATCATGCTCTGCCTACCTTTGAGGGTAACAAGCGCGAACGTTTAAAAGTTTTTGTTGCATATGTTTAATACACATTTGCCTTATCCGACGGTTGCCATACGTACGGACTTGTCCCGGTTGATTTTACGAAATTTTTGGCAGTCCTACCTTAGCCAAATACAAAGAAGGCTTCCGTAGCGAAGCTGGTATATTAGCTAGTAGATAGTAAATAGAAAAAAAAGAGGTTAATTTAAACATTTTATACTTATGAATACAATAATAGAATGTAAATATGGAAGCGAACTCTTTTAAAATGCAATATTCTTTCAAACTATGAATGTAAAAATGTTCGGTGGAGCGTTTTAGCGAAATGTATGCAAATTGAAATATATGAAAGAATATAGGGGTGCTACTTCAATACATTTCAGTATTAATCCAAGATGGAAAAAACATGCTACATTTTATCTTTATATGTTTTTCATGTTCGTAATGCATTAATGTCATAATGACAGACCTCTGACTTGCAGATTGATATCTGGTACAGGATTGGACGTTGCCAAGAGAATCGTTAAATTACCACAAACGTATAATAAATGCAGTAAATTTTCGCAAAGGTCGACTCTAGTGATGGTGCAGTACCTACTATGCTCGTTGGTCCTAAAGAAAAATGTCACTTAAGTTCTTATTTAAATAATAATGTTATTTTATGTTAGAGTGTAAAACCATATTTTGTCTAATTAAAGTAGTTTTTTTTTATTTGTTAACCGGTTTTTCGATTTATGACTCCTTATTCATCACCATCTTACAATAGTTGAATATGATATACCACAGATATCTATATACCTAGTTACCTAATGAAAAAATGCCAAACATTTCCTAGTGTAACGTAATTTATTTCAAACGTCAAAATGTTGAAAAAATAAGTCCGCCTTGCCTGCCCCGCCATGTACACATGGAAACCAATATTAATGACGTCATGTCATGTCAAAAAAAAATATTCTTTATTCCTCGGCCCCCGCGTATCCGTCGCAAATTAATCCGTCCCAGTTTATAGGTCAAAGGACGACGAACGAAACGCGCACGTAAACCGAACGCGTTAAAGGTTACATTTCCACGTAACGTGCAACGTCGATGTATAACATAGTGTGGTAGAGATACGAGGGCAGGCGGTGATCGATAAGGGAACCTATCTGGAACGTACGTACGTACTTCATGTCGTTCACGGGCAGCGACATCTGTTGAGCAGCATTCGACTTAAACGGCATGGTCATATGTGCGGAATTCGGTTACGCTTGTGGCGGTCTATAGCGTAACATATTCATAAAAAATGTATCAGGCATTTGTTTGGTTGTACTGTAACGTTTTCGCATAGTTTTAACGTAGATTATGAAGAATTTACGATGGAGAATTTACGAACTTTTTCTACATATGTCAACCTCCTCGTACCACCTGGTACCCCGGTACGTAATTTCGTAATATGTAGTTAGCTCTTGAATTTTATTACTCTGCGCAAAGTGTTTCGTTATATAACCGTTGCTTTTTTCTTTTTTAACTACTAACTAAAAATCAAAAGCACTCGTTTGGCAAAACGCATCACAGAGCAAACATAAATAAAAAATAAAATGTATTCTTTAAGAAAGTTCAATTATTACATCAAATCTAAGTGTGTATTTATTTAAAAAACCAATCCACCACTAACAAAACAAAACCAACTACAGAACAAAAACATACAGAATATAGAATTTATTAATTACAGCTAAAAGTTACGAAATACCTGAAGGGAGCGATTATTCAAAAACTTTAAGTCCAAGTCTAAAAGTCAAAAAGTCTTGGAACTCCAAGCACTAAGCGTATTTCTGATTAGTCTATACGTAGTCCATTCACCTCTGTCATTTACGCAAGTAATTGGATTTCAATGTTATAAATGAGCCAACAAATAATAAGCAGCAGTGAAACGAATACTCGAAACGCAAAGTTAAGGTGGGGGATAAGCCACCATTTTCTACAAATGCCAACCTCATCACACGATAACCGATTGGCCAGGGGCTCTGTCTTCGAATCGACGACTCGAGTTGAATCCCCGATGTCGGGGGCTCGTACCAATGAGCTTTTCGTAACTTATGCTGGTTTCCTACTCAAGCGGTTAGATGCGCGCACTGTAAGAGGACAAGTTTTTTTTAATGAAAATTATAATTATAAATCTTTCGAATTAAAGTTTACTCATTGCAAAGTACTCCATGATGCGCTGTTGCCGTTCATACGAGATCATTGAGGTTCAGTGTGTTGATACTAAAAATATAGAGGCGTTATAATATTTAAGGAACATTTTCTAACGCAGGAAAAAGTCGTGGAACAATAAATGTTATTTCAAACTAAATGGCACATTAATACTCGGACCTCTACTTAATGACCTCTACCACAGATTATATAATAGTGACCTACACACAACAACAAAACGGTCTCGTACTTTTTAGAATAACTGACTTAACTTAGCCTGATTTCTATGTTCGAATCTCAGTCAGAGTAAAAATTTTGTACAAGAGACATTTTATTGACTTTTAGATTTTGGTAGTGTTATGATATGACCCGATTCGATCTTACAGCATGAGGATTACACGATCACATCGGATTAGGGAAGGTAAAGACGACAGTTGCTCAGTTCAGCTCACTCACCGACCGAAACGTACAAGGCACAAGATGCTTCTACTTCACGCCGGTATTCTGCGAGGATAAAAAAAACTGATAGGATTCCACCTACACCACGAATGCGTTCTAGCGTAAAGTTACACGTCGTTTCAAATCGATCGTACGTGTAATTTCCTTTCAAAGCACCCTGTATACGATAGTTTTCTTTTTAAATCACCTGCTGCCTATGTGGCTGTGCTAATTAAACATACGAGGTACTCGCAGTCCGCCATTAACCTAGAAAACGTAAACTTTTTTTTTTTTTACGTATTTTCAGTAAAAGAGATGCTAAAAGCGGCACTTAATAAGTTATAGCCGTGGGGCGTTGCGTTGAGAGGACTCGAGTGCCACAATGTTTGAAGTGCCCATTAGTTAGCTGGGTGTCGGGGGGGGGGGGGGGGGGTACCTCGAGCCTGTCACCAATCGAACGGGCAGAGATTACGAATTTACGTTGAACACGACTCTCGATCGATGTTGTGTATTATGACAATTATATTACAAAGCCAGAAATATTTTTCCCACTGCACCCTGCTCCAGTGCGGACTTCACTCGAAACAATGCTGGTTTCCTCACGAAGCCTTCCTTCATCGCCGTGCAAGTGGTAAGTTCTGTACTTAAAATCGCAATCATTTAAATAATTGTTTAATTAAATGTGTTGCAATGTTTGTTTGTTATTGAATGGCGTATTTGTGCAATAAATGTTTCTTTCTTCCCTTTCAATTAACAATTTTAGTTGTTTCGCCACCGGATACCGAACCCAGATCACTCCCGAACTATGATATTAAAGCGAAAGCTCTGATCACTAAGTCACCACGGCTGTAGCGCGGCTGCCACGATGTGGTGGTGGCGGTGAAGGAATCCGCTACCCGTTTTTTTCCCATGAGCATCGCAAGAGGGTACTAGGGCGAAAGGCAGCAAGGGAGCAAACTTAGCGACGCGACGAAAAGTGGGTTGACTCGCAACACTGGGCATTATTAAAAGGAAATTAACAGCGAGGTCAACTTCGGTGCGATTATGAAAGTGTCTTAGTACAGACAGACGCCTAGATAGACACTGTTTGTACAGCATTTGTCACGACCTCGTCTCTCTATAAACATAAACAGTCTTAACGTGCAACGACCGAAGCAACATGCATGCGCAACAAACATGGCGGAGACGGAATTAAATGCCTAGAGACATTCTTCCCCATTCAGGCTAGGCAGTGTAACAGTAACATTAAGAGGTGAAGCTGAATAAAACAAATAGAGTTAAGTGAAGAAAAGAAAACAACAATGTATCATTATGTTAATACGGTATTAACTTTTTCAGTAACATACTATATTAATAATATAAAGAGGAAATATTTGTATTTTCGTATGTTTGTAACGAATAAACACAAAAACTACTGGACCGATTTTGAAAATTCTTTCACCGTTAAAATGCTACATTATCCCTGAGTAACGTACGCCATTATAGATTTTATAGATCCGAGGATATGTGTAGCCCGCCAACCCGCACTAGAGCAGCGTGTGCGGACCTCTTACCGGCTCCAAAACCCTCTCAGTTATTTGAGACGGGAATGCCTTCGCCCAGCAGTGGACACTAACAGGTTGCTGCTTTTAATGTAAAACACCCGATTGCCTTAAAAACAAGTTAAATTTCGTAACTACAACCACAGGCGATGCAAGTTTTAATTAATACGTACGTGAATATACGAGTATATAAGTTCAACGCTGGACCTTCGACCCCATGGGAATATGTGCCCGTTATCTCGTAGTTTATTCTGGAAATTTCCGTAGTCGAAATTTATAACACCCAAGGGACTAGTTGATGCAGTACCATCCGTCCTACTAAAATATTTTTATTACTATGACAAAAAAATTGTCTTCGCAAATAAATTAAATTATGTGATACAGCCAAGCCAAGCTGTGCTGCTGTGTTGCAGATGTACGTGGGTGTCGGTAAGGACTTTCAATCAGATAAGCCGCTTGGTCGTTTGCCTCCTTTCCAATAAAAAAAAAAACTAGAAACCATAGACGGTTCAAATTATGCGACGTTAAATTTCATCGAAGAAGTTCCAAAACTAAGTCCTCTTTGGAGAAAATCGTTACACGAATTTTCTATTGAATAATGGTATGTTACATCTCTAAATACATTAAGTGAATCCATATCAAAAGTTAATATGCGTGAAGTAATAACGAAGTCCGGTTTAACATTTCCACGGAATACATTAAACGTATTAGACTTTGTTATTACTAAAAATACGTATTAGCCGTGTGGTAAGTAACGGCGTAATAATCGACTGAGGGAAACACCATGAAAATCGCAAATAACTACCGATAGATGGCGCGATAACCCACTAGAAAAATACCAGATCGAAATCAAGGAGATAGATGATGCATGACGTGTTTGTTACTGTAATCCGCTTGCGACTAAAGCAAATCCTCCTTATGGGAGAGGCATATTTTCCTGCAGTGGACTAATTACCGTATACCGTATACGGCGTGTACCGAAGTAAGGTAAGGTAGGTGATATAAAAATAAAACAAAAATAAAAATAAAATAGCCATAAACCAGAAAGTGTTTTCGTTCAACAATTATATTTACGACATATTTAAATACAAAAGTGTTGTAGGAAAGCAAGGGGAAATATCTCGAAAATATCTACGTGAAAATATGAGGTCCCGTATGTTTGACAATGTTGAGTTGAAGTCATGCCAAATGGAAATCTACAATCACTGCCTACTCTTAGGGTTGTGACAGCAGAAGCGTGGATGCTTATATATTTTACATGTAAATACTGTAAGTTTAAATTTGTATCATTTTTGTAATTAAAAGTTTCAGACTCGTGGTTAATACATTAGTGGCGAAAAAAGGAGCCCGAAGTTAGATAAACGTCACAGCGAAAGTTTTTGTTTTTCCCTTTTGCTTAACTGACAAAATTTGGACGTTTCTGTTTTAATGTTACGTTGTACAAAATCTGTCTGTGTGGTTAACAATTCGTTTGCTCAATTTAGCAAACTAAACAACTATGCTTTATCGTGAATCATGTTGTACGTTATTTCTATGCCTTTTCGAATATTTGTAACAACATTTACGCAGCAATATGTACTGTTAGGTGTAATGGAGAATGTTTATGCAGGCATTAAGTGCTCGCTTTAGCGGAAACGGAAACTGTTTGTAATGCAGATGCCTTATCTGCGCTCGCGGGAGTTTAGCACGCCTGGATTACACCTGGGACACATCGGGGGACGCTGCAGCGGGTGTTAAAGTTCTTTGTTCTCTGGGGAAAATATCTTCTATTAAATTAAAACTGATATACGTCATGATAAAGTAATTATTACTTAAATTATTTCGCCTTCTGTTTGTGTTTGGATTGATCGTGACAGGTGACGAGCCTGATCTCCGGGAGATTGATATGCATAGCATATAAATCTAACAATTTCAAGTGTTTCCCCTTAGTCGATTCTTACGACAACTATTGGTAGACAGAAGCTGGCATATTCTTACGCCGCTTTCATCGTACCTGCCTGCAATGCAGGATATTGATCTCTCCCATAATGAGCCATAATTGCCACTCGCGCCAAGAGGATTGCAGTTCGCGGTTCCGGTCATCTCTTATCCTATTCCGGTCATATCTTAGACGCTGCTGTCAGTCGTCATCGGAATGCTCATTTTTGCTCTGGTACTTTTCGATATTATTACCACGCCATCTCTCGGTAGCCGTTGGCACCTTTGTCGCCTCTTAACACACCCACAGGAACAAAGGGTGTGGTAGATTCTTTCGCCGATAACACACGGCAACATAAATAATGTTAAAGAATGATCTTAATCTATAAACAGTATAAAACATAGTCGCAATCGGCGTTTGTCTGTCTTCGTTTTTTTTTTAAATGGGAAAGGCGGCAAACGAGCAAGCGGTACACCTGGTGGTAAGTGATTACCGACGCCCACGTACATCTGCAACACCAGAGGTGCTGCAGATGTGTTGCCGGCTTTTAAAGGTATTTGGGAGATGGAAGGGGATAGGGATGGGGAGTGGGCCTCCGGTTACCTCACTCAACGAACGAAATGCAGAAGCGCAAGATGAGTCGATTTCACTTCGGTATTCTGCGTGGCCGTGGTACGGACCCGGTCGAGCCGGCCCATACGAGCAGCAGCGCAAGACGTCGCTTGGCTCTACCACGTGTGAAAGTTCGTTTATAACTTCTGAACTTTAATGCGGGATTTAATGAGGTTTTCATTATAATTTGGAATTTTCTAGTCGGTAGGAATCGCCTTGTGTGGCATACTACAGGCTGTAAGGAGTTCTCAGGGGTGACAAAGCCTTTCCTGTTTGCAAAGGATTTGTCACCCCTGAGAACTCGAAGACTTCAATCGACGAAGGATGAGGAAGGTTTATAATATGCGTAACAAATTCACATTTAATTTATATATATATCTGTCCGTGCGAAGCCGACTGGGTTCGCTAGCGAGCACAGAAATTTTATAGTCTGTTTATAAATCTTTATAAGGTATGCCAGTAAAGTAGTGGAACTACAATTTGCTGGGCAAAGGCCTCCTTCTCAAATACCTGAGAGGGTTTTGAAGCCGATAACCGAACGCCACGCTGCTCCAGTGCGGTTTGGCAGGCTTCAAATATCCACGAAATAATATTGTACACCCTATACGGGCACATTTTTAATATCTATAATTAGACGATATCTATGTAAGTGATTTTTCGTATTTAACCACACGTTACGTTCACTTGCCGCGGCTACTGTATAGGTTATTAATCGAAATAATCGGTTGCAGCCTTATTATTAAAGTCGGGGTGAAATAAAAATAGAA
Source organism: Bhutanitis thaidina (assembly GCA_029286595.1). NCBI lineage: Eukaryota > Metazoa > Arthropoda > Insecta > Lepidoptera > Papilionidae > Bhutanitis > Bhutanitis thaidina. The sequence continues at coordinate 15,176,189 of JAGSMS010000027.1, forward strand.
TGCCGGGCTTGAGCTATACTTTCATAAAAGCATAGCTTACGAAATAACAAACCTAAATAATCGATCTTCTTTCAAACACTCTTAAAATTGGTTTCAAATATTGATAGGCAATTACACCAAATACAATTTATGCAACGTCGATTCTGTTAACGTTGGATCCATAATATTAAAGTATTTCTCGCCACGGTATACGTATATTAAATCGATAACCCTCCTCCGAGGTTTCCCCAAAGCACGGTCCTGAGCCACATGTGTTCATCGACATCCCGCAACACCGCGCAGGCGTTTTATCACAGCTTCATCAGCCTATTTAAGTCCACTGCTGAACATGAGCATTGCATGGAAGGTTTGTCCGAAATCGGATAAACTTTCCTTCATCTTTCGATCGCCGGAGCATCGTTTCTTCACTCAGCAGGGCGCTTGTTCAGGGATGGTTGACATTTGGAAAGAAAGATATATTCTCCCTCTACATTATGATATTATACAGCTTAGGAGTTACGCGTATTACCCTGATTAATAAAACAAACGCGATAGGCAGGATTCCGTGAAAGTTGATCAACGAAACTTAATCAAGCGTGGTAGAACCAAGCGGCGGCTTTAGCTGCTGCTCGAATGGGCCAGCTCGACCGGATTGATACCACGGCCTCGCAGAATACCGGCGCGAAGTAGAAGCATCTTGTGCTTCTGCGTTTCGTTCGGTGAGTGAGGTAACCGGAGGCCCACATCCCCACCCTATTCCTCTCCTCTTCCCTCCCATCTCCCAAATACTCCTTAAAGACCGGCAACGCACCTGCAGCATCTATGGTGTTGCAGATGTATATGGGCGACGGTAAGCACTTACAATCAGGTGAACCGCTTGTACGTTTGCCGTCTTTTCCATAAAAAAAAAAAATCATTTGTTAAAACTTTACCCCCATACCACATCCGAACTTCAATTGACCCAGTTGTCAAAATCTCTCGCACGGCGCGTGCGCGTCTATCCCCGGTCTGCGGTAGTAAAGCCTCGGTATTACGGGAACATATTTTGATCCCTAACGGAAGCGTCTAAATCCCGTTATGGACGCTCCCGAGGGATCGATACCCGGGATCGAAAGGTTCCTTGCTGCAAATTGAATTGGACGTATCTGTTTTTTTTTTCTTTTTGAGTGGACGGTTATTGTAAATTATAAGGTTCAGGTAGAGTTGCATTATACAGTGCCATACGAATTATTTCGAATCCGCGATCTTGTAGCACCCGGATCAATGGAGAGTTCCTTTCGAGCAGCTCCTTGGCTCTACCACGTTAAAAAAAGCACAAACACAAGCACGCTAAGCAGCACCGATTCGTCTTCACCTTCCCGTATCCAATGATGGGGTTCATTCTTAATCTCTTTTATACATTCTGTTATTATTTACTCTGTGTCAATTGTTCGCAGAAACTTCTCAGAACTAAAATACAATCAAAATGTTTACTTCAAAGCTTTTCTAGTTGTATTCTTATTTCTTAATAGAATTTCCAGCTATATAAATATATACCAGTCTATGAATTAAGGTAAAATAAAGCCACGAAGCGCTTTAAAGTTATTCTCTAAGGTTGTATTTATTCATTGAGAAGTTTCACCGAAAATATTGTTTATATTGTGAGAATTATTTCTTGTATGAGCGTATACATACATTTGAAATTAAACTATTTACGGATAGACGTTTAATTAGCTTTTTTTTTAATCCCGGTAATTAGTAAAATTAAATCCGATACCGTGAGCTCATTCTGCGTGAATCGGACCGAAAAATTAATAATTACAAAGCTGACGGTAGTCGGGGTTAACTATGACAGCGGGACGTCAAACACTTTAGTCCTCCCGTGACAACGAAAAATTCGGGATTTAAAAGAGCAAATTAAACGCGATAAAATCCGTAATTACATTGCTACTACATGTAATTACGGATTTTATCCATTTCAAACGACAAGAACGTTTCAATGTTTCTCATTGTAACATTCTCTTTGTTTACATCTAATTCTTAAAGCGTTAGGTAGTGGGCCAACGTTCAATCATAATGATGATGCATAGAATATATTATAGCACCTTAGCAAGTGCAGAGGCCCTAACTTCTTCTCGCATTCCCTTTTTTATGGAAAAAAAGGTGCAAACGATCAAGTAAGTGGTAATGATGATGATGATATTAATTTATCCCTAATGGGAAAGGCAAAGGACTTTAGTCCATACAGCCAGGTCTGATGCACGTCTACTCTGTTCGAGCTCCAAAATGCGACTCCCGTTCAATCATAATCTAGACATAGGCCACTACAAGATAGGTATGATTTGAGATTAGCACTAGGTTTGGTGACTGCAGTATCAGAATCCTGTCATGTCAGATGCTGCTGCCCTTCACAGTTATGATGTTTTGTTTTGATGTTTGGCAAACTCTGATAGATATCACATAATTTTTTTTTATGGTGAAAAGGGCAAACTTACATCCGAAACACCAGAGGAGCTGCAGGTGCGTTGCTGGCCTTTAAGGATATTTGGGAGATGGGACGGATGATGAGATGGGAGAGGTTTGTGGGAGGGAGTGTGTGTCTCTCCGGTCACCTTGTTCATCGCAATCAACACAGAAGCACAATATACCACTAATTCACGCCGGTATTTCGCGAGGTCCTGGTACAAATCCTGGAGGCGGTCCATTCGAGCAGCAGCATAAACCGCTGCTTGGCTCTACATCTTAAAATGAATTTGCATACATATAAGCCAGTTTTGTTGGGTTGGTATTTCAGTTCAGTGCACATCGCGTCTACCTACCAGGCAATCTTGAAACCCTATAACCGTACACACTATCTGCTTCAACATAAATATTGATGGAATACTCAAAGTGCAAGGTGCTGTAAAGAAAGTAGACTCAACAAGCCCATTTAAAAAAAGTAAACTAGCAGTCTGTAATTGAGAGTTTTTGAAGCTGGGAAGGGCCCGCCTCGCTGTTCCAGAGCGACCTGGTACTTTTTTATTATTTCTCAGATATGCAAATTTCTTTACGGTGTTTTCCTTCAACGCCGAGCACGTGGAAAATACAGCACTTAAATATGCTATTAACAATTTTAGTGGTAATCGAACCCAGGACACTCGCGCTCTATGAAACTAAATCGAGCACTCTGTCCACTAGGCTACCAGGGCTATCCTATGAAGACATCTAAATCTAATATAGTCTTACACGTAAGCGCTTTGAAATAGTTTTTTGGGTAAAAAGAAAGCAAATGTCAAAGCTTTTGAACGATGCTGCAGAACAAAACAAAATGTGCTCCTTCATTATTATTCTACTTGAAAATGTGAATTCAATGCGAGAGGAGGACGTTTTAAAGCCATTTTGTAACTTATTAGGGATCCGAACCAAAGGAATTGTACGTTCTTGTGGTGAAACTGCGGTGTCAGTCAATCTGTACGTTCGTGTCTTTTTTTTTTCCCTGAAACTGTTATAGTTATACCTGGGTATTTACACAGTTATAGAAGTAATTTGCTTGTATTCGCTTTCCAAAGAATTAGAGAAATGTTTTTTTTTAGAGTTAAATTTTATATTTTTAAATAAAATATACCTCGACTGATGGTTGCCAGCCCGGTAATTTTTTTTTCATGGTAAAACGGGGCAAACGAGCTAGCGAATTACCCGATGGCAAGTGATTATCGTCGCCCACGTACATCTGCAACACCAGATCAGCTGCAGCTGCTGGAGTTGGGGGAGGAAGAGGGAGAGTGGGCCTCCGGTTACCATCCCCATCATCGCTCCCATTCCTCAAATATCCTTAAAGGCTGTAACCTGTAAGACAGTAACGAGAAAAGAATAACCTGTATGTTAACTTTTTACGACCTACGAATTATATTCCTGAATAACGCGCGTAAGAAACTTCTAATCTGACATATCGTGGTAGAGATAATAAAGGTCATGTTACATAACGGACATGTGTTGAAAAAGATACGTCGTCCGATAAAGAAAGAATTTTGTTCCATTGATGCATTCCTGATATAACGCTGCTATTGTGGAAGGCTACATAATGAGTTGATTTAGGTTTTTCTTATCACTTAATTTGGGGACCTTCTGCTCGCGGTTCTCTACCGCTGAAACTGTAAAGGCCACGGGGCCTTCAGCATATCTACCGCTGCAATGCTGCGATGATCCCGATATAACCAGTCACCGTCTCCGCTGATCAGCGTAACCTTTCCCCCACGTAAGACTTAAAAAAAAAAGTTTTTCTTATTTCAAATATAGAATTTTAATTATCATCGTATATCGCGTCATGCGGCGTCCGTTAAGGGAATGTCAAGGTTTTAAGGTTTTTTGGCTGAAAATCAGCGCTGAGTAAGATTACAACAATTGCTGAGCCAACCCTAATATTTTTTATTGCATTGATATGTTTATTTCATATTTATGTACTTGTGCTGAAAAAAGTTCTATTCTACTGTATTGTATCCTCAATCTATAAAAGGCCACTGTTGGACATACGGCTAACCAAAGAAACGCCATTAAGGGGTGGAGTTCTAAGGAGGTTTCGTTCGCAATCGCCACTTGGCGATCGCTTCGTCAAAGACCTCGCAGCTTTGACGTGTGACGCTGTGGCCCGTCACCGTGGCGAGATAACTTTGTAACTAATAACATTACGATTGATTATTTCCGCCATCTGTTCGCATGCCCCAGATGGATGACAATCCCTTGAGCCGGTTCTTACGTTCCGCGCGGGAAATCAGCGAGTGGCAGGATTTTAAGACCCCCGGGTCTAAAGTAAAGCAAAATCTGGATAACAATTTTTGAGCTGGTGAGCACCGTGCCGGGATAGGGTTACGTGGGTTCATGCTTCACCCGATCAGTAGTATGTGGGATTTGTGTTTTTTATTGATTCGCTGTACGCACGCATTGAAAATCCGTACCATTCTTTTAGCAACTGAAGATAAACAGCAAAGCAACATGAGACCAATTTACTAAACATTTAATAAAATATTTACTGCACATTTATTAAAAGATTAAAGGCATTATAATTAATCGGATTGTTGGCCTGTGCCCTCTTTACAAAGGCTAAACTAATAAAGAGTAATGAGAAGCCGGCGTGGCAACGGCACAGAAATAAAAAGCCAAGATTTACTCCGCCATGTTGGCTAAATTAATATTAATAACGGATCGCAATTAATCTCTGTGCGTTTTATCGCATCTGCCGCGATAACGTAACGGTTGTGTTTAGCGTTTTGACGAACGTACAGCTTAGCCAATTAGCACACCAGCCTGAGTAAGGATCGAATCCCGACTGATGCAAAAATAAAAAATATTCATTCATTTTGTTTCACTACGAGCTTTTTTATTATCTGTATATTAAATGTGTCAAAATTATCATCGATTGCTCTACACCAAGTGTGTAGTGCCACTATTCATTTGTAACCACAGAGTAAATTTTAATTTGAAATATTTTTTAAATTTATATTCAATAAATGTCAATTTTTGAAATCATACGATAAATACATAGATTATCTACTATAATATTCTTCATGAGTCTGTTTATAGAGACTTATGTCCTCAGCTTGCCGTAAGTCCACCAAATACTGGCGTACTATATAAAAAACAATTTGCCCACACTCAGCACGCTGGGCTGGCGGGTTAATTAGCGCAGTGCCTGTATTTTCGCTTTAGAAATGCTTTTCCGCATCACTAGGTTCTCACTTCGGCAGATTCGGTTGTAATTTACTCTATCAATCAGTCATCAGAGCATCTTCCGTTAATCTACAGTATTTTTTTTAATATGTGGTCTCAAACGAGGCAACAGTTCACTTGATGGTGAGCAGCCCATGGACACCTCCTATCGAGTATATTATGAAACAACATAGGTGTTCCATAATTTATACTCTACGCTACACTATATATAATTTAGATTCCTACCGATAGATGGCGCTAGCACGACACGCTTTATCACACCCTACTAATTGCATTATGCAGTTCTGCTGTAGGTACGTTGAACTGATCTGAATGTTAATGTCTGCTCTGGATGCCTGTAAGGCAAATTGGAGCATTATGTACTTATGAATAATATATAGGTACTACTTGTACCATTAACGGTGAATTTATTCAAATTTAAACGTATAAATGTAACGCTCGTTAATGTACTTTTGGAAGTTACAATTAAATAAACATCTAAATAGTAATACTATGCTGATAATTATGTATTAATATATGGACTATGGACTTCAATTTGTAATATTGTGCCGGTTAAATTGTCTCGTCTTACATTTATTTCAAACATCGAAGATTCTATTGGACTAATTGAATTAATGAGAATTGGACTCGTATACTGTATGGATAGAGCCGTGGTAGGCTAATGGTCAGGGTCACTTTAGTTCCATACAGTGCGAGTGACCAGGGTTCGATTGAGAGCAATTTTAAGTTCTGTATTTGCCAGGTTCTCGTCGGTGAAGGAAATCATCGTGAGGAAACCTGCATGTCTGAGAAATAAGGAAAATTATTTCGAGGATATGTGAAGCCCGCCAACGCGCACTGGAGCAGCGTGGCGGGCCCTTCCCGGCTCATAAAAGCCCTCTCTGATACTCGTATTTGAGAAGGAGGCCTTTGCTCAGCAGTGGACACTTACAGGATGCTACTTTACTGTACGGTAAAGATAAAGGAGTCAGAAGACCTTTACTGTGTAATTATAAGGGATCTCTATATATAGACAAAGCCTGAATGTATATATAGAGATCCCTTATAATTACGGACTTTGAGTCATTCCATCTTCGTCCACGGAGGTAGGTCACTAGACTTTCCAAATCCACAAAAAATATATACCGCCACGCCATATCATCCTCGTTCCAGAAATCGAAGAAGGGATATTGTCAGACAAATCTAACCACCGACAGATGGCGCTGTGACCATTTCATAAGTTCATTTTTACCAGATCGGCAACGGGCAGAAGTCTATGGTGCGATGTGTCTATGTCTGCAATCGAGGTTTAAACATAGTTTGAGTAATGATTGTGGCAGATTAAATTCATTTTGATAAAAACGGCTTGAAATGAGCTGTAGCTTCTACTTCATAGTACGCGAGTACGTGACCTGGGTTCGAGTCATAGTGCCGCCATTACTAAAATTGTTATTAATAATATTGTTTTAAAAAGGACACACGCGTCACCATCGGTTATCAAGACAGGATTCCCTGTCTCTTAGTAACTGAATGGTGATAAGACACACATACATAGATGAACTAACATACATTGCACATATAAACATTCATCACTCGAGTACAAACATTTATTAACCTCAAATAAGTGTTTGCCCCTAGCGGGATTCGAACACGGCTTCGAAGGCAGGGTCAAGAGCTAAGTAGGCTATGGGGTCGTCAGCTAGATAATTTAAGTGCTGAATTTAGAAGTAATAAAAATATATTTCGTGGACAATATGAAGTCCGTCAAGTCGCACTGGAGCAGTGTGGCGTACCCTTTCAGCTCGAAAGCCCTCTCAAGTATTCAGAAGAGTCGTTCGCCCGTCAGAGTGACATTTACAGACTGCTCCATTACTTTACTTTTTAAAGAGTGCTTTACAGCGATCGTTGACCTCGTATTGTCAAGAGTGTAAGTGAAATTAGCAAGAATAAAACTGAATGGTTTTCGAAGAAAAATATTAAAAAGTTATGATTGGGCAAAATTTTCATTACTCTGTACATTGCGCGCCAAAGATATACGCGGGGCATACGTTGGGCAATCATTTTATTGACTCGTTTCAGAGAGTATAATCATATTTTATAAAAATAAGTACTTTTTTTTAATACTCTGTCATTATTGTAACATTGATATAATAATGAAACATATTCTTTGAAAATGTCCACCGTGTAGCGACTACGATTTAAAAGAACAGCCAAAGAACTCAAAGGGTGAAAGAATAAGAATCATATTTCTGTCACACTTAATAAGAAAACTTGTATTACTTTGCCGCATATCTATTTGTAACAAAATATATTTTTTAGTCAAAGTAATTTTTTTTTCATAATTTCCACAAGCATGTGATACTTGCTCTATGCGTACTTTGTAATGTCTGAGCTGCTTCAATTTATAAATTAATCTTGTAAGAAATTCTTCTTTTGTCATTTCTCATCCATCTCGTTGGTAAAATATAATAAACTCAATGAGAACTTAAATCTGAAATAAAAAAAAATCGAATGAATCGTAATTGCGAAATCTTATAAAATTATATCGAATATTTTAATAACACCGACACAACTGTCATGGCTGCCATCAGGGTCATACCATATCATAGCAGATTAATCAGATTTCTACAACGTAACAAATTTCAAGTCGATCAGACAGATATGTGGAAATTAAATAAATATTAATTGAATGGCTGTGATGCCTACACTAGGTGAAGATTCCTTAATCGCAACAACGATGTCCTGTAACAAACAGATCATATCGACGAAGGCTTCCAACTTATTATAACACCGCTCTTTTTTTGGTCAATGTTAAAGACATAAGCTATACTTCTTCTTCATAGTTTGTCTTTAAGTTCTTTGTATCTTTGAGCATAGGACAGGTCCGCTTCAAACAGCACGTGCACGTGTTCGTCGATGTGCACTGCAGTCCAGCCTCTCTAGTCCTTGGTTCTCTTTCTCACAGTATCTCTATATAGGGATATTGTTATCTCATTCGCTTGCGATCATCGATTAACAATTGATAACATTTTATTTGCGGCTCTTATGTTGTTATTTAAGAACGTTTCAAAGCTGAGCGTGTGTGCCCTGGATGATGAGCACGGGTATTGGAAGGAGTTAAGCGTAAATGTGTCAATGTATAGATTAAAAATAGATTGAAACATTAATGGCGCGAACAGATATGGTAACATGGTACAGTATACATGCACACAAGTAACATCCGTTCATGAAGCTAATAAATTACGAGTTGAGATGTACCATCAGACAAGATATCAACGTTCGCGCATTCCCAGATAATGACGTCGGGTTCATCATCTCTAGCTAATCGTATTACGTAAGTTCTCCACAGAAACCTGTATATTGAAGCTGAGCATGAAACTTGTATAATTTATTACGCAGTACTCCACCTAACCATTGGGAATAAGCGATGGTAGTCGCCGGGCGCAGGGTCTCGCGACCTGGAGTACTTTCGATTCTTGATACAACAATAATTATTAATTCCGATTTCAAGAGTTAATTTAGCTACGCCTGAAACTGAAGAAACCATCGGGAGCCACTTGCATGTCGGTGAAATAATAAAAAAAAACTCTTCGAAAATGTGAAGACAACGCCAATGCGGACTACACCGTGGCTCACGCTTCCCGGCTTCAAAGGCCTCTTTAAAAAAAAAAAAAAAAAGAGAATCGTGACATTTCCACCCAGCGACGGACATGCAAACTGCTAAAACTCTTTACCTCCGTCAGAGTTCTGGGTCCTATAGGGCGTCCTATTACTAAGTCTGTCTGTCCGCACGTCAGTTAGTTCTATTTTTTTTTTAAAACTATCTCGCCTCTTTAATCTTTGCTGCCCGTCTGCAGGCTCACTAACGAGATGTTTATTCGGCGATCTGTTGAAAGACACGAAACATTTCTGCCATTTCCTTTAGTGGACTTTCATGACAGCCATGGTATTATAACAGCGTGGGAGATTCTCTTTTACTCTTGTGGCATTATAATATTGTACGCGGTAGAGACAATCGGCGTCTTTCTATGTCCCTTCGTTGTAATGAATGAGCCGGCTCGACTGGGGTAGCACCAAGGCCTCGTAGAATACCGGCATGTAGCGGAGGTACGGGCTTGTGCTTCTGGGTTTTGTTCGGTGATTGAGGTAACCAGAGGCCCTCTCCCACTCCCCTCCCAACTTCCTCTACGAACTCACTCTCTTCCCAAATATCATTAAAGGCCAGCAACACATCTGCAGCTCCTCTCGTGTTGCAGATGTACGTGGGCGTCGGTAATCAGTTGCAAGCATTACATAAACATTACCATAAACAAAAAAAATAATATATCATGTTTCCAACTGCCAACACCGACAACGAGAGTATTTTGAACTTGTCGTTTCTATAGAAATCGCTATCTGAAGGCTGATTTCGGCTTCCATTAAAAAATATGATGACATATTTGAGCAACATATAAATTGTTTGTAGAGCCAGGACGTATAAAGATTTTTTTTGTATTTATACGTTCCTTACTGATGACACCTTTTCGTTTAAAAAAAAAGAAACTGCTGTTCGCTTTTAAAAAGTATCTACGTGTTTTTACAGTTCTGCACGTAGTTTTAACATTGTGCTTTGTTCGTTTTTGTTTCAAACACAGCGCTGGTCTGCTGGTTGAATTGTTTTAAGTGTTACCGTTTAATAGTGAAAAGGAATTAAAACGCGTCGAAACGTGAGACCATTGCAAGAGACCGCGATAAGCACTTACTTCAATATAAAATAGACATTTCTGTAGTATTTCAATTAAGCGACCAAACGTTGCAAATTAGTACTTGCTCATGAAAAATGCTACTTTTGTATCATCATGCTACGTCGTCCTGGCTGAATATAAATTAATAAAAAAAAAAATGTTTTAAATTTAGAACAGCGCGTTGCGTCCTTGTCGTTCGGCGATTGTTGCAGGCCAATAATAGAACACCTAGTAAAGATTTAAATAACAAGTTAGGCTTCGCTGTGCGTTGCGGTACGAGTACATTAAAAGCCCGCGGCGCAGTTGTCGCGACATCTTACATATTTATGTTGCAAGCACGCTCGCCTGGTGCCCCGAGCGTAGGTTCAACGGAACGCGCCAAGGTTGTTGCCAGGCTGTGCTGTGGTGGACTGTGCGGAACAAAGTGGCGTAAGTGCATAAAATTTACCACTTAAATAATATACTTTCAAGTATAAGTGCCAGAGCTCGCGGCCGGCTTACGACCGCAAATTTGTGTGAAGCATAAATGAAGATGATTTAAGTAGTGTCAAAGGGAACAGTTTGCGGGTAATGTTTTCTCGCTGACTTCGTTAAAACAGAATCACGTATACACTAACAGGCTACTAAAGTTGGTGCAAAAACGTCTTCATTGTACAATTGTTGGTTATTTTTCGTTGTGATAAAATTTTTCATCCTCAGTTCACCTAGGTTTTTTTTTTTTATGAAAAAATAGGCCTGCGTTTGACCTCAATCTTGCCCGATGGAAAGCGAAGACAAGGCCTAGGATGGTACACGCTTGCCTAGATGTCTGTTCACTTTGGCCTTGAAGATATCTAGGTTATAGGCCTCCGGAAAAACCGACCTCGGCAGAGAGTTCCACTCCTTAGCCGTCCGCACAAAGAAAGAAGAGGCAAACCGCCTCGTGCGTAATGGAGGAATGTCTACAACATAAGGGTGGAACTTCTCGCCGCGTCTAGTCGTTCGGTGATGGAAAGGGGAAGAGGGTATTAGGTTATGCAAAACCTCCGCACACTCTCCGAAATGAATTCGATAAAAAACCGAGAGGCAGGCCACTCGTCTACGGTGTTCGAGGCTTTGAAGTTTTGCCTCTACTAGTGAGTCACTGCCTATGATCCTCTTCGCTCGGCGCTCCAACGAGTCCAAAGCATCAAGCTGATATTTAGCCGAACCATCCCAGAGGTGGGAACAGTATTCCATGCAAGAGCGGACTTGAGCTTTGTATAGATTTAAGAGCTGCTCCGATGTGAAGTACCGTCTCACCCCCGAGAGGATACTAAGTTTTTTGGCAGCAGTGTTTGCTATGGACTCGATGTAACGACCGAAATTTAGGTTAGAAGAGAGATCTATACCTAAGAGCTCAAGACGGTCATTTACCGGAACGGGGACATTCCGGAAAGTCGGAGTCAGTTGGAATGGACTCCGTTTCGCCGAAAAAAGACAAGCCTGTGTTTTTGAGGGGTTAAACTCGACCAAATTGGCATCACCCCATTGGGAAACAGCCTCCAAAGTCGAGTTCACCCCCTCAATCATCGATTCTCTGAAAGACTGGACTTTTGCCCCAGACTTCGCATCGGACAAGTATCTCCCCGAGACTGTGCTGTCATCTGCATACCCAAAGATATCGGGTGTTACCAGCAGGTCGTTGATGTGCAGCAAAAAAAGAGTCGCGGAGAGCACAGACCCCTGAGGCACACCGGCATTAATATCATGGAGATCGGACGAGACGCCATTAACGACAACCCGAATCGATCTGTTCCTCAGGAAATCCTCGATCCAGATGCTAAGCTCGGGAGCAATACCATATGCCGGAAGCTTGCCAATGAGACTTGCGTGCCAGACCCTGTCGAAAGCCTTAGAGATATCAAGAGACACGGCAAGAGCTTCACGGTGTCTCTCAATGGCTTCGCTCCAGTGGTGAATAGCATACACAAGAAGATCCCCAGTAGATCGGCCTCGACGAAACCCGAATTGACGGTCACTGAGGAGGTCGTTGTCCTCCAGGTATGCAAGGAGGCGGTTGTTTAAAACGCGCTCCATAACCTTACAGAGTATGGAGGTGATTGCGATAGGTCGGTAGTTGGCAGGGTCGGCACGACTTCCTTTCTTAGGTACAGGTTGGACATTGGCAATCTTCCAGGACTTCGGAACTTGACCAGTCCTCAGGGACAAGCGATAGAGGCGAGTCAGAACAGGAGACAACTCAGGCGCACATGACCGCAAGACAATGGCAGGAATGCCGTCTGGCCCACTAGCCTTATTCACATCTAGAGTTCTGAGTATTTTGATTACCTCTTTTTGCCGAATGTGTACCTCAAGCATTGCAGAGTCACAACGAGGTAGCAAAGGTGGGCAGTTATCAGCTGCATCTAGTTGTGAATTCTTCGCAAATAGAGAGGCAAACATGTCTGCTTTCTCTTTGGCGGTGGGAGCTAATGAGCCATCAGACTTCTGCAATGGCGGGAAAGAAGACCGGCAGAACCAGAAAGCTTTACTCCCGGATGGGTAAGACGCTAGTTTGGCTCTAATACGGCCAATATGGTCGAAGCGGGCCTTGCGGAGGGCACGTTTGCAGGACTTGGCAGCACTATTGAAGGTTCTTTTCAGTTTCGGGACATTCGGCGCTTTGCGGGCTCGAGCATCCGCCCACTCTTGGTAAGCTAAGTGCTTAAGTGCTTCGGCACTATCACACTCAGAGTTGAACCAAGGGCGGGCTCTCACATGGAGTGAGATATCAGAATATGGAACAAAATATTCCATAGCCTGATATATCACTCCAGAAACAGCATCCGCGCAGCACGCCGGGTCGTCTGAAGAGAAGCATAAGTGCTGCCATGGGTAGGATGCAAAGAAATGCCGCATCTCATCCCAATCAGCAGACTTGTATCGCCATACACGCCTAGTCCCCATGTGTTCGGGTTCAGGGGGCGAGTAGACAGACACAGATTTCACCAGACAGTGGTCGGAGCTACCTAACGGGGAGGAGACTGCAACTTGATATCGGTCTGGATCAGTTGTCATCAGAAGGTCCAAGTAATTGGCCGTGTGGCCATCAATATCAGGTAGGTTATGTTTTCGGTTAGTACTAATAAATGTACGTAGCTCTATATTTTTGTATATAGATACCTATGAGTATTAAAACTTGTCTGTGATGTTTCATTTAGCGCAAGACTTGATTTATTGTAAGAGGATGTCGCTCCTCCCTGATGCGGGCAGCGGTGAGGTACGCGGCGCTTGTCGTAGGTATTCAGGATACGATTTCATATTCAATACCGCCACAGGTTTCCTCGAATTGTTTGTATGGGAGGATTGACGGAGGAGCACAATATTTAACGTTAACTAGTCTCCACGGTCTGTACCGGCATACACCGGTATGCATAATATGAAATGGTTATTCCGCCATCTGTCGGAAGCAGGGTTGCCAGATAAAAAAATTTTTGGACCATAATGTCCAAAATTTTTTTTTAAAAAGCCGTATTACTTTTTATAGATATGCAAACAATGGCTTAGTTAATTAATAATCAATTTCTAAGTTAACTTAAAAACTGATACTAAAAGTAGCGTTCTCTAGTTCTTTGCTGAAAGCCGCGATGGCAAATATTTGACCGGAGGACACGACCGTAAAAACGCGGACACTTCCGGATAAAGCCATGGCGTTTACCTCAGTCCACTTGGGGTGGAAGGTTCTCTTATGCCGCCACTAAACGACTAAAATAATAATAATTTCAATTAAATATTTTGCATTCAATGCCGATCCCGAAGTAACTGGGCGTGTCGTGGTAACATAGTCGTACAGGTGATTTATTAGGAATCGAATTCCGGGTAAGCACTATGAAATAATGCAAAAGACTTCTATGAAATAAGAGCCATGGTACCCTAGTGGTCGGGGGGTTCGCTGTAACTACGCCAGGTCACACGCGAGTGACCTGGTAACGAGCCCCGGTGCCGGCACCTCTAAGATGGCAATGGCAATTTTAAGTGCTGAATTTACCACGCGCTCAGCGGCGATGAAATATGCATGTCTGTGTGATGTAAAAAATTTTTTTTCGTCGGCACGTGAAATCCGTCTATCTACACTGGAGCAGCGCGGTGGACTCCTCCCAGCTTCGTATATCTCTCAAAAAAGATTTGAGAGGAGGCTTTTGCCCTGCCATTGACTATTGGACTGCTGGCTTTGCTTTAATATGAAATATTTGTGTAGTGTTCCGTCTCCTGTGACGTCACATCTCTATTTGAATAGTACGGTTGTAAGGTGCAATGCAAGGAGTTTAGGGTATCTTCCACATAATCGGATAACGCTTCCAAATTAGCTGAACCCGATTCACGAAGCCTAGAGCTGGGGTACCGGCAGCCGCTCGCTCGCCCGCGTGGCAAATTTTCCAAGAAACAAATGCCGGTCTTTGCTGGCGCTCAGTTGGAGAGGCCTATGCTCAGAGAGCGTTCTGGACATATCCGTGTAAGAATCTGCCATCGTATCGGGGCAAGAATCTACCGGCCCCTTTCTTCCCGTGGATATCGACAGTCAAGACACGTTCAAGGGATAACCCTTGAAGTTCTCTGCGACCACCGACTTACGGCGTGATAACCGTCTCGAACCTTCTCTTATATGATATTTTCATTCATTCAAGTTATTATGGAATTAATGTATGTATGTATATATTCACGCCTTGTTCCCAACGGGGTAGGCAGATACAATCCTGACATACGTCTTTCCCTTCTTCCACTTTCATCAATCTTCGCATGCATGCTCGTTGCTTTAGAGTACACTTGACCTTTTTCCAGAACGTCTCCGATTTGATCGTGAAATGTTCGCCTAGGTCTTCCTCTCCCGACTCTACCATTTACACTCGCCTCATATATTTGTTTCGTCAACCTACTTTCATTCATTTTAGATCATATAGATTATGGAATCAATTCCTAAGTTATTTTTGTTAGTTAATTATTCGGTACTGTGTGTTGCATCTACTTAGACCGTGAACAAACGTTAACCCAAATTAAGCAGACCGACGATGGGCAGCAGCGATAAGGAGCTGGTTCTGGTACTGCGTTCATCAATCCGCTTGCCAAGCATAGCGTTTATGGCAAATCCTTGTTATTGTGAGAGCTCTGTGCCCAGCAGTGGACTATTTACAGGCTGTTAAGGTAGGTGATAGGTGTGTAATGTAATTATACATAAAATTCTTTGTATACATAACATACTATTGGCTATTTGGCTGATTTTCATGGAACTCTTTATAGAATGTTTTTTTTATGGTTCCAGAAGTGACTATATTATGATGTGAGCGTTTATATGTTTGTCGTTCAATCACACTGAATGGATACAAACGAAGTGTGGCAGAGGTTTTAGACTATGCCATTATTTAGAATGTAGGATACTCTTCGTCTTAATTATGCTTATTTTTTGGGTACGAAAACCAGCGACAGGCTCCAAAGTTTGACAATAAGCTGATCTGGAGACCTATTCCAGCCCTGACACACGCACAATGTATAATCTTTCTGTAATTGTGAAGTTTGACGTTACTTTTGATTTATTTTGTACCATATGCTTCTTTTATTATTTTTTGATCAACATGTTCTGTGTGTTGTCTCCTTGTGCTTTTCTTTCCTAATTAAAAGTTCTCTTGGAACAACAATTTGTGAACGGGCGTGAGAAGCCGCCGGTATGTTTCAACTCAAGATAATTACGCGTCTGGATGAACCGCACCAGGTGAAACCATCGCGTCTGCATTTTTTTTTTTTGCTTCCAACCACAGAGACGTTCACGTTATTACATACCGTTACAAATGTACTTAACATCTGTGTAAGTATAGTTTTGGGTGGAGAATTTACGCGATTTGATACTTTAATACGACCGCAGTAAGAGCGCTTTTAGTGGTGCAATGCCGTCGTGACGAACTTTTGATTTTTATTTTTATGGACACTATTGCCTCACATTTTGATAAAAGCTCTATGTAGGTTTTTTTTTTTTTAACTTAATGTGAACACAGAGTGCAATAATGGAGTTATACGTGTTACCTGTAAGAGTTTCATTGTATCAGACGAATGCGTTCGATTGTTTACTATAACATGCATTCACTCGGCTGTTCGCGTGAGATTTAGACCGGGGTAGTACCACGACCTAGCAGAATACCTGCGTGAAGTGAGTTCTTCTCATCCTCTCTCCCATCCCCCAGGTATCACTAAAGGCCGGCAACGCACCTGCAGCTCCCCCGGTGTTGCAGATGTACGTGGGCGACGGTAATCACTTACCATCAGGTGAACCGCTTGCTCGTTCGTCGCCTTTCCCGTTAAAAAAAGGTGATTAAGCGAAAAGCGTTTTGTATAACGGACTATTGCCGTTTGGCTAAGCTGAGTCGCGGCATTCGGAAATCCTTAAATTCCCCAGCCTACCCCTGTTAGGTTTTAAAAGTCGACAAGGAAAAAATCTAAGAGATGTCGCTCACGGCGCACAAACAAATCCACAAAAATTCAAGGTGATGTCATACCCCGATATAATCATACCGTGTTACGAACGTGTACAAAATATTTATGTAAGATAAGGTCCCCGAAGAGATGGAATAAAAAAAAGACAAAACAAAGTAGTAGTCTGTAAGTGCCCACGGCTGGGCAAAGACCTCCTTCTCAAATATCTGACAGGTTTTTGGAGCCGGGTACGCTCCCGCCACGCTGCTCCAGTGCCTGTCGACGGGCTTCACATATACACGAAATTATATTCTTTATTTTTCCTCAGACATGCAGGTTTCCTTCGCCACCGAGCACGCGGTAAATACTTTAAATAAATGAAAGCGAGCGCCCTGTCCGCTGGGCTGCCACGGCAAGTAGTATGCTGCTGCAAAAATAATGAAAAAATATTTCCTTTCTGGTACCATTTCTAGAACTTTATTGCGAATGTAAGCTATGTAACCTTCACTTCTGCTTACAGCGACCACTTACGATATAATTCCGGATGGACTTGGATGTAGATTGCATTATTAGATGACATGAGACATGTTATATTTAGAAAAATAATTAGCTTTTCTTGTATGTATGTATGTATGAATCAATGTAATTTTTCACCCATTTTCGGACGTTGGAATAATTTGGAATTATACACACATGTCGACAACACAAAGGTTTTGTTGCCGTTCTGATGATGGAGCTGTGGGGTGGGTAAAGGACCCTTGAATGGCGCATTGGATTGGCCTTAATGAGTCCTTATCATTTCACCTGATGACAAGGACCAGATGAAAGGGAAAAGAGAAAAGCGTGTCTGTTAGTTTTTACATTTTATTTTCACGTCGTTTCAAGTGCTTTATAGCACCCGTGATCACGGTGGGACTGAGGTGTTAGTATCTAGAGGTCGTTCAGTCATATGCATGGTTTCAGACTTAATAAAATCCGTAATGTAATTAGCTCAAAAATTTCTTGGATCAAAGATTCTCAACACTATGGATAGGCCATCTGTGTTCCATTTAACATTTACTCGGCACATGTATAAGCGATCCCGTAAGGTGTGATATTTGTCTATCGTTAAACTTGTTCGAGCATCGTCATAATGGATCTGGACATCGCTGGCTCTATGCAAAGGCAGAGTGGGGAGAGCAAACACTTGTGAGATAGTGCCCACCCCGGTGGAGACGGTGACCCCGTCGTGAGTGTAAAACTATTATTCTTCAATCGCTATGAAGTGAATTTGAGTTCGACGCATTTGTGAGTTTGTATAGAACGATATTCATTACGATGTATAATTAAATTTCATATGTGTAATATCTCAAAAGGCGTAAAAATATTAGCGATTCTTTTAAGGCCTATGTTAGGAAAGGTAATTACTCTAAATTATAATTAAATACGAAAGTTTCAAAATTAAAAATTAAAAAACTTTTTAAAAATATTAGAATAACAGCTGTCTCTTTGTTTTAAATAGCTCCACATTTAATTATTTTATACATGCAGACAGTTGGTGGCATGCAAAAGGTACGTATGTCGTTAGGCTCAACCAGGGATAGAGTCTAAATCGCGAGGCTATTTCATAAAAAAAAACTCAGACCGAAACACCACTGATTACGGCAAATCGTACTAAGAACCTTATTCGCTGTGCCACCAAAATATCTCACAATAATACCGTGTGTTGTCATTCACCGACAGAATCGAGGACATTGTTACCAATTATATAAAAAATAACACGGTATGTTTTGTATATATTCACGCATTGTACCCAACGGGGTAATCAGAGACAATCTTCTTCCACTTGCTACGGTCCTTACATACGTCTTTTGCTTCTTCCACTTTCATCAATCTTCGCATGCATGCTCGTTGGTTCAGCTCTTGACCTGGCCTTTTTCCAGAACGTATCCGATTCGTTCGTGAAATGTTCGCCTAGCTCTTCCTCTCCCGACTCTACTCTTTACACTCGCCTCATATATTTGTTTCGTCAACCTACTTTCATTCACGGTATGTTTTATCGAGGAATAACGTCACACGGCAATTTTCGAAATATATTTTTATGGGATAACGTATATATGGCCTTTGTTAGAGCTATGTCTGGGACTAGACCATTTATGGGCTTTATTGAACATTCACCAACAGCGATATAATTTAATTAAGGATATTGCTTCATATACTCATTTAACTATTTACTATAACGAAGTGAACATTAGGGCAAGTAGTTAAGTAGCAGCCTATAAGTGCCCACTGCTGAGCAAAGGCCTCCTTCTCAAATACTAGTATCATAGAGGGCTGCTCCAGTGCGGGTTGGCGGGCTTCACATATCCTCGAAATAATATTTTTATTATTTAAAATTGCTATTAACAAAATTTTAGTGGTGCCGGTGCCGGGGATCAAACCCAGGTGACTCGCGCTCATATGAAACTAAAGTGAGCGTCCTGACCACTAGGCTACCACGGCTCTTATGGCAAGTTATAAAAGCTATTTATATGAATAGAAGCAACAGCGGTAGCAATAAAGGGACTATTATTGTAACCGAAGTGAGCATGAAATCAATTTATGTTGATTGTGTCGCGCGTGGAGCTCTCATTCGGCGGTTGAATACCAATTCGGTACGGCTCCTGCGACTTTAGCATGTAGACTAGTCTCGATCAGACGCAGTGGCTTCTTGCTCTTAGCTCTGTATACCAGTTTGCTGACATTACAGTTTGTTTCGCAACAGATTCCAATCAAGAAGGAATACAGATAAGTTACAGATGTGTATTATACATTGCTTCGCTATATACTATTGCATTCAACAGAGTGTGCAAATATTAATATGTTCGCCACATTAAAATGTCAATATTGGAAAACACAATTCAAATAATAAATAAAATGAACAAAAATTCATTAACATTATAATAAAAAATTTGAGTCAATATATTGAGCAATTTTTTCTCAAATAAATTTGAATTTAATTGCTTTAATTCGTTTAGAAGTTTGTTATAAATCTTAGGCGCCATGCATAGGGCACTCTTGCTCATGAGCATTAAGTTGCTTTTGCGTACACATTCTATAGATGTCTCGTAGTAATTATGTTGTCTGTTATATAGGAAAAACTGAAAGGTCTGTAAAGACCCGCGTAAAAGAACTGATGTGAAACATCAACGCTCTAGGAAGTCTCCAGTCTGTGATGGTTATGTCGAGAGTATGTCTGAAATCTGATGTAATGGTTGGGCCCTTACATCGTCCATGTAATCACTAAACCACACAGTCGTCGCGCTCGGTAGCTCTTCGGCGATAAGACCGGAGTAACCAGAGTCGCATGTAGTGTCAGCAGAGTCACTAAACACAACAAAATACAACAACACATGGCTGAACTAATTAGTAAGAACCAACAACCCATGACACCATTGTACGCTAACCACTGTAGTGTACCAGGCGGTCCTATAAGCATTCATATTATGTTTTTTTTTTTTATGGAAAAGTCTGCAAATGAGCAACCGATTCACCTGATGGTAAATAATTACCGTCGCCCACATACATCTGCAACACCATAGATGCTGCAGGTGCGTTGCCGGTCTTTAAGGATATTTGGGAGATGGGAGGGAAGAGGAGAGGAATAGGGAAAGGGATGTGGGCCTCCGGTTACCTCACTCACCGAACGAAACGCAGAGGCACAAGGTGCCTCTACTTCACGCCGGTATTCTGCGAGGCCGTGGTATCAATCCGGTCGAGCCGGCCCATTCGAGCAGCAGCTAAAGCCGCCGCTTGGCTCTACCACGCTTGAAATATATTATATAGATATAGATATTATGTATAAATATATGATGATATATGAATAATTTTATATGTAGGAGAGCCGAGCGACGGCTTTAGCTGCTGCGCGAATGGGCCGGCTCGACTGGGTTAGTACCACGGTCTCGCAGAATTACGGCGTGTAGTAGAGGAGTGAGTGAGGTAACCGGAGGCCCACTCCCCCTTTCTATTTTCTCCCTCCACAAATATCCTTAAAGGCCGGCAACGCACCTCTGGTGTAGACAGATGTACATGTGCGTCGGCACCTACCTTCCTTGCATCAGGTGAGCCGCTTGCGCGCTTGCCTCTTTACCATAAAAAAAAGTGTCACAAAAGTGTCTGTCTGTAAATTTTAAATAGTTGCCTTCGTCTCATCTTCTTATTTGCACTATATAAGAAACTGTTTTTTACAATTTTTGTCTGTTTGTCCTGGCTAATGTGCTAAACGACTAAAGCGATTTTGACGGGATTATTCAAGGTGAGAATTTAACAACTTTTAAAATAAGCACGGACGAAGTCGGCGGTAACAGTAGTTAAAATTAAAATAATGCACCTACATTTTGCTGCCGAAATGTCCATTATACTCTGACCGCCGCACTGTGGGTACTTGACGCGTATTGTTAGGGTTGTCAATTATTGTAATTAAATATTAATAAATATTATACCTTCGCGAGGTTAATACATTAAATACGGTTTAAGGTTTCAAAAAAAAACGCCAGCTTCCTATTCGAAAGCTTTTTCTAATTTCAATTATAAGTTTATTACACTACAGCTACATTTATAATGACTACAATCAAAAAAATTACATTATTACAAAGCCCTTTTCCTCATGGCATGGCACCAAGAACGCTGGCAACATTTTCACACCGAATGGTTAAACTTAACCCCTGAGCGAGAGAATACCACACTTGACACCGGCACTATGTCGGGTCGCGGGTATAATCCTTCATGAATTATTATTTGCATTTTTATGAATAATTATTATTATAATTATCATACCTACATTTCTGATTCGTCTAAAGATAGCGTATCTGGTGTGTTTGCAAGGTTTATAATACCTATTTTTTACCTTAGAATATGGAATCGGTGTACGACTCCCCAATGTTTTCCGGTACACGACTAAGGGTCTAAAGTCTTGAAAACACTATGGCAGTCACCAGGAGGAAGCCCCGCGACCTGGCTCGCCTATCGTCACGTCCTTACCCCCGAAGACCCCCACGGTAGATACGCTGCTGGCCCGATGGCAATGCTAGCTTCACCGGCAGAGACTCAGCGGAGCAAAAGGCCCGCAAGTTAGGCAGAAAAATGAGCAACGACCCTGCCGGCGCCAGTGCTCTGCATGTCGCGATGTAGAATACTATCTATCTCAATTTGGATAGATTCTCTTCGGAAGTTTTTTTTTTTGGAACGGACTAATTCTTTATATAAATTGACAGCTACCTCAAAGTATGTAGTAGTAGTTAAAAGCTCATGATCATCATCATCATTTCAGCTTATCACAAGTCCACTGTTGAACATGGGCCTCCCCCAAAGATTGCCACAAAGCTCGGTCCTGAGCCACCTGCATCCATCGACTTCCCGCAGGTCGTCACTCCATCATGCATATATGCAATCAGTTATTTTTTCATATGAATGAAAATAAGAAAAAAAAGAAACATAAAATACAATACAATTTGCGACCTCGTCGTTTAGAACCGATCTCTACCAGGCAACCACTTTGCAGAGGATATAATGACCAGTTTATTTATAGGAAAGGCGGCAAACGAGCAATAGGTTCACCTGATGGTAAGTGTTTACCATTGCCCACATACATCTGCAACACTAGAGGAGCTACAGGTGCGTTGCCGGCCTTTAAGGGTATTTGGGAGATGGGAGCTAGGATTGGGAGGAGTGGAATAGGGAGGGGGAGTGAGCCTCCGGTTACCTGACTCACCGAACGAAACGCAGAAGCACAAGATGCCTCTACTTCACGCCGGTATTCAGCTAAAGCCGAGCAGCAGCTAAAGCCGCCGCTCGGCTTTACCACGTTACAAAATAAATACATACATAACATTTACCCATACATATACAAGAACATATCATATCATATTTTAAATTTGATGCACCTATCACCACATTTCTTCACGCCCTGGGTTGACTATTAGAGAATACGTATGTAATCCTTTTGGTGTAGACAATAAAGTATAAATAAATAAATATCATTATTATGAAAAACTTTCTATCTATATTCTAATATAAAATTAATAAAAAAAAAAAACGTAATAACATATTGCATTGAACAGGCAATTAACCATCAAAGGACTGTAAAAAGGCCGTCTGGCTATACAATCCTTTTTCGCAACCCTGCGGTGCTTAACCGAGCGCTCGGTTTCGCCCGCCACGCGCACCGCAGGGGCGCGGTATCCGCGGTCCGCTTTGTGCGACGGAGCCCGCACTACGAACAGACCGACGGAACCTAATTCCTTTTTACTTCAAATACGCTGTAGTTTCGTTGCTAGGAAATTTATTTGTAAAGATAAAATTTTGTTAATTTTTTATCACACTTTTATGGTATAGACATTATATTAAAAAGAAATCCAGATACCATCCAAATTGCAAACTAGAATACCTTGCACCATATCATTTATTTCTCTGTCATTACACATTCTTGTGCACTAAATGGTGATATGAATAATAAAAACTAACACTATAATCAGGATATCTTTAAGGCCAAAGTGAACAGACACCTTCTAGGCAAACGTGTACCATCTTCGGCCTCATCTTCACCTTCCATCGGGCAAGATTGAGGTCAAACGTAAGCCTATTATTTATATAAAAAAAAAACGTGGCACAAGTTTTTTGTGGCATAGAGAATTAGGCCAAATATGCGAACACGAATGTCATACAATGTTACGGTCAAGAGTAATACAAAACTCATTCTGTCGACCGAATAGCATTAAAAAAAAGCTATGAATAGCATTACCATTTTTAACATACGATGCTGCAGGATACAGAATATGACATAAATGGAATATCATTCAGGATTATGTCATTTGCAACCGTCGTCCATTATACCGTCGGGCGTGTGTCGAGATTAATGCAAGTTTAACTTTTTGTTTAACATCTAACCACGACTCTGTCGTTGTGGTTCTGCGCTTGAACTTATTGCTATGCTATTCTGTGCCCATGCCGGTATTTAAAAGTACGCGTGTGACTTAGGTTCGCATCACGATGCCGGCAACACTTAAGTTTCTAAATTTTATGTGCTGAACACGTTCACCACGGGTGAAGTGTTCAGGTGAAGTTCGTCATCATGGAGAAGCGTCGCGGTAACTTAGAGGCTCCAAAAATCTTCAAAAAAAAAAATAAGAGGCGTCTTTGTCGGCTTCTAGACATACAAGACTTATTTTAGTGTTTAAATTCAGATTGTATCTCGCTTTAAAATTATTTTATGACAGGTCACAGACTGTACAGTATTTAAATGTCATCACCGTCCAATATCTTCAACACGCTGTCCGGCGTGTGACAAAAAAATTTATCTTTTTCTCAGTAATGCACATTTCTTAACGATATTTTTCTTTGCTACCCTGGTATCGGCACCGGAAATTAACGATTACTGTGGTGCCGGCGTCTTGGTGAATTCGAAATAAAAGGAAGAGTGGTGCTGGCAACAATGTTTTTACACCACACCAGTCGGGTCTCGCAACCGGCCCGCCGAACGTGGCGATTCTTAAGAGTCCAGCCGTTGGGAGTGGCGTGTAACCAGTAGTGGACTTTTGAACAGGTCTAAGAAAGAAGATTTATTAAAATACAGAGATAGAAAACACTCATAGATCCTTACACGCAGGGACCGTATATGTCTATGCGAAGATTGTTCTAGAACAGATATTCCTTACACGTTCCTTCGGGTGCATATCGGTATACGGGCGCAACAAACTAGGTGTGCCTACATAGTGTTCCGTGAAGCGACGGACCGTCTGTTTACTCCAGTGACGTTGGGTAATGGAGACGGGCGGTCTCGAGCGCGCCGGTCGATGACCTTCTCCTCCCTCCCTCTCCCGCACCCATTCCCAACCATTGCCCCCCCCCCCCGCGACACCTCCGGCGCCCCTTCCCCCAACACCTCCTCCCCCTTCAGCGTGTTCCCGACGATTCATCGCACGAAGGAATCCTATATACCACGAGCATATTGCACGGAATCTTAGAAACGCGTGAACTTTCCAATATACCGTGTAGTTTCCTCTGGCTAATGCAAAAGGAAAGAAAAACTCTTAGAGTCTACGTTTTTTTTTTCTGTCTGAAACGCTCGCGTTAGGTTAAAAGAAGTTTTGAAAATTTTTTAAACGTTTAAGCCGTGGAGTTTTTAATGCAACATTATAACACAATGTAGTACCGAGTAATCGTAAATTATATTACTTATTGCGAAAACTATCATATATCAAACAAAGCGAACATTTTGTGTAAATTCAATCCCACAGTATAGGAGAAATTTCTGAATGTTGCCTAGATATGACCGTAATTATTGCTCGATTTGAAAATATGTCGATTTGAGTGTGTTGAAGTAGAAACATTGTACACTATATCCCATGTCATTATTTCACACTAGCGAATGCACTCGGCGATGCCTGCGTGATCCGATCGCGACACGAGATATACAAAAAAAGTATAATATCCTATCTGTTACACCCGCATAACATTAATTATATAAATCAACCTCTCTTGCAAATTTCATTAAGGTAAGTACGTTCAGACCTTTAACCGTGATTGAACAAACACCAAACATATACAGTTACATAAGTATAAATTAGATAGATTTATTGAAGTCATTTCTAAAAACTTATATACCTACCTAATTATTATTCTCTTTCTGGTAGATTACATAGATCACTACCTACAGTACACTAAATAAAAATAATGAATTATATATCATGTCTGTGGGTCTGTCTGTGTATTTCTGAACATGGACAATACATTTATATAATAAGCATCTTCAACCTCCACCTAGATGCAGAATTAAAACAATAAAAATTAACGAAACTCCGGCATACACAGAGATCACTTGTAACAATTGAATATCTACTCGTAATTTGGTTTGTTACATTTACACTAGGTTAAGGACACCGCGGAGGCTGGGTACTTTGTCTCAAGTATTTCGAAGGTAAACTACGTGTTGAGACGGCGCCGAAATATTGGACCATGGGTTCAAGGTCCCATCGACCCACAGCCGTGCACCAATTCCTTTAGCAAACTTTAAGTGGGTTAAGTCAAGTCAACTGCCGTCCAATATTAGCTTTACGTAGAGCTATTTAATTTGAGAGTTTATCGAAGGTTAAATGTTGGCTCTATTATTGAATACCTTTGTGTGAATTTATTACTTATAATTACACTTCGTCGTCCAAGGCGTGTAAGCACAGTGACGAGTATTTAAAATTTTCTAGTGAAGGTATCAAGGCTCGAATCTTATTTTTACGAGATTACCGACACCCTCGGACATTATATGACATTAACGATTATTTATTTATACATTATTACAAAAATTAGAACTATCTATAGATTAATCTATTAGGTATTTACTAGATAGTTTCCAGGAAAAAACCTTTAAGATAGAATATTTATTAAAGGCATCTTTATGCACATTTTCGGTAACGGAGTGTTGTCGTCTTTAATCTTTATTCTATACTAATAAGAGAAATTCTCGAAATTAAATATGGAAAGGTATTATTGTTGCCAAGTAGAAAGTAGCAGTCTGTCTGTAAGTGCCTCCTTAAATATCTGAGAGGGTTTGGAAGCCGGGAAGGGTCCGCCACGCTGCTCCAGTGCGAGCGGGCAGATGTCACATGTCCTCGAAATAATAATGTTTATTATTTCTCAGACATGCGGGTTACTTCACGTAGTTTTCCTTCACTACTGAGCACGTGATAAATACAGCACTTAAAATTGCTCTCGATCGAACCCAGGTCACTCGCGCTCTATGAAACTAAAGCGAGCGCTAACCACTAGGCTACCACGGTTATACCTACGCCAAATATAATATGCTATATTAAAGATTTGTTTAAAATATGCTTAGGTATCTTTTACAAAGAAATGAAAAGAAATATTAATAATTATGTAACCAAAAGCCGATTTAGGGTCCTTAAAAAAAAAAATAAGGTCCCACGATCGTGCACCCAATATTGGGGCTGTTAGGAGTCTAGACATTATAGTGCTTACAATCCACCACCATAGCTTTATAGGGCTTCCAATCCATCACCATAGCTTTATTTCGGGACAACCTGACAGATGGTGACCCTGTCGACGTCTTAAGTGTCTAACGATAGAAATCATACAAAAGTTTCGAGAAACTTATTAGTACCAGCCCTTAAGGTCTTTGATCTGGGATTGAACTCGAGTCTCCTGATTCTCTTTAAGGTCTCCGGATATCTTCACCAAATTAACATAGCACCTTAGCGTAAGAATCGTCCAAATCTGTTCAGTAATATCCGATTAAAATCGATAAAAATACACATATACTGTCGAAAAGATGACTTCAAAATTGGAGGAGGGAGGGATTTTAGAGTCATAATAAATAATTAATGAATCCCACCTTTCTTCTGTTTTTTAATCTGATTAAAATGTCAGCTAACTAGAGCAATAATCTTATAATTTATTGATGTAAACTAGCCTAATCTATCATGGTACATCCATCATTCAGTCTCCAACCGGGTATTTGGTTCACAGTAATACATTACAAATACCGTTAAGTCTTTGCATTAATGACAGATTAAATATTGAACTAAATAAAATATAATAAGCGGGAAATTATGTTGAACGTTAATTAATATGGCCAGCGTCTGAAAGAACTTGAAGAATTTATCCTTGCGCTCGCTTCAGGAAATTAAAAAAAACAAAATTAAAAACATTTCGCTACGTTGAAGTTTACGACTGAAGTGAAGGAGGACTGAATCCGAGGTCTTTGAATAGATCTAGAAATGATAAAACGTACACATTTAGATTAAGGTAAGGTAGACCTCGCCGTTGTAGCCTAGTGGTCTGGGCGCTTACTTTAGTATCATAGAGCGAAAGTGACCTGGGTACGATCCCCGGTGCCGGCACCACTAAAATTGTTAATAGCAATTATAAGTGCTTTATTTACCACGTGCTCGGCGGTGAAGGAAAACAGCGTGAGGAAACGTGCATATCTGAGAAATAATAAAAAAAAAAAATAAGGTCCCACGATCGTGCACCCAATATTGGGGCTGTTAGGAGTCTAGACATTATAGTGCTTACAATCCACCACCATAGCTTTATAGGGCTTCCAATCCATCACCATAGCTTTATTTCGGGACAACCTGACAGATGGTGACCCTGTCGACGTCTTAAGTGTCTAACGATAGAAATCATACAAAAGTTTCGAGAAACTTATTAGTACCAGCCCTTAAGGTCTTTGATCTGGGATTGAACTCGAGTCTCCTGATTCTCTTTAAGGTCTCCGGATATCTTCACCAAATTAACATAGCACCTTAGCGTAAGAATCGTCCAAATCTGTTCAGTAATATCCGATTAAAATCGATAAAAATACACATATACTGTCGAAAAGATGACTTCAAAATTGGAGGAAGGAGGGATTTTAGAGTCATAATAAATAATTAATGAATCCCACCTTTCTTCTGTTTTTTAATCTGATTAAAATGTCAGCTAACTAGAGCAATAATCTTATAATTTATTGATGTAAACTAGCCTAATCTATCATGGTACATCCATCATTCAGTCTCCAACCGGGTATTTGGTTCACAGTAATACATTACAAATACCGTTAAGTCTTTGCATTAATGACAGATTAAATATTGAACTAAATAAAATATAATAAGCGGGAAATTATGTTGAACGTTAATTAATATGGCCAGCGTCTGAAAGAACTTGAAGAATTTATCCTTGCGCTCGCTTCAGGAAATTAAAAAAAACAAAATTAAAAACATTTCGCTACGTTGAAGTTTACGACTGAAGTGAAGGAGGACTGAATCCGAGGTCTTTGAATAGATCTAGAAATGATAAAACGTACACATTTAGATTAAGGTAAGGTAGACCTCGCCGTTGTAGCCTAGTGGTCTGGGCGCTTACTTTAGTATCATAGAGCGAAAGTGACCTGGGTACGATCCCCGGTGCCGGCACCACTAAAATTGTTAATAGCAATTATAAGTGCTTTATTTACCACGTGCTCGGCGGTGAAGGAAAACAGCGTGAGGAAACGTGCATATCTGAGAAATAATAAAAAAAAAAATATTTCGAGGATATGTGAAGCACGCCAACCAGCAATGGGGCAGCGTGGCCGGCCTATCCCGGCACCTACACCCTCTCAGATATTTGAGAAGGCCTTTGCCCAGCAGTGGGCACTTACAGGATGCTACTTTACTTAGACGGAGACGGATTAGGTAACTTATTGAAGCATAATGCCTATTAAGGCATAAGAAACGGTTTTTATCTTTTTAGGGTTACGTACGGAGTTATTTGGACTTAGTACGCAGTTATTACTAAGCCTACGCCGTCTATCCGTCCGTCAGTCCGTCCGTATGTACTGTCCTAATTTCATTTATCTCTTGAACCGTAATAGATAGCCGGTTTCACATTCTTTCTTTTTGCGAAACATTGCCATGTTGAAAAATAACACGGTGTGCTTTAACGTTCCCAACTAACTTGTTCATTACCTCTCTTTGCTAAGAATTAAAGTTTTGTTTTCGCCAACTGATAATCTAATCACAATAATTACGCGCCGTTCTATTTTTAAAATTGAAAAAAATAAGAAAACAGTCACGCATATGTATAATCTATCACGTCGAGTGACACACGCCGGCGTGCGCATGCGCTCTGCAGTAACTAACAGCTGGTATATTGCTTACTTGGTAGATCGACATCTACTATTAAAACTAGGCTATGTAGCTGTCAACTTCTTATTGTGGAAATTTCTAGATCAATGCTCGCGCACATGCTTACACGCGCAGAAGCGTCCGCTTAATTTTGGTACTGGTATTTTTCAAGACATTTATTTATTTATCTATTTATACTCTATTTTCTACACCAAAAGGATTACAAAAGGCGGACTTAATGCCTTTTGGCATTCTCTAACAGTCAACCCGGGGCGTGAAGAAATGTGTGATAGGTGCATCAAATTTAAAATAATATAAATATGAAAAGGCTAATTGAGAAATATACTACATAATTAAAACATATATAAATGTATAAGCATACATATCTACACATACTCATAGATATACAAATACATACTAGAAAATATGCAGAAATACCAACACAGATATATACATACAATGTTTGTAACACATTAATCCCGAGAAGGGAAATGCAGATTCTTACGTCTTTAGCGTCTATAAATATTAAGCCGAGCTATGACGAGCAGCTGTCTAAGGTTGCAGGTGTCTGGTACAGCGATCACCAATACGCTCGGCGAGCGAGGGGATTATGACAAACCCTATTTTTATGGGAGAGGCCTATGTCCTGCATTGGATTATTTACAGGCTGTGCAGGTGAAGGAAGCGTCCGCTTTATTTCTTTTATTCGAGCACAATGTGACAATTGGCCGGCCACATAGCTCGCAGAACTGACAACCGTCGGGGAAAAAAGTTCTCGAGTGGCTGCCACGTACAGGCAAACATTGTGTGGGACGACCCCCGACAAGATGGAGTGACTGCGCAGTGTTGCGGGAAGTCGATGGTTGGAGGTAACTCAGGAGCGAGCTTTATGCCAATCTTTGGGGGAGGCCTATGTTCAGCAGTGGGCTTATGGTAGGTTGAAATAATGAATGATGATGATGAGCACACGATAAGGATTCGACTGAGCTGTGCGCTCCCGCGGCCGTGTGTAGTCGGAAGTTGTCGCCGGCCAGGGGGACATCATCACCTAGACTTCAATATAGAAAGGAGGCATATAAAAGGGTAGAGAGCCTCTGGGTCTAGGAGAACTAAGTTGAGGGTCCTCTGCTCGCGAGTCTCTACCACCGAACCTGCAACCGTCTCCGGTGGCAGGTAGGTGCGAACATCTTTCCCCTACGTAAAATTAAAAAAAAACGGTCCAGGAAGGGATCGGCGCTGACTCCGCATCTGACCCTTCCCTCGATATTATCGCATACAGCCGTTACGTCGCACAATGATGAATGAACAACTCTGTGGTTGCACAATATCCCCAGCGCTATTAATAATCTGGTTATTGATCGAAGGATGATTAATCATTATGCATATATAGCCACGATAGCCCTGTGGTACCGTGGTGATCAGGCACCGAATCATGAGACTCGAGTTCGATTCCGTTCGTAGAAGGATCGTACCAATGAGTTTTGTAAATTTTATGTACGTTTTAAATCTTAGCTTGGGCTTGGGTTTAGAGAAAAGTGTGTTGAATGGTCTAAAATGTCTAGATCTCAGACCACCCTAATACCCATTACTAGGGTGGTCAGAGATCTAGACGCTTGTGAGAGACTATATATATTTATAGTACTTTATAATAAAAAATATATGAGGCGAGTGTAAATGGTAGAGTCTGGAGAGGAAGACCTAGGCGAACATTTCACGATCAAATCGGAGACGTTCTGAAAAAAGGCCAGGTCAAGAGTACTCTAAACCCACGAGCATGCATGCGAAGATTAATGAAAGTGGAAGAAGCGAAAGACGTATGTTAGGACCGTAACAAGTTGAAGAAGATTGTCTCTGCCTACCATCTTCTTCCGTCTCTGCCTACCCGGTTGGGAACAAGGCGTGAATATATACATACATACATAGTACTTTCCCTACCCGCCCACCATTCTGAGTATTGTCAAATCGTGTTGTCTTACATTTTCTTTGTTTACTAGTCGATTCAAAAATGCTGATCAAAAACTGAACAGTACAATAAAGTATTATCAATTTTCAGAACAAACAGAAAAACATTAATTTATGTTTGTATGTGAATGTTGTTTTTCTGTTTGTTCAATTATTAATAATTGAATGTTTTTAAGTGTAATAGGAAACGGAATCCAAACGGCAGAGGTCAAGAACAAATCAATTTAGCCAGTTTAACGTAATTGTTATGTCCTATACGCTCTATATAGCTACGTATCTTCTATATCGTGTACGTTCTACATAGCCAGCTACTTCAGCCAAGTGTAACTGGCGGTGTTAGTAGATAGACTGTGGATATATTGGACTTGCATTTACATTCATTAATGGCACATTGCATATGTGAACTCCATCTTGTGAGTAAATAGGTTTAAACGTTTATTCTATAATTCCACAGG
Source organism: Bhutanitis thaidina (assembly GCA_029286595.1). NCBI lineage: Eukaryota > Metazoa > Arthropoda > Insecta > Lepidoptera > Papilionidae > Bhutanitis > Bhutanitis thaidina. The sequence continues at coordinate 15,208,007 of JAGSMS010000027.1, forward strand.
TTGATGGTACCTTTTTGTTTCATTGCAAACGAGCCGGCGGCTCGTGTGACTACCGTACCCAGGTACATCTGCAACACCAGAGGAGCCGGCAGTTTTGAAGGTTATTTGGGGTAGGGGGAGGGAGAGTGGTCCGACGGTTACCTCGCTGTGAAAGCCAAGTGCTAATTTGAGAGAGTTTTGGAGCCGGGAGATTTCCGCCACGCTGCTTCTGGGGCCATACCCGCTATGTCACAAAAGTTCCATGTGTCATCTTTCCTCGTTAGAATCGTATTGTGTTATTTTTAACATGCTCTCGTTTACAAGAGAGATGGTGAGAACTGTGACTTGAGTGTGAAAAATAACACGGTATGATTTAATCGAGGAATGGCCTCCTGGAAATATTATTGAAGCATAGCGGGCGAGGCCCATGAACGGGTTGGCAAAATGAATGGAATGAAATGAAACGAATGAAGTGATGCCGGCGCTGGGAGTAGAACTCTGATCACTCAAGCACTACAAAATTAACGCCCCGACCCTGCCTCTTAAAAGCTTGGTTATGAAACGTAGTCGTTTAATACAGACTGGATGCGATATTATTGAGATTTTATAAAAAATTTAGTCTTAGTATTAGTGGTCATAATTATTTGGCAATAGTGTAACATGCTTTTTGCACACCCAAAAATCCAAATAAAACGCATTCACAGTGACCGCGGCAAATGCGACGACCTCAAAGGATTTCATTTTCCGCATGACGGCGACTTCAAAGGCGGGCAGCGAACGCCTTACTCTGTGCCGGCGCGGACAGTCGATAAGGTCTTTGATCTAGTTGTAATTGGCCTAGCTTACTATAATCGCAAATATATCTCGAGCCAGTGACTAAACTATTGTAGTGTATAGAAATTAAATTATATTTGGTGTATAATTTTATTTCCTAAAGTCGCATCCAGCCTGTATATAGTTAAAATGCAATAAAGTGTTATCTATCTATCTATAAACGATGTGTCAAACTTCAACTGATGCCTTTAAACGTTTGAAGGGAACAGTTCGATATCATCTTCATAATGAAGAACGCCCCGGATTTCGTTGATTCATTCACCTGCGTCACTTTAAGTAAAATTATGCTCAGTGCAACTATTCGAAATCCGAACCAAATATGCATCTTTTGGCATATTTTCTTTCGATCTCAAGATGTGATTGATTTTTTACACATCAGACTGTATTTTTTTTATGGTAAAGGGGCCAACGAGCAAGCGGCTCACCTGATGGTAAGTGATTACCGTCGCCCTCGTACATCTGCAATACCAGAGGAGCTTCGGATGCGTTGGTTGTGGTCAGAATGTGGTGTCCACCCTGGATGGGAGAGAGGGAAGAGAGCCTCCGGTAAACTCATTCACCGAACGAAACGCAGAGACACAAGATGCTTCTGCTTCACGCCGGTAGTCTGCGACGTGGCGATACTACCCCGGTAGAGCCACAGCAAAAGCCGCTGCTTGGCTCTACCACGTACGAAATTACTATTGTCGCGAACCACTCCAGAAACATGCTCTTAATCGTAAAACCCACTTATGTACCATGCATAATATAGATAAGAGATAAGATAAAACGGACGGTCTGTGCACCTGTGAAGGAGGACCGTCGTTTCCCGACTGTGGCATAATAAATTGTGGTCACCTCCCCCCCTCCCTGCCCCTTCATCGCAGTCGTCTCGATTGTTTTCGTGATCAATTCGTTTCCCAAGCCTACACTTTACGTCAATACGAAACATATTAGTTTTGTGTTGATACTCAACCCCGGTTGGTTATGTGGGCCTGGTACTTCTCCGACATAGCTGACCTAATTAAATACCACGCATAATTGAGATAAGAAATCTCTACAGCAACATATGGATACTCTAGTATGAGCTTTTACTGAGACTTGGTCCTTCACTGCAGGCCGTATGAGGAAGCTCAAAGTTGCTCAGCGCGCTATGGAAAGGGCTATGCTCGGTGTTTCTCTGCGCGATAGAGTCTGCAACGATGATATCCGCAGCAGAACTAAGGTAACCGATATAGCCGTAAGGATCAGCAAGCTGAAGTGGCAATAAGCCGGCCACATAGCTCGCAGAACTGAAAACCGTTGGGGAAAAAAGGTTCTCGAGTGGTAGCCACGTACAGGCAATTTCGTGGGACGACCCCCATAAGACGGAGTGACGACCTGCGCAGTGTTGCGGGAAATCGATGGATGCAGGTGGCTCAGGACCGAGCTTCGTGGCAATCTTTGGGGGAAGCCGATGTTCAGCAGTGGACTTGTGATAGGCTGAAATGATGATGATGATCATGAGCTTTTAACTAGTACTACATAGTTTGAGGTAGCTGTCAATTTATATAAAGAATTCGTCCGTTCCAAAAAAAAAACTTCCGAAGAGAATCTCTCCAAATTGAGATAGATAGTATTTTACATCGCGACATGCAGAGCACTGGCGCCGGCAGGGTCGTTGCTCATTTTTCTGCCTAACTTGCGGGCCTTTTGCTCCGCTGAGTCTCTACCGGTGAAGCTGGCATTGCCATCGGGCCAGCAGCGTATCTACCGTGGGGGTTTTTAGTCGGATCCTGACATAACCTTCGCTGACTGGTAGTAAAACTAAACCGAAAAACAATCTATATGGTATTTCATCACTTAATCTTTACGTGCCAACTTTCCAATTTGTATGTTTGTCGTTTGTTCACCTTATCTTACCAGCGTGTAAATAGTCCACTGCCAGAACATAGGCCTCTCACATAAGGACGATTTGCCATAACCACCATGCTCGGCAAGCGGATGGGTGATCCCATCACCAGACATCTCGCACCTTAGACACTGCTACCGGTCATCGGTCTGCTTAATTTTTGAGATGATTATCCCCGCCATCTGTCGGTTATCATTGTAATACGACACCCATGGGACAAAAGGGTGTGGCTGATTCTTACGAAACTCTTAGCACTTCTCAAGGAACATTTAAAAAACAAAAACCAACAATTCGTTTTTAAGTCAAATACATAGATTACTGTTTATCTATAAGAATAAGCGCCCTAGCAGATAATTTACGATACTTCAGACGATTTCGTACAAATTGTAAGTAAAGGCAAACTATGTAAGTCGACTATGTTGTAAAACTCCCACTCGGGAACGCGGCGTACTGTGATTCCGTGAAAGAAGATTTTATTAAGGACAGAATTATCTATGGTTTTCCGATAGTCCCATAATTTCTACACGCGGTAGACCCAAGCGGTGGCTCTTGCCGCTACTCGAATGGGCCGGCTCGACCGGGTTGGTACCACGGCACACGCAGAATACCGGCGTGAAATAGAGGCATCTTGTGCCTTTGCGTTTCGTTCGGTGAGTGAGGTAACCGGAGGCCCATCCCCCTTCTCTAATTCCATCTCATCTCCCAAATACCTTTAAAAGACGACAACGCAGCAGCATCTCTGGTGTTACAGATGTACGTGGGCTACGGTAATCACTTACCATCAGGTGAACCGCTAGCTCGTTTGCCGCCTTTCCCGTAAAAAAAACAAAAAATTTCTGGTCACCTTCCCCTCCCCTGCGGGCGTCGGCGAGCTCAATTTGTTTCCTCGCTCCGACAAGCGGTTAGTGCGCAAACGGTTTAACTGTAACAGCGATATAACTGTACCCCGGAGCGCGTCTCATGTATCGAGGCCTAACTAACCCGACTGAGAGACTGGTTAGTGAAGATTGAGAGATTAGTTAGGAGACGATAATAAACGTTGCGCCGCCGGAACGGATGCTGGATCTCAGTTCTCGTTTAGATCTGAATGTAGTAAGATTTATGTCGAGCGGAGGCTTGATAGTTTTAAAATTGGCTTATATTGATCGGAGAGATATAAAGACGATAATTGTCACTAATTAAAATATTGACACATAGTTCTGTATTCTGATTTATTCACGTTCATTAGACAGATGTTTAAAAACTGTATACTGTTAAGTTTACTGACCAACCGCGAAGTTTTTAAATTAGTAAGTATTTTGTATCGATAGGAAAAAAACTAGAGATAGGATTTTTAAAGTAATTTGGTTGTGGGGGTCCGAGGTATCAGTTAATTTTGGGAAAGGGGTCTCTGGCCCAAAATAGTTTCGGAAACCCTGCTGTATACTAATAATAATCGTTTTAAAGTATCTGATGATAGTACGGGAGTGGCCCAGGTTCGCCCCGGTGCGGGCATCACTAAAATTTATAATAGTTATTTTAAGAGCTGAATTTACCACGTCCTCGGCGGTGAAGGAAAACATCGCGGGGAAACCTGCATGATTGTGAAATAATACAAAATATACTTTCGAGGACATGTGAACTCCGCCAACCCGCACTGGACCAGCGTGGCGGACCCTTGCCTGCGAGATATCTCTCTCTCTCTCTCGCTCTCTTATTCTTCGAATCTTAAACCGTAATTATATTGTTTTAAGTAATGGTAACTTCTAATTGTTATTAAAAAAATATCCAATTAGCACGATCCCATTTTTAGACAGACGGGTTTCCTCAACTCACTTTTCATCTCTTCGGTACATAGACCAAAACGAGTGTTCGAGTTTTGTTTAAGTCACCCACGAGAAGAAAGGGCATGCCAGACCTTCACGCTGCACCATACATTAACTGCTCTAAACGTTTAAAAAGAACCCAGCCTTAAAGTTAAAGATAAGTTCAATAAACATATATCTAAACACTCAATTTGTCGCGCAGCCAAAACAAGAAACAAAGGAACTCACGAACAGTCGCATTCCGACTCACTTAACGTATCGAATGACCCCACACTTCACACACGCGCCCTCCCCCATCCAGCCGTCCACGCTCCGTGCGACAATACAAACGTTTTACAATTTAACCGCTGCCCGTGGACCCTTTAACACCGTCACGCGAAAGCATAAAATCGACCTTCGGCACTGCACTGTCGTTTCCACGCGTTCCCATTAACCTTTCTGCGATGCAAACGGTCTTTATGCCCGTCGGATTTAGAGTCGGTACTTCGTTGATCCGGTTCTGCGCTGCGGGAGCGCTGCATTCCTGCGTGCATACATTCCTGACAGCCCTTCTGCTGCGGGCCTACGTTTAATTGATGAAAACATAGGGGTGAGGCCTATTTAACCATAAATACACTTGTTAAGTTGTGTTCGTTTTTAGAGACCGCGCTAATTGAAAATGACATCTCAGTCGTTCGGAAATCGGGGGCTCGGTCGTTATGACGTCAGTCTTTTTGTTGGTTTAAGTTTTTGAATAATAAGTTACGCTCTTTTGAATGCGGCGTGCGTGTTCGTGAGATCTATGCTCTGGGAGAATGCTTTATTTTTATTTATAGGATTTTTAAAGTAATTTGGTTGTGGGGTCCGAGGTATCAGTTAATTTTGGGAAAGGGGTCTCTGGCCCAAAATAGTTTCGGAAACCCTGCTGTATACTAATAATAATCGTTTTAAAGTATCTGATGATAGTACGGGAGTGGCCCAGGTTCGCCCCGGTGCGGGCATCACTAAAATTTATAATAGCTATTTTAAGAGCTGAATTTACCACGTCCTCGGCGGTGAAGGAAAACATCGCGAGGAAACCTGCATGATTGTGAAATAATACAAAATATACTTTCGAGGACATGTGAAGTCCGCCAACCCGCACTGGACCAGCGTGGCGGACCTTGCCTGCGAGATATCTCTCTCTCTCTCTCTCTCTCGCTCTCTTATTCTTCGAATCTTAAACCGTAATTATATTGTTTTAAGTAATGGTAACTTCTAATTGTTATTAAGCAAAGCACTCACGCCTGCTATCTACATATGTAGGCACAGATTATGGATCTTCAGATGCGGTAGAGCCAAGCGGCGATTTTTGCTGCTACTCGGATGCTACCAACCACCACGGCTTCGCAGAATACCGGCGTGAAGTAGAGGCATCTTGTGCCTCTGCGTTTCGTTCGGTGAGTGAGGTAACCAGAGGCCCTCTCCCGCTCCCCATCCTCCATCCCATCTCCCAAATACCCTCAAAGGCCGGAAACGCACCTGCAGCAACTTTGGTGTGGCAGATATACGAGGGTGACCGGTAATCACTTACCGTCGGGTGAAGAGCTTTCTCGTTTGCCGCCTTTCCCATTAAAAAAAAATATCCAATTAGCACGATCCCATTTTTAGACAGACGGGTTTCCTCAACTCACTTTTCATCTCTTCGGTACATAGACCAAAACGAGTGTTCGAGTTTTGTTTAAGTCACCCACGAGAAGAAAGGGCATGCCAGACCTTCACGCTGCACCATACATTAACTGCTCTAAACGTTTAAAAAGAACCCAGCCTTAAAGTTAAAGATAAGTTCAATAAACATATATCTAAACACTCAATTTGTCGCGCAGCCAAAACAAGAAACAAAGGAACTCACGAACAGTCGCATTCCGACTCACTTAACGTATCGAATGACCCCACACTTCACACACGCGCCCTCCCCCATCCAGCCGTCCACGCTCCGTGCCACAATACAAACGTTTTACAATTTAACCGCTGCCCGTGGACCCTTTAACACCGTCACGCGAAAGCATAAAATCGACCTTCGGCACTGCACTGTCGTTTCCACGCGTTCCCATTAACCTTTCTGCGATGCAAACGGTCTTTATGCCCGTCGGATTTAGAGTCGGTACTTCGTTGATCCGGTTCTGCGCTGCGGGAGCGCTGCATTCCTGCGTGCATACATTCCTGACAGCCCTTCTGCTGCGGGCCTACGTTTAATTGATGAAAACATAGGGGTGAGGCCTATTTAACCATAAATACACTTGTTAAGTTGTGTTCGTTTTTAGAGACCGCGCTAATTGAAAATGACATCTCAGTCGTTCGGAAATCGGGGGCTCGGTCGTTATGACGTCAGTCTTTTTGTTGGTTTAAGTTTTTGAATAATAAGTTACGCTCTTTTGAATGCGGCGTGCGTGTTCGTGAGATCTATGCTCTGGGAGAATGCTTTATTTTTATTTATAGGGATTTTTTTTACGTGGTAGAGACAAGCGGCGGCCTTTGCTGCTGCTGGAGTGGACCGGCTCGACCGGGTTAGTACCACGGCCTCGCTGAATAACGGCGTGGAATAGAGGCATCTTATGCTTTCTGCGTTTCGTTCGGTGAGTGAAGTAACCGGAGGTCCGCTCCCCCTTCCCAATTTTCTACGCCATCATCCCTCATGTCCCCCAAATATCCTCGAAGGAAGGAAACGCACCTGCGACACGTCTGGTGTTGCTGATGTACGCGAGCGATGGTAATCAATTATCATCAGGAAAACCGCTTGCTCGTTTGCCGCCTTTCCCATAAAAAAAAATAAAAAAGCTAAAATAAAACGCAAGTGCGCTGCAATCTTGAGCAGAACAGCCTCCTCGAGTAACACTTATGAGTATATAATGATAATGAACTCGAGATTCAAAATACAGACGGGGTCAAGCCAAAACATTGATTTACGGGTCTGATTATTTATTTATTTATTTAAGCTTCATGCACAAAGTGGAACACATGGCGGACTTAATGCCTCTAGAGGCATTCTCTCCCAGTCAACCATTAGGCTAAGCAGAGGTAATCACGTAACAGAGGCGACACAGCGAGCAGAATGAATCAAGTAAAAGGATATAAATATCAAAATATATACTTACACAGATAGGTAGATACATACATACATATACACAGAAAATAATGAATTATAGTACGAAATACAAACAATGATTTTGATTCTCATTTGATTATGGTTCTCAGTTTCTATGGTACGAATTCTAAGCCTTTCTTCAATCGCATGTCCTCATGGAAGGCAGCACTAACGAGTAACGAGCTGAACTCTCCCCTGCTGGCAAACGCATAAAACGAAAACTTCGAGTTTTCAATTTGTCGTTTTTTTTTTTTTTAGTATCGGCAACTTTTTCAATCTCAAGCTCTGTCATGGATTTGATAACATTCCATATTGACACGTAAAGCAAGTTCAGTTCTGACAACTTGATATTTTGTTGTTTTATTATTATATAAAAATTATGTACATAGGTATAAAAAATTAAATCCCGTCTACGGAAAATTATAAATTCAAGTTGATCCTAAGATAAGAAGTGGGTTATAATGACGTCACATAGTCTAGGACACCGAAAGCTTTAAGACAAAGCAAGCGACAATCGGATAATCAATATATGATAAGTAGGCCAGGAGCTATGCGGGAGCATATAGACATAGTAAAATACAAACATATCGACTGCTAAAATACTAACCCTCCACGTATTCGGATAAAATGTTCGTTTATCTCGAACGCGTTCCTATACCACGACATCATCCGATTCAGGTCAAATCTTTGGCCGACAGATTACTGTAAAGATTTAGTTCAAATTTCAAAGTTTTGTAATTAAAAAAAAAACAACCTGGCATACACGTGTAGGTAGACTCTGGTAATAGAACGATAGTGGAAAATCCTCCCGAATTTGTGGAGCCTTTAAACTAGGAAGACCTCTATAATGTAATTTATTTTTCGACCTCATTTTCACCAGAGCATATTTGACAACGTGTCCATGACCCTAAAGCCATCCTAGTGTCCAAGCCATACAAAACGTACATAACTTTCGAAAAAATCATTGGTACGAGCACACCTTATAAGGGATCGAACTCAAGCCTCCTGATTCGGAAGCAGATTTCCATGATACTAATATCAAAGATGAAGTCTCTTGACCAAGATAAGTGTGACCCCACGGAGATTACTTACATTATTACGGTAGGTGACGAGCACTTACCATCAGGTGAGCCGCTTGCTCGAGACGAATATCTTGGAAGTATAGCAAAGTTTCTATCAGTTTGAAATTGAATGTGCGTTTGCTGAAGTAAAACTCATTTCACAGGCAGACCGCTTCCCGGAAGCAACGTAAGGACATCGATCCCATTGTACATAATATCGTTCAATAGTTACATGGTCAGAGAATGCAGTTAGCGAAGTTAATTTATATATAAATATATGTATATATATTACATCAACACAACTACATTTACTGGGTGGCAAGTGTATCTTTTTAGGAGCGATCCGCGTAAGTACCATGCTCTTACCTATTTCTGCCGTTAAGCAGCAGTGCAGCCTCTGTCGAGTTCCGATTTGAACAGGCTGTGACGCATTCCATCTCAATCCTCGGGGATGACAATATATCTTCGATTAAAGCCGTTTGCTGGTGCCTGTGGGCGTCAGTAGCCTATAGCGTATACAAGAGTATACGTGTAGCACCTAATCAGACTGCACTTGGTCAGAAAAGGAGCCTAACCCTTGTTGCTGATATGATAAATGCATATTCTATCGCACAGAAAATCCACCGAGCTTAACGAAAATCTTAAAACCGAATATAATTATAATTGAATAGGATACATTTATTTAAACAACACACAAAAACGTTAGCGAAAGATAAGCTAACATCGATAACAAAAACAATAAAAATAAAAACGTTATTAAGTTAACACTAATAGTAACCAACCATAAAATATTACATTTTGTTTACAAAACAAAACGTAATTAAAAAAGAAAATACTTCCAGGACTTCCTAAGTATGTAAATAAATATGTAAATATGTCTGTGATGGTTGCCCAAACAATGAATGATAGTTTGAATAATCAATTGATTGAATTGTGTACATTAATAGAGAGCCGTGGTAGCCTAGTGGACAGGGCGCTCACTTTAGCATTATAGAGCGCAACTGACCTGGGTTCGATCCCCGGTGCCGGCACCACTAAAATTGTTAAGTGCTGTTTACAGCACGTGCTCGGTGGTGAAGGAAAACATCGTGAGGAAACCTCCGTATCTGAGAAATTATAGACGAAAAGAAACATTTTTTTCGAGGATATGTTAAGCCCGCCAACCCGCAATGGAGCAGCGTGGCGGGCCATTCCCCGCTCCTACACCCTCTCAGATATTTCACAGATTGAGAAGGAGGCCTTGGCCCAGAGCAGTGGGCACTTACGGGCTGCTAATTTACTTTATGTATATCAATCCATTGAACATAACGGCACAGAAATCTATTCGGCAGTTTACCAAAGAGACATCGCAAATACAGGGAGGTTAAAAGGATAAAAAATGTCGGCACTCGGGCGCAGCGCGTCACCGCGGACCGGTGCCGTTGTAACTAATATTAATAATCATATATGCGCTGTAATTATAGTAAACTGCTATTTGATAGCCGTTAGAGTTAGCTCTATTTTTTGTGTCGTTTTTTATTAGACAATATTCTCCTCGTCGCTTATTACTGTAACGGTATTAATGCGAATATCGTTCGATCGAGTTAACGAGGGATCTATGTATAATACATGAACGTTATAGATAGCCTATGTAAGTACGTACCGAACGTAGGGCTTCTCAAAGAGAACGTACTTTTTCGGGTGTTAACAAAGGTGTTTTTTTTTCATTGGATTAGGGTGAAAAACGAGGTGTCAGTCCAGGCGATGGTAAGTGGCTGTTGGAGCCGACAGACCCCTGCAATCGCTCGAAGATCGTTACATTTGTCCGCTATTATAATGTTAATAAGATTATAAATTTTTGCATCCCAAAAAGAAGCAACACATCTTCGAAAATATGACATCTAAATTTTCTTTTACAATTCAATATTAAACTAATATTATCATAATGGAATTAATTCTTGATTATAATACAATTGAATTATAATACAAAAGTCAATAAGCGAGGAAATAATTTATTTACGTGCACCATTGTCATTAAAGACATAAATACATTATTTAAAACGCGATTTAATTATTAATTCATACAATGAGATAGGCAGACCTACGAAAATTATTCAACAGGAGCTACATGTACATACATAAGCTGTAACGTTAATTAACGACAAAGGGAAATCCGTAGCTTCGGCCTGCCCCAAAAGTAACAGGCGTGATTACGTTTAAATATGTTAATTTCGAATTAAAATCAAAATGTTAACTTGCGGGCCTCCTGCTCGCGAGTCTCTACCGCTAAAGCTGTAAAGGCCACTGGGCCAACAGTATATCTACCGTGGGGGTTCTAGTCGGTCCGACATCTTCAATGCTGATCCCGACATAACCAGTCACCGGAGACGGTGACAGGTAGGTACGAGCACTTTTCGCCCACGTAAAACTAAAAAAAAAACCTGGGACGTATTCTTCGATTGAAGTTGTTCGGTGGGCAGTTACGTCTTTTGTAATCCCAATCCAATAAATAAATCTAACAGGCGAGGCGATTAAAGAGAAAGAAAGTTTTTTTTAAAAACGAATACTATATATTTATTAAGGAACGATAATTTCGTTTGTCAACTGTCAATATAATTTTTTTTTACTATTTACTACTGTTTCGAAGTTTTCTCTGACGAAGAAGAAACAGGCGATAGAAACTCCGTAGGAATCCACTTTTTGAATATTGTTTTTTTTAATTAAATAATGCAAACAATGCCTACCAATAAAAGGTCCGAACTGAAAGTATACTATAAGTACATAGTGATTCACAAAACTATAAATATTAAATTATCTAATTAAAGATGTTATTGGTAGAGTAGGGAGAACGGAAGACCTAGGCGAACATTTCACGATCGAATCGGAGACGTTCTGGAAAAAGGCCAGGTCAAGAGTACTCTAAACCAACGAGCATGCATGCGAAGATTGATGAAAGTGGAAGAAGCGAAAGACGTATGTCAGGACCGTAGCAAGCGGAAAGAGATTGTCTCTGCCTACCCCGTTGGGAACGAGGGGTAGTAATACAAAACATACCGTGTTATTTTTTCTATAATTGGTAACAATGTCCTCGATTTTATAGGGGAATGACATCACACGGTATTATTGTGAGATATGTTGGTGGCACAGCGAATAAGGTTCTTAGTAAGATTTGCCGTAATCAGTGTTGTTTCGGTCTGAGTTTTTTTCTATGAAATAGCCTCGCGATTTAGACTCTATCCCTGATTGAGCCTAACGACATACGCATCTTTTGCATGCCACCTACTGTCTGCATGTATAAAATAATTAAATGTCAAGCTATTTAAAACAAAGAGACAGCTGCTATTCTAATGTATGCATTAAATAAAGATGTTATTCTTTTTGCTTATGAGGAATAGGACAAAACATCTATGTTGTACAAAAATGTAAAACAACACCTCGTTCAGTACTCAAACAAAATTCCTTTGACAGATGAATAATTAAAAAACCGTTAAATTTGAAATTGCGCTCACGGAACAACTTTACGGATTGTTAATGTTACATAATGTTACATAATGTAGATAACAGCTTCTGAACTAGGCTATAACTGAAATAAATAACGTCTGCGGAGGCGTCCGTGGCCGAGATGTGTCGCGTGGCATGATATTTATTTATATTCTATGCGAATGCATATATCTATTTGAAATAATTTTGCCATACCGTATTGAGCGACTTACCAATAATTCTAAACTTGAAATATACAAATGTAATTAATAAAGAGTATAAGGTACTACTACCGAGCTCGGTGCATCGTACTGTTTAACGAACTAGACTTTGTCGACCGTCTGATGGCGAATAATCGATTATTCCGGTTTGTGGGACAGACAGCCAGTATAATTACGGGCTGGGTGATATTCCATCTCGGCTCTCAGGGCCTACGACGCATCTTAACTCGTCTACGATTGAAGTAGTGTGCAGGTGTCCGTAGTCACTTACCATCCGTTAAATGTGACGAATGAATCTAATAAAAAAAATAAATTAAAGCGTGGAGAGGTAACGCTCGTTGCCCCACGTCCATCTGAACTTAGCCTAAAGGTTCTTCTAATACTTTAATGGCATTTTAAATTAGCTAATGTCAAAACTCTATCTTAAGTTAGCGAATCTGACGAAAGATCGGATATCGCAATCGTGAAATATTTGTGATACGGTAAATGGGCACTCTATAGAAGTAGTTGTAAGTACCGTATAGAAGTAGTGTGCAGTTGTGTGTGTGTGGGCGGCGCTGTTCTCTTCGATCGAGTCAATAGAATATAAAAAAAATCACTCCCATATGCCCAATGGCGAGGCGGTCAGTGGTTATAAAAAAGAAGCTTATCTGCAATAACGCGCTGGTCTGACGTCTTCTCTGTTTTCAGATAAACTGCCGTAAATCGTACGTAAGTTTAGTAAAACTCGTTGGTACCAGCCCTGCACCGACTCGGTGGTGGATACCCTAGCCACTAGGCAATCCTGGGTTTAACATAATAATTTATGCAAAGTAACGCATTATTCTACAGTAAATAATCTATACAAAAAACTAAAATAATTCTAACATCTAACCTAGAGTCAGAGCGGGTTACCAGTACAGCGTACTCGCAACGAATTGCAACATGGCCTACGTTCAACTTAATAACCCTGACGAATGAATCGAAATAAAATCTAGCTTCATACGTATTAAACATCGGCCATATTGGACCATTAGGTCGACATGGTTCGCTCGGCCGGCTCCTGGTTATTTATAAGCTAACACCAGTCCAAATAACCGCTCTGCTTATGCCAAATAGGGTTCTAACTCTGTGCCAAATATGAATTAGAAAATGGTCTTCCAATCGCATTTGCACGAATCAATATGTATGAGGTCTTAGTTGGCATGTCAGTGAATACTTCGAAGTGGTATGGCCTTGGAAATTCCGATTCAAATAGTGTACTTAGTTCTTATGGAATAAGTAAGTGATAGGTGTCTTCCTGGGGGAATGGTTCACCGGATGGTTTTGTATTCTAATTGAATAGGGGTTACAAAACAGTTGCTACTCGTAGCCCATGGATATCTGCAAACAACATTAGTCGAAGAAGGTCACAGGTGTGCTGACACCCCTGAGGGACCGAGATGGAATGCCTCACAGCCTGTAATTATACGGGCTCTTTACCTTCCAAATTGCAAAACGACAATGGTTGTACTACTGATTGGCGGGAAAAATTGTGGGTGGTATCTCCAGACCAGTATCTACCAGAAAAGGAGATCTAGTTATTGCCATATACCCATAACAGTAAAAAAAGTACAGCGCGAGTGACCTGGGTTCGATCCCCGGTGCCGGCACCACTAAAATTGTTTATAGTAATTTTAAGTGCTGTATTTACCAAGTGCTTAACAGTGAAGGAAAACATCGTGAGGAACCTGCATATTTGAGAAATAATAAAAAATATTATTTCAAGGATATGTGAAGTCCGCCAACCCGCACTGGAGCAGCGTGGCGAGACCTTCACAGCTCCTAAAACTCTCTTTGATACTCGTATTTGAGAAGGAGGCTTTTGGCCTGCAGTGGGCAATTACATTACTGCTACTTTTAGCCATAACAGTTGCTGTGGCATCCTTAACTCTAAATTAAATGCATGCTCTAAATTAAAGTGTCGTGTGGTGGCGGTGTAGGAGAATCTGCCACCCGATCACATCCCATGAGTGATGTAAAAGTCATTTTTCGAGACGAAAGATGGCGGGATAACCACTTGGAAAATTACGAGACCATAATTGACCCCCGCCGCAAACGATGCAGACCGATGACGGACGGCAGCGTTTACGGTGAGACCTATGTCCTGCAGTAGACTATTCACAGGCTGATGAGGTAAGGTATCTAAGGTATACCGATATTCATCTGTGCAACTTTGGGGCAGCGGAAGAAAATCTGGCATCCCACCACATCCCGTGGGTATCGTAAAATTCCACTTAGGCAAACGCCCGAAGCCCTTATGAATTCCGACGGTTTACGGAACACGCCTGTTTATCGGATCCGACTGGCGACGTGTACATTTAAGTCGTACAACCCGTCTAACAATCGTGGCTGGATGTCCATGGCCAGCAGTAGACTGTTAAGAAGCCGATGAAGAAGAATGGAAATACATTTTTATGTGACTTTACCAAACAAATTTGTTTTGCTCTATATTTCGCAATGTACAAGCAGTACGTTGCGGACTTTCTTTTTTCTTATGGACAGTCGTATCTACAAATGCAAAGAATTCACAATCGACTCGCTTTGTCGATTGTGAATTCTTTGCATTCCATTTTCTCGTTCCCGAAGAAATAGTGATGAAATTTATTGACTAAAAATTGCTGAATTTGTCTCATACAATATATTGTGTTGTATAAAGAGAAGAAAAGAAATTAAAAGTATACAAATCAATGTCCAATGCGTGCAGTAGCACCGCTATGTTAAAAGCATACACTTATTATTTATAGTTTTTATCTGCTTTACAGCAGTCGTGGTCACAGCGCTGGAGGGGGGGGGGGGGCTGAGGCTTAACCTGTCCAGATATCATAGTCAACTCTCAATTAAACTGGATGAAATCCGTAAATAATAGTAAAATCTAGAGCTACACAAAGTGGTAGAACAAACGATATTTTTGGATATATTTTCTCTTCTCTTTTTCTCCTCAAACGAGTTTTACTACTTTTACACCTAGTGGCGGTGAACAGTCTTAGATGGTAGCGCACTGGCTCTTCGGACAGACACACAAACGTCCTTTGTTGTACATAATGCTTCGTCAGAATGCAAGGCATACCATCAGCTAAATGAATGAAGGATGGAAAGGCTTTAGATCTACCATCGTGGAAAGTAGAATCAATATATTAACAAGTATAGGTATCTTGTACAGAGCATCACTAGTACACGCAGAGGTTCAACAACCATAGCTGTGCTTGCGGTTAAAAAAAAATGCCAACCAGATCCCGGTCAGCGATTAGCCACCTGTCACCTATTACAGTCGAACGTTTGATTGCAGTAAAGAAATTAATATAGTTTAAAAAGCTTCAGATATCTTGACATTTTAGTCTACTTTTCAGTCAGTCACTGTCGCCGTTCTAAAGTAAAGTAGTAATCCAATTAATCTAAATATAATAAGTCAGACCATCGCTACAAACTCATCTCGATAGGATCGTACACGAGTCTCCTGATTCGGAAGGTAGATGCTCTAACCACTCAACTTACGTATCAGCTTACGTATCAACTTTCAGATAATTTTCGCTGACGTAAACAGCGAGGCGCTGTTCTATTTTAATGGTGTAAAAACAAAACGACCGCGCGCCTGTGACAGCGGTCGCGGAATGAGCTCAGCCTACGGCCGACAGTTACCGCCCGGCAGTTTTTACCCAGCATTCCTCCATGACGCTTATCAACTGAAAACTAACTCATTGCAACGCTGACCGCACAGGGGATCGAACTCGGGTCTACATGAGTAGACCTGCGTATCAACGCCGGTAAGCATTAAGTTAACACATATCTAAATTATCCTTTGCAAGGTGGTCCTACTCTGCGTAGGAGTCTCCTGGGAATGTACCGACCTCATACCCATTTCTGCCGCCGGTAGTCCAAAACCGTTGTAAAGTAGAGCAGAGCAGCAGCCTGTTAGTGTTCACTGTTGGGCAAAGGCTTTTCTCAATTATCTGAGAGGGTCCTGGAGCCGCGAAGGGTCCGACGCGCTCCTCCGATTACGGGTTGGCGTACGCCACATGTATTTCTACAAAAATATTTCTCAGACGTGTAGGTTTCCTGATCAGTAGACCACACTTCTGCTTCTTCTTCACATAACATTAGTTTGAAACAATTTCAATTGTTACTAGGTCATATCAGATCTTATGACTCTAGAAGTGAAATGAGAACTAAAGCACCGGAGCAGCATATCGGAGTTTTCTCTATAAAACCCTCGTAAAACTTTAAGTTACGTCAGTACCTTTCCGACTGTCTTCCAGTCCTGATGTAATCCTTAAGTTGCCTACAAAAAAAATTGTTGCGATTATTTTGAAGTAACGGAGTCAAGTTATAAATATATGAGAATTATATAAGAGAAGTAGGTAAGAGACTGCAATGAAGAGGATGTGATTCTCGCTATGAATCGTTTCTTGTCCAAAGATTATCTTTGACCATCCAGCGCGGCAATACAGGACAGCCTCGGCCGACTCATATCGGTTACCTTTGAAACGGGAAAGACTCTATAGTCTCTAAAGAACACTCTATAGTAAGGATGTGAATAATTTTCTAACGAAGCATATTGTGAATTAAGTATCTCGTTCACCTTCTTGGCGAAGCGTTACAGAGAGGTATGTTCATTAGATAAATTTTAAATTAAAATTAAAACAATATTACGATTAAAAAAACTTTTTAATATGTAAATATGTATATATTCAAGCCTTGTTCCTAACGCGGTAGGCAGAGACAATCTTCTTCCACTGGCTACGGTCCTGACATACGTCTTTCGCTTCTCCCACTTTCATCAATCTTCGCATGCACGCTCGTTGGTTTAGAATACTCTCGACCTGGCCTTTTTTCAGAACGTCTCCGATTTGATCGTGAAATGTTCTTAACTTTTTTTTAACTTCGTTCAAAAACAGTTTTTTTCGATAAATCGCTACTTAAATACGTAACTACTGCATTTTTCGAATTCCATACGAAACTCTCACTATGCTAGTCCGACTCACGCTTAGCCGTTTGAAGAAACACCTGGCCGTTTGTGCGAACTGGTCGCCGCCGACAACCGATCCCGCGCATCCCGTTTTCCCACGCTCCGTTCCTTTTCAAATATATGTCTTCCTTGCACTGTTTCAATCCCTTCGTTTCTTTATCACCTTCGTTTTGGAAATCGGATGGAGTCCGCTATGCCATAGAACATTTCACAAAAACTCCGTGTTATGTAATTTTTTGATGTAATCTTACCGTTTTATTTTCAACGGAACTTCAAAAAAGGTGATGGTTTGAAGGCGAATTGATAACCAGTTACGTATACGTTACCGATTTGAACCGACAGTGGTGTACATTACACCACCGTCGGTTCGGCACCAGAGGTGCTGCAGGTGCGTTGCCGGCCTTTAAGGGTATTTAGGAGATAGAGTGGGCCTCCGGTTAACTCACCGGTATTCTGCGAGGCCGCGGTACCGACCCGGTCGGGCCGACCCATTCGAGCAGCAGCGAAAGCCGCCGCTTGGCTCTACCACGTTTAAAAACAGTCTTAGAGCTTTGAGAAAACTTTCTATCAAATATCCATAACTAAGACAGGAATAGTTTAATCTCTCGCCGGTTGACGTGTAGGCTAGACTTTATACATAATAACTACAAAATCGCGAAGTATGTGCGCAAAGTTTGAACGCACGTTTTTAATTTGCCATCCAGCGTCGGTTTCTCCGCGCACATCAAAGCGAACAAAGTTTATAGTTCGTATAGCTCACTCCATTTATTGCAAAATCTAACACATATCCTGTCGAATGCAGCAGGTGTCGCAGTATTATACTCGTATATATGTATTCGGTGAAGTTAATGCTGTTAGCCGTTTTAGCTTTTACAGCGTCATCGTATTTCGCACCTGCGTCCCAGAGACCGCAATTGTTTTTTTATAAAGATGCTGTATTCTTGTGTCGCTATGCGTTGATATGATGATGCGATGTTCCCCTGGTCGAAAGTTGTTAAAGCCCGAGCCGTGGTAGCCCAGTGGTCAGGGCGCTCGCTTTAA
The DNA here is from genome assembly GCA_029286595.1 of Bhutanitis thaidina. Lineage (NCBI taxonomy): Eukaryota > Metazoa > Arthropoda > Insecta > Lepidoptera > Papilionidae > Bhutanitis > Bhutanitis thaidina. Next base: position 15,226,364 of record JAGSMS010000027.1, read on the forward strand.
ATTATAATTTTAATTCATGTATTTATCACGAGCTCGGCGGTGAAGTAAAACTTCGACAGAAGCCGGCATGCCAGAGAAATAATTTTTTTTTTCGAGGATATGTCTAGCCCGCTAACACGCACTGGGGCAGCACGGCGGCTCCTTCCCAGCTCCAAAACCTTCACAGATATTTGAGGAGGCCTTTGCCCAGCAGTGGGCACTTACAGGAGGTAACTTTTCTTTTTTTGTTTACGCCCAGTCGTACCAAATGGAAGTCCGTAACATCTGCCTGCGCGATACCTACTGCATATCGGCGTGAGACCATTTTTTTTTTCAACACTAGTAACACGCATAAGTACGCCCGAGAATAGCCTAGCAGAACCATATAGACGCAGGAAGTAGGTACGGCTGGCAACGCAATGACTCGTCGTTGTAGGCAACAACTTTCATTGCAATGAATCGCTGGATATCGAAAAGCTATGTCGGGCTTTCTATTGACTGCGCGTCTCTCGACTTTCTTGCCTTTTATTTCTCCACTTCAACGCTCTAACGTTATTTCTGTTGTAAAGGGTCGTCTTTCAGACATTTTATAGAGCTTTCTTGACAATAACGTGTTCTAGCTCGCGTAATATGAATTGGAAAAGAAGAAGCAACAATCGTCTCGTAACGGGCAATTACGACAACTCAGTGGAAGCCGTTTTAAAATGAGAACAGTAGATAGTTTTTTTTTATTTACGTTTATTAAAAGAAATTGTATGTTAAATACTCGTTTGTGGAGGAAGGGTTTTTTTTTTATAAGAACACAAATTTTAAAATGTATCATTCCCGCTTGAGTTTTTGTTTCTTCTTTTCTTTTCGCGGGCTGTGGCTTCTTACGGCCAGTTTAAATAAATTTCGCCAGTCGCTAACTATGAACGAACAATTTGCTGTAACAATATTGATTGCTTGAAAGCTTAGCTGTAAAATGTTAATTGACTATTATCTTTTACTTACGATTTGTGGGACTGACGAAACAGAAACGAATGAAATGAGTTTAGTATAACGCAGAAAACCTTACGTAATCAAGTGACGGCTTAATTGAGTCATAGAGTCCGGTCTCACGTTCACAGTTTATGGTTACATACTCTTTGGTTTACGGAATCAATTGTATGTGATTTAATCAATTAGACCATAATCTAGTTTGATATTTACCGATCTAGTGAATTGCAATTAATTAAGAAAGAAATAAAGTACTTTATTCATTGCCACAACTCAAGTCACACATAATGAAAACTTGATTAACATAAGAAAAAAAAATATAAAAAAATAAATAAATAAAAATATATTTTATTGCGTTGCAGCAACAAAACGGCGTCCGACTCAGCATAATGCTGTAGCAATGCTAAGTATTAAACCACAACTACAGCGCTGGTATTCTATCGGAACCTTGTTTTTTTTTTTTTTTTTTAAATTACGGTAGCATTCTACCTTACGGTAGAAAACGTGTGTTCAAAGTAAGAATTTGGGTAGCCACCATACATACATTTGGTAACAAAAGGTTCCGTCATCTTTTCTTTTCTTCATCAGACTATACTCGCATGCTGGCGTCACACCACGTTATACGCTGCTGTCCGTGATCCAGTTGTGTAATTTTTTTTATTTAGCAATTTTCGGGAAGGGTATTTTATACCGTGGATGTGATCTAAGGCAAAAATATCTCCCTATACTTTTGCCTTAGTCCATCCTTAAGGGAACGGAAAGGGGTAGATAAGATTTTTCCGAGTGGTAGAGCCAAGCGGCAGTTTATGCTGCTGCTCGAATGGTACCTCGTAGAATACCGCGAGTGAGGTAGCCGGAGGCCCTTATCCCGCCTCCCCCATACCACGTCCTCTCTTCCATCTCACAAATTTCCTTAAGGGCCGACAACGAATCTGCAACTCTTCTGGTGTTGTAGATTCGCTTGGACGACGCTAGTCACCTACCATCAGTAGAGCCGCTGGCTCGTTCGCCTCCTTTCCCAAATAAAAAAAAAAGCGTGTGCCTTTGCATTGCGTTAATAGGGCACTATAATATTATAGTGCGCATATGACAACCTTTTGTTGTCCAACCAAAATATCACAAACATTATTAACATCACGAATAGTATTGAGAGAGAGAGATAGAGAGAGAGAGAGTGAGAGAGAGAGAGAGAGAGAGATGGCTATTAAATGAGCCCGCATCGGTAAATATTTTAATTTGATCTAAAGTTTAAAAAGACGTCGTATATATTGAAGATATAGAGTCAAATCTGCATGCATCGCCAGTTCATAACTACATAATTCATCATTGTTATTAGACCGTAACAAAAACAGTACGCGAGGCGCATTGCCGGTCATTGACTTACTTTGCGATGCTGTTACTACCTAAACTAACGTACAATTAGCCAATGTAAGCCCATGAGAAATCCTGTCCAGAAAACTAGCCGACACGACGAAGTTCAACGAACCCGTTTCTGAAATCCGTAAAAGGAAAATGGCCGATAATAAGCGAAGCTCAGGGAATCATGAATGGGGGAGTCGCGTGCAGACGACAGTGACCTTGCTCACTACTCGACTGTGCCCGGCGTTGCACCGCACACGCTTTGTGCGCCCCCCCCCCTATCCGACCTCCCCCCCCCACAAAGGCCCCCGCACGCAAATTATTGAGCTAAACCCCCTTGCGATGCCCTAGTGCTGTACTTGTTCTCACTTTTGTTCAAACTGCTATTTATAGCTGCAGCTAAATAATAACTGTTATAAATAACTTCCTAGAAAGTAAAACGCTTACTTGCTTTGTGAGTATTAAGTAAATAAACGCGGTTTTTCCTTTAAAAATTACAAATCAAAAACACCTGTCAAATTTATGGTAGGATGTTTAATGTGATTTGAATTTTACGTCACCAATTACATCAACCGAAACTCAGGTAAGCAACATAGCGAACTTTACTTTTGGCATATTATAAAGAAATAGCTCTTTTGCTTCGTCTGATATTTAGCATACCTCCCTAGTCCCTCTCCCGGCCCGCCGCACTTCCTTCCGCGCCCTCCCCCCCTCCACCCTTCCCTCCAGCCGGGCGTTCCGCCGCGATTGCGTTAGGTTATGATTTGAAAATTTCATTCTGGTGAAAGGTTTCTAGGTCCGTTGTGAACTAGTTCTTTGCCATAAACATTAATTGTACTACGCACATATCTTATAAGAAATAAAACGAGCGGTGTAGCAAAATGTGCACATTGCATCCGATATACGGTTTAATTTAGTCTGCACTACAGTTTCTATGATAGTTTATTCGTTTTGTTTAGAGTTTCTTTGGTTTACATACATTTTCACTTTTCAGAATTCCTTAATTGGGTAATATTTTAAATCGGTACGGTAGCTACGAGCGTTTCGTTGTATGTTCGAGCAGATGCGAGGGTCGGTGGGCGGTTAAAACTTTTATTACATCATTTCCATTGAACTAATATTTACCTCAACGTGTTATACAGCATCCATGGTCACTGCGCCCCGGATCTCATAGTTAACCCGGGTTACGGACAACTTTTTAATTATTAACTTTGGTCCGATCTACGCAGAAAGGGCTTCTTATAATTTTTTTTTTTCTTATGCGAAATGTGAGGAACGAGCAAGCGGCTCAACCCATGACAAATGACTACCGACGCCATCGTACATCTGCAACACCAGAAGCGCTGCAGGTGCGTCGCCGGCCCTCAAGAGTGCAAGGTGCGCGGGGGGGGATCCCCGATTACTTCACACACCGAACGAAAGGCAGAAGCACAAGATGCCTCTACTTTACGCTTTACGAACAGCAGCAAAAGCTGTAGCTTGACGCTACCACGGTGAAGACTGACAGTATTTTGATGTCGTACAGTGGTATACTTGGGTTGGTATACTTGGTTATTACATTTTAATTATCACAGGGTGGGAGTATCCTGACCGGTAGGAGTGCCCAGCCATGTTCCCTATTGAAATTTGGATGTTTTTTAATTTCAAATAGTCTAACAAGTCATCCTTCCCTGGGATCGATGTTCTTTTGCGGGGATTTATGATTTATCAAATTTAATGTAATCTAGAATGTCATCACAGATTGCATCCCAGAGCGCTTTTGTAAAATTTGTTAATTTTTTATTCATTTCAATGTCTAGTATAAAACTTAAATACAGAATATCATGTACGCTACTTTTCAATTAAATTTCGAACCATGTATGTTTTTTTTTTGAATAATTATGAAAGAACATAATATAATAATTATCTTAAGATACTATGTATATTTAAAACAGTAAACATTATTGAACAGATTTATGAGATTGTAAATAAATTAACACAGACAAGTGCCCAAAATTTCCAAATAAATCTTAAAAAAAAAGCAGCAGCCTGTAAATGCCCACTTTCCACACAGCTGGGCAAAAACTTACTCTCAAATATCTGAGAGGGTTTTGGAGCCGGTATGGGCCCGCCGCGCTGCTCCAGTGCGGCTCCACCCTATCCTCGAAATAATATTTCACAGTCACAAGTTTCCTCGCGATGTTTTCCTTCACCTCCGAGCACGTGGTAAATACACCACTTAAAATTGCTATTAACAATTTTAATGGTGCCGACACCGGGGATCTAACCCAGGTCACTCGCGCTATGAAAGCTCCCAGACCGCTAGGCTACCACGGTCGACAAAATATAATAGAACACACAGCACTTTGTGCGTACGTTTGAATTTTTCACAAGTAAGCTCGCTCCTAACTCACTTATCGATTTGGTACGATCGATTGCGCATCTCGGCGACGTATACGTACGAGTATGTACCGTACTTAACAACACTGGGCCCTGTTTAGTACGAAGCCTGCTTCTCCGGAGTTACAAACTTCTCTCGACCGTAATGTAATTTCATCTAGAAGCTTGTTCCATTCGTCGGAACTTTGGGATCGACACCTCAGATCGCAAAGTTTGCATTCAATAGATTTCTATCAACTGCTAAAGTTACCGATGTGGTATATTTTGACGTTTAACTACATAGGTATATTAATGTAGGACTTGCGTTACACCTGGAGGATGCCAAAGGTAAAATCGATAGTTAATTAAATGTAATCTATGTACGCCTTGTTCCACTTGCTACGGTCCTGACATACGTCTTTCGCTTCTCCCACTTTTATCAATCTTCGCATGCATGCTCGTTGGTTTACCTTCTTATTTGTTATTAAACATAACAAGTGCATGTACTGTTGAGCTTGGCATAAAGTAGGTGTTATATATTGTACCGACTATTTACATTATTTATTTATTATTTAGTACCACAATATTCTAAAGGCGCTTAAAGCCTAAAAGATATTCTCCTACAATGTACCTTTGGGTTGAGCAGACAATATCACATACTTGCAGATTTTGAAGGAGATCTTCGCATGCATGCTCGTTGGTTTAGAGTACTCTTGACCTGGCCTTTTTTCAGAACGTCTCGTCGATCTGATCGTGAAATGTTCGCCTAGGACTTCCTCTCCCGACTCTACCATTTACACTCGCCATTAAATATATATTATACTTAAGTCCCTGAGGATTCATTTTAATGCAATAATCTAACTAATTTTAAGTAGGTAATTATCACGTAAGCAAATTGATCAAAATTAGAAAACGTTTTTGAACTAAAAGGATATGTTACTAATCCTTATAGTAAAGTATGTTGAACCGGACAAACTTTCGGAATGTGTGAAGTAATAAAGAATAAAGAAAGCACTAACACATATATACTTACTCACTTAACACTCTCACACACACATACACGAACATGCGCGCACACAGGCAAACAAAAAAAAACTGTGCGCGAGTGTAATTTTTTATCTACGTTTACATAATAATTAATATTTTGGTAAATGTAGATAATATAATTCGTTTATTTAAGATATGCGCGCTATGGAAAGGGCTATGCTCGGTGTTTCTCTGCGCGATAGAGTCTGCAACGATGATATCCGCAGCAGCACTAAGGTAACCGACATAGCCGTAAGGATCAGCAAGCTGAAGTGGCAATGGGACGACCACATACTCGCAGAACTGAAAACCGTTGGGGAAAAAAGGTTCTCGAGTGGTAGCCACGTACAGGCAATTTCGTGGGACGACCCCCCATAGGACGGAGTGACGACCGGCGCAGTGTCGCGGGAAGTCAATGGATGCAGGTGGCTCAGGACCGAGCTTCATGGCATACTTTAGGGGAGGCCTATGTTCAGCAGTGGACTTCTGATAGGCTGAAATGATGATGATGATGATGATGATTTAAGATATGGAAGAGCGCGTCTCCTGGCATAGGCATTTATTTGTTTAAAAGGAGACTTCAGATAATAGTATTACATGTATTTTCTGTGTTTACGTAAATAAATATATTTTTTTTTATCCTTTGAAAAACACAGGGTTTTCAAAACAGATAATTTTCCCGCTTAAGATTGACACAAACTCAATGCAATCAACCTGTTCATTATGAAAGCACACGATTTTCAGTGTTGTAAAAGAAAGGATACATTTTTAGTTAACAGTTATATAAAGGCTATTGACAAATTTAAAGTTTTTTTTTTGCTTTTGAGTGTTTTCAAAATAATTGCGTACGTAAAGTATTAAATGTTGTTACAATATTGAACCAAGCAATAAACATGATATCGTTGTATGCTCGAAATCGCATTCGTCTTCGTTAACTGTGTATTTTAGGTCATAAAATCGATAACGAAATCGATTAAAATGTGTTTAAAGCATTAACAAACCAATATTTTTATTTATAGCATGTTACGTTATTTTATTAGGAACAAAAGCGCCTACACTATGCGTGACATAGCACATGGAGTGACTCTACATTTAAACATAACTGGTACGTTTATTACAGAATTTATCATTACTGTATCGAGCACAAATATAAAGAGTGAAGCATAATAATTATAATATAGTTACGCGTAACACGTTCTCTTATTGCTTTAACAAGCGCAACGCTTAGTCAAACTGGCTTATTTTATGTTTTTTTTTTATGTAGAGAAATGTTATCTAGTCATTATGCGCACAGTAGTGAACTGTATTGTATGGTATTTCGATTGGCAACACAAGTGAAGTTAGAGAATTCGCTAATTTTTTTTTTCAAATATATTTCTGTTTCAGCGTCATTGCGAGCGTGTCAAAAAGGACTTCGTCTTTATTGTAAAATAAGCTATACTAATGTTATAAAGCAGACGTGTTTCTATGTTTAAACGCGCTAATTTCAGGAAATACCAGTCCGTTTTTTATAAAACAAACTTGCTATATGAAAGATCGTTCATTGAGGAAGATTATAGGCTATATGAAATCTAGCTACGACCCATAGGAGAGCAGCAGTAACCTTAAACCTTGGTCATGTACTCATCTACACCTTAAAAACAGACATGTACCGCGGGGCTCGGCTAGTTATATGCACTAACGCCTGTCACCTATAAAGGTTGGCAGAGATTTGCGAATACCTTTTGACACAACACGGACGATCACCACCATGTTTGCCCACGGAGATGGACAACCCTGGGGAAGATACGTGGCGGCAGAGAGACGACGCTACTACACGGTGTGAGTAATGTAATCGATTCCACTTTATAATCGGAATTTAAAGTAGTAAAGTAGCAGCCTATAAGTGCCCACAGCTGGGTAAAGGCCTCCTTCTCAAATACAAGTATCAGAGAGGGATTAGGAGCTGGGAAGAGGCCGCCATGAAATCGGAATTTAATTACCTAAAATTAAAGAGCTTTTCTATCGATTGCCTTTTGTGAGAGACTGGAGAATATAGTTGAGTCACAGTTTTTTTTAGGTAATGTTATGTAGGTATCGTTGTACTGTTGTTAGAGGTAACGTTTTCAAACCGATTACAATAGTACGAATTATAAGACTTTTGATTTAAAAATAGATTAATTTAGAGAAGGGATGGATACCCAAAAAGCCCCCGGATAGCTCCGAAGCAGAAGACTCGAGTTCGTACCGATAGGTTTTTTGAAAATTATGTACGATTTGTATGTGCTGAAAATACTAAAATTTTAGACAGCTAACCACCGAGTATAGAGTCGTATCTTTTTTACATAGTATATAATAAAGTAGAAACGATATAAGAATATCATAATGTTTTGTTAGAACACTTTATGGTAAATGGTCTATGGTCATGGTCAGCCATCGCTTACACATAGAGCTGAGATATGCTATAAAGTAAATAGCTGTTCATCTTGTAAATATCCCTCCACGAGATAAAAAATCCCTCTCATTTCCGAGAGGATTTCAGAGCCGGGTAAGTGTTCGTAACCGCTTCTGTGTCATTCACGAATTGTTAAGACACACACCTATTCGTCAGACACGCATGTTTCCTCACCATTCGCTTCTCCATGCCATCCACATACGAGTGTGATGTTAAGACCTAGCCCCTGAGCACTACGCTATCCTGAACTTTATGTTACTGGAAATATTAAACAACGATCAATAAAATAGGACTGTACTGCGATGCTTACGAGAGTAAAAACCTACCAAAAGCGAAAGTAAAACCCAGTTAAAAGTGCGTAAGTAATAAAACAACGTAAAATGTTCGTCAAGTGTAAACAGACAGCGTAAATTAATCAAACGTTGGGCTCAAAACCCAAATTCAATGTCCCAGAGGATTCGTCGCGCCTGTTTTGGAATAGACAGACCAACAGCTGATCGCGAGGTTGCCGCGCCCCGCCGCCCCCGCGCGACGTTGCCGCGCCGTGCGGCGAACCGTCTCTCAGAGGCGATCGACCGACTCCCCTCTCCCTTCGCCCCCCCCCCCCCCGACCCGCCTACACGTAGCACTAGGAACATTTTCACAACGTTCTAGGCACGACTGAACATAACGTCCTAAAACTAGTACACTGTATCGTATTCCTTGGGTTTCTGTTACATTTTTTATCTGTGTATTTTTAAATAGTTAATGCATGAAAGACAAAAGCCATAAACAAACTGATTACATGTATCAATCCTGTCAACTTGTGTTATGATTAATTTCTGCTGCTCTGTTTCTATGACTATCATTTTCCAATATAGACCGACTGAAACTTGTGTGCTTGGACACTAAGACGGCGATAGGCTCACCACCTGCCACGTTGATACCTGCCATGTTGATACCACCATAATAAGCACAGGTGAAAAGTGGGTCAAAAGACTAAAATGTCTGAACCTCTGACTACTCCAGTATACTGGATAAGGTCGTGACAGCTTATTACTTTAATGCTTGATATCTCATCCCTAGAGTTGTAGTCAAAAGAGGTGGCAACCCTAGAAACGCTATATTACAAAATTAAGAGGCGATATTGTTGCTACTTGCCATACAACATAGATACATACACAGACATACCCTCACTCTATATCGTATGGTAACGGGTCGGTTTGATCAAAGTCGAGTTAAGTTTCTTAATCGATTCTGAATATTACGATAAAAAGTAGAGGAAATAGAAATAGTTTATTTGCGTCAAATCCTGTACAAAAATAAAAATAAATAATCGAAATCGCCGATACGTTACCTAGAGCGGGAGAAAAACCAGATACAAACTAGCTGTGTGTTAATTTTAACTTAGAATCCAGGGGTGACATACGTTGTCACCCCTGACTCATCATTGGGGATTAAAGAAGTGGCCCTTACTATAATTATCATTTATCATCAGAACGGTGGACCATGTGATTTTTTTTATTTCCATCTACTACTAAAGATATTCTACTATAGATATAGATTTACATTTATTACATTATTTTTTTCCCTCTCTTTAGTTCTCTCTATTCTATCACCTACACCTACTTCATTTCATCTCTGCATCGTCCAAAGGTTGACTGGTAGAGAATGCTTCTGGCATTAAGTCCGCCTATATACATTTTCATGTATATGAAGTTTAATAAATAAATAAATAAATCAGGAGACCCGATGTCCTTTGTAGAGGGCTTGTAACAAAAAGTTTTTGATGAAAATTATATACGATTTATATCGAAGATCGGGAGAGAAAGACTGCGATAAGCTTACCAGTTGTCACGTAGATCCAAATAAGCTGTGGTTGAAACAACTAAAGTGAATGTCTAGTATAAGCTTTTGTACGTACCATTTTTGGGTATACGGTCCAGAGCTTTCTTATTTTCTCTCTCTCATATCTCTACTAATTCATAAAACAATTTGTATGTATTTATGTTTAAACGGATGTAACATTAAAACTATTTTAGAGATTTTGATGGATTTTTTTTTAATTTTTCTTATAATACCTGTACTACAGTCATCTATAGGCTTTATCTTAATGCTACATGTAAGAATTATTGCTTGAACGACAATACTTAAGGGACTGAACGGGCATGAATAAAGAAACATAATTCTCAATTAAGAGTTCTCTTGGCACAAATTAGTTGCCAGGCGGTCGAAGCCAAGGGCAGCGGCTAGTAAAATATGAAATGTTTTATCTGTTTGAAGGTTTTGTTTCCTTTAAGTCGAGCCGAAATCAGTTGGCTCACACAGAGAACGAGCCGCTTGACTGCCCGATGGTAAGTATATAATAAGACCTTTTTAATATGCTCAAACTCCTAACACAATAGCTTTTTAATTGACCATTATAAAATTAAAAAAAACAGTCATCATCCTTTCATCCATAAGAAGCCGCCTGGGTCTACAACAGATTTTCCTCGATAGAAGAGAAAACACATTAATTTTGTTACAAAAAACGTGTATGTATTTATCTACGTACGTAAGAAGTTATACTTATTTAGCGTAACTAAACAAATAAAAATAATACATACCGACAGATAACCTCATAACTTTAAACCCACTTCAAAAAGTTTATTACTTAAAAAACCACTTTTATCATGAATACTCACAATAGATTATCATTCACCACCATATATAATTTAAAAACACACACACAAATACATATGTATGATGTGAATATATGTTTTTATCTCCACTGATGTAAAACACGTGTGTTAAAGATTCATGAATATCTGAATAATGACCACTTGAATATAGTTACAATGGAGACCATACACTCCACAATAGTGTATATTCTTCATAACAGGTACCAAGATAATTTAAGAGACATTTAGAAACCAACTTCATCCTGTTAATTTTAGATGTCGTTGTGCGCGCGCATCGTAAAACATTCACTCTCACGATTTTTCCCAAACGCGCCAAAAGAAGTATAACATCAATAATACTTTAAAACAATCTGTTGATATTAAGACTCTGTGTATATATTAGATGGTTTCGGCTAGAGAATACCTTGCACAAGACGTAATTACAGCTTCACACTCGAAGGCGCGTCCCAACCGCGCCGCTATCAAAAACCACGTGAATTAATGACGTATCATTATTCAATTAAACATGGAAAACGCCCGGAGAAACCCTCAGAAGCTTGTTCTAAATTATATGAAACTGCACATTGATAAATGCTAATTGCAAGTTATAAACTGTCTGTCTGTGTGCGAATTGTTGCTCAGTCACGTCCCGTAAATGTCGTAAGCATCTCGTGAACTTTGATAGTTAAGCGCAATTATGAATGTATGTATGTTTGTAAGTACCTTCGTTTCATTCTTTTATCATTAATAAGTTAATAATTTCATAAGATCTCCTTCAAAATCTGCAAGTATGTGATATTGTCTGCTCACCCCAAAGGTACATTGTAGGAGGAAATCTTTTAGGCTTTAAGCGCCTTTTAGGATATTGTGGAACTAAATAATAAATAAATAATGTAAATAGTCGGTACAATATATAACACCTACTTTATGCCAAGCTCAACAGTACATGCACTTGTTATGTTTAATAACAAATAAGAAGGTAAACCAACGAGCATGCATGCGAAGATCGATGAAAGTGGAAGAAGCGAAAGACGTATGTCAGGACCGTAGCATGTGGAAGAAGATTGTCTCTGTCTACCCCGTTGGGAAGAAGGCCTGAATATATACATACATAGAAGTTTAATAAAATTAAGAAGAAAATTCTCTAATAACGATTGTTTGATTTGAAATGAAACTATTATTTAGGAACATCTAACACCTCAGTGACTACGGCTGTTGTAAAGCACTCGAAACGACGGGAATATGAAAACAAAATTAAACGCGATAAAATCCGTAAATAATAGTTCCATTTCAAATGTGTAATGTTTGCGTGAATACAAGAAATCAATTGTTAGATTGTGTTATCAATATATCGAATGTTTTAATATTAGATTACCTTAACACGCTGTAAATAATCACATACTGCAAGACATACGCCTATGTCATAAGAAGGTTATGCTACAATCGCCATGCTCGGCAACCGAATTGAAGATCGCAGTACGAAACATCTCCCACATCAGACCCGACATCGCCATCGGCCTGCTTAATTTTGGTCTGATATTTTACTAGATTGTTATCCCGCCATCTGTCGGCTGCCATTACGATTTTCAATTCGCCCCTTACGACACCCAAGGGAAAAAAGGGGGATGTTTGATCTTACACCGACACCCGACGGCTTCACGAATATTAGATTATGAACATGGAATGTCGATAAAAGGCGCCCAATTGCCTACTTTAATATTAATATAATTTTGGCTAATATTTTGTAATCATTTCAGCCTATCACAAGTCCACTGCTGAACGTAGATCTGCCACAAAGATTGCCACTAAGCTCGGTTCTGACCTACCTACATCCATCGACTTCCCGCAACACTATGCAGGTCGTCACTCCATCTCGCGGGAGGTCGTCCGACACTGCGTTTGCCTGTAAGAGGCTGTATATATATATAATATTTTGTAAAGCATCCATTAAATTTCTACGTTGATTGGTTCGAAGACGAAGATTTATTAAGTAGCTTGAAAAATGTTTTGTAAAGCGTAACGCATAAGGCAAATCACAAAAAATTATAAAGCTTCTGCGCGCCATCTACAATTTTGAGGATGCTTAAATCGTCATTTATCGGACCCATTGAAGTTCTGAACGCTTTTCAGCAGAGCCGCCTAAGAAATCTACTCATTACGGCTCCCACATGAAGAAAGGGAGTGGCAGGAGTTACCACAGCATGCAATGGTTTTGAGATTAATAATTTCGTTTAAGGATTTGATTTGATTCGCATGTGGATAGAACCACACTCTTACAGAATACCAGCGTACAATATCTAACACTATTACATACTACAATATTTAACACTTTCACAGATCGCCTAAGTTAATCGAATCTTGGACAACATGCGCCTCTTAACCGAATAGTCAAGAAATATAATAACCTAGCGAAGACTTTAAAGTTAGACTTGTTCTCAGATGCAATTGGCGGGCTTATCTTAACAAATTATGTCTCGATTTCTTTTTGTTATTTTTTGAGAGCAATTTCTTCACAATTTAAAATTGTAATCTTAACTAGCATTATTATTTTGTCTATGATTGTTTTGCGTAAATTAAAACATAATTTTTCGCTCATTATATTTTGCAAGTGGTCTTCCCTTGTAACTAGTAGTGGCGCTGAGCTAATATCATTGATGTATACATTTTATTTGTTGTAAGAGTGTACATTCGTGTATATATATTAAATAAAATAAAATAAATATCAAAATTCTATTATGACCGATTGAACCATTTCATTCCAACTCCTCTTCATCTCCTCCAACTCGGTCTTCCGCGAGGATGATAGATCCCAGTGTCTATCAGGTGGACCGTGTGCTTATAATACGTTGCCCTTATGACTATGCTCAGATCTTTATGTTGGGACTTAAATGTGAAATCTTTCGAGACGTTACGCCATTCCGTGGTATGACTCTTCGCGTTAAAAACTTTAGTACTTACTTTTAAAAGCCATATAAGTCTACAAAGATGGCCAGATGTCTATTTTACTCCTTAGTGACGCAGTGACTAAGCGTTAGTTACAACATAATTAGATGGACGGAATCTATATTTAACTAGTCTGGGTTTAAGTAATGTTATGATTCAAAAAGTTATTTTTTTTAACATATAGTTTCTATTTTAGTCGCATGTTTGGTAAGTGATTACCCACGTACATCTGCAACACCAGAGGCGCTGGCCGGTGCGTTGCCGGCCTCTGAGGGTATTTAGGAGATGGGAGGGAGGATGAGGAGAGGGTTGGGCATGGGGAGTGGGCCTCCGGTTACCACACTCACCGAACGAAACGCAGAAGCACAGTATGCTGGTACTTTACGCCGGTATTCTGAGAGGCCGTGGTACTATCCCGGTCGAACCGGCCCATTCGAGCGGAAGCAAAAGCCGCCGCTTGGCTCTACCAATATCTAATATATTTTAATGATTGCTGCATATCAAGCGGAGTGATAATAAACGTTGATCTCAATTTAATCTGTATGATCTACGTGTACGTCATAACCATACTTCAAGATCATCAAACGACTATGGGGCTCACGAATACAGAAGGCCCATTCATTACACTTCTAGGCAAATAATTTTAAAGCTTCGTTTGTATATAATAAAGTTTGAAGGTCGATTGATTGAAACTTGTGAAATAAATGTATTCACAACGTTGCCATGGAGGTTTTAGGTTCTGGATAAAAAAAAATATTTTTCACTCTTTAATTGCGAAATATTGGGTGTGTTTCTACTAAAGCTGTATTATTTTCGAGTGATTTTTATTGTTTAACTGCTACTGGCTTGTTTTTACATAATCCTGGATTGACAAACGAACTAACAGTCTATATGGTCTGTGGATACAGCAGCCCTGAAATTAACATTAATCGAAGAAGGTGACAGATAAGTTGTCACCCCTAGAACAAAGATGGAATGTCTCACAACCTGTAATTATATTCGCTGACTATACCCTTCAAACGGTAGATCAGCTGCTGATTATGTACAGAAATCAACCAATGCTGGCTTTGCGTTAATACCATAGCTTACTTTATCCAGAGCCAGGATACTTTTGTCTTGACTCTGGTCTTTTAGTCTCCTATATTCAGTAAAATTAACCACCGTTATCGAATGGTTGACCTTGTTTTTGGTGATTGTAGATCTACGATAAAATAGAATCAAGCTTCGCACAAATCTAAATTATAATAAAACTCATCGATGCGTTTGTAATATTGATAAGTAGGCATTCGGTTTCTATATATCTCTTGGCGCTGTTCTCCGAATCAAGATTGCGCCATCTGGTTCCAAGAACATTAATTATCTTCAGGGATGTCGTAACTGTACGTCTATCATCCCTTCCGTTCATTGACCGGAGGGGATGGGGGACTTATCAATTGCGAGGTGCAGTAGGAAAATTTCACAATAATACGTCATATCGATGTAATGCGTAGGCATTGAAGACCTCGATTAAAGATTAGTAGACCTATCATGATCATAATTACATTGATGTTGTAAATGCCAATTGACATATCTACATTGGACGTTATAAACCATCATCACTGTCAACAGTGTAGTGGGCAGTGTTTATAGATTACAATTTGGCACGATTCCGTGTAGCCCAAATTCCGCGATCAACTTCACGTGTCTCCGGATAATAGACCATGACGGATGGCGTGTCTCGTCTCAGGTCTTTACTCACTTTCAAGGCTTTACCCTTAGTGGCATCTTTCTACACAAATGGAAAGAAAAAGGTGGGGAGGTAGCAGATTCGAAAGGAGTTTTAGCATCAATGATAGAATTGAAGAGAAATAAATTAAGACGGCTATCATTCATTGAAAATGATGATGATGATGATGATGATGATGATGTTAGGTATGGTATGGATAAGGTATAAAATTAAATACTATTTTCTAAACCCCACAAGCCACGTTACAAAACGATCAAATGGGATAAAATTTTAAACACGAACATGCGAACTGCGCACTCCGTCCATTTGCATTTTCAATTCTATTGGACGAAATCCGGTCCCACTCTGCACGATAAAAGCATCCAAAAAAGGGATTTCTAATGGAGCTTTTCAGAGCAAACGTGGATGGGGCAGGGGGGAGGCAGCGCGGAAGGTTCTCGAAAGGCATTACACTTTTTGTTATTGTTGGAGCAACTAATGGCTGGCTTAATGGAGTGTGCACAGCCACTAACTCAAATATTGGCGGACCGGAACCGCAGAATTAGTCGAAAATGTCGGCGAGAAAAGAATAACACCTAGCTGTTTGCATACACATTGCAATCGGTTAGATTGAGAACAGACTAAGCTGAAACTAATTGTTTCTACGCTTTATTCTTTTAAAAGTTTGCGCTCGCTTTAAAGGCGTTTAAATTTTGGAATGGGATTGAGTAGAAAAAAAAAAGCAAAACTGCCATTTAGTATCCATATTTGAAAGTGTAAGAGAATAATAAAAATGTGCCTTCGTCGTTCGCAACATCATTAGAAACATATTTAAGAACGAATCCGATCAAAATCGTTTCAGTGGATTTGAACATTACACTGGAAAACGAAATACAGTTACGTCTTTCTTAATTAAGAAGTATAGCAAATGCTTTGTTAAAAAAAAATCTTGAAAATCTCATGTCGAAAATCAGACAGATGATATACATAAAAAATATACAGACCTCGGGTCAACTACAGCAGCGGCTTAGTTGGGTGGCATCGGTCACTGCCGAAAACCGATTCCCATGCTCGATGCCAAGCGATTCCGGCGGGTCCTCCCATTGGAAGACCAGCAGTGGGCTATTAACAAACATTCTTTTACTGCGTAGCTTAGTGGATATCGAACAGCTGACGTTTTCGGGTCTGACCGCTGTGTTGCTTGCCATCTGCCGGACACTGCATCTGAACCTTCCTCCGGTCTAATCGTATGAGCGTTTTAATACTGTATAAGGTAAAGAAGTGTGAGTGTCACCGCCTATGCGTGTACGTTAACTCGAGGTATGTATTGTATTCGGGATTCGGCCCGGAATTCATCATCGTCATCGTCACCATCATCGGTATACATAATATCCCCGTTTTATTAAATTACGGTGTTTCCTTTCGTTCCATTCTGTGGCATTCGTGTTTTCATTGGTGTTGTTAAGACAGTAACCTAGGTAGACCTACCGTAGATGACTTAAACCTGAGATTTTAACATCTGTATTTAAATATTTAAACACTTTTCCGTACATTATCAGATTGAATGAAGAAGAAATACTCAGAGACGCTATTCTATCGGGAGATCATACTATACTTTTTATTAAAATCCGTAAACAACAGTTTCATTTAAAAAAACAAATCTTTGATATTCCAGTATTTATGTATGTATGTTTATATTCACGCCTTGTTCCCCACAGGGTAGGCAGAGACAATCTTCTTCCCCTTGTTACGGTCCTGACATACGTCATCCGCTTCTTCCACTTTCATAAATCTTCACATGCATGCTCGTTGGTTTAGTTTGCTCAGATTTGATCGTGAAATGTTAGCCTAGGTTTTCCGCTTCCCGACTCTACCATTATTTACATTGCTTTAAAACAGCAAAAAGTATATTAAAACAATTGACTAAAGTTTTTATGTTTTAACATAGTAATTTAGTACAACACAAACGGCTTTTAATTTTATTTGTTTAGATGTTTGTTGTATTATTCTATATTTACTATGAAATGTCATGTCACTTTAAATGTAATGTCCGACAACTGTCCGCGTGTCTTGCAGTTATGGCAATGCATGTGTAGCAAACTAATATTATAGATTTTATTTTTTATTATTGTATAGTATTGAGTTGTAGTGATGAATAAAAAACCTTTTCTCTTTCTTTCACTACAGGGTCATTCGCCTCTCGTTAAGCCGGGCATAGAACTTAGTTCTTCATACGCTAGTACGGGATTGGATAAGCCATGCGTTTACCGCATAAGAGGTAGGCTTTAACTGTGCTTTACATCTTTACAATCTACAATGTTTAGTGTCAGGTACGTCTGAAAGTTCTCGCATGTTCTAGAATTGTGAAAGCGTTTGTTATTAAAGCACCTTGTTTCTCGTGTTATGTGTTTAAAATTTTATAAGAAAAAAAAAAAGCAAAACTGCCATTTAGTATCCATATTTGAAAGTGTAAGAGAATAATAAAATGTGCCTTCGTCGTTCGCAACACCATTAGAAACATATTTAAGAACGAATCCGATCATAATCGGTTCAGTGGATTTGAACATTACACTGGAAAACGAAATACAGTTACGTCTTTCTTAATTAAGAAGTATAGCAAATCACGAGCTTTGTTAAAAAAAAAAACTTGAAAATCTCATGTCGAAAATCAGACAGATGATATACATAAAAAATATATAGACCTCGGGTCAACTATAGCAGCGGCTTAGTTGGGTGGCATCAGTCACTGCGAAAACCGATTCCCATGCTCGATGCCAAGCGATTCAGGCGGGTCCTCCCATTGGGAGACCAGCAGTGAGCTTAGTGGATATCGAACAGCTGACGTTTTCGGGTCTGACCGCTGTGTTGCTTGCCATCTGCCGGGCACTGCATCTGAACCTTCCTCCGGTCTAATCATATGAGCGTTTTAATACAGTATAAGATAAAGAAGTGTGAGTGTCACCGCCTATGCGTGTACGTTAACTCGAGGTATGTATTGTATTCGGGATTCGGCCCGGAATTCATCATCGTCATCGTCACCATCATCGGTATACATAATATCCCCGTTTTATTAAATTACGGTGTTTCCTTTCGTTCCATTCTGTGGCATTCGTGTTTTCATTGGTGTTGTTAAGACAGTAAACTAGATAGACCAACCGTAGATGACTTAAACCTGAGATTTTAACATCTGTATTTAAATATTTAAACACCTTTCCGTACATTACCAGATTTAATGAAGAAGAAATACACAGAGACGCTGTCTTATCGGGATCTCATACCATACTTTTTATTAAAATCCGTAAACAACAGTTTCATTTAAAAAAACAAATCTTTGATATTCCAGTATTTATGTATGTATGTTTATATTCACGCCTTGTTCCCCACAGGGTAGGCAGAGACAATCTTCTTCCCCTTGTTACGGTCCTGACATACGTCATCCGCTTCTTCCACTTTCATAAATCTTCACATGCATGCTCGTTGGTTTAGTTTGCTCAGATTTGATCGTGAAATGTTCGCCTAGATCTTCCTCTCCCGACTCTACCGTTATTTACATTTCTTTATAACAGCATAAAGTATGTTAAAACAATTGACTAAAGTTTTTATGTTTTAACATAGTAATTTAGTACAACACAAACGGCTTTTAATTTTATTTGTTTAGATGTTTGTTTTATTATTCTATATTTACTATGAAATGTCATGTCACTTTAAATGTAATGTCCGACAACTTCCCGCGTGTCTTGCAGTTATGGCAATGCATGTGTAGCAAACTAATATTATAGATTTTTTTTTATCATTGTATAGTATTGAGTCGTAGTGATGAATAAAAAACCTTTTCTCTCTTTCTTTCACTACAGGGTCATTCGCCTCTCGTTAGGCCGGGCATAGAACTTAGTTCTTCATACGCTAGTACGGGATTGGATAAGCCAAGCGTTTACCGCATAAGAGGTAGGCTTTAACTGTGCTGTACATCTTTACAATCTACAATGTGTAGTGTCAGGTACGTCTGAAAGTTCTCGCATGTTCTAGAATTGTGAAAGCGTTTGTTATTAAAGCACCTTGTTTCTCGTGTTACGTGTTTAAAATTTTATAAGAAAAAAAAAACTTAAAAGTAGCAGCCTATAAGTGGCCACTGCTGGGCAAAGGCCTCCTTCTCAAATACGAGTATCAGAGAAGGCTTAGGAGCCAGGAAGGGCCCGCCACGCTGCTCCAGTGCGGGTGCGCGGGCTTCACATATCCTCGAAATAATATTTTCATTATTTCTCAGACATACAGGTTTCCTTACGACGTTTTCCTTCACCGCCGAGCACGGGGTAAAAACAGCACTTAAAATTGCTATTAACAATTTTAGTGGTGCCGGCACCGGGGATCTAACCCAAGTCACTCGCGCTCTATGAAACTAAAGTGAGCGTCCTGACCACTATTCTGAGCATTGTTCCAGTGAAAGCGATGATGTATTCTAAGCATTACCACGCTGTACGGTCCAGCGCCCGCGTTAAATAAGCACACTCGCATACGTATGTGCGTCTGTCTGCGTGGTCCGTAAGCGGATAAGCGCGACGTTAACAATGGATGGATAAGGCATCGACTTTCCACTGTAACAATGAGCGACCAATCTACATACAAAGAGGGTGGCGACGCGGCTGCAATCACGGCTTATTATGTGAAAGGGAGAAACTTAATTAGGATAAACCCAAAAACACGGATAATCTGTGTACGGCACAATCGCACCACGGCCTTTCATTTTTGTTTAAACGATACATTTAAAAATGATTACATTATTTTGTATGCTCCGTATTCATACATGCGTATTGTTCTATACGGACCAGCTGGCAGTTAAATGTTTTGTTATTAATGTGATTCAGGTTAAAAAAAAAACAGATATATAAATATATGGACAATAAACGACAATTTCCATACATACAAAACGTTAAGACGGTAACTTTTTATCTTTCCTATTATTTGTCTCCTTTTCGACATCTCTCGATTTGGAAGAGCTCCTGACACAAGTGTAATATGACACTCAATAGATTGACCTCAATTGACCCCAGCCCCTGTAATGTACTGTAAATTTAGTCTGTTGTGAAATAAAATAGTTTTCAATTCATTTTTTTTTTTTCATTTTTATAATTCGATTAAATAAGTTTTCTCGACCGTTTACTCAATACAGGGGTGGACATAGCATAGTCGAGGCTGTCGCCAAGTGTCCGAAGCCAACGATACAAATCGTACACAAGTTTTGGAAAAGTCATTGGTATTTATATCAAAGTAACTATTTCATAGGAGACTTTCACGTAGATCGAACTCGAGTTTCCTGATCGAAAAAAAAAATAAGCTTTCATGACTTTTTACCCAATTAAAAGGGTGGTCAGAGATTTATTTTAATTGTTTCAACCCACTTTTCGACCGAGCTTATTTGGGACAACTCGAAAGGCGTGTGTAAATGGTAGAGTCGGGTGAAGAAGACCTAGGCGAACGTTTCACGATCAAATCGGAGACGTTCTGAAAAAAGGCCAGGTCGAGAGCACTCTAGACCAACGTGTATGCATGCGAAGATTGATGAAAGTGGGAGAAGCGAAAGACGTATGTCAGGACCGTAGCAAGTGGAAGAAGACTGTCTCTGCCTACCCCCTTGGGGATAAGGGGTGAATATATGTATGTATGTATGAAAGGCAGCCTAACGCCGTCTTAACATTCAGACCAATGGCTACGAATCGTACATATAAGTTTCGAAAAACTTATTGGTAAAAGTCAGAGATAGCTTACCCATTACCCATAAACGGCTAACGTGGTTTTGTGGCGAATTTGTTTGTGATAAAACAGTGAAATAAATTCATTTTACTTCGACGCACTGCTCTATGATTATGCACGAAGTGAACTGTCAGAGTGACATGCGGTTCTTACCGGATGCCCCATCTAGGACTTGAGTACATAGATCGTTGATTATGACTTTATATGCAAAATTTGTTTTTTTCGATTGTTGGTTGTAACTCTGGAATCTATTTAGTCTATGTTTCATAGTGTACGTTACATATTTTAAAATATTTTTCTGCAATTGACTATTGTACTAAGTACACGTACAACTTTTCAATTTATTTAAATTAAATTTAATGTGAATCTAGTACTTTACATTACTATAAAGTTTCACCGAGTGACAACAATCGCATAGATAGTATAAATGGAACAAATTTGTTTGTGGGTACTTCAATTTTGTTGTGTGGAAAATGTTGCGGACTGAGTCTTAAACAAATGAACGTCTAATGTCGCGTGGTGTTATGTAGTTCCGAATAGAGACATAGAATAGACTAGAACATGCAAAACTTTTCTATCGTCTCCACCACACTATACGGAATACTAGAACATCCCGCTCTCTATAATTAAACTTAAGCTATTAATAAAAAAAAAAAAATTGGTTATTTTTGTTGCACATTCACAGCGGTGAATCATAAAGGTCGGTCGGTCCGTGTTTACGGCGCGGGGGTCGTTGAACCGCGCTGTGCGGTAACCTGATGTAACTGAGTTTTGTTTTTTTTTTTTTTCGTCCGAAAACCCGTCACTAATTTAATATACAGCTGTTCGTCACGCTTCTATGCTTATTGTGTTTCTGTGTGAATTTTATGACCGCAAAAATTGCTTCGTCTCTATCGATTAGAGGCCACGATAGACGAGTGCTTAGCGGACCTGTCTGCGAATCGAGGGGACGTGAGTTCGGTCCCCTATGTGGTGGCTCGTACCATTGTATCGTTGGTTTGGACACTGAGACGGCGACAGGCTCATCACCTGCCACGTTGTCCCAAATAAACTCTGGTGAAAAAGAAAATGAAGTAAAGTGGGAGTCTGTAACCCACTGTTATCCACAGCTGGGAAAAGGCCTCCTTCTCAAATATTTGACAGGGCTTTGGAGCCGGAAAGGGCCCGATACGCTGCTCCAGTGCGGGTCGGCGGGCTTCACATATCCTCGAAATAATATTTGTATTAGGTTGTATTAGGTAGCACGTGGTAAATACAGCACTAAAAATTGCTATTCACAATATTAGTTATGCCGGCACCGGGGATCGAACCCAGGTCACTTGCGCTCTATGAACCTAAAGTGAGCGTCCAGACCACTGGGCTAACGGCTCAATACGATGTGAAATATTGTAATAAAAGTGTATATAAATATATACACATTCATACATCCGTACATATATACGTACATTTATACGTACATTGTATACAAATAAATCTGTGAATATACTATGAAAATACTTTTGTGACCCTCTTGACGTTTCCGTGACAGGCTTCACTAGCGTGAACTTGAAACCTGTCGAACGTTATCCTCAACGAAAAAATAAACGCTTTGATTTTGTCTATGAAAGTTGCTTAAAATCGCCTGTGTAAAACCATAATATATACGATATAATCGTAATACAGAAGAAACCGGCTTGCGAGAAAAAAAAACATATACTTATAATATAATCTCATGAACATAGCCATTTTGTTTATACAAGTTGTCACATGCACAGGATTATAGTGCCGGAAGTCTCCGAACAAACACACTCACACACTTCTCATCTTCCCGCTCTCGAAACGTCTAAGAGCTACGATCTGTCGTAAGTTTGTATCAAGTTATAAACACGGTAAGACACTATCTTATTCAGACACGTATATTGTCGTTCATAAATCTATTTTACACTAACATACCTTCTTCCTTTTTTAATTGGATTGGGGTGAAAAACGAGCTAACAGCCCACCTGATGCCAAGTGGCCACTGCGGCCCATGGCACACCTGCAACCACTTTCAATTCAAGAAGGTCACAGATGCGTTGTAACCCCTGAGATCTAAGATGGAATGCGTCACAGTCAATAATTATACTGACTGTCTATACCTTGCAAACCGGATCAGTTGTTCCACTGCTGAGATCGGTGGCAGATGTGGTTAAGAACTCTCTTGAAGGAAAACATCGTGAGGAAACCTGCGTGTCTAAGAAGTTTTATACATATAAGGGTCTAAAGGGGAATATACCAATACCATCCATATACCATCTCTTTCCCCAAATGCCAGTCTCACTTCCATCCGAGTTTCCCAAACCAAGAACCCGTGAGCAGCATCAGTGGTGCGAAGGTCCTACCTTGGATGCGAGCAGACCTTCTAAGAAATATACGCCGCCTTTTGCTAGCGATGTCTGGGAGATATCTTTGTTCAGCAGTGGACAAAACAGGTTGATAGTCTATCATAAGTATAAACATTCCTCATGAAATTTTCAGAAGTTATACACGAATACATAGACAAACTAAAGATTAATGATAAAAAAAACGCAATGCATTATTTTCGTAAGACGCAATCTCTTTACACCAATGTTACGAGTAGCTAATAAAACATTTACAAAAAAAAAAAAACAACACAATGTTATTCGAACGCAGTTACCCCGGACAGAGTAACATTTAATAGAAACATTTTTCTCTAAATCTTACCTCGGTAACATTAAAGAGAATACTCGTTGATTGTCGGTAGGTTACGGTCTGTCTGTGTATAGACAGTAGCTGGGTGTCGACTAGGAAGGTTACTGCGCGTTTGTCTGCGCCCTAGACGACCTACGACGTTAACTCTGAACGCCCTACGAAAAGGACGACTGGAAATGTTGCGTCACGAAAGCGAGGCGCGGTGAGCTGTTGCGCAATTGTTTTTACTTGAAGCCTTGTCATTTATTACAGTCGATACGCTTTCCAGTCTGTAATTTTAAACATGCCACGATATTCGAGTGGTCAGGGGATCCGCCTGGGTACGAGTTCGATCGCCTCAGGATGGATTTGTATCATTGGCAGGACGCTATAGACAGCAACAGACCCAAATAAGCTCCGGTGAAATGTGGGTTGAAAGTACTAAAATGTAGAAGACCTTTGACCATCCCAGTGTTGGATGTACGGTCGTTAAATTTTTTATTGTTTTTGTCTAATCGTCGTATAGCAATCAAATTGCACCTTGAACTCAACTCAGGAAAATATTCGCCAACGCCTAAAACATCAAACGATCTGAATCAACTATCTCCTCCTTATTAATCAAATCAAAACAAATGAATGCGTAGGATAAACTAAAATCACTAATTGACTTGCGAATCTATAATGGAAATCAAACAAAGTCCCATTCAATTAGCATTAGTTTTTGTAACCTATGAAGTGAATGGAGGCTTTTTGAGAGTCAATCAGAGGGTCAGTCAGAGGGTCAGTCAGAGGGTCAGTCAGAGGGTCAGTCAGAGGTTCAGCGCTATGTTTTTTCAGAAACAGACATCTACTATACAACTTGTAATGGTCAAGCGGCGGCCATAGCAGCTGCTCGAATGGGCCGGCGCGACTTCGCTGAACACCTGCGTGAAGTAGATGCATCTTGTGCTTCTGCGTTTCGTTCGGTGAGTGAGGTAGCCGGAGACTCTCTCTCCCCCAACCCCATCATCTATCCCATCCCCCAAATATCCTTAAAGGCGGACAACGCACCCGCAGCTCCTCTGGTGATGCAGATGTTCGTGGGCGACGGTAATCATTTACCATCAGGTGAACCGCTTGTTCGTTAGCGCTATACCATAAAAAATAACTTTTTCAAAACAATAAAAAGCTCATTTCTAACATTGAGTAACAAAGCGAACAGAAGCGACAGAGCGGAAAATCTGTAGGAATTAGCCAAAATCAAATATCACAGACTAATGGATAGGAACCGTGCGGTGACGGTGTAAGAATCGATAAGAAGCGATCCCCTTTCTTCCCGTGGGTGTAGTTACAAGCGACTAAGGGAAAAGCCTTAAAATCGCAATGGTTAACGACAGATGGCGGGATAACTATCACGAAAAATACCAGACCGCTTTGCATTTTTTTTTATTGTAGGGACAACCTGACAGGTGGTGAGCCTGTCGCCATCTCAGTGTCCGGGCCAAGGATACAAATCGTACGTAAGTTTCGAAAAACTCATTGGTGCGAGCTCTCCGCACAGGGGATCCAACTCGAGTCTTTTGTTTTCGATTTGGAGCCAAATATCCCTAACCAGTCAGCTATCGCGGTCTGTTGTTTAAACCAATTAACTGCAATGTCCGGACCTCTAACCACCCCAGTATTGGGCATGCGGTCGTCATAGTTTATTTATTTAAGCTTCATCCACAAAGTGGTACAATTGAGTTTGAGTCAATCTTAAGCGGGAAAATTATGTGATTTGAAAACCTTGTGTTTTTCAAAGGATAAAAAAAATATCTTTATTTACGTAAACACAATATACACATAGAATAATGAATTTTAATACAAAATGCAAACAAATATACATGTCAGGACAAACAACTAAAAATATATAAACAGAGTTTATATATTATTAATTTGTATTTGTATTATACAACAGTCATTATACGTTATTTACTAAGTCATAGCATATGCACATAAGCCAAAACCCTCACAAATATTTGAGAAGGAGGTCTGCATTGGGCACTATTATGTTTCTTTATTAAGAGGTTTAATCACCCATATGTTTATGTCGCCCCGTAAGTGACATTTATTACTTACTACCTAGAAGTTACTAGTCTATACAACAACGTCAATCTACCTCTACATCGACACGGGCGTCGGCAAAATATTATATTCCAATCGATGATTGGTCACTTACGGGCTGCTACTTTACTAAGTTATTTATAACATAATAAAACACACAAAAATACATTTAGATAGATATATTGAACGTGTCATTTTAGTAAATTATTATCGTTCGAATAGTTATTTTACTAGGACCTTATGAATTGTCTAACATTACGTTATCAGAAGTTTAATGAAGGTTTAAAATAATTAAATAACTTGCAGATTTTTATTATCATATGTTATTAACACAATATATTTTAATCGTCTTCTTTAACTGATATATGTTAAAAGTATTTGGCGTGGGTACATCAGTGATTTTGACCGCCTACGATTATAAATTGAAAACCATAAGAAGAAAGGAAATTCAAAATGGTGGACGTAAAGATTCGCACGGTAAAAGGCGATTTAAACGTTCGGTGTTTAACGCGTCCATTTAATGAAATCAAGATATAAAATGCGGGAAGCAATTTACGCGGCGCTGGTATTTCGAACGCCGCCCGCGATCTGTCGGTATGTAGTTACACGAGGAATTATGCGGTTCAATGGAGAAACATTGCCGCGGCGATAACAATCGACAGAAAAGTACAAAAAAAAAAAACTTGAAAATCATAACTTTGTTAGTAACTAGCAACCGGACGAGCCTTTGGCGCGTACTCGATGCTTGTGTATTTTATTATAGATGTTATTTCCGTCTGTACGTTTCGCGTTTGACGTATAATATTCATAGTATATTACGCCGCAAGTGCATGTGAATGTGTAGTCATTGGAAAATCAATGGATGGCTGGAAATCGTCCATTTTCGTTTCGGTGCCATCGGGTCAACAAATATTCAGTTAAAGTTGACTAACGTTTTACTGTCGACATACTTTCACTAGATTTTAAGCTCAATCAACTGACTCAAATCCAATAATTGAATTAATACCGCATTGACACTGGCAGAAAGTTAAACACTGTTCCCATATAAAGCCATGGATATATAGGATAAACGGGGATTTGCCATACCATTTCGCACTTTAAACGCTACAGCTTATAACCGGCCTGTATATTTTCGAACAGGCATTTTTTCTAAATGGTTAATCCACCATCAGTCGAACGCCTAATGAGATTTTTCAAGACTTTTCCCTAAGGCGAACTCTTACGAAACGAAAGTAGGGGCAGGTTTTCTTTCGCCGCCATTTTGTTTCATTCCGTTTGATAAATGAACTGTTTTGCTGATACTATAGCAGGAATTCGATAATAAAATCGCGATCACGCCATTTCAACTAAAAATTTTAACATTTCAATAAAAAGGCTGATTTTAATGAAGCGTCCGAGTATTAGCGATAAGAACGTGAAGTAATAATAAACGAAGCCAAATGAAATGGCATAACAACATCAGGCGTTCTATCTCCCGGAAAGTTGATAGTGGAAGCTCGTTTTTTTTTTTTTTAATGTCCTTAGAAACCGACACCAGTGTCATCGCATCGATGTTATTCCCTATACCAACATAATTAAAAAAAAAAAAATTATTATCTTCCGAATGAAAAGACAAAATACTTTTTTTTGTACCTTTATGTAAATCTAGAGCCTAATCTTATTAAACATAAAGAATAATATTTTATTTTACATTTTCGCTGAAAAATATAACCTAATTTCAATTAAAACGAAGCGTCGGTGCAAGCTGCAATAAACTCTGTAACGCCCTTATGAAATATCTTTTCGGCGGCTGTCCTTTTCACGCATCCTTTCAGTTCCTATGCGCGTCCCTCTCGCACGTACGTCATTCGAGCAGCCTTCAGTGGGCTCCATTGATTGCCGAGCCCCGGTTATTCGAAAAATATAATACATAGCTCTCCTCTACAGCCTTGTTAGTGGTTGGACATGTACAGAACGTGTGTGAGTAGAAAATTGGTGAAATTTTTATTCAAGTTGTCGTTTTAAATTAATTGTGGTGTAAATAATGTGACCACAGCGACAAATTATGAATACAATCAGTTGTCAACTGTGCAGGAGATATTATAGTGCCGTAAGCGTGTGCACAAATGTTGAGACACTCACTAGTCTCAACCCTTCCAAGTCCGATGTAACGCTTAGGTATGCGAGATGGTCGGAGGAAGCATCAGATGGAGTGTCAGAGACACGGTTCGAACACAACACCATCAGACCGGTAAACCAATAATTTCTGCAGCTGTGGATTCGAAGTCAGAATCCATCGCTCAGCAGGAAGGTATGCTAACCGGGGTCAGTGCTGACTGAAAATCAGCGTTGCGGTTAACCCCGCGGCTCTATGCTGAGTCAGCACCGTTTCATTTGACACGTCAAATGAGTCTTTCTAAAGGCTTTCTCTTAAATTATTTCTTTTTGTTTTTACATATCTATTGTTTTATCTGTATATTTCTTGTAACTTTTGTGTTGTCTAAATGAATAAATCAAATCGTATCGTATCGTAACCACTAAGCCACCAGCTACCACCGCTAACGAACCGCTAAGTCTTCTCTGACGGAGATGAAACCGGCGAAAGAAACTCCGTATGTATCTACTATTTTGTCTCAAATATACAATACGTTTTAATAACCTATTACAAGATTCTAGAAATGCCTCAGCTGGAGCGATCAACTCATTCCTATTCTATAAAGTCTGTTTAACAATTTTTTTTCAAACCTATTGATGGGAATACTGGCGCACTTGCTGGGATTTTGTTGTAAAAACTTATACATTGCACAAACAAGTCACTAACTCTATGGAGTCTAGTAACTGGCATTACTAACTTGTGTCTGTTCCTAGTATTTACATTATGAATATCACTATTCTTATTAATTTTACATATATTACGTGGTATATGGTACGTGTTAACATTTTTCATTTTATAATGTTTTAAAATTTAGACAATGTATCGTTAATTTTTCAGCACCCAATCTGCAATAATTCTACATAAAGTACTGCAGTTTTATTTGTTAGTATTAAAATTGATAAAAAGTAAACACTAGTTACTTTTATCTCAATTTTTCTGTCTAAATCTTTTTCACTCTACTTACCTTACGACTTTTTTTACGTGGTACAGCCAAGCGGCGGCTTTTGCTGCTGCTCGAATGGGCCGGCTCGACCGGATTGGTACCACGGCCTCGCAGAATACCGGCGTGAAGTAGACGCATCTTGTGCTTCAGCGTTTTGTCCGGTGAGTGAGGTAACCGGAGGCCCACTCCCCCTCCTCCCTCCAATCTCCCTAATATCTTTAAAGG
This sequence comes from Bhutanitis thaidina, assembly GCA_029286595.1. Lineage (NCBI taxonomy): Eukaryota > Metazoa > Arthropoda > Insecta > Lepidoptera > Papilionidae > Bhutanitis > Bhutanitis thaidina. The sequence continues at coordinate 15,255,587 of JAGSMS010000027.1, forward strand.
CCGGCAACGCACCTGCAGCACCTCTGGTGTTGCACATACATCATGTGGGTACGGTATTCATCACCGTAAATAATTATCAGTATCAATTAGGCGTAAATAACTAAATAGCAAGTTAGGGCAAGAATTTGTAAACATTATCTAACGATTTCTTCGATAACTGACATCATGTTGTCTAGAGCAACACCGTGTTCCCAACGAGGAATTAAATAAATATAGATCGATAAATCATACTTACCAATGCGAGGCCAATGTTTCAAGGCCAAAGCTCTAAAAAAAAAACAATAACATTAAAATAAAACAAGGCTTCAATCTCTACTTTTTAAAAACATTTTACACGGTTACAAATGTTTCCGAAAAACATTTACAACGAATTCTAATAAGATCAATCACTCACCGCGCTCCGTTTCACCCCCTAAGCTTACATCAAACATTAACCTGGTAACACGGGGGAGAAGACCTTGCCACCGCGGCTAAAAGTTCATGGCCTCCTGGGCTCCTGCAGATATATAGGTCATGGAAAATATTCCAACACTTATTTAAACACTACTCTAAAATTGTACGTGTGTTTAAATACTTTGTTGAAAGGGTTATTTATTTTGTCGGTAGATTTTGTAACAGAAGCCTTGTTTAAGAATTATATTCGTTTTACATTTTGCTTTTTATGTGAAAGGCGGCAAACGAGCAAGCGGTTCACCTGATGTTAAGTGATTACCGTCGCCCGCGTACATCTACAACACCAGATGAGCTGCAGTTGGGTGGCAGGTCTTTAAGGATATTTGGGAGTTGGTAGGGAGGATTAGGATGGAGGATGGGGAGGAGGAGCACATGATATACATGCAATATTTGATACAATTTAATTTGTACTCCATTTTTCTATTTAAGAACCACATCCATACGTGACAGTAAAGATGAGCATTATCAATCGGATTTTTAAGCATACTAAGAAAACCAACGTCAGATGCAGCAAAATGTTCAGTGGCAAATATGATTTTGCACCAATGATTCTTTCGCTTATTAAGAATAACTTAAAGAATATTTTGAGTTCAAGTAGATGCTAAGTTTAGGTGACAAAGATCCCTGAATAAATAAAGATCGTTCCGTGTATACAAAACATTGTATTTTGTATTTCACATTCATAACAAAATGACAAATACAATGGAAGTGTGTGGTGGTCTATGATTTTGAAATAAACGGTCTTTCGTAAGCTTCCACATGCTTACAGACACGATACCGAAGATCAAATACCCCCTCTATCTTTACTTGTCAGGATATTCACTATAATAACACATATTCTGTGAAAATTTCCTGGCCTATTAACGGTAGGACATTTTTTGAACGCGGTAGAACCAAGCGGCGGCTTTTGCTGCTACTCGACCGGATTGGTACCACGGCCTTGTAGAATACCTGGCAACGCACCTGCAACCCCTGTGGTGTTGCAGATGTGGGCGACGGTCGATCACTTACCATCAGATGAACCGCTTGCTCGTTTGCCGGCTCCGTACGAAATCTCTCAAAATTACTAGGTCATATCGTTACTTTAAATATAATAGAAAAAGAAAAAGAATTGTTTCTGCTTCAATTGTATCGAACAGTGATACAATACGAGTACATGGTGCTTACCCACCCATACATACATACATTGTTTCACTGTCTTTTTTTTTTATGGAAATTATGGTAAAGGGGGCAAACGTTCCAAGCGGCTCATCATGGAAAGTGATTACCGTCGCTCACGTACATCTGAACGAAGCACAGGAGCGCAGAAGTACAAGACGCCTCCACTCCTCGCCGATATTCTGCCGCGTTGGCTCTACCGCGTACAAAACTTTATCTCATTACATACTCTCCGCGTATCAATCATTGTATATGGAAGTTGATATGAAACGACCGGCGATAAGCAGCCGGGCAGTATTTTATTTTATGAAAAGCCGTAAAGAAGGAAATTATATTAACCCAGTCACACATCTCCGGTTAATGTGATATACACCGCAAGGCAGGTACGGGGCTGCGTTTGTTACTAACGAAGTTGAAAATAATTCGATTTTCACGAAAGCACACCGGGCCATGCAGTGTGGCCAGTCTGTGTTTTTACCTAAACTTTAGGGTTAACGTTTACCTTTTTTATTTTATTTATTAGGCCATCGAACAGCGTTTTATAAAACTAACTATACATCACCTGTAACAATAAACAAGGTCAAATATGTATTACACAAATATGACAAAAAATTTTGTAACGACACGAGGTTTTTTTTATGGGAAAGGGGGTTTATGAGCGAGTGGATCATCTGATGGTAAGCGATTACCGTCACCCTCGTACATCTGCAACCACTGGGAGCTGCAGGTGTGTTGCCGTTGTCTTAAGGTAATTTGGCTGATGGGAGGGATGTCGGGGAGGGGGGTAGGAGAAAGGGAATAGGCTTCCGGTTACCGCACTAATCGTACGAAACACACAGTTGCTTCTACTTCACGCCAGTAGTCTAGGAGGCCGTGGTACTACCCCGGTCGAGCCGGCCGGTATTATAATACGAACTAGGCCTTTTACCATCGTAGGCCTCATCTTCGCCTTCCATCGGGCAACATTGAGGTCAAACGCAAGCCTATTTTTCATAAAAAAATAAAACTTCTCATGCAGACTTTATCTAGAGAGGAAGAAGAAGTAATCGTTCATCGTAAAAAAGTGGGTACGTTCTTTATTCTGAAAAGAAAAGTGCGCACGTTTGATTTAAGGTATAAATTTAGATTTTGAAATTGTCGCTTTTTCTTAAGCTTATATGAATACTTTAAGTGTAAAGCCCACTTAAAGATTGTCGAGTATATGATGACTTTTCATCAGATTCGCAGGTAACGGTATTTTTCTTCACCGCCGAGCACGTGGTGAATTCAGCATTTAAAATTGGAATAAACAATTTCATTGGTGCCAGCATCGAGCATCGAACCCAGGTCACACGCGTATTACGAAACCTTGAAGCGCTCGCCCTGTCCTTGGGACTCTACGGCTCACTAACAAGTAAGTGTATTTTAATAATCTATTCTTAAGGCACATTATCTAAGTTCTAGGCGTGGGAAGACGTGACGTCTTGCATAAATTCCTAGGCGAATGCTAAATTAATACAAAATCGATACTCTTTAGCCGAGTGGTTAGAGGATCTGTCTACGAATCAGGTAGGCCTAGTACGAATCCTTATATATAGAAGGCACGATTGTGATAATGTACGATCATTATCTTTGGGGTCTGTACACCAAGATGGCATTACACTCACCACTTGTCTCGTTGGTACAAATAAAACATGGCAAGAAGTGAGTTGAAACGACTATTAATAAATATGTTTAATACGTGGTAGAGCCAAGCAATGGTCGCCTCGACCTCGCAGAATACCGGCGTGTATTAGACGCATCTTGTGGTTCTGCGTTTCGTTCGATAAGTGAGGTAACCGGAGTCCAGTCTCTCTCCTCTTCTCCCTCCTCATCCTCTCTCCCATCTCTTAAATATCCTTAAAGATCGGCAACGCACCTGCAGCACCTCCGGTGTTGCAGTTCTTTTTTTTTTATTTTAAATGTTGCACGTGTGGGACGGTAATTTAAACCTTTTACCGCCTTTTCAATAAAAAAAATATCATTTGAGTCTCTGACCGACTCATTATTGACTATACGGTCACGAGAGCTTGTTCCTTCATTTCTTTAATACCCATTTAATATTCATCCCTCAATAGCGAACACAAAGTCTTTGTTGATGGAAAATTATTGAGTACGCGCAACGGAAAATATTCTACTTCGCCGTGATAGACGGACGTCAATTATCTTTACGTATAGTGCTTGTCTAATAAATAATGAAGGCCTGAACTCGTACTCGAGTGGCAGCCACGTACAGGCAAACGCAGTGTAGGACGACCCCCCACAAGATGGAGTGACGACCTGCGCAGTGTTGCGGGAAGTCGATGGATGCAGGTGGCTCAGGACCGAGCTTCGTGGCAATCTTTGGGGGAGGCCTATGTTCAGCAGTGGACTTCTGATAGGCTGAAATGATGATGAACTCGTACAAGCCTGTTATTTCTTTTATTTTATAATTACAGTCTTCTAACACAACATGCATATCACTTTTTTGTATTTATTTCATTGGGCTGACAAACGTATTCACGGTTCATCTGACGGTAAGTGGCTGATGCAGCCCATGGACGAAGGAGGTCAAGGATACGTTGGCAAACCTGAGGACTGAGATGGATATACTGGTGGTCATTATATATATAGATGCAATTTCTGGACAAAGTTCGCCGCCTGTTATATTCTAGCTACTGTAGAGGTGGATTGTCACACTTAATTAGTTTCATTAACGAATGCAGATTGCTTATCTTAACCTTTCATCTACCTTAACCTTACCAGTCTGTAAATAGTCTACTGCAGGCCATAGGCCTTCCAATAACGAGGATTTGCCAGAAAGTGGATAGGCGACCGTAGCACCAGACACCTCGAACCTCACACGCTGCTGCCAATCGATCTGCTTATCTTTGGTCTGGTAACGGTTATCCTATCTGTCGGTGGCCTTTGCGATTTTCAAGACTTTTCCCTCAGTCGCCTCATACCACAGCCCACGGGAAGAAAGCGCGTTCTTACGCCGATAACACGCGGCAAAATATACATTGAAGGCAAAAGTTTCCAAAAGTTTTTTTTCGTAAGTTCCTGAGTATTTTACGAGGCCTTAGTGGTTAGGCTTGTTCAGCCTGCTTAGAAAGTTCGAACATCACGAAGGCATTGAAAAAGTTCAAAGGAAACACAATAGAAGCCGGAACAATGTTAATTGAAAGAAATTTAAAACGTTTCGATATTCTTATGTAATTAAAAAGTAGTAACAAAAATGATTGGCAAAAACTTTATTGGGTTTCCTACTCTGCCAAGGTGTCGTCGGGTAACTACCACCCGCTCACCTGTAGCCAGCATGATTGCGGGCTGTGTCTCCTAATGTTAGTCCTCCGGGGTGATGACGCATCGATGACCTTCTTCGATTGAAGAATTGTGTAGACCATGGCATGACAAGTGGGCTGTTAGCTCGTTTGTCATCCCAATTCATAAAAAAAAAGAACAATAGTCCAAAGCAATTCTGTACTTTTTTTTATTTAAGTTAGTTGAATTGAATATTCAATAAATATCCAGATTGTTTATATTGAAATGACATTAACGTAAGTACATTTCATGCACTCTTTTATCTATGCGCATAAAATTCAGAAAGAATTCCAAAAAAATATATATTTACCAATGCTAAATCGTTTATATACCGAATCAATACCACCACTATAATATAAAAAATTAAATGAAATTTCTTTAGGCATACCGTACCCTCGCTGGCTGCATCTCCACTTTGAATGGATATAAATGACACATTTTTTTTCAAAATGGCGCTTACGTCAAAGTCGAAGTCGAACGTGGTAGTTTGATTTATTTAGTTATTCCTTTCAGAACTGTCTTACATTTTAAATATTCCGTTTCAAGGCGACCTACATTCAGCCATGTAATTTGCCGCCGTCGCTTTAACAGAATTAGACATAGCTCTTTCCGGCGTAGACATTTTAAAGAATAATGTGATAAAATGGCGCCTGACCTAGGTATAATTGTTTAATGTTGTATATGTCCTTTAATGACTTTGGTTTCCTTGCGTAACTACTTTAATTATAAACTCGCGTAAAATTAAACATTATTGAACTACGTTTTCACTTCTGTGAGTGTTCATTATACAAATGTAAGCCCTAAGCGGTAATCGAACAAGCAACCTTCAGCTTTGCAGGGAAGGCATCAAATCCCGATCATTTTAGAAGATAGGTAACTAATTGTCTTTGGCGAATTCACGTTTGAAAATCTAAATATTTAATCATTTCAGACAGCACCACGTCTCGTTTGGCAACCGCCTGGCTTAGTGGTTAGCGTAGACTGGGATCTAACATCAGCAGAAGCCTATACAGAACTCAAAGTATACGTACGGGTCTGATTGTGTTGTGTGGCGTCTCGGGTCTCTGTCACTGCATCTTCTACCTCCGATCCTTTCGCATAAACGTCACATCGTATATGGGTGCACTATAATAACCCCTGCGCAGTGACAATAGGTTCCCATAATTATATCTTGTATTTACGCGATTACTAGACATTGAAATAAAACGCGATGAATTCCGCTTAGATTTCAATTCGATTCCTAGTGTGTGCAGCTACTCCTTGGACTTTCACGGCGTTGTATCGCTTAAAAAAATATTTACGAAGCGCCGTGTCTACCGTACCACTTACGATAATGACATTCTCATATACTGTATTATTATATAATAAATTATTTCTTGAGATTATACCCAACACTGCACGTTTGCCAAGTAACTGATGGTGAACCCACCTTGGTGAAATATCATACGATAAAATATCCCGGAAAATTAAACAATGGAAGAAAGATTTTCCATTACGTAGATATAAAAAGCTATAGTATGTTATTGGTTATAGGCTTTCAGAACAAAACTTCTAGACTGTTAAATAATTCTTAGATCACAATAATGAATAGAAAGTTTGCGTGAATAAAAATTAATACGATATATGTCATCTGTAAGTTAACCCAAAATATAATTTTTACACACTTTAACTTATTTACTTCACACGCTGCATTAAACTTGGAGTTCGGCAGCAAAATATCATGTATTTAAATGTAATGCAAAACAATTTCCTTAGCAAATATGATCTCTTTCATTATCTGATGACGAACTCTCTCTCTTTACTGTACTCTATGGACACAATTCCCTTTTCTATTCTACGGGGTATAAGCTTTCTGAACGGACTAACGAAATATAAGTATGTACTATAATTAGTAAGAGACTCTATTGTGTTACTTGCGTACGTAGTTAAGTAACTCTAACACTATCCAAATTATACGTATTGGAGTTTAGATTGGAGGGTCATTCGCCACGTAGCGCCGCTCATTGCAGTGCCCTTTACGGTTGGTGAGCCCAGATAAGGGTGTCACACAATGCGCACAACCTTCAACTCGACTTAAGAAGCTTTCGATTATCTGTGTGTCTTATTCTAAATTCCTTTATTTTGTACGAAATGTGATAGACAGTGTGAAAAGATTATTGTTTTAAATTTGGAATTTTTGAAGCAACCTGTATATACGGAAGCGTATATACAGGTGAAGCAATACATGAAAGTATCACCAATTAACTTCTTGTTACCGTGTGCTGTACAGCTATTTTGAGTCTAACAACTCCTTTCTTCATGGCACGAAAGCGAACATCCATGTGGATGTTCTAAGAGATGACAAAGATCTATAAAGCCTATGTAACAATTTTACAATCAGAGGCTGGCTTGCAGGCAACATGCAGGTTACCTTGCGATGTTTAATTTTACAACTTTATCTGCAAGAGGAAATCCTGCGGCGAGACGTATGTTCGCAAGTCTTAATTAAGAACATAATTAAGTCATTTCCTGTTTCGATTTATTGCTCCCGCTCAATATCGACTATCCGAACGTATCTTACGCCTGTATTATAAAATCAATTGATTATATGCTTCAATGACCAACAGAGAAACATATCCATGCCATCACAGTAAGTCTAGCTTCGTACCCTGCTGCAAGATTCGCAGTTATTAAGTTATTTTTCCAATAAACATGCATTAACATGGCCACGATCGCCGAATGATTAGAGGATCTGTCTCGCCGAATGATTAGAGGAAACGTAAACAATGATCAGGATAACTGTTTACGTTTAAAGTACTTTTCTTTACACATTGCATAGATCGGTATATGTACTTCGTCAATTATTTGCTCCCACATATCTATGATAAGATAATCTATTCATAATGATTTCTTACGCGAATACTACATATTCGAAATAAAAACTATAATTATACGGATTTTATACCGTTTAATTAGATTCTATAGATATAGGATCGGACCTAAAATTATTAACTACAAAGCTTGGTGGCTATGACACCAGGACGTCAAACACCTCTGTCTCCCCGTGACCACGGGATCTAAAAAATATAATTAAACGCTGTAAAATACTTAAATAATACTTTCATTCCATATCATACTATTCATATTTATCCGTCGCACAATTTTTAAAGTGAATAACCGCGACATTAAAGAACGTAGATAAACAATGACGGAGATATATCGGTTCTCGGGGAAGCCCTCCAGACCCTACGACTTTCACCCGCTATTTCGGCACGTATCGATCCCGTCCGAAACGAACTAGGACGTCGCCCGACCCAATAAACTAATGCATAAATGAACTAGATACGTTTGTTCTGATAAAATCGAACTGGGAACTTCGTCGCGGACCGGAATATCTAAAACTAATTAGATCTCGCCACATTCGTCGTGTGAACAATAATTGCTTATTCTATTTGACCTGAAATCTATTTAGTCTTGCCTAGATTTATCTTCTTATCTATAAATATAAAGGTATTTCAATGGTGTTACTGATTAACAGGCGATGCTTTGGCGTCCGGATTGATGGTATAAAATACCATAGATTAGTGATGGGGAGCGGAATCTTTGGTGCAAGGGTAGCGTTACTACCCGTATGTACATATTCACGCCTTGTTCCCAACGGCGTAGGCAGAGACAATCTTCTTCCACTTGCTACGGTCCTGACATACGACTTTCACTTCTTCCACTTTCATCAATCTTCGCATGCATACTCGTTGGGTTAGAGTGCTCTTGACCTGGTCTTTTTTCAGAACGTCTCCGATTTGATCGTGAAATGTTCGCCTAGGTCTGCCTCTCCCAACTCTACCATTTACACTCGCCTCATATATTTGTTTCGTCAACCTACTTTCATTCATCCTCTCCACATGTCCAAACCAGCTCAGCATCCCTTTCTCAATTCGTGTCACTACATCATCTTTCACGCCACAACGCTCTCTGGAAAGGCGTCAAACGAGCAAGCGGCTCACCTGATGGTAAGTGATTACCGTCGCCCACGTACATCTGCCACACCGGAGGTGCTGCAGATGCATTGCCGGCCTTTAAGGGTATTTGGGTGAAAGCAGAGAGGATGAGGAGGGGGATTGTGACGCAGAAGCACAAGATGCCTCTACTTCACGCCGGTATTCTGCGAAGCCGCGGTACCGATCCGGTCGAGACGGCCCATTCGAGCAGCAGCAATAGCCGCCGCTTGGCTCTACCACGTGTAACATCTTCTTTATCTTATCATACATATCAATTCAGCGTAGGCTTTGTGCTTGCAAAATTCGAAAAGTAGTCGGACCATTGAGCTCAAATTTATAGGTTAGGTTAGGTTATGTTCGACTCATTACTGAAAAAAGTTAAGAATTAAAAGAAAACTCAATTACTTCAGTACGCACAACAATGGTCACTGTGAAGCGTGAAAGGGTTCGGCTGCTATACCTATATAATCATTGGAGCAACTGTTGGTGATCTTTCTAACTTGCGAGACCCTGCCGCCGAAACAGCAAGGCCACCGGGCCATCGGCGTATCTACCGTTGAATATTTAGTCGGACAAACATCTTTAATGTTGATCCCGACATAACAAGTCACCGCCTTCGGTGTAGGTGTTAGCACCTTTTGCCCGCGTAAAATAAAAAAAAAAAAAACAATTAGTGCTCGTGTAAATTCTGAACGACAGGACCGATTGAGGTTTTATTCTTACAATATTCTTATTATTTCGAGATAATGGTTCACGGCTATTCTAGGATCCGATAGGTGGCGCTGTAGTCGCTTTGTTAAGAATTTCTTTGTTTATGCGCCAAAATGAAGCTGGCATGAAGGTTTTCCGATAGTCACCACGGCGGGTAGGTGGTTCGGTGAAGATAGTGAAGAAACCCGGTGGTGCTGCTCCCATCAATGTTCAGGCGAATCGGTTAGGTTAGAGAAGAACATTTAAGTTTCATTATTCATAGTTAAATAATGATCCATAGAGAGAAAATTACAAAAATCATACATTTCTTTTAATTTATCGTTTGACGCTACTCCCCAATAATACAGCGTGCTTTTTTTTTTGCAATTTAAAATATTTTTTTCATTAATGAATCAATGAGTATTTCCGCTTCACTTAGAAGTATTGGATTTGGTCATATTAGTGTGCAAGGTGCCTAAATAGAATCATATCCCAGCGAACGTCTTTTAGCATTATGTCCGCCTTTTGATCATATATTGCACTCTTATATGGTACAATAAAGGATAAATAAACAAATGTCCGATCAATGAAATAAAAATCTGAAAATCCGGTATCTCTGCCGCCATGTGTCACAGTCGCTTACGTGGCAAACATACATTGCATAGTGCAAAGAGGTTATCACATATTCGTAAAATGCCTTAGTAAAGTAGCCTGTAAGTGTCCACTGCAAAGGCCTCCTTCTCAAATACTAGTATCAGAGAGGGTTTAGGAGCCGGGAAAGGCCCGCCACGCTGCTCCAGTGCGGGTTGGCGAGCTTCACATATCCTCGAAATAATATTTTTTCTCAGACATGCAGGTTTCCTCACGATGTTTTCCTTCACCGTTGAGTACGTGGTAAATACAGCACTTAAAATTGTTAATAACAATTTTAGAGGTGCCGGCACCGGGGTTCGAACCCAGGTCACTCGCGCTCTACGACACTAAAGTGAGCGCCCTAACCACTAGGCTACCACGGCTAAATGCCTTATTATGGATATAATATATAATTCAGTTTACTTCCCGCGGTAAAGCAAATTACTCGTTACATTTAAAAGCATTCTAGAACATTATGCGGCTACCCGTGACTTTTTAATGCCCGTTCTGCGGCTCCGATTCTGACTCATGGCATTGAACGCGGCTAAGTACCAGTAATTAGGTAAAGTGGTGACGTCACACGCTGAATTTGCTCGGAAAATTTCGGTTATGTCCGACACCAATGGTACGGTTTACTGGTAATCCGATAGTTTTTCGTGATATGAATTGTTTTACGTGTCCCCTTCAACGGGGGTTATCATGTGTTACATTATTTAACAGGTTTGGGAAGGCAGATGAAACAATGCCTCGCCCTGTTATATAGAGCGGGAAGATGACAGAGTCTGTTTATTAACTGAAAGATGTCGAAGGAGTTCAGATAGGTCTCAGATACGTGTCCGCCATGGTCATGGGCTTCAGGAAGACTGCTGGGCAATGGCCTTAATATTTGAAAGAGTTTTGGAGCTGGGAAAAGTCCACGGTTTGATTATTGACACTTATTTTTGGATCCGAACTGCGAAATTACTATTCTAACTAATATTCGAAAATTCTTTGACAACCCTAATAACATCACTGTTCTTCGTGAGAATTTATAAAATTAACAAACTTTTCAATGAAACTTCTACTTTTTCACTCTGCTGTTGTTTTTATACTCGAAGTGCAAAAACACTAAACCAAACCTCTTGAAAGTTTCATAAAATGAACTGTATATTTGGAAACTTTTATCTAAGGCGGTGGAGCCAAGCGGCGGCTTTCGCTACTGTTCGAATGGGCTCGACCTGGTTGATACCCGATGGCGTGATGAGGATAGAGGCATATTGTGCTTCGTTCAGTGAGCGATGTAAGAAATTGTTTAAGAGCCTAGTTCGTAATTATCTAAGAGAATAATAGATCATTGACAATATTCGGCTTATCTATTTTTGATTTTTATTACATATTTATTTATGTATCCTTTTATATACTTGTATACGTATTTGTGTATTTTATGTTATAAATATTTATTTAATTATGTAGTTTATTTATATGTACTTATCAACTTATTATTATTGGAGTTTTTTATTTTGTTTTATTTTTTATTCTTTGTTTTCTACCTGCCAACTACCTTTCACCATAACAAGGGTTGACTGGTAGAGAATGCCACTTGGCATTAAGCCCGCCCATTGTAACCTTAAGCTTAAGGCTAACAATAAAGAATAAATAAATAAATAAATAATAAATAAATTAGCCATAAATAAAATAAAACCGTGTTTTTTTTTTAAATCAGCTGTAATAAAAACAAATTTATTGAAATATCTTTTTAAGAGTGCGACGAGAGTGCTTGCAACGAATGATAGATTGCCTCTACCAGTCCCCCCCATTATAACAAGTGTGAATATGCGTTTCAACTCCCGCACTAATTGTGGATATATTACTAGTATTGTTTTATATATATCTTTGGGGGAGGCCTATGTTCAGCAGTGGACTTCTAATAGGCTGAAATGATGATGATGATGATGATGATTGTGCAGATACTACATACGTGTATATAGTGAAAGGACTGAATAAATTTAATCGTTTTTTTTTTTAACTCAACTAAGCTTCGTTACATAGGCTGATAGGTTTTGCATTTTCATCGAGTTTCAATGAATATTAATGCCTAGTCAGCGCCATTGTATTATTGCATTAAAATTTCATGAAAATTCCTTAACACGAAATGTTAATAGCTTTACTTTTTTTAATTTCAACATCCATCGTTAGTCGATGGCAGAATAGCTTAGTGAACAGCGGTCTAACCTACAATCTACTAACGTTGAAAAAAAAATTATATTCTAGAATATTCGATTAGTACTTTGCAGATGTGACGGTTTATTGGCCAGATCGCATGCCTTATTTTCATAGTACGCGAGTGTACTAGGTTCGAATCTCGTTCGTTAAGATTGTTAATTGCGATTTTAAGTGGTGAATCTACCACGTGTTCGACGCGGAATGAAAATAAATCGTGATGATGCCTATGTAATGAAAGCGCGCACCCTGACCCCCTGCGCCATTACCGACTCAACAGTTTATTTAATTTGATCGAATGTTAACGAATATAAGTGCTGTGAACAAGACCGCGGGCGTGCTCGTTTGTCGATCACGGGACTACAGTTTTTTTTTATCAATTAATTCAATAATTCCAATAACGAGAGGAAATAAAAACAAAATGCTCGACAAGCCACACTCGTTAGCACATTTATAAGGAAGAGGCAAACGTTCGAATGCGCGGAATGTTAACAACGTTGTAGAATAAAAATGAATCGATATTTAAAAAAAAACACTCAATGAAAATGCCACAGAATTGAATGGAGATTTTAATCGGAAAAATATTGATCTCAATCAATCATCTTCAAGGCATGTTTATGCATTTTTTTATGAAAATATGGTATCGACAAATAATCAAGATGTAAAATACAAAGTTCTATGTGTTTTCTTTGTCACATCCTCTAACGGTACGGCTCTTTAACAAACTTGGCGTTGTAAGAACTTTCTAGATAAGAAAACGTATTTGAGTTGGTAATGACAAAATAATGGAAAAGGTCTTTATATTTTTTTGAGATCTTTACTAGTGAACAAATCCCTTTAAAAATAGTGGTTCCAATGCATGACATTTGAGACTTGAGGAATATTTGACGCTAACTCGAAGTGACAGTTGTGTTTTTATCGTTTTTTATTTCTTTTTTCTTTCTTAATTTATGGCTTCTGTTGATAGAGTTCTGTCAAATGTCAAGTCGGTGATGGGAGTGACAAGTAAATAACAGTTGTATTATATTTTTTTTCAAAAGTTGTATTATATTTCAGTTGTATTTTTTTATTACTTATTATTAAGATATATTATATTCCGTCCGTATATATTCAGTCATTTTCAAAAATGGAAGAGCTACGGCGTGACGGTGATGTATGCACATGTGGTTGTCTACTCATACATGTTACACGACATGCAAAAATCTTTTTAGCCTCCTATTTGCATAACATAAAACAGCTCCAAAGCAGATGTTAGGCTTCCGTAGACACAAAATTGTAAACGTATCATTTATCATATAACATACAAATAGCAGTTTTCAGTTGGACCGAGGAATTGTGTGGTCGTAAATTGGAAGGGTCGGTTATTGGTCGACCTAGGAGAATGGAAAAGGGTTGCTCGAGAATAACAAACGACTTTCCAATTTAGGTAACTATGTAGAACCTTTTCTATATAAATCTACATATATGTATACCATATAAAAAGGACTAGATGTCTTCCTGGTCGACTTCTACATCGAAAATAACTTCCGAGTACTATCGGCAATTGTCGACTGTGCAGGAGATATTATAGGGCCGTAAGTGTACGGGAAACCACAGTAGCACTTTCACGTCTTTACCTTCCCATAACCGATTTAACGCTTATACGATAAGATCGGAGGAAGGGTCGGGTGCAGTGTCGGAGATTCGTGACGCAACACAACACAACCAGATTCGAATATCAATGATTAGTATTCTGCACAAATAGGACACATGACTCGCCCGTTAGAGACGCTGTCCTCTAAGACACGTGGCTGTTAAAAGTTCCCAAAGCACCTACGCCTTTCGCGGATCGGGGTTAGTAGAGATTCCGGATTTCTATGGCACGTCTCAACATAGCCATAGAAGCTTTCTCAATTAGGGTTGCCAAAATTTTACAAACCTGATTATAGTAATTTATTACGAACTTCATGGCAGGATTGCTCTTAGTCACCTCTTACAAAACCTAAGAAGTACAGGACGTTCACTATCTCACGGCAATGCAGCGTTTTTTTTCTTAAAGAATTAAGTCTTATTTTTATAAGTCTAAAGCATAACCATGTAAGATGTATATTGATACCGATCTAATCTATAACCTTAATATTACACTAATATTATACTACTAAATATTCTTTGCTGTGAGACTACAACATATATTCAAGCAACCAGCGGCAGTAAAACGTAGGTAATGTTGGATGTCATAAATTTTAATTATTCAGTATGTCAAAAGGTCATTGAGGAAACTTAATATGCATGTAAGTATAGTATAATACGCACATAAGTAGAATATATAATTAGTACCGAAAAGCGTTTTCTAATTTATATAAGCCTTGTTCATCGAATGATTTCTTGTATTTACGCGAAAACTAGACATTTGTAATGAAACTATTATTTACGGATATTGATACGGATATTTTTCTATTTTTCCGACGTTTCGAGTGCTTTACAGCAGCCGCGGTCACTGACGTCAGAGGTGTTAGACGACAAATGGCATGGTTAAGGTACCCCGCCTTCAACTTTTAATTATTACTTTTGGTCCGATCTACGCAGAATGTGCTTACAGTATCTGGAGGTCGTGCAGTAGTATGCTTGGGTTTAGATTTAATTTTGTTTATTACTTGATCTTGAGCCGGTGGTAGCATCCGGCCAACTCTATTGAAGTTAGGATGTTTTTTGATTTCAATAGCCTCGCGAATCATCCTTGACAGAAATCGAAGTTCTTTTGAGAGAATTTGTAGTCTATCAAATCTGATACAATGGTTGGAGCGATCTAGAATAAGGAAAATAAAAACTAATATTAAACGCTATAAAATCTGTAAATAATAGTTAAATTCTAATAAGTCTTGTTGCTTATTACTTCGTAAAAGTCTTTACGATTATGAAGACCTTGGTTTTAGTAACCCTTGAAATAAACCATTACTTACTTCCGAAAAACAGTCTCTCATGTTAACTTTAAATGCTCTATTTGTATAAAGAAATACAAAATAACTTAACTAACGTGATACTATTTATGATCTCTTTTGTGTCATGTCTGCATTCAGATATGTATACTCTCGGACCCGTAACATTTATATAGGCCATATAAATAAACATTACCTGCGGAAATCGAACCCGCACGTTATATCTCTTAGCCACTGCGCGAACAGAGCTGTAATAACTTAACAGCGCTAAAGTGTTGGTGGGTTGGTACGTTTGCGGACTTCGAATGCTTAAGTAATATTATTTATTTCTCAGACATGCAGATTTCCGCATAATGTTTATGAAATTTATTGTAAGTAACTTTTTCTCCAAATGTTAAGCGCGCCTGCACGCGGTGCGTTCTGGTAACAAACAGACGAGGCATGGGCGATTGACTGACAGCAAAACTTCATAGGATTGTACGTTAGACTATAGTGGCGCTTTTGTTTTGCACGCAAAAAAAGTCACCCATCCTGTAGGATTTTGTGTCGTGCAGTCGTTTTACAGATTGCACATGAAAAACTCAATAAATCAGTAAGCCAGTATACACAGTATACAAATACATACATCGCCTGGGAATTAAGCCTCCGACCCGTTGCGCCTAAGTCAAACATTTAGCTACTGCGCCTATAGATCCGACGATTTTTTTTATATTTATGGTGTGCGTATATATAAAAGTTTACGTGAAAAAATGGTTTGCCAGTAAAGGAGCCATATCTTTACAGTCTTATCAATAACGACCATTTTTTTTATCTATGCCGTAATTTAATACTTTTACGCGGGAAACACAAATAGATAACTTTTTTTTACTTCGAAACACTTTTTTAATTCGAAATCAGTAAAAGCATTTACTTTGTCACCGCCAAGCTTACGTGAAATTTTATTGCACATTACATAAAAAATTATTATTCAACGGAAAGAATGAAAAATATTTTGTTATTTCGTTCGTTGCATACTTTACCAATAAACTTATTGTGCGGTGTACCGCTGGTGTAATTAAAAATTCTGCACTAATCACTCTCCGATAAGAAAAGTTTTGCGCGTAGTTTTAGTTTATTACAGCAAATGGTAACTGAAATTATTTTTTCGCTTAATTATATCGAAGCGCTGTAATTGTGTGACCTAATTACCTCTTTCAGAAATATATAAAATAAAACATAAGATAAAAACATATCAAGAACAAGGTATTTGATATTGGAGACGTAGTAGCATATTTCTGTACACATATTTATCAAATTTCTTTGGAGTTTCATGCATGCAAAATTTAATGCCCCGCCGTCCTACGAACAGACGAAATATAAATTACTTACTTGCCGAATAGAGGGTGCCAGAGATGGAAAGACGATGGATCGTGTGGGTGAGGCGGCAGATGCGGTGGCGGCTCGCCCAGCGGCGTCGTACTCCCGACTTCAGGCTCCTCTCTCCTCCGGCCCAAAGCAGACGGTGTGTTGGACGCCCTCCTTGCAGAGGGCACACCCGAGGCCGCGGCGGCGGTCGGCTCCAGAAGGTTCTGCAGTGATTTCACACTAATACGCGGCCGCGGAGATTCCTGTGAGCTCGTGGCGCTTCTCGGATAACTTTGCGCCTCCGATTGTTTTATGGACTGCAAGTAATTGTTGTTCGGGTAGTAAGGCGACGACGGACTCTTCTGCGGCCCGGTCCTCGGCGATCTTTGACTTCCGGCCATCGCGGGATTGAAGTACGGTATTTGTAGACCCGGCAGCGGTAGATTGGGTCGAATGTTAGGACCCATGCCCTGGTACATGCCCTGGAGGAACGGATTGTGAGGTATGGAGCGCTGGTTATTGTAGTTGTGTGCGATTGGACTCGTCCGGGCGGCTGAATGAGTTTTGTTTTGATGGTTTTTCGTCGAGTGTACGTACGGATTCTGGACGTCACTGGATTTCGAGAGTTCCTTCATTTGTGTTTCTAGAGGTTTCGATCTGTGAGGGACAGAGGAGTTGGCTTGATTCATGGCTTCCTGCCACATCGCGTATTGTAACCGATTGTCGTAGTCCATTTGAGGCATCATAGGAAAATTAGCCGGCCCCATGAATCGCGCCGATGGGTTAAACATTTGCGAAAGATCGGTGTAATTGGGGCCGTTGTATCCGGATGAGTTTAAAGCTTTCAGGAAGTCCATGTTCTGCGAGCAAGCCGCCATTGCCTCCAGCTGGCTTAAGTAAGGCAGCCACAGCATTTGATTGAGAGCCGCGGATGTCGCGGCGTCTATATCGCCGGCCAAGGCGTCCATCGATGGTATCGGTTTAGGATGATTTGTTTGATCCGGTTGCGGCGTATTAGATTTCTCCGCGCTCGAACTGTTAACGTTTGCTGAACCCTTGGTCGTTGTTGGTTTCATTTCCTTTGCCTTCGGCGATGCTAGCTTCTTTTGATCGTTTTCTAAGATCGTCTCCAGTTGCGACAACGATACCACGATTATGTCCGGGTCTTGTAGAATGGCCGGAAACGCGAAGGCTTCGGGTAATCTTAGTTCAGGCCTTTGTATTAGCAGCGCTGGTATTTCTCTACCAGGAGCGGCAAGGATAGCATTGAGCTTATCTTTGGGCACTAACAACGGATCTGGTATGTTGAAGTCGGGATTCGTCTTCAAAATGTGTAACTGTTGTAACGGCGATGTGTCGTCGATCGATTTGTGGACAGCCCTATCGGATTTCTTCGCTTTAGCATCGGACATCTGTTCTTCACTGCATTTATTAAATACCTTCGTTATCTTGGCTAAATCCTCATTGGATTCTCTTTTTATCTTCTTCTCCTGGGGCTCACCAAATTCCTTGTTCAACTTCCTGATGTCATCGGAGCAGCTGGAGACGGTGGGGCTGGCTGATTTTCTATGTTTGCCTAAATTTAACGGCTCGCATTGCTGTTTAGTGATCGTCACCTCCGAAGTGTACATTTTCGGCGATGGCGACGATAGGAGAGTTTCCAAATATAGCGTGTGTTTGCTTTTAGTCAAGGGCATTGTGAATATTTCCGGTGACGAGGGTACGGCGGGTATTCCGCTCGGCTGTGGCGATTGCATTGCATCGGACTCTCTCGACGGCGCACGCGGTACGTCTGTCCTTCTCGGCGACGCATGCGGAGTGGGTAACCTCCTATGAACACTTAAATCTTTCGGCTGCTCATCACTTTTCTCTGACATGTTATCGTCCAGCGTGTTCGTGGTCACAGCATCACTGGCTACCATAACGGCAGCGCTCAGTTTTTTGTCGACGTTCTTTATGCTCAAATCCGTGGGCATCATTTCCTCGTTGCTTGATATTTCGTCCAGTTCCTTGTCGAACTCATTGGCGTTAACTTCCGGCGCCGACGCCTCTTCGTTGCTTGATTGGTCGTCCGTTACGCTTTTCTCCTCGGTTCGCTCATTGATATCCGACTCGATGTCGTTGCTCGGCAACTCACCCGCCGCACTCGCCTCGCTGTGATCGTGATGTAAACGCTGGTGGTGCTCTTCAAAGTTTTTTCCTATGTAAGTCTCATTAGTATCAGGTACGGGTTCAATGTACATCGCTTCTGTTGTAGCGATGTCATTTTCTAGCCTCTTCTCGGCGCTCTGCTCAAACCCTATATGGTTCGCTTCATTCGATTCCTGCAGGTCGGTGCTAGCGCTAACTGCTTCCATAGAGCATTCTGTGGGCTCCTCGGTGTTGAACACCTCGTTTGACATGAACGTTTGCTCGACGGCCTGCCGATGTTCGGGTGGGTGTATGTGATCGCCTATGTGGTGCAGATGCAGTAAGCCTTGCGCCGCGGTGATGCTGCTACGGCCGGGCGATTCCAGCGACTGTTCGAGCCTATCGATGATGTCGGCAACCGGTGCACCACCGAGCAACATGTCCTCCTCCTCATCGACATAATCACCAGTGCCGTGTACTAGATGCGCCAGTTTATCGAGCGCCTGCCCGAGGATCTGGTTGTCCTCGCAGCCCTTCTCGACGAGCGACTCGAGTAGCGCCTCGTCGTGGGGCCCGCCGAGCTCCGGCAGGTAGTGCGCCTCGCTGATAGTCTCGAACAGGTCCTTATGTGCGACTATGTCGCTATGGAACGCGTCATCGGTGCGCTCGCCCGGAGCCGGTGCCTTGCGCTCGTAAAACATTTCGTCGGGCGGCTTCGGCTCGCCTAGCTCGAACGACATTACGTCGCGCGCCACCTCCTCGGAGGGCAAAAATCCGTCGAGTTCGAGCAGACGCTCCTCGCGTTGCTGATTAAACTCCAGCTCGGCAACCGCAAGGAGGTTGTCCAGTGCCGTAGGCGGCGGAGCTGCGCGCGGCACCGCGATCGTGTGCGAGGGGATGTGCGACTCCAGGTCGGGGGCCAGCTGCCACGGCGCGGCGGCGGGCGGTGAGCGGGCGCGCCGGCGCGTGCGTGCGTAACGTCGGCGTCCGCGCCGCTCTCGGCGTTCTCGCGGCGGCGGCGGCGGCGGCGGCGGTGGCGGCGGGACACGGATCGAGTTGTAGATCTCGGTGCGCGGGATCACACGCCAGCCGGCGGCGGTTCGCGCTATACGGATGCGGTTCCGTGGGTCGTAGTCCTCACAGCGGACCTCCTGCACGGTGCCGTCGAGTTGGCGCGCCCAGAGGAAGACGGGTCGCAGGCGCGGGACGGGCGCGGCGCGCGAGTTCGGGACGTCGGCGGCGCTGGCGCTGTGGTTGCGCGCGCGGCGCGTCGCCGAGGGGCGGGGGACGCGGTGCGACGGGACGCTGCGGCTGCGCGCAACATTGAGGCGGGCGAGGCGGGCGGCGCGAGGCTCGCCGCCGCCGCCGGGCGCCCGCGGAGACACTCCGGCCGACACACGACCACTCTCAGTCGACGACCGCGCGGACGCGGCCCCGAGGCGGACTGGCGGCCGGCGGCTCGCCCCGCCCCGCGCCCACCCCCGCGCCACCCCGCCGCGCCCCGCCCAGCATCGATCCGCGCCGCCCGCTGCACGCCGCCGCCTGCACCCGCATGTAAACACCGCGCCCGCGCCCCGCGCGCCGCCGCTCCGTGTCCTCGTTAATCTTAAATCCATATCTGTGCGCCGCGGCACGCCCCCGACAGCGAACGCGAGCCCGGCCGAGAGACGTGGCTTCCATTCCCATTCGCGAACTAACAGGACGATAGCGAATTTTGTAACCACGCGCCGTAACACCCCTTCCAAATCATGTTCCTCCAGTCGTAGAGACTGCGATCGCGGAATGTTTATACATTCCCGGAAGTCGTGTGCACAGAACACAGACACGATGACGGATACCCCCGAGGCCGCAGCAGGGCCACGCGCCCCCCGTCTGCGCTGTGCGCTCCAGCACACATCGCGCACTAATAACGCGTATCGCAATGCACACTTTAGCGGATCCCGATTAAGTAACGAAAACAGAACAAAACAACCATAAATATACTGTTGGAAGGGGCTGCTTATTCGTACTAATAATTATAAATCACCTACGCCAAAAACAGGTGCATAAAGTAAGATGTAATTTTTATTTATCAAAAATTCGCATAAAGCCTTAAAACTTGTATTTCCGGATTTGTAATACTTTCACCGAGGAGGAATAAATTGTGTTTAACTTTACAAATGTTTTTAATGTAGGGACCAACAACTTATTGAAAGAAATCAATAAATTTGAAAACTGCCTCTTTTGAAATTACCGAGCGTGTTTGTCTCAGTGATTTCATTCAATTATTATAGATGGCGCTATTACAAATTTTCTTCTGTCTATCAGCCTATTTGTCCGCGGCTGAACACAGCACTCTCCAAGTAACCACTGGCAAAAGCATTAAATTTTTTGAAAGGGCATACTAACCTTGCAGGGCATGCTGGTTGGGAAGCGCCCTTGCCCCCACAGGTCTGTTGAATTTGAGTTCAGTAATTTCGGGTGGCTACTCCATCATCATTTGGTCCTCGAGTCTCGCTTGTTGACCAGCAGGTTACACCCCGTGCATGTGAGGTCGGCATTTAGAGAAAGCGATGGCACCTAAAGTTCCAAAGTACGTATACGACTCTTAATCTGAAGTAGTAGCCTGTAAGTGCCCACTGCTGAGCATAGGCCTCCTTCTCTGATATATCTGAGAGGGTGTAGGAGCTGGGAATGGCACGCCACGCTGCTCCATTGCGAGTTGGCGGGCGTCACATACGACTTTATACATAATTTATTTAAAAATAGCGTAATACTACATATATTTCCAAGTTAAGTTATTAGTGACTGAAATAACTTAGTCGTTACTTTCACGAGATGGCGCTATTTTTCTGAACGATAACTTAAATCACTTATACCCAGCACACATTAAATCATTGCATTATTCTGACAAAAAAGGGATATTTAATGTGTTATTAAATTATAGGGGATACATTTACAAAGGGTATGAGGAACAATACGCCCGGTTTTCTTCAAATAGATACAGTCTCCTGCTGCACGTGGTGCACTCTAGTGGCTAACAAACGAAACTCTTGCGTTTTACGACTGTCGGGTTTATGGGATTACGTACCAAATGAATCACCTTTTTATGTTAGTAAAAAAGCCGTAATGTACCCACATGTGGGCAAAGGCAAGATCAAACTGCATTTATCAATTAGTTGATACACTATTAACATTATAATTCCACCTTACATTATTTAATTTCACTTTTCATAGAAAAACTTCTGTGGTATGGTAGAATCAATGTATTTCGATGTCTTAAAAGTACCAGTGTGTGATATTAAGCATGTGAAAAAAGGTACAAAATTTTCTTGACGAATTTTCAAAAATTTGGGATGCACTGGGAGGTCTGGGTTAAAATTTTTAATTTAATCTTGTAAAGTAACTCTTTTTGTGAGAAATTGATTGATTGGCCAGTATTTCTATACATTTCTACTGGATAACAAATAACTTATGAGCAACAAATCGGCAACAATTATTTTACGTGGTAGAGCCAAGCGGCGGCTTTTGCTGTTGCTCGAAAGGGCCGGCTCCTCCGGGTTGGTACCGCGGCCTCGCAGAATACCGGCGTGTAGTAGAGGCATCTTATACTTCTGCGTTTCGTTCGGCGAGCAAGGTAACCGGAGGCCCTATTCCCCTCCTCCCCCATACCCATTTAAAAAAATCTTCACGTAATTGTTGAGAAATATTTTTTTTTTGCAGAGCGGATAAGCCTCAAGTGTCCATAGGTGGCCTATTAGCAGACTGTTAGCTCCTTCGTCACACTGTAATTATTAAAAACAATCATCGAGACGTTTTTGACAAACGAAAAGAATCCACTGTGCTGCTCCAGTTAGCGCAGGCGGTGTTTCTCTTTGTTATACTCTAACATGCATGAAAGTCACACATACACACGCAAACATCTATACTTCGGATACTTAAGATGTGTTACTACGATGTTGATAAGTCCGAAAAATAACTTTTTTTTTTGGTTAAAATCTATTCTTCATTTTAATAAAGGCCCACCGACAGCATAAAGTAGAAAATGTACTAGCATTCTGTAAGTGCCCACCGCTGGGCAAGAGCCTCCTTCTCAAATATATGAGAGTGTTTTGGAGCCGGGAAGGGCCCGCCACGCTGAACTAGTGCAGGTTGTCGGGCTTCACATATCCTCGAATTATTTCTCAGACATGCAGGTTTCCTCACGACGTTGTACTTCACCGCCGAGCAATATACCGATAAATAGAGCACATAAAATTGCTAATTAACAATTTTAGTGGTCCCGGCACCGGGGATCGGGCCCGGGTCAATCGCGCTATGTGAAACTAAAGCGAGCACCCTGACCATCAGGCTACCACGGCACTAGACCAAAGTCTTTCTTTTTTTTTACAACTTCTAAACTCCCTAAGTGGATTACAATTCGGTATTGTATTCTACTACCACTTAGAACATCTCATTAGCAAGGTTTACGTGTATGACGCATCCTGGAAGGAATAGAATGTGGATTTTCTTCATTACTCATCACTATGGGCGTTTTCAGGATCCTTCCCGGCAATAACATTAATATTCAATAAAGCGAAATAGGCATACCTACTAAATATTATTTTAAACTAATTGGAGCTTTTTCAAACGGCGCGGCAAGAGGCCGCGTCCGGGCGCACCGGGGCTGCTAAAAATATTACCTAAACTTATGGTTGTCGCTTTTCGCACATATTTATTTAAAAAGAAATCCTCTTTGTGTATAACATATGTAGTTTATGCCAATATACAATTTAACAGGCTGATTTTCCTTATATTACACGACAAATAATATACCCGCTCAATCTATGTCAAATAATTTTATTTAATCTTTTTAATTTATCTATTAGAATCTGAAAGGTGTAATGTAATTTAAAAGCAATGTTGCAGCCTGTAAATGTCCCACTGCTGGGGGAGTCTCTTCTCAATATTTTTGAGGTTTTGAATTCTTAACCCGATACTCTGCTCTAGTGCAGACGGACTCCACATATCTTCTAAATGTATCGTTTATTATTTCTCAGACACGCTAGTTTCATAAAATGTTTACCCTTACCACTGGTGCATGCCTGGGCATGTGGTAAGATTAGTACTTAATTTTAATACCAGCAACACTAAAATTGTTTATTTAAATTTTAATGACCAATTTTAGTGCCGCTGGCGTTCAAATTCAGGTCACTCTCATACAATGAAATTAAAGCGAGTATCCTGACCCCTGAGCCCTATGCTAAGATAAGGTATCTTGATTGTTCTCTCTAACTAATAATATAATATCATAAACAATTAACAAATCATTTCTTACTTTACTGATCAATGTTAACAAAAAAAAATAAAAAAAACTACTATTATAATAACCATAAACAATACTCAAATTAGGAGTGTCTTATTTATTTAACATCTTTCTTTCTACGTGTCTTTGGTTACCTATGCATCTTCATTTTCATTATGTCTAAGTAAGAAGTTATCTCACAATTTCTTCTTCAGAGCATTGACTTTGTACACGTGTATGGTGTTCAATAAGTAAAATGAGCCGAATACAACAACAGTAACGGTGCCCGTAGCCACCATGTAATAATGATCCGTATTGCCAACGGGTACGTCCCAAATTAGCGTGTCGGTCAGCTGAAACAATAAAAATTGCAAATTGACTGATTGCAGATATCCAAAAGCAGATTCTTTGGGTGAAACCCGAATGTTGTAGATACAGGCTCTTGTAAATTAGATTAAAAGTAAAGTAAAGGGCAAAGGCCTCGTCACAAAATGTATTTTGAGAGATATTGGAACCGAGAAGGGTCCGCCACGCTGCTCCAGTGCGGGTTAGCGTAATTATATTTTTTTTTCATTGCTCAAATAACATTAATATTCAAAATGAACAAAAGAAAGTCATACCACTGTATAAGGCAGCTCCTCCCACTTGCACCTAGGCCCGCACACCTGCAGTCTCTCATCTGGACAGTGGAGAAACAACGTCGGTGGTGCAATCTCATTTCTCGCAGTTCTGCAACAGCCGATGCCGATAACTGTCAATGTTTTATTTAGTCTTACACTGCATCCTTCTTTTTTGTGTACGCTGTTACTCTACCGGCGTAGTACCACGGCCTCGCCGAATAACGGCCTGAATTCCACCCCTCTCCACTACTTTCCTCTTTCCCTCCTCCTTGCCCCCTCCTAAAACATCCTTAAAGGCCGGCAACGCACATGCAGCTCCTCTGGTGTTGCAGATGAACGTGGGCTTCTGTAATCGCTTTCCATCAGGTGAGCCGCAAGCTCATTTGCCCCCTTTTCCATAACTAAAATAAAATAAGAAAATCCTTAATTTCAATGGATCTTATACTAGCCTTTAAAAGCTAACTGAACACAGTCTTCTTCAAATGGGTGGATTAACTATAAGCGTCACGCATGGAGGGCCGAATTGGCAATTGTTCTATTTTTTTAACACAGCGGCTGTCTTATTTTTTATAGACATTGGACTGACAAACCAGTTAACATACCACCTGATGGTAAGTGGCTCCTGCAGCCCATAGACTGCAAACAATTTTTATCAAAGACAGACAGATGGGTTGTCGGACTTAGATAGAATAATTATACTGACTCTCTGTACCTTTCAAAATGAAACAACAGTGGTTGCACAGCTGATTAGCAGCCGGGTAAGAGGGTGATACATACCCGGACTGGCACAAAATTACTCCCACCATCTAGTAAGAAAATATATCATCGATCTGTGATGGTTATTCAGGCATCTGACCACAGAACAATAATAATGTCTGTTGAGGGCATCTGACAGTGACAACTCATCCCTTAAGACCAGGCAGAGATTATATAAATCACCATATAAAGTAATTAAAACTGTATTATAGTTATTGTTTCTTAACTCTTTTATGTCAAAATATTTCATTTATTAAATATTCAGTTTCATCTTTAAGGCAATGTAAAGGCTTCGATAAATACATTGTTAAGGCAATTTATCAATGTATTTATCAACTTCAACCACCGTCCAGTGCCTCATATATTAACTACAGAATATTAGGTGCGTTCATTACCTTGTTAGATAATAAGGTAAACTAAAGTGTCTGCCTGTCCACACATTTCTTTAATTGCTACAAAGCATAACTAACACTATAAAGGACATAGCATTAATTCATCTAAAACTATTTATTAAATTTAAAATTAAGAATTCATAACTTTGGTGGTGCAACAGGGGTATACTTTAGCTTTTGCTCCAAATGTCAACCAAATGGTCGCGTCTTGCGTCGACGCTTTCATGGATAGGGTTATGACCAACAGTGGGCGTTTACAGGCTTTTGAAGGAAATAAGTAAACAATCTCTACAATATAGAAATTATATATATCTAAAAGAAAGTCTTACCCCCCACCAGCAACAGCTTTATGATATCGAGCATGAACTGGCAACCATAGATTGATTTTGCCACCTATAACTTTTCCTGTAACATACACACTGTAGGGGCTGGACTCTTGTGCAGTTAGTTCGATATTTACGCGATTCTTAGCTGTAGCGTTTAACTGAAATATCAATTCAAATAACATTAAGATGTTCAATAAATAAATAAAAATAGCTGTTAATCATAGTTTGAATAGGGATAAATGTAGCTGTATTAACATCAGTGTTATTTGTTACATCTTCTGCAGCTCATCTCATCTCAGCCCACCCCTGCCCATAGGGACAGGAATGTAAGATATTTAAAGAAAAAGTAATAGTTATTAAAAAAAAATTAGTATATTAAGTAACCCTGCAAATGCTTCATCGCTGGGGTAATGTTTTCTCTCATTTATTTTGAGCGTTTTGGAGCCAAAAAGTGTCTGCTATGCTGCAGCAGTGTAGGTTGTGAGACTTAACATCTCCCCGATTAAAAAAATATTCCTTTGATATGTAGGTTTTTTCTTAATGTTGCAAAATCGACCATTTTAGTGTTACCAGTCTTGACAATTGTACTCAGGAGACTCTTTTAGAATGTAACCAAAACTGAAACCCCACCCTGAGCTACTATGTAATTTTAAATTGAATACTAGATAAGAAAATTGTAGAGACCGAGATTAATTAATTTATGAGAGAAATCTCGCTATGATCGGCAACTCCTTTCCAAAACTGGGTTCCAGAAGATCCTCTCATTGTGAGAGGCATATGGCCGGTGGTGGACTATAGGGAGGCCTATGAAAGGTAATTTCTAAAACATACATGTTATTAGATGTGGTTCTCCTTGTAGATAACAAATAAATGAAAATACTTTTATTGTAGAACACATAAAAAAGACAGAAAACTTTAAAAGAACAAATTAAGCAGAAGGTTCAATTTGACTTTGTTGTTTACAACTGCAAAGAAACAAAACTACAGATACAAGGCAGGTGGTGCAATATTAATAACATACATTAAAAATCTATATATACAAATTGATATTGCACTAACAAGAGATGGGGAATTTAAACAAAAGTACTATTACATGTGGTAGAGCCAAGCAGCGGCTTTTGCTGCTGCTCGTATGGGCCGGCTAGACCGGATTGGTACCACGGCCTCGCAGAATACCGGCGTGAAGTAGAGGCATCTTGTGCTTCTGCGTTTCATTCGGTGAGTGAGGTACCCAGAGGCCCACACTATCACTTCCCATCCCCCTCCTCATCCTCCCTCTCATCTCCCTAATATCCTTAAAGGCCGGCAACACACCTGCAGCACCTCTGGTGTTGGTGATGAACGTGGGCGACGGTAATCACTTACCATCAGGTGAACCGCTTGCTTGTTTGCCGCCTTTTCCATAAAAAAAAAAATTAACCTTCCTGGCCGATTTTGACCATGGCAACGCATTCCTAGTAATATTAGCAGTTGTCAACTTCACATCACTTTAAAATTACAGTGCTATAAGATGATGTGCAAACACAGAGGCACTTATTCATCTTTGCCTTCCCATATCCCATGTAATGCTTATGCAATAATATTAGAGGAGGGGTCGAATGCAGTGTCAGAGACATGGTACAAACACATTTCAACCGTATCTGAAAACCAATAATGTCAAGCAGGTTGGTGAGTGCAGGGCCGGTATCCTCGCACTTTAGATGTTTTTTATCACAATGTAATAATAATTTCTGAGACAAGCAGCAGACGGCAATTAACAGAAGTGTATTTCACTAAAATCTCCACTCTTCCTCATCAATCTCTTAGTGCTCACAGAATAAGATTTGGTGATAAATTCTCTTATACAACCTCCACATGGCAAAGCCATGATCCAAATGGCATTTAGTGTTGATAGATATAGTTGATTGTCCATATGTAATTTATGTCTGCTTATGTTTAATGTGGAGACAATGTTTTCATATCATAAAAATAAATCAATTAAAGTGTACACATTGCACACATTTATTTAATTGTTGGCTTAAATATGAACAAAGCTGTCCTCCTGTTTATTGTCCTTTAGATGATATTGACAGCAATCTTTTTATTAGTGTATCAAGTTGTTAACAACGTGCTTAAGCACTACTGAATAACTAAATAACACACCTTACTGTTTCGCCTTAAGTCACCCAATTCATCAGGGCTAGAAAATACACCAGCTGGCAACACTTGTTCCAAACCAATCAGACAATCTTCATACAGCCATTTTCCATCATCAGTTTCAAATAGAATACCATAGGTGAGGTTTCTGTAACATTTAAACGCCATATCAAAAATGTAAGAAGTTATACTTCTTTAACATAACAAAACAGAAATAACTAAACATTTTATCCAGTAAAAGAGCACTGGATAAAATGTTTAGTTCTGGATAAAATGTTTTAAACAAAGATGTTTGCGAAAAAAACACATTAAATGCAATTAATAACGGTTTAATTAAGTAAATTATCATTCAACACTATGTATAATTTAATACACATGCATATTTATGTATGAGTATATTTTTTATCTCCACTGATATAAAACACGTGGTGTAGATTCATTTATATTTAAATATATAGTTATCAGTTCTCACGAAAACTTCTTCTCTTCTCACTTCATGGTGTCGCTTTTAGGTGTCGGTGTGCGCTCACATCGTAAAAATTCAATCTCATTCATCCTAATTTTGCCAAACGCGCCTAAAGTATAACTTCACAAATATACAAATACACATATTACTGAATGTGACTTTTCATTCAACCAAAAGTAGTTTGCAGTATTATAACAATGTAGACAAATATCAATTACCTATGAAATCCCTCATTTAGCAGAGTTTGTTTCAAACGTACGTTAAAATTGCAAATATTTGTACATAAACCACCTCCAGTAAAAAACATAAACGTTGCTCCCAAAACCAATTGGTAATTTTTGGAATTTATTTTAGATCCGATCATTCTTAGTCGATTGTAATATCTAATTTTAATACAATTTTCGAATTTAAATAAGATAGAATACAGATACTATTTACATTAAATAAACACAAAGTAAGAAACACATTCAAGAACACAAATCCATAACAAACATGATGCATCTGCAATTGACATTGATGAGTTAGTCTACGAAGTACTTTTTTTCTTTTTTTTTTTCTTTAAATGGTAACCTAATGATTACTGCCAACGTCCAGTCATTAAAATAATTAACGAAAAAATCTGTTATTCTGATTATAAGCCGAAATCATAATAACTATGATCTAATGAATTAATATGAAACTAATTGTACTAAAAATGTAAAATATATTTAAATAAATAAAGAAAGAAAAAAAAATTGTCTAACTACTCTATTAAAAATATTGGATAGTACCAGGTCATACTACAGATAATGAACTAAATATCATAACTTAATGTTATTTGTATCTAAATATTCTACAAGACAGTTAAAAACATTTTTACTATCTTCGGAAACAAATAAAAGAGAGCATATTTCTATAGGAAGAGGTATTTTAAGTTTTATTAAAGAGTTATATAGTGAGGTATGATCATATAAAGGACACGAGAAGAAAATATGATTAATGTTGCCAATGTCTAATCCACATTCACATATTGAAGAATCTTTAATATGAAGCCTAGCAAGATGAACTGAATTACAGCAGGGACCCAAGCGCATTCTACATATAATTGATGTATATTTCTTATAAAAGGTTAATTTATGAAACCAAGGCTTATTAGGAATATTGGGTTGAATTTGGGTATAGTGAAAGCCTTTCGTCATTTTGGTTTGGTTCCAATACTTAGTCCACCTATCTCTACATAACGATTTCGATGTCGTTATAAGGTCATAGCAATAATTTTTAAAAAGAAAAGTATCGCCACAGACTATAGCTTGTTTAGCAAGTTTATCCGCATATTAATTACCAGATATTCCAACATGACTCGGAATCCAAATAAAGGAAATGTTAACATTTTGAAATTTGAATAGGAATAAAAGTTTCTTTATTTCAAATATCAAAGGATTGCGTGTGATACCATAGAAAGGGTTGTGAACTAATGCCTGTAAAGAACTAAGAGAATTGGTAAATATAACGCTAGTTTTGAATTTAAAAAGATAGCAGTATTTTATTGCTTGTAAAGTGGCTAGCATTTCACCTGTAAAAACAGAAGATTCTGGAGGACTTTTTATTTTCTGGACTATTTTCCAATTTTGGTGATATATCGCATAACCAGTACAACCTTTTTCGTCGAGTTTGGAAGCATCAGTAAAAATACAATGATGGTCTGGGAAATGCTTATCTACTGCAAAAAGAAATTCTTTATTTGATCCAATGGAAGATTTATTTAGTCCAAAATCTAAGATAACTGTTGGACTGTAAAGGACTACGTCAAATGAATTGGAGAAAAGAGGTAGAGTAGCAGACCGATGAATAGGATCTAGCAAAGCATTCATCTTATTATTGCATTATAGTTTAATTTCAAGGAATATGGATGAGCACCCCACCATACCCCACACAAGCCCTAAATATGTTAATATTTTTTTTAGTATAAATCACATGGGGCATGCCAGACAATTTGTTATCTATAATTAAATCGAGAAATTTCACTTGCTTAATATTTTCAAGCGGGTAATTAATAAAATGTACCTGTACTTGTGGAACAACTCTTTTGCGAGAAAAAAGAATAGTATTGCTTTTATTCGGGGAAATTTCTAGTTGATGATCATCTAACCACGTTGTCATAGACAGAAGATCATGTTCTATTGCATTAACACAGTTTTCTATACATTTATCATTTACATAAACTAAAAGATCGTCTGCATATTGTAAAATCCTGCACTTTGAAATGTGCTGGTCTAAATCTGATGTATAAATATTGTATAATAAAGGGCTTAAAACAGAGCCTTGCGGTAGGCCTTTGAACACCTTTAGAGTTAATTTTATATCATCAATAATTCTAAGATGAATAAAGCGGTCTTGAAATAAATTAATTATAAAATTTGTAATTTTTTTGGATATATTAAGCTTATACATTTTTTCTTTAAGAATGTTTAGCCTAACATTATCGTAAGCAGAAGTATTGTCAAGGAAAGCTGCAAGGACCGATTCATTTCTCGAAAATGCTAATCTAATTGATAGACTATCATAGGTGCTTTTACCTTTTCTGAATCCGTATTATAATAATCCATGACTTTCCACATACCATTCTAGCTGATTATTGATCATGTGTTCAAAGGTTTTTATTAAAGTTAAGGACAGAGCGATCGCTCGATATGAATATCCGTCATTGGGGTTTTTGTCGGGTTTCAAGATAGGGATAATCAATCGAGTCCTTCTTGGAGAATCAGGAACCAAACCTTTATCAAACAAAGCGTTAATGATATTTAAATAATAGGTTAAAATTTGATCATTACGTTTGACAAGTAATGAGTATGGAATTCCGTCTAGACCTGGAGATGAATCATGAACATGTAAAAGAACAAATTTTAATTCTTGTAGAGAAAATGGACATTCTAAGGGATTACAGGAAGATTCATGCGGAGTAATTTCAGGTAACTCCTCTCTCGAAGGAACGTAAGACGGGGCAAGTTTATCCAGAAAGTTATTTATTGATTGTGGGGGAATGGCACCTCGGTAAGTACAAGTTGAAAAACTACAGCGAAACTTTTTTATATTGCGCCTAACGACTGATGAAGGAATAAATGGTGATATTGAAGAACAAAAGGAATGCCAACTAGACTGTTTTTTAAGCGAAGGGTATTTTTGCTTTCTTCTTGGATACGTAAAAGGTTTGAAAAATTTTCAGAAGTCATTTCAAATTTATACCTTTTTTCAGCATTTTTTCTTCTTCAGATGGCCTCCGTACATTCGGTGTCCCACCATGGAGGGGAGAGCCTATTGTTAATGCTTTGTGATTTAATAGGTATCGATTGATCTGCAGCATTTATAATTGCGTTGGTAAATGCTTCTACAATTGAAGTTAAATTATTATCGGAAATAGGTGCGATTTTTAAAATTTCATTGTGAAGAAATACATTATACAAGTTCCAGTCTGCATTATCTAATTTATATTTAATGCATGGGTTTTTTATTAATAACAGACGTTTCTTCGGTTGGATGAGAAATCAGAATTGGAAAATGATCACTGCCGTGAGAACTATCTAAAACTGTCCAATTCAAAAGGGAGGTTAAGTCTGGAGTACAAATAGTTAAATATACAGCATTTCTAGATTCAGTAGGACGCGATCGTTTTGTAATTTTACCAGGATTAAGGACACAAATGTCACACACATTCATCGAGAATCTCAACTAATAAATTACCACACCTGTCTGATCTATCGCCCCATAAAGGATGATGACAATTAAAATCACCAATAATTAAAAAAGGTTCCGGTTTCAGCCATGTCTCTGAAATAGCAGCAACAGAGACATTGTATTTTTATTAAATAAATAATTCCACAATAATTATTCCACAATATGAACATTCGATTATTATGGGCGATTTTAATACTTGTCTCTTAAAAATAACTCTAACTCATTTCGACTTAATTCTATAGTAAAGGCAGCAAATCTAAACATTCTTCCTCTATCTGCAACACACACCTTTCCAAATTGTTTTCCATCTCTTCTTGATCTTATTCTAGTTTCCTCAGTGGACTTTGTATTAAAACATGGACAATGTCCTGCAGATGCTTTTTCTTATCACGACTTGTTATATTTATCATATAAAGTACGTCCGCCCAAAGCTAAATCAAGAATTCTTCTCCAACGTAGTTTTAGTAGTATGGATCTCGATCTTTTGCGAGAGGATGCCTCCCAGATTGATTGGACTGAAGTCTTTACTGGTGATAGTATTGACATCCAGGTAGAAATTTTTAATTCTCTTTTAGATAAACTTTATGATAACCACGCTCCGATACGCCCAGTAAGAATCAGGCATCTCCCTGCTCCTTGGCTTACTGAGGACATAAAGATTTTACAACACAAGAAGAACGTAGCTAAAGCTAAATTATAAATCAAACCCTTGTGAAGCCAATCGAATTAAATATACAAATATTCGGAATTGATGCAACAGGTTGTGTAGAGATAAACAACGACGCCATATCCATAAATCTATACTCAAATAAAAAGACTCCGGATGAGTGTGGAAATTTTTTAAATCTCTTGGGGTTAGGAAAGCGAGTAGGAATTGTCATTCAAGTATTATGATTAATGATCTAAACGAGCTAAACCAGCATTTTTCCTCATCTTGCACTACTGACAGCGCCACACAACAAAGACAAAAATCAAATTTTAGCTTTACCAACTACTGATGATCCCGCTTTTATTTTTAGTCAAATCGACTGCAGTCATATTAGGAGAAGTATTATGGAAGTCAATTCTGATGCCATTGGTTCAGACTGTATTTGTCGTAAAATAATCACTCCCATCCTCGATTTTCTAGTTCCTGTCATTGTTTCTATCTTTAATTAATCTATTAACACTGGTCTTTTCCCTTCTTCCTGGAAAGATGCACAGATAACTCCTCTTCCTAAAAAATCGAATCCATCCCTTTTCTCCGACTATCGGCTTATTTCCATCCTATTCTTCCATTCCTGTCTAAAGTTTTTGAACGAATTGTTCATAAACAACTGACATTTTAATCCTGTCCAAATGCAATCTTTTGAATCCATTTCAAATCCGGTTTCCGTTGCGGTCATACGACTACTTCTTTAATAAAAATAACTGATGATATCCGTTTTGGTATGGATAACCAGTGTGTAACAGTGTTGACTTTACTGGATTTCAGTAATGCTTTTAATAATGTCTACTACGAGTTGCTTTTAGCAATTCTAATTTCTCTTAACATATCTCCTGCGGTCGTTGACTGGTTTCACAGTTACTTGCATGGGCGCCGGCAACGTATTCGGATCGATGAAAAGTACTCACACTGGTGTTCGATAAATGCCGGGGTACCGCAAGGTGGCGTGTTGTCTCCTCTTCTTTTCTCAATCTTTATAAGTTCCATCACTCACCATTTATCTTCTCTCTACCACCTGTACGCTAATGATTTCCAAATTTACGGTCAATCAAAATTACAGGATTTAACCAAAACAATCAATTCACTAAATAAAGATTTAGATACCATTGTACAGTGGAGCAATTCTCATGGACTAAAGGTAAATCCTTCTAAAACACAAGCGATTATTATAGGAAGTCAAAGGATTGTTTCAAGAATTGATTGGACTTCTCTTCCCTGTATTGTTTTGACGGCGTTCAATTACAATATAGTGACACGGTTAAAAACCTAGGTGTTGTATTTGATAAGTTTCTGTCTTGGGTTCCTCAGATTAGTGAAGTGAGCAGGAAGATGTTTGCGGCTGTTAATTCTCTCCGGAGATTGAGAAACTTTTACCCATACCGACTAAAATTGCACTCGCGGAATCTCTCCTTTTACCAATTCTTGATTATGCTGATGCATGTTACTCAGACTTAAGTATGGAGCATATAAATAAACTTGAGCGCCTTCAAAATCTGTGTATACGGTTCATATTTGGCCTTCGTAAATATGACCATGTTTCTGAATTTCGAAATAAGCTCGAGTGGCTCCCAATTCGTTTTCGCAGGAATACTCATCTTTTATCACTCTTGTTTTGTGTTCTATTCAATACAACCACTGCCTTTTATCTAAAAGAGCGGTTTGAGTATCTCTGTGATTTTCACCCTGATCGTTCTCTTCGCTCTGATGACAATTTAATACTCAGAAATCCTTCTCACAGCACTTCTTTTTACTCTAAATCCTTTTCCGTTGAAGCTGTTCGGCTTTGGAACTCTCTTCCAGTTCATATTAAGCGAGCACAATCATTACCTGTTTTCAAGCGCCTGTTAAAAAATACTTTATGCCTCCTTAATCTTTGTTTCCTTTTCCTTAATGTCGTTGACTTGTATCTCTGTAATAGTATATACGTGTGTATGTATTTCATATATTCATATTATGTATATTTTTTGTATTAATTTTATTTGCATATTATGTGTATGTATTATATCTTCACTTTAGTTTATATTATGTGTACACCCGAACCCGATACTTATCATATTTCCTTTTTCTTTCTGGGTTGCCTGGAAGAAATCGCTTCTTAGCGATAAGGCCGCCTATTGTACTTTTTGTTTTTTGTTTCCTTATAATCTTTGTATGTTAAATCCGTGTGTGTACAATTAAAGTATATTTCATATTTCATTCATTCATTCATTCATTAATATCAGTTCGTTTATTTAACATGCTTCTACAATTCCATTGTAGGATCCTTGTGGGAAACAATGTTATGTACAATTTGGGGGATAGAATTTAGTAAGCGAGCAACGTGGGACGGTTACTGTGAAGAATACCAAGATATGATTATGTTTATAAGAAAGTTTATAATACTTTCTAAAGAATTAAAATTTTCCTGCGATTAATCTTGTAAAACTTGAAGAGAGAACCATTCTCTGGTTGCCTTATTGAAAATTCTTCAATCATTGTTTGGTGACTTTTTCTGTCATTGTTCATGTAGACGAAGTGTTTTAAGAATAAAGAAGGTTTTTTTTATAAGAAGCATTATGAGATTTAGCTGATTGAGGAGGAGAATGATCCATTGCAGGATTAGAAGAAGAAAAATGATTTGCAGAACTTTTTGAGATTAGAACATCAGCATAAGATTTTGTAGAAACAGGAGGATATTTTTTTGATGCCTCTAGCTATGATATTGAATTTTGTACCATTTCGTTCTTAATATTATTTTGTCTCATGCGTTTAGGACATCTAGAATCGGTGGCTTTGTGGTTTCCAGAACAGAATAAACAATGAAGGGACTCATCATCTCTGTCACAAGAAGAAGGAGAATGATTATCGCCACATTTAGAACATCTAGGTTTTGAACGACATAAATCTTTAGTGTGTCCAAATCTGCAGCACTGAAAACATTGAATCGTTGGGAGTTTATAAATTTCAACGGGAATAGATGAATAACATAAATAAACCCTAGAGAAGGCAGATAGTTCAGATATAATCTCTTCCGGCGTCCAATCTTTTGGTACACCTTTTATTACTCCCATACGTGATACTTGGAAGGATGGAATAAACGTTTTATGTTTATCATTTAGGTATGGATTTTCTAAAAATAGGTTTGCATCAATAAATTTAGAAAATTCTTATTTAATAATTTTAGAAAATTTCAATAGTTATTCTATTTCTACCAATACGTTTTAGTTTTGAATAATAATAATACAATGTTTTGAACATTAAATTTTTTCAAAAAGTGACCAAATGAAATAGCGTTTAAAGTTTTACCTGAATTAGGAATATCTTCTTTTATTTGAACATGGACTATAAAGGGACCTGTATCTGTAGAATTATATGGACGAAGAGATTGAAACCTTTGAGAATCTACTTTTATATTATTGTTATTTATTTGCATACGAAGAGATGTAGAAGGAAGTTGACTATTGTTAGAATTTAGCGTTTGTGATAGAGGAACGTCAGGTTGTGAAAGAGGAATTTCGGATGTTTGAGCACAGGCAATATTTGACAATAAGGACATGGGAGATTCATAAACACTTTGACCTGATAAAATACCTTTCATAGAGATTGAATCCGTTATTTTAATTTTAGATGTTGAAATATTACCAGTATTGCAGTCCGACTCTGAGAATGAGGAATTGGTGGAGTAAACTGAATTTTTTCTATGTAAATCAACTCGACTAGCATGCTCCTCTTTCTTCCGTTCTTTTGTTTTATGTTTCCGTTTCTTTTTATTAGAAATAATTTTAAAATTATCATCGTATATTTCTTGCGATATCGACGACTGCCATGGTTTTTTAAAAGAACCTTCTAAATCGTTATGGACTCCAATGTATGCAGCTGGCGAGGGATGAAAGTTAATATTAGGATCAGACATGGCGTCTATCACGAAGTTTAACTATTTTATTAACTATGAAAAAAACGCTAAATGGTTGATAATATGAATATAAAACTAAATCTATAATAAATACTACAGTAAATTAGGAATATAATCAGAAGATTAGAGAAAAACTGAATATTATTAATTAAAGACCAAAAAACGTAAAACCGTTCTTGACGTTCAGTTGACCTACGAAGTACTTACCACAACAAACTACAAAATTATTGATTGTCGTCTTCTCTTCATCCCAAAACGGAAAGGCAAAGCATTATAACTCATACAGCCTAAACTTGTTTCTTTTTTCTAATCAGTGTGTTAAGGTATTGAGTATAAGGCCAAGTCAATTTAATTTTTAATTTGTTAATCTACTTTAGTTTGTTTAAGTATATCGACTTTAGAATGATAGTCAAATTGTTCTAAAGGTTTGTTAGACCAATGGCATATAAAACTATGTTGTATTTACACATTAACAAGCAGTTGTAGCATAATTCTCTTTCAGTATTTTGCAACAAAACACGAAATATACAGAAATAAATATATTGAATAAAAGACACGACCACCGCAACTGGGGTTTGCGCTAAAATAAAAAGGGTAATGTCCATCAGTGGACTCATAAACTATTATAAAGAAAAATAAGAACACTAACAAAATACATCTCCATCATTTTACAACTTCGCGCCAAATGTATAAACAGAAATTGATTTGTCTTCATGTGTCATAGTTTTATGACTTTTTCGGTGTCAAAGTTTGATATTTAAACCAATCCAAATTTTGGTATCGGAAATTAAATTCAAATTATTTATTAGCTAAACGACAATAAAATTATAGTTAACTTTTACTTGACGGAAGGAGCCAGTACGAAAAGTCTTCAATCGCTTATTTATTCACTTGCATCAACAATTACGACCTTTTTCTTTGTCCTTATACTCAAAGAATATATAATCACTACGTTCTATCGGTTACGGTCTTAACAGAGCGACCGTGGTCGACAATGTGTCGTCGACAGATGCTAATGTTGCTCTCTTTACAATTTTCGCTAGCCTTCTCTGTCAGCCATTAATCAAAAACTCTTATGTTATATTAAACATTTGTATAATTGACTGATAATAGCAGATTTGATCTAGTAACTCCATCACAAGGGTGCTCTTCCGCTGCCACTGGTGCCATCCACTCTCCAATGTATCACATACTCGTAATACTCTAAAAAGTCTAGTCTACTTTAGAGTAGTGTGACACGTTTGTGATGAACTTGACTATGCGAGCTTGCATCAAAGCCAACAGACTATCTATAAAAAAAAACTCCTGTTTTTAACCTGTGCGTAAGCCTTGAAGACTTACGTGCTCTATTTTGAGAAGTAGTTCTTACATTTACAAATTTACCCTTCGCAGATGACATACCAGATGTTATCATCTGCGTAAGTTTTCAATTTTCTTCGCATTAACCATCATACCAATCTATCCCTCCGGTTATACAGAGTGATTCGCATTGCCTACACCGGGGCGGATTATTTAGCAAGGTCTGCTCATGCCGATGTCTTTCCTACCTCATAAAGTTGCCTAAAGTTACACGAGTTTCCATATCCAATAGAGTTTTTAAATACTGCATTTGAAAAGAAAACGCAAAGAAAATTTGAAAAGTGGAATTCTCGAGCTTTGTTTGTGATCTGGGGAGCAATGAATTGAAATTTCGACAAGAATTATCGAACCTTGCCTACTCTAGTGTGACCTCTTCGAATATGAACTATTGCAGTCGCTCGTTTAGACACGGTATGAAATATCAACACACTGATGTAGCGTCGATTGTAGTAAAGTAAACAAGCAGTCTGTGAATGACTATTTCAGGACTCGCAAATATTTAAGAAAGTATTGGAGCCGGGATGGGTCTGACACGATGCATCAGTGCAGGTTGGCGTCGCACATCCATGACATATTTACTTTTTATTTATCAGATATGCAGGTTCACACATCAGGGTATCTCCAATTGGTCAATACAGTACGTTGTAGAGCCAAGCCAGAGCCAATTAAGCACTGTTATGGAATGTCAACCATCTAGGTGGTATGGATGGAACTTCAAATTCTGTCGCGATGAACGATGGTGAAACTCAGCAGCTGGGATCAATCCGAACATTTCCTCAGAACATTCCCCGTGGTAGATTTTGTAAAAAATGCAAAGAGAAGCAACATCTCTTCGCAAGGCCAAAGGATCAAGCCGATCAGAGAGAGATAGGTCGCCGAAAATTCGAGCCGCTCGACGTTGGATGCGGTCAAATGGAAGTAGCTTATTCATATTAGTGTAGATACCTACGTTACGGGACATACACATATTAACATAATTAATGAATCGAATTATTAATAGAGTTGCGTTAACGGCAAACTGTTAGACGGTAATATGTGTCAAAATTGCTAAAACGTAGTCGTCGAATATTGCAGTAATAAATAATTGCGCACACGTTAATATTTGTTCAGTTAGTGTAGGAGGAAACGGTCTGCGGCCTCCAGGACGCAGGCGCAAACCTATGAAGCTGTAAAAGCCAAAACGGCTAACAGCAATAACTTTATCCAATACATATACATATATATATATAATATATAGGAACCGTGTCTCCCCTAAACGGGTTTCGTTATCGTGGCGTGACTTAATCCCCGGTGAACCAAGGGGATACTACATGGCTGGTGTAAATTAGCGGGGATAGCTGGACCGTGGCGGCCGCTCCGGGTGGGTGGACGTTGTCCACGGTGGACGTGGAGACGCGGACAAGGAGGAGTCATTCTCCCCATCATCCGTTTCTCTGGTGGGGGCCCACATAAAGAGAAACTTAAGAGATCGGTAGGTGGTATTATCGCGAGCGATCTCTTCCCGACAACGTTAAGACTAAGGAAAATGTGGGTTCGATAAGTGTATGGTGCTGTTCTCCGGCTGACCATAGTGATCTGTCTGGTCTGTCATGACCCAGAAACGTCAAGTTCTCCTTGAAATAGCTCGTACATGGTACAGAAGAGAAATGGTTTGAAGTTTCCGGAGAAGGCGAATGGGTGATCAGATGAGCTTGAACGAAATTCGGAGTTATAATCATATTTGCACAAGTCAAATATGAACCCAAATACTAGAGCCGTGATAGCCCAGTGGTTAGAGCGCTCACTTTAGTTTCATGGAGCGCGAGTGACCTGGGTTCGATCCCCGTTGTCGTCACAACTAAAATTGTTAATAGCAAATTTTAAGTGCTGTATTTACCACGTGCTCAGCGACGAAGGAAAACATCGTGAGGTAACCTGCATGCCTGAGAAATAATAAAAATATTACTTCGAGGATATGTGAAGCCTCTCTGATAGTCGTAATTGAGAAGGAGGCCTGAAGGAAGGAGCTTGAATTCATCAGAGGGAGCTACTTTTACATCCATACTTAGTCGAATGTCGCCAGTGACTATAACCAGCGCCGTAGTCATACAATGACCTGACCAGAAACTTAATGGGATTCTAAAGGCAATGTCTAGATTAAATTGGTGCAAGGCTACTTTCTCTGGAACTTTCGACAATAACAGGAGAATGCGAGCCGTTGGCCTTCTTGGGGAGAGGAGTTACTTGTGCACTTCCAGGAGTTCCATGCTTCAGGTTAGATGTAGGATATATTTACTCAGGACAGGTGAACCGCAGGGGGAGAGGAATGTCGGTATTACGATGCACCGCTCTCTACCCACTTTTCGCGACCGAAATCTGGTTAACGGCGGAGCCTTAGACCAGATCCCACTACGTAATTCGGGCGTCATCATTTCCTCATTTCAGCCTGTCACAAGTCCACTGCTGAAGATAGGCCTCCCCCAAAGAGTCCCACGAAGCTCGGTCCTGAGCCACCTGCATCCATTGACTTCCCGCTACACTGCGCAGGTCGTCACTCCATCTTGTGTGGGGGTCGTCCTACCCTGCATTTGCCACTCTATTTTCCCCAACGGTTGCCACTTCAGTTTGCTGATCCTTACGGCTATGTCGGTTATCATAGTTCCGCTAGGGATATCATCGTTGCAGACTATCACGCAGAGAAGCACCGAGCATAGCCCTTTCCATAGCGCGCTGAGCAACTTTGAGCTTCCTCATCCGGCCTGCAGTGAAGGATCAAGTCTCATTTCCGTATGTCATCATTGGCAACACGCACTCAATTCAGGCGCAACAAACTTTTTTTGGTTTGTAACGACCTAAGGTTTTGGTATGTTCGCCATCAAGCCCCAGTCGCAATGTTTATACGGTGAAACAATAAGTCCAATGAAAGGATAGAAAACAATCAAATGGCAAATGAGTCAATTTAAAAAGTGAGCTTCGGCCAAACATAATATTTATGGTATATTTTCAACGTGGTAGAGTCATGCGGCGGTTTTAGCTGTTGTTCGTATAGGCCGGCTCTGCCACGTCCAACCAAAATACCAGCGTGATGTAGAGGCATCTTGTGCTTCTGCGTTTCGTTCGGTGAGTGAGGTAACGGCAGGCCCTCTCCCTTTTCCCTCTCCCCTTTCGCCTTTCCCCAAATAACCTTGAAGGCCGGTAACGCACCTCCTGCTCCTCTGGTGTTGCAGACGTTCGTGGGTTACGGTAATCATTTACCAGGTAACAGGAACCGCTTGCAGGTTTGCCCCCCTTTCCTATTAAAAAAAAATTCTTTTGAACTGCGAAATAAGCATTTTAGTTTCCCTTACGGCGCAGGAATGGGCGCGATGGGCTTTCTCGATTAGGAATTCCAGACGTAATCGGGTTAGAAGGATGAAATGAAGAAATAAAGAAGGAATCTGCGTGGTATGCGATTGGATACCGGGGAAGAAGGTGCTCCTACTCTACATACGAATAAATAATCATCATCATCATCATCATTTCAGCCTATCAGAAGTCCACTGCTGAAAATCATAGGCCTCCCCCAAAGATTTTATGGTGGAATAAATAATAATACATTGTTATTTTTTATGGAAGGAATTTTTATATTGTGATAGACGTAAGAGATAATTTCGTTTGTCAAATTTCTAATCTTGTTATTATTTTTCGTACGTCTCATGGCGCGAAGCGGCGTATCATAGTGCTTAAAATCTGCCAGTGTTTGATAGAGACACCGTAATGAGACGGAGACGAGACAGGCAAAGGAAACTCCGTGGGTTCGCTCTTTTTTTTTTCATTAATCAAAGTGCATGCAATGTTTGTAAATTAAGAGGTATAGTTCCATATGTGGCTGAAAGCATGGCAGAGGAATATAGGGAACAAAACATGCCACAAAATAAAATCACAAGTGCACTGCTAACTCAGAGCAGACCAGTACCCCATTGAAGATTATATTCCATGGTGATCCTCAAGAATTCAGCGGAAAGTACGATGCCTCCAATTTTTTTTTTAAACTTTACAATGACGTTTTGCTTTAGCATTGCTATTTACACAGTGATATTAAACAAACAAAAAATTGAACCTGAATCAATAACGCTCCTGTTTCCGTATGAATTTTACGTGAATCATCCAGTTTCGCTGGTAAAATTATTGTTTCCATTCCGTCTCGCGAGCCGCTGCGGTTTGTCCGGTCCGCCTTGAGTCATTGATGACTGAACTGGAACCGGGTGTCTATGTTTACGAAATACTTTGGATTTATCATAGTTCTGTGTTCTTTTTTTTTCTTTCTGTTATGTATTTCAGAGACTCACAAATTTTGTCCTCTAGAATGCTGTGAAGGTAATAAATGGGTTGTGGGATTGTTCATAATAACTATAACGATGGGCGGATTAGTAGGCGCTCACTGGTCTTTAAGATTTGGGTACAGAAAATTCTAATGGATATTCTGCCGTCATTCGGTCGCCAGAGTTTCGTATCACCACATGCCCTCTGCACGTTTGCCTTTTTTTTCCCTGGAGATAGGATTAAAAAAAAAATTGTGCATTTATTTATATACATTGACGTGGTATACTTCCATGTAATTAGTTATGCAAATAATATTGCTAGCATTTATTCTACGTTTATTAAAAAATGTCTACATATATAATTATGTATTATTATCTATTCATATATATTATTTTAAATTTTATACATGTTTTATTAAAATTATTTCTTATTAGTCAGTTAATTTATTTAGTTAAATAAATACACCTGCAACGGCTTTCTCACCAACCCATGGTTTGACTGGCAGAGAATGCCAATGGGAATTAAGTCCGCCCTTTATCACCTCTGGTAAATGGTAGAGTCGGGAGAGGAAGACCTTGGCGATCATTTCACGATCAAATCGGAGACGTTCTGAAAAAAGGCCAGGTCAAGAGCACTCTAGACCAACGAGTATGCATGCGAAGATTGATGAAAGTGGGAGAAGCGAAAGACGTATGTCAGGACCGTAGGAAGTGGAAGAAGATTGTCTCTGCCTACCCCGTTGGGAACAAGGCGTGAATAAATACATATGTTTACATATTGTCACCTAATAAGGTATAAGCAATGAAGTTTTTTAAATAAACAGAAAAAATTAAAAATTGGTCAAGGAGAAAACGCAATAAAAAAAATATATTTTGCGTGTCATATCTCTGGGTCTGTAGCGATTGCTGCAAATGTTAATTGAAACGTTCAAAAGTGCAACCGCTGCCTCAATTACACAGAAAAGCAATTAAAACGATAACCACGCTTCGTTGAGGGCGTTCATTATGTTACCTAACATATAATGGCAAAGTTGTTACTAACAAGTTGTTCATAACTCTTGTAAAGGCCTCATCTAGTTTTTGAGAGAATTCTGGAAGAGTCCATCAAGCTGCTCCAGTGTGTCCAGACTAGTAGATTTTTTTTTATGGGAAAGACGGCAAACGAGCTAGCGGTTCATCTGATGGTAAATGATTACCGTCGCCCATGTTTATCTGCAACACCAGAGGTGCTGCAGGTTCCTTAACCGCCTTTAAGGGTATGAAGGAGATGGGAGGGAAGATGAGGAGGGGGATGGGAAGAGGCTGTGGGCCTCCGGTTACCTCACTCACCGAACGAAACGCTGAAGCACGAGATGCTTCTACTTCACGCCGGTATTCTGGGAGGCCGTGGTATCAATCCGGTCGAGCGGGCCCATTCGAGCAGCAGCAAAAGCCGCCGCTTCGCTCTACCACGTTTAGTTAGATAGACTCCAGTTAGCACATGTGCCATACGATTTTTTTTATTATTATTACTTAAGTATGCAGATTTCCCAGTAACGTGTGTTCACCATAGTGTGTGTTTCTTCACACAAGTGCCGTGATAGTTTAGAGGTGTATGGTTATCATAATATGAGATTGATCAGGATCCGATACCCAATGTTAAGCTGTTAAACTGTAATATCATCATCATCATTTCAGCCTATCACAAGTCCACTGCTGATCATAGGCCTCCCCCAAAGAGTCCCACGAAGCCCGGTCCTGAGCCACCTGCATCCATCGACTTCACGGTACACTGCGCAGGTCGTCACTCCATCTTGTGA
Organism: Bhutanitis thaidina; assembly: GCA_029286595.1. Classification (NCBI taxonomy): domain Eukaryota; kingdom Metazoa; phylum Arthropoda; class Insecta; order Lepidoptera; family Papilionidae; genus Bhutanitis; species Bhutanitis thaidina. Next base: position 15,300,113 of record JAGSMS010000027.1, read on the forward strand.
GGGGTCGTCCTACCCTGCGTTTGCCACTCTTTTTTCCTCAACGGTTGCCACTTCAGCTTGCTGATCCTTACGGCTATGTCGGTTATCATAGTTCCGCTGGGGATATAGATATATTATCTATATTTATCAAAAAAAAAATAATTTCAAGTAACATGCGTGCAGAGATAGTTTGCATGTGTATCTGTGTGTGTGTTAATTAAGTTTTCATTATGTGTTACTTGAGTTGTGGCAATGAATAAAGTACTTTATTCTCCTTCCTCTTTCTCCTTTCTTCTTCAAATTAAAAAAAAAGATTGTCCTCGTAATAAAGCGTAAATGATCGTCACCCTATAGAGCAACAGGGCAGCAATCAACAATCATGCCGGTCGCGTCAGTTCAGTTTACGTTCGCGCTTACGCGAGCTGACGCGTCTCTCGTTTGTATCGCGTTATGCGAAGATTGAACAAAATAACACTTTTATATTGTTATCTACGTGTGCGTTGTGTTAACTACATCTCGGCTGCGTAAAGGGGAGGTTACGAAGGTAAGTTACGCTTTTATAATCTTATAAAGCATTAATTAACGGTACGAAATGCGTGTGCATGTCGGTCCGCAACGGCGCGGTGTTGCGAATGTTTTGTAGGAAGCATGGGTTATCGTTTAAGGTTAAAAATTAAATTACAATCGTGTCCTTGTATGAAAGTTTCTATCCGTTACTTCTTGCGGGGTAAGCGGTAGGGTTGCCGCCTTCTCGTGATCTCTTTCGAGTGTATCGATAAACAAATATGAGCTTTCGCGACCGTTTACCCAAAATTGGGGTGATCAGATCTCTAAACATTTTTGTCTATTACAACCCATTTGTCGCCAGAGCTCAGAGGAAAAGGTGACAGGTGGTAAGACTGTTGCCGTCTTGGTCTAGCGTCCAGGGTAACGACCAACCAATCGCACACAAAGACAAAGCTCGAAAAAGGCATTAGTACGTGCCCTCCGTAAAGGAATTGAACTCAAGTCTCCTGATTCGGAGACATACCTTAACCACTAAGGTTATATTATCGTGGCTTTAAAATTAGTATATCAAAAATTACCTAATTTGCGTAACAAAACAAAGTTTTTGGTGCTTTTTGAAACATGCAACTGAACTTTTTGTTTGCATGTCATTTTTACATTTTTAAATTAGTTCATCTTGATACTTTGCATTAATGCGAAAATTTAGATCGGGTGTTGCAGTAACACAAAAAAGATGTGAACAATTTCAAAGTCAAAAATATTTTTTTTGTTAATTGCAAACACCTTTAAACTAAGGGTTACAATAGACGCACTTAATGCCTTGAGGCATTCTCTACCGGACTACCCTGGGGAGATGGAAAGAAAAATTAAGGACTTTTGTGTAATTATTTATTTTGTTATATTGCCGTACTTTTATCGCTATTGTATTTTATTATTTTCGTATGTTAGTATGATGTCGTCGAAAGAAACAATACCTTTTAAATAAAAAAAAGTGGTAGCCCTAGAAAGAAGTAAATTTTTTATGCAATAGAATAATTTTAAATAGGAAATAAATAGTAATTACAATGTTTACTGAGAGCACAGACCAAAATACCTACTTGTTGAAGATATTTAAGGTACAGTACAAAGTAGTCCAAATGTATATATTCTTAAAATTGTCTTCTTAGGCAACTGCCTCGGTCTTAAGCAACCCATTACCTACATAATTGTAGAGTTTGAAGTATACACTCGCCATTTTTTTTTATACGCACATAGGCGAACGATCTAGCGGTTCACTTGATGATAAATGATTACCGACGCTCATGTGCATCTACAACACCAGAAGACCTGCAGGAATGCTGCCTGCCGGCTCTTAAAGTTGTTAGGATGGGAGGGAAACTGAGGATGAGGGTTGGCGGAGGAGGGGACCGGGCCTCCGGTTACCTCGCTCACCGAACGAAATGCAGAAGCTCAAATTGACACACCTACCTACTTCACGTCGGTATTCGGCGTGGTCGCGGCACTGCCCCGATCGCGCTGGCCCTTTCGAGCAGCAGCAAAAGCCGTCGCTTGGCTCTTCCACGTGGAGTGGTCACTTTGAATTAAAATTAAACATGAAGCGTGCCTTGCTTTAATGAATTGGTACAGAGAAGAGATTTTGGTGAGAATTGTGATTTGTGATGTAAATTGGATTCTCTACGATAGCCGTAAACGAAAAACGCAATGGCTGAACCCAGGTCAGATATTGGAACAATGGTGAACTAAACCGAAACACACCCATAGAAACGTAATGGTATATATCTAGTTGTAACTTCATGGTGTAATTCATATAGTAGCATTTTGAGATCCGGTGTATCAATAACAGCAGATGTCTATTGTAAAGAATTTCAAAAAATGATGGTGAACAATCTTCTCTCACGGCTCCGTACGTTCTCCGTATTCGCCTGACTCAGCCCAAACCGATTACCATTTATTCCGCAATTTGAACAACTTCAAGCATGGCAAAAAATATTTCTCAGGAAGCGCCACAGAATGCTTTCATAGACTTTGTAGAGTCCAGATCCCCTGAGTTCTATCCCAAAAGCGTAATAATCTTACCTCGTGAAGGCAAAAATGTATAGACAATGAGCAGTTAGTAAAAGTTAATGCAATGTTGTCGGTTCTGCGTGTTACGTGGCCGGCCAATTGCCAATTTATCTTGCTGATCTTTGAGGTTATGTCGGCTACTTTAATGATTAAGTTGCGGGTATCATCGTGGCAGATTCTTGCTTCCGTCTCCATAGTCCGCGAAGCTTCCTCAATACGGCTTTTAGAGAAATACCACATCTCTCTAATCACTGGTTGTTGATTGACACACGCATTAGTTGTTGACCTTTGACAATATCAGAAGAAAGTTTCGTTGTCAAAAATGACGTGCATATTTTACCCAATATATTTTCGAGTCAAAATTTAAGAACACACACGTGATGACACAACGTTTGAGACAAACAGCCGACTTCGACTCATGTTTTCTCACCCTTAAAGGTAGGGAGAATATTTTCCTAAATTTTAATGTGACTACTTAATGAAAAAATAATCAAGAAATACGAAAAAAATCGAAAAAAGAAAAATAAAAATCGGTACACAATCGGCGAAGATATCGCGTAATATACATTAAAAAACAGAGACTAATTGATAATCTACTTCTTCTTTGAATTCGGTGCTAGATATTCCCTTTTCTTCATTAAAACTATTAGGTTCCGTTCCTCGCGCAACGTCAATTAAAATATACAACTATATACCCCGGGCAGCGCTGCCTGTCCCACCTTCACTGCCTCATAAACAATTTACTACCATATGTTATTATTTGTAAGGATGTTCGCTATAATAACACAGATAGTGTTTTATATAATATACGACTATAATTCCATGTAGTATCGTCATATATAAGTATTCCATGGTAGTATATTATTAACATATATATATAAACATAATATTTAGTTTAAAGTTATCTCATCTGCACTGTCCACCCTTTTACATTTTCTCTGCTAAACCTTAAGGTAGACTGGTAGAGTCCGCCTTTTTGCTCTTTTCTTAACTTTATATGCAAAGTTTAAATATATAAGTAAACATATTGTAAAAAAAAATTCCAACTAACTCTTACGGTTCGCCTTTAAAGGTAAGACGAATTGATGAACGGACGGACGGGTGAACGGCGTTGGCTTATTAATAGGGCTCCATATGGAAGCCCAAAAAGGAGATTTAATATTACAGTATTTCATACTTGATAAAATATGATTATTTAAGATTTTCTTAGTGTTTTACGTAGATGTGAAACTCAACCGCTCCTACCTCACATATCGTATCCGTAAACGAATACTTTTTGCATACATATTATACATTTACATTGTTTATGTAATATTCTAATAGAGCCTAGGTAGCCTAGTGGTCAGGGCACTTACTTTAGTGTCATAAAGCGTGAGTGACCTGGGTTCGATTCCCAATGCCGGCACCACCGAAATTACTAATAATAATTTTAAGTGCTGTATTTACCATGTGCTCAACGGTGAAGGAAAACATCGTGAGATAAACCTGCATTTCTGAGAAATAATAATCATTATTTCGAGGATATGTAATATAACTCGCACTGGAGCAGCGTGGCGGGTCCTTCAACTCTCGCCCCTCTGATTACTAATATTTGCGAAGGCCTTTGCCCAGCAGTGGGCACTTACATGTTTATGTGTCTATTCAGTAGCCGATACGCTGACGCATCCGTTGTAGACTGCAGCTTTATCTCACGCCTGGCTTTCATGAGTTTAAGAGGATCAGAGAGCTTTTGGGGCTTGTTCGTGCGGCGGGTTCTGCAAAACTTAGCTCCTACCGCATGGACAGTTTCCACTAGCCTGCTATTCGTATCGTCCACTGTAACGCAATCGTCTAGGCACTGAAAGCGATTATGCAATTCGAGCTGAAAGCTCTCAGGGTTCTGGATAAGGGCACGTGGTGGGCGGAGCGTAGACTTCACCAGACGAGACCGCTCGAGCCTAATGTTAAGGTTCAGTGTGCCTCTTACCATTCGGTGATCACTGCCGGTTTTACCTAGTGATCACAGAGACATCACTGAACAGCTGACGCTTGGTCGTCATGATGAAGTCGATCTCATTTTTGTGGTACCGTCCGGGCTCATCCATGTCCACTTCCTGTGGGGCCGCTTCTGGAAATAGGAGTTCATCATAAAGAATCCCTCCTTTGCCATGAAGTCAGCCAGCTGTTGCCCTCTTGGGTTCCGTTGCCCTACTCAAAGTTCCCCACTATCAGCTCATCGCCTTTTTCGTACCTAGTTTTGCGTTAAAGTCTCCCATCAACACCGTGTAGTGAGTCTTAGAGCAATGCATGGCTCTTGAAATATCCTCATACATTGCCTCCACTTCATCATCAGGGTGTGTCGAGGTTGGTGCGTATACCTGTATGACCTTCAGCGAATACCTTTTGGTTATTCTGAGTATAAGGTACGCGACCCTACTCGACACACTTCCGATCTCGATCACGTTGTTGATGAGAGACCTGTGGACGATAAACCCGACACCTCCTTGGGACAGATGGTCACCCTGCCGGTAGTAGAACAAGTTACCGGATTTTAGGATTATAGAGTCCTCTCCTGTCTTCGGACTTCAGACAACCCTATAATACTCCAATGTAACTTGCTTACTTCTTCTTCCAGTTCTAGTATCTTCTCGTCGGTCCTCAATGTGCGTGCGTTATATGTTGCCAGGTCCAGTCGTTTGGGTTGGCAGCTAGAAATCAGCCAGTGATTCTTCGCACCCCCTGCCTCGCCGTTACCATGGCTGCCACCATAGCCAGGACAAGCGAGGCCGCCGGGGACTGGGGGCCATTGCTTTTTTCTACCTCTCATCATGGGGGTTTGCCTTAGTTGCCACGCCTGGCGAGCGGGTTGGCAACCGCAGTTTTTTTTTTTTTTGTTCTAGTGCAGGAAGATGCTGCTGCCCATCTCCTAATATAATTTTTACCATTAGTCGCCTTTTACGACACCCATGGTTAGACAGGGCTGGCGCTATTCTTTACTTCCGACAGCCACACGGAAACCGACAGCGGTTCACTTGATGATAAATGATTACTGACGCTCATGTGCATCTACAACACCAGAAGACTCCAGAGGAATGCTGCCTGCCGGCTCTTAAAGTTGTTAGGATGGGAGGAAACTGAGGATGAGGGTTGGCGGAGGAGGGACCGGGCCTCCGGTTACCTCGCTCACCGAACGAAATGCAGAAGCTCAAATTGACACACCTACCTACTTCACGTCGGTATTCGGCGTGGTCGCGGCACTGCCCCGATCGTGCTGGCCCTTTCGTGCAGCAGCAAAAGCCGTCGCTTGGCTCTTCCACGTGGAGTGGTCACTTTGAATTAAAATTAAACATGAAGCGTGCCTTGCTTTAATGAATTGGTACAGAGAAGAGATTTTGGTGAAATTGTGATTTGTGATGTAAATTGGATTCTCTACGATAGCCGTAAACGAAAAACGCAATGGCTGAACCCAGGTCAGATATTGGAACAATGGTGAACTAAACCGAAATACACCCATAGAAACGTAATGGTATATATCTAGTTGTAACTTCATGGTGTAATTCATAGTAGCATTTTGAGATCCGGTGTATCAATAACAGCAGTCTATTGTAAAAAAAATTCCAACTAACTCTTACGGTTCGCCTTTAAAGGTAAGACGAATTGATGAACGGACGGACGGGTGAACGGCGTTGGCTTATTAATAGGGCTCCATATGGAAGCCCAAAAGGAGATTTAATATTACAGTATTTCATACTTGATAAAATATGATTATTTAAGATTTTCTTAGTGTTTTACGTAGATGTGAAACTCAACCGCTCCTACCTCACATATCGTATCCGTAAACGAATACTTTTGCATACATATTATACATTTACATTGTTTATGTAATATTCTAATAGAGCCTAGGTAGCCTAGTGGTCAGGGCACTTACTTTAGTGTCATAAAGCGTGAGTGACCTGGGTTCGATTCCCAATGCCGGCACCACCGAAATTACTAATAATAATTTTAAGTGCTGTATTTACCATGTGCTCAACGGTGAAGGAAAACATCGTGAGATAAACCTGCATTTCTGAGAAATAATAATCATTATTTCGAGGATATGTAACCCGCCAACTCGCACTGGAGCAGCGTGGCGGGTCCTTCAACTCCTAAGCCTCCCGTTTACCTCGCTCACCGAACGAAATGCAGAAGCTCAAATTGACACACCTACCTACTTCACGTCGGTATTCGGCGTGGTCGCGGCACTGCCCCGATCGCGCTGGCCCTTTCGAGCAGCAGCAAAGCCGTCGCTTGGCTCTTCCACGTGGAGTGGTCACTTTGAATTAAAATTAAACATGAAGCGTGCCTTGCTTTAATGAATTGGTACAGAGAAGAGATTTTGGTGAAATTGTGATTTGTGATGTAAATTGGATTCTCTACGATAGCCGTAAACGAAAAACGCAATGGCTGAACCCAGGTCAGATATTGGAACAATGGTGAACTAAACCGAAATACACCCATAGAAACGTAATGGTATATATCTAGTTGTAACTTCATGGTGTAATTCATAGTAGCATTTTGAGATCCGGTGTATCAATAACAGCAGTCTATTGTAAAAAAAATTCCAACTAACTCTTACGGTTCGCCTTTAAAGGTAAGACGAATTGATGAACGGACGGACGGGTGAACGGCGTTGGCTTATTAATAGGGCTCCATATGGAAGCCCAAAAGGAGATTTAATATTACAGTATTTCATACTTGATAAAATATGATTATTTAAGATTTTCTTAGTGTTTTACGTAGATGTGAAACTCAACCGCTCCTACCTCACATATCGTATCCGTAAACGAATACTTTTGCATACATATTATACATTTACATTGTTTATATAATATACGACTATAATTCCATGTAGTATCGTCATATATAAGTATTCCATAGTAGTATATTATTAACATATATATATAAACATAATATTTAGTTTAAAGTTATCTCCTCTGCACTGTCCACCCTTTTACATTTTCTCTGCTAAACCTTAAGGTAGACTGGTAGAGTCCGCCTTTTTGCTCTTTTCTTAACTTTATATGCAAAGTTTGAATATATAAGTAAACATATTGTAAAAAAAATTCCAACTAACTCTTACGGTTCGCCTTTAAAGGTAAGACGAATTGATGAACGGACGGACGGATGAACGGCGTTGGCTTATTAATAGGGCTCCATATGGAAGCCCAAAAAGGAGATTTAATATTATAGTATTTCATACTTGATAAAATATGATTATTTAAGATTTTCTTAGTGTTTTACGTAGATGTGAAACTCAACCGCTCCTACCTCACATATCGTATCCGTAAACGAATACTTTTTGCATACATATTATACATTTACATTGTTTATGTAATATTCTAATAGAGAGCCTAGGTAGCCTAGTGGTCAGGGCACTTACTTTAGTGTCATAAAGCGTGAGTGACCTGGGTTCGATTCCCAATGCCGGCACCACCGAAATTACTAATAATAATTTTAAGTGCTGTATTTACCATGTGCTCAACGGTGAAGGAAAACATCGTGAGATAAACCTGCATTTCTGAGAAATAATAATCATTATTTCGAGGATATGTGAAGCCCGCCAACTCGCACTGGAGCAGCGTGGCGGGTCCTTCCCGGCTCCTAAGCCCCCTCTGATTACTAATATTTGCGAAGGAGGCCTTTGCCCAGCAGTGGGCACTTACATGTTTATGGCTTAATATTTAGTAACACCTTACTGCTGAAACTCTAGTTCAGTGTTTCCAATCATAGCCCTAGGGATTATCTGTGTCAAGCACTAGAGCTTTACAGGTCTGCATTTGTTGCACCGAGTCTCGTGTCTCTGACCACCACCTTAATATTTCTTAGGGCTGGCTGCATCGGGTTTATGGTAAAAGAGTAATCGATCACTGATAAAACTCCGTCTATCGCTCCGTCCGTTACAAAAATTATGTGAAAGAGATTAGTACAACGAAATGTTGCCATTTCTTAATAATTACCCTAAGATTAATGTTTACATATGGTAACTCAATACAATAAAGGTGCACTTCTGTGTTTTCCATACGGCATTACAATAAGTATCCTACGCAGTTAACAATTGCCGAATAGTACATACAAGCGGGGTTTTTTCCAGCAGCACGTTACGTCTCGGTTTATTCAATCCGTTTCTCATTTCTGTATCGAGATCCATGTGCGGGGACGGGGAAGGGGACTATATGTGCCAATGAGAGGAGCTGTTGCAGCGGCGGCTTGCTCTGTAAGAGACTTGCTGTCAAGGTCAAACTTCGGTATCGATATGTGATCATGATATCGTAAAAATAGCGGTAACTATCATGGAAAAACGGTGTGACGTCATACCGAAATTTAAAAGCACCTTACTGTCGCTTTCTTTCGAGCAAGTTCAGATGGGGCAGACAGGAGCAGGTGGCAGGTCGAATTAAACTTTCGAGCAGCTGAACAACCAGCCCCTGCTCGAAAGTTGCCGCCGTGGTTATTATTTTAGGTTAAGGATAAATGGAAGTCCTTTCCGTTATTAGTTTTAAAGTAATAGCTATTGTAGATCTTACTGCTGTTTAAAAATAAAAAAAAAATTGCATAATAATAAAATAACAATCATCAAATAAACAAATCCGATCAAAATCGTTTCAGAGGATTTGAAGATTATACCCTGCACAACGAAATATAGTTACGTCTTTATATAAAAGTAAAGTAAAGTAACAGCCTGTAAGTGCCCACTGCTGGGCAAAGGCCTCCTTCTCAAATATTAGTAATCATAGAGGGTTAAGGACCCGGGAAAGACCCGCCACGCTGCTCCAGTGCGGGTTGGCGGGCCTTCACATATCCTCGAAATAATAATTATTATTTCTCAGATATGCAGGTTTCCTCACGATGTTTTCCTTCACTGTTGAGCACGTGGTAAATACAGCACTTAAAATTGTTATTAGCAATTTCGGTGGTGCCGGCATCGGGGATCGAACCCAGGTCACTCACGCTCTATGACACTAAAGTGAGCGCCCTGACCACTAGGCTACCACGGTTCACGTCTTTATATATTAGTACTTATAGATAGGAAAGGGTATATATATTTCAGGCATAAATGAGATATATAGATATGGGTTAATACAGACATAAGATTCTGGGTAAAGATGGCCGTGTAGAGCGGGAATATTCCATTAACGCATCGTTTTACTGGCATTCCTTTTACTGCAATCTGAATTCTGATGCGTTCACAAACCAGTTTGAAAAGAGTTTATTGGCTTTATGTAAATCGTTGCATATTTTGTTAACTTTATGTGTTTTATAGGCAGCGTTCGAGAATATCGAATGTCTTATGTCGGCGTGCGTGCATTTATTATCTGTGCCAAATTTTATAGCGAAGTGCGAGTTAAAAACTGAATTTTAAGCGGTTTTTTTTTTATTAATTCTGTTAGTCTGCCCTGAATCGTTGCTAAAATGACCGTGTCGGCTCGCCGGCGCAATGGCTGAGCGGTTGTAAGCGCATTCGATTCCAGCACGGTACATTTGTGTATGAGTTACAAATAATAGTTCCGGGTTTGGTGTTCACCCATGAGCAATTTATGTCCAATAAATGGCCTTCACGACACAAGAGCAACTGCTCTACAGTAAACTTCTTCCAGGGTACGCTGGGAGAAGGATTATAGGGTAGGGTGCACCATAAATAAGGCCAAAGTGAGACCATCCTAGGCCTAATCTTCGCCATCCATCGGGCAAGATTGAGGTCAAACGCAAGCCTATTTTTCAAAAAAAATAAAAAAACAAATACAAATTGTACTTGTTTTCTTACAGGCCTTGTGCTCGGGAGTCACTAACGCCGAAGCTGTCGAGGCCACCGGGCCAACAGCGTATCTCTAATTCCGTGGGGTTTTTAGTCCATCTTAACTTATTCCTGATTCCGACATAACCTGTCGCCTCTTTCACTTCCCCCACGTGCCAAAAGACAAATTATTCACAGCTGGAATTATTTCATACTATAATTTTTTTGTTTTTTCTCTTATGCTTTTGTCGAATTCTGGCGTTGGCTGCGTCCACATGCCGCCAGGGCCAACCGGCACAGGGTAGCACCGATCTGTTATAGGAGTAGTAATCGACAGACGAATTGTTGGTTTAATACTGGTTGATACTGTGGCTGTTAAATATACGACCTTTGCCTAAACTTTTGAAGCGTCTTAAAAACTACGAACGGCTCCATACCCACTTTGTGTAAAACAATGCGAGTCTATAACGTAATTTAACAGTCACTGATAGTAATAGTAATCCGGAATGAGTTTATGCATTCCTTATTTGAATTCATAAAAAAAAAAGAATTACTTTGAATATAGATACGGAAATGAAAGGAAAGGGAGCCCTCTGTGTTGGCATACATATGGCATATAATACTCGGAAGTTGTAGATAATCTACATCATCTTGGTTGGATGCAGATGTCTGTGGAGCACATTATTCCATAATGTTACCTATGTGTTTGTTTCACACATACACATAAACAAAACCTTACACATGTATGCGACTGAATATATGAACTCACAATTGCTTGACATTTTAGATAATTGACAAATAAGGAAGTGAAATTGAAATTTTCTATCTCTATTTATTTTAATCTGTTTGCTCAAGAACAACGTACAAAAATGCGGAATTAATGTCAAATAACTTTCTCTACCTGTCACGGGATGAGCAGAGATCAATTCTCTTCAAGTTTCTGAACCTAATAACATGTATTAAAAGATTGGACCCTTTACTTTCTCGATTTTATTTAAGGTCAGGATGATATCATCTGATGGTAAGCGATTACCGTCACCCACTTACATCTGCAACACCAGATGAGCCGCAGATGCGTTGCCTGCATTTAAGAATATTCGGGTGATGGAAGAGATGATAGTGAAGACAGTTTGGGAGGCGGGAGTGGGCCTCCGATAACCTCACTCGTCGAACGAAAAGCATAATATGTTTCTACTTCACGTCGGTATTCTGAGAGCAGCAGCAAAAACCGCCGCTTTGCTCTACTAAGTAGAAAATTGACAATTCCAACTAAAGAGTAACAGGAGAGAAATACATATTAAGGCTAATCAATATTAAATATAAAACTTGTTAATATTAAATGAAGTAAATATTAAATATTTATTTGTCCTAATTTCGCAATTTCGTTCTGTAACATTTTGTATTTCTTGTTTAAACCAATGCATAATCGCATTAATTAAACTCGATTCAATGCACTGCTGGGTCTTGTCTGTCCCGCGGTGATTAACAGTAATTAAGAATTATTGTCACGTGTTTGTGTGTGTGAGTAATAATTGGCCTCTGAGGAAAAAGTATAAGTCTAATTACTTCACATTTGTGAACTGAACTCTATGTCAAATTAATTTTCGTGTTCTGTACGTTGTCACCAAATATATATAATAGTTATCAGCCAGTTATAATCTATTATAAATTGTGACAACCCTTATTCACATAAATCAACACTAGGAATAAAATAACAGGTACTACATCCGCGTATCGATACCAGTCACGTTATCGATATTAATACGGTGCGTGTTAAGCATTATGATGTAATTGGGTATGTCAATATGGCGTCACGAGATGTAAGCACACAATGAGTGTCCGTTCTTATGTATGCGATCATGTGAGTCCAATTTGTGCGATATTTGTCCGATATCGATAGAATGCCGTGGTGGCGGTGATGTTTGTTGTCAGGGCGCTGATGGTACATAGAGCGCGAGAGATCGTGACCGGTTCGATCCCCGGTGCGTGCGCCACTAAAATTGTTAATAGCAATTTGAAGTGCTGTATTTATCGCGTGCTCGGCGGTAAAGGGATACATCGTGAGGAAACCTGCATGTCTGTGAAATAATAAAAAAAAATATATGTTATTTCGAAGATATGTGGGGACCGCCAACCCGCACTGGAGCAGCGTGGTGGGCCAGTTCCGGCTGCTAAAACCCTTTCAGACTTGAGTAGGAGGATCGGATTTTGAATTGTATGGCTGTCGGTGCTTCGCATCGCTCTCCAAGGAAGGAAGAGAGTCAACCGCACCCGCGGGAGGACAGGGGTGTAGGGATACTCCGCTCCCCTCCTCGGCCAAAATGTAGTATGTGGTGCTACAGAGTGCTCGCTTTCCTGACCCCAATGGCCTATTCGACTATTGTCGTGAACCGCTCCAGATACAATCTGTGACGCTTAGTTGAAGGATCAACAGGAATATTAGAAATGTACTAACATTGAAAATACTAATTTAACATTGCTACTATTCTCTTTGGAATTCTGAAAAAGAAAAACTGTCTATATCCTGAACCGGTGTTCGATCATGCTCTATGTAACTCCTTGCCCCTGTGACGGAGGGTATGCTTTAGGTATTTCAAACTCGGCCTAAAGACTATCTATCTTCTAGCCTAGCCATCTATCACGTTCTATCTTCCAAAAAGTATCTGGCTGGACCTTTGGCTACGCTTCGTGCCAAAAGGATTTTTTATCTCTGCCTACCCTTTAGGAGAGAAAGGCGTGAGTGTTAATGTATTACCTATGATTGATATGATAAACTATTAAACGAAAACTAAGGCAATTCCCCAAAAAGATATTTTCTGTCTATGATTATATTTACATAGATATTTCTCAAAGATATACATCTATGTAAATATTTACATAGATATTTCTCAAAGATATACATCTATGTAAATATTTACATAGATATTTCTCAAAGATATACATCTATGTAAATATTTACATAGATATTTCTCAAAGATATACATCTATGTAAATATTTACATAGATATTTCTCAAAGATATACATCTATGTAAATATTTACATAGATATTTCTCAAAGATATACATCTATGTAAATATTTACATAGATATTTCTCAAAGATATACATCTATGTAAATATTTACATAGATATTTCTCAAAGATATACATCTATGTAAATATTTACATAGATATTTCTCAAAGATATACATCTATGTAAATATTTACATAGATATTTCTCAAAGATATACATCTATGTAAATATTTACATAGATATTTCTCAAAGATATACATCTATGTAAATATTTACATAGATATTTCTCAAAGATATACATCTATGTAAATATTTACATAGATATTTCTCAAAGATATACATCTATGTAAATATTTACATAGATATTTCTCAAAGATATACATCTATGTAAATATTTACATAGATATTTCTCAAAGATATACATCTATGTAAATATTTACATAGATATTTCTCAAAGATATACATCTATGTAAATATTTACATAGATATTTCTCAAAGATATACATCTATGTAAATATTTACATAGATATTTCTCAAAGATATACATCTATGTAAATATTTACATAGATATTTCTCAAAGATATACATCTATGTAAATATTTACATAGATATTTCTCAAAGATATACATCTATGTAAATATTTACATAGATATTTCTCAAAGATATACATCTATGTAAATATTTACATAGATATTTCTCAAAGATATACATCTATGTAAATATTTACATAGATATTTCTCAAAGATATACATCTATGTAAATATTTACATAGATATTTCTCAAAGATATACATCTATGTAAATATTTACATAGATATTTCTCAAAGATATACATCTATGTAAATATTTACATAGATATTTCTCAAAGATATACATCTATGTAAATATTTACATAGATATTTCTCAAAGATATACATCTATGTAAATATTTACATAGATATTTCTCAAAGATATACATCTATGTAAATATTTACATAGATATTTCTCAAAGATATACATCTATGTAAATATTTACATAGATATTTCTCAAAGATATACATCTATGTAAATATTTACATAGATATTTCTCAAAGATATACATCTATGTAAATATTTACATAGATATTTCTCAAAGATATACATCTATGTAAATATTTACATAGATATTTCTCAAAGATATACATCTATGTAAATATTTACATAGATATTTCTCAAAGATATACATCTATGTAAATATTTACATAGATATTTCTCAAAGATATACATCTATGTAAATATTTACATAGATATTTCTCAAAGATATACATCTATGTAAATATTTACATAGATATTTCTCAAAGATATACATCTATGTAAATATTTACATAGATATTTCTCAAAGATATACATCTATGTAAATATTTACATAGATATTTCTCAAAGATATACATCTATGTAAATATTTACATAGATATTTCTCAAAGATATACATCTATGTAAATATTTACATAGATATTTCTCAAAGATATACATCTATGTAAATATTTACATAGATATTTCTCAAAGATATACATCTATGTAAATATTTACATAGATATTTCTCAAAGATATACATCTATGTAAATATTTACATAGATATTTCTCAAAGATATACATCTATGTAAATAACCCAAAAAATTGTAATAAAAAGAAACCTGTAATTTCCTATTAAAGCCTACCCCCTAGTACAGGAGCCTTGCTCCTAGTAAGAAGCCTACCATTGTCTGATCTGCAGGGAATTTCATGCTTTAGTTGTATACCCATGCAAAAATGGGAACGACCTTTTTTAATTATATTTATATCTTTAGATACAGTTCTAATGAGTCGTTACATAGAACTGAGTGTAAAAACTGAGTATGTTTTTATTAATAAAGGTCTAAATGTATTCAGGGAAAAAAAGTTGCCTAAATCTCTCTTTACAAAGTCCTCCTTTAATTTCCATAAACAATGGTAGTAGTTTAATAAACAATTCGAAATCATAAACAAACTTCTACTTTCGTTATTATGCAAGATAATATTGAGCGTACATAATTTTATAGGCTTGCGTTCGAAATTCCGCGCCGTCACTGTCTGAGGTCGAAAAATAATTAAGGAAAAGACAAGCATGCGGTGTCCCGTCCAGTGCTTTGGCCTCTAGTGTTTTGGCCTCTAGTAGCTAGTGATTGTAATGAAATTGTAGGTCATGGCGCTCGAGTGTGTCTTGACAGCCACGCATGCAGCGGGCCAAAGCTGAGGAAATGTCACCTTCGCCCGATTTTTCCCGCTATTATTTGTACAGGAAATACTTTGAGGTTTTTGATGGATGCATTTATGTAGTTAAGCTGTGATAATTAAAAAAAAAGTTGCGATAATTACAGATGATATAAATATAGCACAATACTAATATAATTTAAATATAAACTAGTATTCCACTACTTATATCTCGTGATATTTTTAAAAAGCTTAAAATTAGATACCTCTTTCTTTAGCGATTGGAGATTTAGTTATCAATTGACAGTTGTTATGCAGCGGCTATTACCATGAATTACCATGCAGGCGTAAAAGTCAGGACAGAGAGTATAAAAATAATGACGTAATATATAAAGATAACCATCTCAAATATGGCAGGACCTTTAAAGACCTTTTTTATGCGAAAGGGGTAGAAAAAGGAGTTAACAGTCCACGTGATTATAAGTGGCTACTGCAGCCCATTGGCATCTGGCATCGACCTCGATCGAAGAAGGTCATAGATGCGTCGTCACCCCTGAGGATGAAGATGAAATTCCCAAAACATCGGAACACACTTGTACTGCTATTCGACGGCAAAAATGGGTAAGATTATGGTATCTACCCAGACGAGTCCCTAGCCGGTGAAGGAGTCTACCAACAATTAAAAAAATTTAATATACGAACCCAAAACAAATTATATCAACCAATAAAGAGAAATTAATTAAAAGCACCTATAATTACGCTGTACGATCTCGTTTATCAACAATGTCAATTATAATTTATCTTACCTTCAACTGATTAATCATTTAAATACATCGGCAAGGTGATAACTTCCGACTCTCTGCGATTTCCTCTGACCTTAAAACCACCGTGTGGTCTCATTAAGGTCACGGCAGGTCCCTAAACCGTATCTGGTTCACCTTCGAACGCCCTTTTTGGTATTTTTACAAAGTGGGCGCAGGCAGAGCCTTTTTAATGGTCCATCTTCACGGGTATCCGCTAAAAGCGAGGAAAATTTATATTCATGGTCCTAAGCGAACACAGGCTTACTCAAAATATTCGCATTGATGTTCAGTCAAAAGTTACATATTTAAATAAATAAGATAAAGTAACCTCTGCCAACAGTATATCCAATAATGGGATGGCTCAGATGTTGCCTACGGCCTGAACCCAGATAAAAATCAATCGGGTTACATGTTCATCAACCACAACAACTCACGCCTGTAGTAATTCACGGGACAGGTACGTAGAGGTGTCAAGAGGAAGGGATAGTGTGTCACAGACAGTTGGAGCGAGCATTGATCGTTAGCACTTTACTCTCTTCTGATACTGATACGTTGAATTAATTAATGTAATACACTTTATTGTACACCAATTAGCAAAAATAGGAAAAAAAATAAAATAAAAAGAAACATAAATTACACAAAGGTACAATTGGCGGCCTTTTCGCTTGGAAGTGATCTCTACCTGGCAACCATTTTGCAGAGGAAATAATGACCAGTGAGCAAGGGTTAAGGATGTACGTTATGTGTAGAGATGTTCTAGATAGTTCTAGAGCATACCTACCTGCCTTTGGCCGACACCCATAATCAGATAGGGTTGCTACAACGGAATCGTCAGTCTTAGATTGTCGCATTTAGAAAAAAGTTGGGCAAATTCCTCCTTACCGCCTATATGTATTAAAGGAATACAGTGTTTATAGAACCACGTTACTAAGTCTTGAGTTATGGGACCCTGGTTAGAATGTTAGCCGTTTGACATAAGCCGTGAAATCAATATTTTTTAAATTTAGTTTAAATCTTTTAATGCCTGATCTCATAGGATATACGTAACAAAGATTCTCTACCTACGACTTATTATTCTTCACGAGCACCGGGACATTCTTTCTCTTGTTGATATCAAGCGCTTTCGTACAATGCATTTGTTGTTATGCGCGTACGTACACAATATTATAACTCGTTCTATCTCTTTCTCTCTGACATACCCGTGATTCTAGTTCATGACAAGACAGGCAGAGATGATAGAGACGCAAAATATCATTTCTAGTGTACTGATGTAACTGATAACAATAGAAATTTAATTGTTTCAAAGTTATAACCCGAAGAGGAATACTGTAAGAGTACCGGGTGTTAGCCCCGATAGATGTAGGTAGCCCTAACAATGATTGTTAGGGCTACCAACACTGTTCCTGATGGAATTTATGAAAACAGACTTTAAGGCACACTTGTCTCTCCTAGGGGTATACAGAGAATACACTTCAAAGTGATTATAAAGGTAGTATTTTACGGAAACAGTAAAAAAAAAACAATGATGTTTTTGTTACCTATGTGCTTACAAAGAAAGGGTTTTGTTTGTTTTCATCTTCGGCGTAGCAAAAACAGATTGTTTCGTCCAACTGTGTAACCCGGAGTACAGTAAAATAGTTTAGCCTTAAATTTACTCCGTGTAGCGAAACGTGGTGGGATGTTTTCGACTCCCCTGGTGATGGGAGAAGAGTCTCGTTGTATGGCAACGTGCACAGTGTTTGGTATCGTGAATATAATAGAGAAATATTGTTACCTAATCGAATAACTGATGATAAAACTAAATGTCAAATGTCTTGAATGTTAGGCAACTTCTTAGATATGAAAGTCAACACGGCACGTACGTGGAACGACTTGAACACGGAATTTTTGTGAAAATTAGGCATAGAGAAAAGACTCCCGGGGCCGTTGCTTTCCTGGTAAAATTTCCCCGTAACCATGTGAATCACATGTTTTTTTTTATGTGAAAGGGAGCAAACGAGCAATCGGCTCATCCGATGGTAAGTGATTACCGTCGCCCACGTACATCTGCAAAACTAGAGAAGCTGCAGCTCCGTTGCCGGCCTTTAAAGATATTTGGGGGACCCGGAGGCGGAAAAGGGGAGGGGGCAGAGGCCACCGGTTACCTCACTCTTTTTAACGGAAATCTGCGAGGTCGTGGTACTGCCCCGGTAGAGCCGGCACATTCAAGCAGCATCAAAAGCCGACGCTTGGCTCTACCACGTAACCAGCAATTTTAGTTCACTTTGTAGATTTTTTGTGTTAACTTATTTGTGTGGAAAACTATATGACCTTAAGACGTACCTAATCACCTCTTAGTACTTTATGTGAGAACTTTTATTGTAAAGATAAATAGAATGAAGTAAAAAATATGTTTTTCACATACACATGATAATTCGTGAGACTTAGGTACGTTGTTTGTTTACATGTTTGCAGCTACCAGTGCCAATGATATCCACATTATCACCCACCAATACATTCTTGCCTTTATTAAATCTATATACATTGTACACATATTTTTATTTAAATCATTCTATGCGTACGACAGTGTTAGGGTTACCAACCATACTAAAAAAAAAAAAAAAACAAACAAACAGCCGATAAATGCCGGACAAAATCCTCCTTCTCAAACATCCGAGAGGGTTTTCGTGCCGGGAAGGATCCCGCTGCTCCAATGCGGGTTGGTGGACTTCACATGCAGGTTTCCCTTCGTCGGCTAGCGCGTGGTGTATTAACAATTTTAGCGGCGCCGACATCGGGAATCGAACCTAGGTCATTCGCGCTCTAACGACTAGGCTACCATCTCTACGGTACCGTATTATAATGTATAGTATTATCACGGTATTAACATATGTCCTATCAGTAGTTCGACTTGTTTGTTTTAGAACTCATGCCGCCATCGCGTATAATTACGTACAGGAACTGACCTTTTTAAAAAGCTCAACAACTAGTTTCTTTCTTACTTAACGCCCTGTAAATAGTTCGCTGCAGGATATTGGAGATAATCGCCACCAGTACCAGACACCTCGCACCATAGACGCTGCTGCCCCGTCATCGGTCCGCTTGTTTTTGGTCTGTTTTGGTTCAATACTAGTAGTTTCATCGAATGCCATTACCCTACACCGTACATCGACATAAAACCAGAGAGTACGAGATGAACGCTTTGCTTCCATTATTTTTAAGCGTGGTAGAGCCAAGCGGCGGCTTTAGGTGCTGCTCGAATGGGCCTGCTCGACCGGATTGATACCACGGCCTCGCAGAATACCGGCGTGAAGTAGAGGCATCTTGTGCTTCTGCGTTTCGTTCGGTGAGTGAGGTAACCGGAGGCCCACATCCCCTCCCTATTCCTCTCCTCTTCCATCCCATCTCCCAAATATCCTTAAAGACCGGCAACGCACCTGCAGCATCTATGGTGTTGCAGATGTATGTGGGCGACGGTAATCACTTACCATCAGGTGAACCGCTTGCTCGTTTGCCGTCTTTTCAATAAAAAAAAAATATTGATTTATCTGTTGTCTCTGACAATGTCTTTAAGCATAATTAGTTATGACTTAAAAGTTTAGAAACATTCTGTGTAATCCTTTAGTCAAGGACAGCTGGATGGATAAAAATTGGCCATTCGAGTTCCAAGATTTTTTTTTAATCTATCATTGAAGTTACGTAAAGTGATTTGTTAAACTCCCCGTTGGTTGCGATGCTGCGTTCGAATCCCGCTTTGGGAAAACATTTGTATGATGTATATAAATGTATGGATTAGAGTCATGGGTGTTTATTTAATATTAAATTATTATTTATCTATGTAGGTATATGTATGTCTTTTTTATCACCATCTAGTTACAAAGACAGGGATTCTTAATTTTTGGACTGGATGTCGTTGGTGAGAATTTCTGCAAAATGATTATTATCCTTATAAAGCGTATTTATTGCATAATGTAATCTGTCTTTCTGTCTGTCTGTTTTTTCATTATGACTATTTTTCACTTGAACAGCTCCTCTTCCTCTCTTCTACAACCTAAGTACATTTCAGGATACAGGCCTTCCCTCAATTTTATTATAGTATATAATTATAGGTATAAAACATTTATATATATTATGTAAACATTTATATAAGAGGTATACGCTCTAACATAAATGTTTACGTATTATACATAATTTAACTTATAATAAACTCTCAGTAGTGTATACCCAATACGTATTTGCGTATCTGGGACAACGCGACAGGGGATAAGCTTATCGCCGTTTTATAGTGCAAGCCAACACGACATAAATCGTACATAGCTTCGTGCCCTCCATACAGGGGATCGAACTCGAGTCTTTTGTTTTCGATTCGGATGCATATCCCCTAAGCACTCGCCTATCGTGGTTGTATGAATGAATGAAATTCTTGATTCTTCGACGTAAGAAAGATAATATCGTTTGTCAAATATTATACGTGAACAGCTCTTCAGGACATCCTTTCCCACTTAGTGGAATTGATGTCATCGGTCATTGCAATTATAATAATATTATGAATGCTCTATGTATGTATGTATATATTTATATGTGTTTATATTTGTTTATATGTATTTTTCCGACAGTATGTATTTAATTATCAGTGTAAGTTATTCATGTATTTTAGTTCTTTTTTTTAACAAATTTAATGTTTGGCACCCTTACAATCTCTCTCCACGCCCCGGGTTGACTGGCAGAAAATGCCAAGAGGCATTAAGTCCGCCCTTTGTAATACTTTTATTTTAATGTATTTAAATAAAGTTTAAATAAATAAATAAATATATTACATTAAAAGATATGTAACTTCAACTTAAATATAAAAAAATATATTTTAATTTAATTTAGTCGCAAAGGTTTATTACATAAGCACAGTACAATTACATAAGGGTAGGCACATATTATGGATTACCGTTTAGCACGACACAGTGTAGTTCAACGAGTTTCGGCGACCCACTTTTAGCCGCGAATTACTATTTTATTTATAAACATGCCTTTGTAAAATAAACAATCGTCCAATAGCTTGTTTAATTTTCCATTTATATTTGTACGTATTTTATCTAACCTTTCGCCATTTTGTATTTTTGTATTTGCTGTTTTTTTTATGGTAGAGCAAAACGAGCGAGCGGCTCCCTTTACGATTATATGATAAGTGACTACCGTCGCCCAATTACATCTGCAACTTCGGAGGGGGCTGCAGGTGCGTCGTCGGTTTTTAAGGATGTTTGGGAGTAGAGAGGGTGGATGGGCATGGGGGGTGGGAAGAAGGAGAGGCCTCCGGTTACCTCACTCAACCGAACGAAACGCAGAAGATGACTCTATTTCACGTTCGTGGTACCATACTGCTTAGATCTACCACGTTCTAAACACATACATTTTGCTAATAATTTTATTCATTTATTCTGTACACTAGAGGATTAGAATAACGACCTCGTTGCTCAGTGGTCGGTATATCTGAAGGCACAGTCGCCGGTCCGGTGTCTTGAGGCCAATATTCATATGAACGTTCCTGAGTCAGGTAATCACTTAGCACTTACTTATTGGCTGTATGGACTATAGTCCTTTGCCTTTCCCATTAGGGATAAATTAATATCATTATCATCATTAGCACTTACTTGATCGTTTGCACCTTTTTTCCCATAAAAAAGGGAATGCGAGAACGAGGTTAGGGCCTCTGCGCTTGCTAAGGTGCTATAATATATTCTATGCCGATAACAATAGGTACTATTTCTACTAGGTTGTTAGTTGAGTTCTGGTTTGAACCTTATACTGTATAATTATAGGCTGTGAGGCGTTCCATATTATTTTACAGGAGCGACAACGCATCTTTAACCACCTACGGTATGTGCAGGTGCGCATGGGCTACTGTAGCCATTCCCTACCAGCTGGACAGTCAGTTAGTTTCTTTATTGTACACATTATGATAAATTTACAATTTTAATAATATACAAGATAAATGTACAAAGGCGAGCTTAACTCTAAGCCGAGTTCTCTTGCAGCGAACCCTTGAGGAAAGAGAAAATTATTTTTATTATACAAGTAGGTAGTTGTGTACTTAATTAATATATAATATCTTAACTAATATAATTGACAATGAAAAAAAAGTAAAGCATAGTAGTTGCCTGTAAGTGCGCACAGCGGGGTAAAGGCCTACATATTATACAATATTACAAAATGTTTAAATACAAAGTCTAAATATATATAAAAACATATAAATATATTCATATATTTATTTTTATATAAACACATATTTACAAATATTTCATTAAATATTTAATAATCATAGATTTGTATTGTTGATCATCAATACAATAATAATACATAAATGTCGATAAGATATTTATTAACAATTTCAAGAAGAAAGATAGTGCTCCGTGACTTTTTTCCGGAATATTTCACGAGAAGAACTAGCTCGTATGTCATGTGGTAGTGAGTTCCATAACTTGTTACCTAATCCAATAAAAAAAAATCAACATCAGTATGTTTATGTCGATAATACTTATGATGATTTTAATTGTAAAATCTACATGATTACAGTATTTACATATTAAGCCTATCATTAAAATATTCCTTAAATATAAATGGAAAATTTGTTAATAAGTTGTTACGCTGGCAACATTGTCTTGTCGGCCATCTTGTTGTCCCTATAAAGCCTTTAATAAAAAATAAAGCCGCAGCGCGGAGTTTGACAGATGCGGTAATGTATAGCGACGAAGCCCGCTGGGTATAATTTACATTTGCCTTTTTTAAAATGTCTTCGAATATTTACCGAGGACTGTAATGTTGGGTTCGTGATAAAGCCAAATTTAAAATTCCAATACACATCGATAAAAAATTGAACAAAGGTTTCATTTGGAGGATCCAATAAAAATCGTCATTAAATAATTTTAACATTTTAAAAGTGGTATGTAATTGGAGTAAATAAATAAATGCGCCACAGCTTCGTCCAGGAGCGTGCAGGTGGCGGGGGCATGCGGCATAATCAGATGGGTTTTTGTCCATCCAATTATGCCGCACCCAAATCCCATAGACTAATGATGGGCAGGATTTCTACCGGAACTGCGCTCACTCACCCGCCTAGCCAGCGTGGTGAGTACGAGCAAATCTTCCATGACTGATTTCAGATAAAGGCCTTTGTCCAGCAGTGGACTTGCATAGGTTTAAAGAGAAAAGAGAGAATGTATATAATAATTTCAACGTCGATACTAAAACAAATGCCACCTAAATATTAGAAGTATCACATTTTTTAAAGTAAGTCTAGTTGGGTTGTATGTATATACAAATATGTATAGATACTTTATAACACCAAAAAATAAATCATATTTAATAAACCATATTTATAATAAAATTAAATATGTAGTAAAATTAACATTATAGCGTTCAGTGCTACATTTATGCATGTTTGAAAAATATTATTTCGTGGACATGTGAAGACTGCCAACCTGCACTGGTGCCGCGTGGTGGACCCTTCCCGGCTCCAAAACCTTTTAGAGATATTTTAGAAGGAGGCCTTTACCCAGCAGTGGGCATTTACAGGCTGCTATTTTACTATTAACGCTTTAAAGCGTCCATGAACTTTAACGAATGCGTCCGAACATACGTTCTATTGTTCGGTGTGAAGTAAACTCTAAATAACCTAGATGCAGCCGTTGCATAACAATGTCTATGTTTTCAGACCTCGTAAGTGTTTAATTTACATATTTGCATAATCTAACATGTTCTATTTATCATTCTGGCGACGACATTTCCACTTGTCGAGATGTTGTAAGAAAGAACGCTTAAGGCGAACTAGATGTTTTCGGACCGCGCATTTTGTAAACTTAAACATTTAACAAAAATGGCAGCGGTTTCACCAAATAAGCAGTGAAGAAGAGTAGGTTGAAACCATCAGAGCCTTTAACTATACTGTTATTGGATAAATAACACGGTATGATTTTATCGGGGAACGATGTCACACGCAATTTTGTGTTGCGCTGCTGATTAGCAGCAGAATTAGTTAAGAGAGAATTAGTCGGTCGTAGTATCGAGTCTTTACACATTCCTCTCACTCGGAAGGTATGTGGTGGAGCCAAGCGGCGGCTTGTGCTGCTGCCTTAATGGTCCGGCTCGACCGGGGTTTTACCACGACCTCGCAGAATACCGGCTTGTACATCGACATAAAACCAGAGAGTACGAGATGAACGCTTTGCTTCCATTATTTTTAAGCGTGGTAGAGCCAAGCGGCGGCTTGTGCTGCTGCCTTAATGGTCCGGCTCGACCGGGGTTTTACCACGACCTCGCAGAATACCGGCTTGAAGTAGAGGAACATCTTGTGCTTCTGCGATTCGTCGGGTGAGTGAGGTAACCGGAGGCACTCTCCCCCTCCACTATTCCGCCTCCCGATCCCAAAAATCCACAAAGGCCGGCAACGCACCTGCGGCTCCTCTGATGTTGCAGATGTACGTGGGCGCCGCTTGCTCGTTTGCCACTTGTTCTCATAAAAAAAAAGTCATCCTAAGCAAGTGACGATCAGCATAGTGTTGCGAGAGATGGTGGTCGATGGATGGTGACTCTGCCCGTGCTTTGTGGCTATCTTAGTGGGAGGCTGGTCTGCTCGCGTTTGCAATGCACTTGTGTTTTAATTTTGTGGATCACTATATTCTTGTAGCATGCATTCAGTTGTCTATGGTACCTTTTATTATAATTATAATTATTGAAAAAAAAAAAACAAAACGAGGACCTAACCTCCGGAAGGACACCTACGGAACTTCCTTTGCCTGTTTTTTCTACATCAGCGGAACCTCATTACGAAGCGATGGAAGATTGTAAAAAGAAAATTTGTCATTTGCCAAACGAAATTATCATTCTTATGTCGAACAATAAAAGATCTCCGTTACATTTCAAGGAATAATCTTGCGATTGCTTGAAATGACGATGGTAAAATATGTTCTGTCCGTGTAATACATTCGTAAGTATTTATACCATGCGTCACATTAGTTACAGACATTGGTCTTTAGAACAATGAACAATGTATGGCGTACAATTCGTAATTGTAACATAGCCAACAATTGAATACTCGAACATTCGATAGGGTAAAGGTATTATGTTCGATACATATCGATATTTACCAGGTGCCACTGCTAAATACCTTTAGACGGCCATCTGCTGACGTCTGAAGGTATTAGAAAGTGGCAGCGAATAATAAAATAGAGAACCATAAATAAAGCACTCGTATCACTAAAATATGAACGAATTTTATAGAAGATAAAAACGGTTGCACCAGCCAGAAGTATAATAGTTGGAATATCGCTTACAAGCTTCTTAACTTCCGTGCAGCCTTTAAAGTTAGGGTTGCATGATTGAATTCAATACACAATAATCCATTGTATCATTGGTTGACGTTTCGTAATAAAGATGATTTGATAACTGAAAGAGCTTTATCCACTTTTTGGGTTATGATTAAATGATGATGTGAAACTGTGTAAGTTAATTATTTAATTAAACGATATAACTTGAAATCGCCATACCGTTGCATTTTAGTTTTTATTACAAAACTTTTAAAATCTATATTTCCACGCATTTAAAACCGTCACGCTGTCGACACACAGTTGCCAGTTTAACATGTTGCGGATACGAGACAAAACTAAATAAATTCACGGTTACGTAATTTAATGTCTTAAGTTTTAAAAAGGTGTAGAAAGATTATTGGCGTTCCGCGAGTGGCGAGCTTAAACTTTGAGCTCTCCCCGATCGCCGTATCTCTTATGCCCCCGATAATTAAGACATGCTGTCCTATTCTCACATGTAGTCCTATGCAGTGTGATATTACAAAGCAACGTGATTTATGTGTGCCATTTGTGAAGGAAGGTCCAATGTCATGTAGGTAACCTATTTGTGTAACGTCGTTTCTTCTATAACTTTGAGACATTAGACAATGGCGTAATGGTACATGTGCGGTCAAAGAATATGTTGCGGTCAAAGAGTATGTTGCGGTCAAAGAGTATGGTGCGGTGTTACTGTTGGATTGCAATGTTCATGGAATAATATAAGGTCTTATATATAGTATGGACCGGATACGGAGGACTGGACTGATAATAAACGATGTACTGAGGAGAATAGATTACTTTGTATTCCTGTAGAACGCGTTATATGCAATGAATACATAGTTGTGTTTTATATTATATTTAACTGGATAATTAAAAATGATATGGTCATAATAAAAATATGACAAAAAACATGGACCGCTGTATTATCAGTTTTTATTTTTGATTTTTTTTTCTTTATTTACACAAACTCAGTTCTTCTTTCTTCGTACACACTGATAAGCTTTATCTATGATTAGTATGCGTTGCATACACGTTACGGACATTCGCTGAGTCGCACGTACTCTAGCACTTGCTCACCCATGACCTCACTCACTCACAGTTAAACAGTTTACTGATTACGCCATTCGATTTTACGAGAAAAAGAAACCGTTATTTATAAGAAATTTATTGGCCAATTATAAAAAGGTAATAAAATTTTCCACCCCTCTATTATCTCAACAACCGAATGAGACAAACTTGGAATTTTATATGTATTATTTCTGACAATTCTCAGTTTATTACAATATAGCGAATTTCTTTTAAATATTTTAACGAATTTTTTTTATCATAACATACACAGATCGAATTTCGAGAATGAGATCTAACTTGCATCGCCGAAAACATAATATTAATACGTGAATATCGAAAATTGTTGTTCCTTTTTTTTTTTTTAGTGTTTTATTATAGAAGGAGAGGAATGAAACTTATATCATCCAAAAGGTACTGTGCAATTGATGTGTACATAAATAGGACACACGAGTGAATGAATATTATTCATTGTACAAACACCACAAAACAAAAAAAGTAGAGAGTAAAGACAGGAAGTCAATTAGGAGGTACAAATTGGCGGCCTTAACGGGTGAAATAAAGTGAACGTACAAACAAACCTTTTCCATTCAAAACGTGTTACGCTGTACGTGGTAAATTTAACTTTGCCCTCTCTTTCCCCATAGCGTTAAGTAAGTAAGTCGTACATGAGGTCAACTATACGCCCTACGGTAGTCCTGAACATTGGCCTCTCCAAGAAATCGCTAACAAAAGCCGGCGTACATTTTTTGGAAGAACACACACAAGGGTTTGTGAGGCCCCCCCACCCCTTCCTCCCTCCCTCATACCCTCGCACCAGCTCAAGCTCCTTGTTCCAATTCTTAGCCACGTTTAAATGTCGTTTAATTTGGTAAATACATGATTTCGCGTTTGATTTTATGCCGCTTGCTATAACCGACTGTCATAAAAAGCACCGCTGCCGACTCTCAACGCATAAATATCCGTTATAATTAAAGTCGTAATAAAACTTAACATTCCTTCGTAATGGGTAATTCTTAACAAGATTTGCCCCGCGACCCAGTTTGCAGGACCTTTTGGAGTTCATTACATCACAGTCACCATAATTCTAGCATTAGGCTTTTGTAAGGTCATCGTAATCCATTTTAGAGAGTCCCCACCGATGGAGGCCTACGAATAAGGTCAAACACTCCGTTGTTTGACCTTATTCCTACGAATTATATATATTCCCCTTACGAATAAGGTCAAACACTCCGTTGTTTGACCTTATTCGTAGGTTTGTGGTCGTGCTTGGTTAACACCTTCACTGCATAGGAACCGCGAAGGTTTGGCTTGACATAGCCTGCCCTCACCAGCGCTAGGGTGATAATACGCTAGGTATTTACCCAGGAATAAAAAAAGGGGGTAAACTCTACTCTGCCCAGCGATTTCTAAGTCACCTGGGTAGGTAGCCTACTCCTTTCCCATTGCTGAAGTCAAACAGCAGCGCAATTACTGTCGTCTTTCTGTTTGAAAGGTATAGGATGGCCAGTATAATTACGGGCTTTGTAGTATTCCATCTCAGTCCTCAGGGGTGACGAAGCATCTGTGACTTCCTTCGATTGAAGTCGTTTACAGGTTTCAATGGGCTGCAGTAGCCACTTGACAACTTGACAACTCGAAAAAAAATTGGTTAAGAACTTCCTGTGCTTCGGCCTACCACAAGGGACGGGCTCCTGTCCTATAACCGGTCTGCAGGATTTGGGTTGATTCGGATGTATTTGCCGCCTTAGATCGCCAGGGTCTGTTAGACTGCTGCCAGCGGGGTGCACCACTATTAGATTAGGTTCCGTATTTCTTTTTCACTATTAATGACGTCGCCACGCTGCAGCATTGCCCATTTAGGAGCACAAATTACACAAACACCCGTAACAATTATATTTCTCTCGTACGAGATTCGAACCCACGTTGGCTACAACGCCACTATTTTATTGGTTACTGGTACCAATAAAATTAAAGGTCAATCTTGAATGTTTATTAGTTAGCTATTAACTGCCGAAGTAATTAACTGTTCAATCAATCAGTTTGTTTAATTATTTTTGTAAAATGGTTTATTTGTTTAACAACTCAATTAAACCTTACGAAACAGCTTGTTACGATCTGTTGAATATTAATGTATTATAAAGCTGAAATTTTCAACTTTCAAGATTATAAAAATATATAAAAATATCGGATTCGATACGTTGAAAATTGACAATAATTATTAAAGAGACAAACATACCCATAGAACCTTAGTCTATGAGTAATATTAATACAATAAAGTGCTGAATAAGGATTTCTTTAAATTTCTTCTCCCTCGGTAATATTCAAAGGGATCGACGTGTTAACGAATTCAACTTCTTTTCTAATATGTATGTGTGTATACTTATTACGAAATACCTATGAAGGCATTACAAATATAATATGTATGTGTATATGGCGATATATACAGGATCTGTCTTCGAATTAGATGACTCGAGTTCCATCCTCTACGTGGACGGCTCTAAGCGGTGGCTTTTGCTGCTGCTCGTATGGGGCCGGCTCGACCGGGTTGGTACCACGGCCTCGCAGAATACCGGCGTGAAGCAGAGGCATCTTGTGCTTCTGCGATTCGATCGGTGGGAGAGGTAACCGAAGGCCTCCTCCACCTCCCCATCCCCCTCCTCATCCTCCCTCCCATCTCCCGAATACCCCTAAAGGCAGGCAACGCACCTGCAGCACCTCTGATGTTACAAATGTACGTGGACGACGGTAATCACTTACCGTCAGGTGAACTGCTTGCTCGTTTGGCCCCTTTCTCATAAAAAAAAAAACTGTACAAATTATACGAGTATTTACTTACCTGTCACTTTACATATTAAACAGCGCGAAGTAGAAGGCGTTGTAATTCGTCACGGTCGAATAAAACAGTTTAGGTGGCCTCGTACAAGGCCTCCTGTTCAAATGCCTTTCTACCTGTTAATTATTTCGTCTGTATAATAACATACTTCAAATAACTCAGCAATGACTAATTAAATATCTGAATGTAACATGATCACTCATGTGTTATTCGTTATTGGCAAGATAGAGGCACGCGATCCACCCTGTGAGTAATCGACAAGGCTCTGCCACGAGACTTACCATCCTTTAAAGTAGCAGCCTTTAAATGCCAACTACTAGGGAAAGGCGTCCTCTCGAATATATTTTGAGAGACCTTGGAGCTGTGAAGGGTTAACCCACCGCACCCAGAACATCAGCCTTATTTGTGGAAGGTGTGGCAAATAAGCTCTGGTGATAATGAGTAAATATGGTATCTGTGACGGTGTGGATGGTATTTCTTTTAAAAAAACCAAACAAAAAAAAATGCGACAGGTGGCGACCCTCCCGTCGCCGTCTTATTGTACCAGCCAATGGATAGATATTGTCTATTGTCAACGATAGACCTGTCCTGAATTGGTGGCAGATCACCAAACCACTCAGATGTCATGGCTTTAATATAGGTTCATTATTAGTATGGATTGTAGCTTTTAAGGCTTGGTAGCTTGTGTTCGGCGCTAGGTCTTTTTAACGGCTGGCTTGATTGACCGGTACCGGATTAGTCCATTTAGAAATACTGTTGTATAAGTGTATTGGCATGTTGCGCGTATCGGTTGAAAGAATTCGAACAATCGGACCATTACACACGCTACATATTTATTTATTTATTTATTTAAACTTTATTTGCACATTACAGAACAAGAAGGCGGACTTAATGCCAAGAGGCATTCTCTACCAGTCTACCATTAGATTGAACAGAGAAAATGTAAAAGCGTGCACAAAGATATTATGTTCATATATATATACTCGATAATTATACTACAATATAATACTTATATATGACGGTAGTTAGGCATACGTGTAATTATAGTTGTATATTATATAAAACACATTACACACTATACTTACATATTTATATAACTATATATATATATATATATAAATATACACAATGCATACGTAAACTTAGATACATATGATGCCCTGGTAGTAAATTTAGTGTTCGGTGTCAGTTTATTGATGAAAATAACTTTTTTTTTTTCAAATGTCAACCTCTCCTGCACCACACAGCCGACTAACGGACGCTTCTCCGGCGACCGACTGTCAGAAAACCCATCTGAATTTACCGTACCCAAATACCACAGACTATGTACACAGTGGTGGGGAGCAGCATCTCCAGTGCGACGTCAGTGGTACTGCGCTCACCAATCCCCACGCCCAGCCTACGGGCGCCTGTTTATGTAGTGCTGTTTGTCTTTTGTATGAAAGGTATGCTGGTATGCTCCTTCACTATCTGGGAGCCACCTGGATTGGCACCGTCTTATTACCTATTTATGCAGCCAATCAGCATTGTAACCACTGTCGAGTTCCGGTACATTTTTTTTTATGGAACAAGGGGGCAAACGAGCAGACGCCTCACCTGATGGTTGTACCACGTGATTACCGTTGCCCACGTACATCTGCTACACCGGAAGGGCTGCATGCACGTTGCCGGCTTTCAAGGATAGTTGTGGGGATGTGAGGGTTGACGGGTAGGGGAGTTGGGAGAGGGGGAGCGAGCCTCCGATTACCTCGCAGTAGCACAAGACGCCTCTACTTCACGCCGGTATTCTGGTACTACCCCGGTCGAGTTGGCCCATTAGAGCAACTGCATGGTCCGCCGCTTGGCTCTACCGCGTAAAAGAGCACCAGATTGCACGTGCAGGGGAAGTTGGCATTTGAAGAAAGAGATGGTAAATTCCTTCATACACAGCACACAATAATTTATATGTTACACAAAATTCAAACCCTAGATCCATGCCTCAACAATTAGCTGTGCTAATCACCATACCCAGGCCTCACAATGGTACCAACTTGCATTGTCACATTTTTCCCGGTAAATTAAACATGCCTATTTCCTTATGTATTAAATTTTAAAGGAATTTCATGCGTAATTATAGCCACAAGGTTTTCCGATCGGTTTGTATCTCTGAGAATCGAAGGCCGTGGTCTGTTAGGGCGGAAACAAATGTAATGGTTTGTCAACAATCTTCCGATCATATATGAGTTTTCCACACCTTTGTAAACGAATTTTTGTTTCTCGAGGTGTCACTGAACGCGTGACCGGCTATGTCGGGATCCGTAAGTGCCTAAACGACTAAAACCCACCACGGATTAGAGATACGCTGTTGGTCCGGTGGTATTTACAGCTTCGGATGCTTTCGTCATTGAACCACATCTATTTATATACGCCGCATTCCATTCCATGTCATTCGAAAGATTATTTACATCAGCCTATTGAAGTCCTCTGATCATAGGGCTTTTGTAAAAACCCTCGCCTCCGTGGGATGTGGGTTCAGTATTTGCCGTCAATATTTAATCGCCAGAGCCTTGCAGGGTGCACCGTTTGTAATTAAGGTTGCTATTTGTAGCAAATTATAGTATATTGTGTCACACATACTATAAAAGCTCATTTAAAATAAACCCTAATTACGTAATCACAACTTTTTATTTTTTTTTGGATATTGTTGTTTGTTTGTCGGTCCATCTATTCGTATCATGTATCACGCAAAGACTAGAAAACTACTTAACCGATTTTGATGCGTTCCTTACTTTTCGAAAGCTTATAACTCAACTTAAATACTGCATTACTTTTAATCCCGTGCAAAAACCGGTTGGACCAGTGCGGGATTCTTACACAACAACTATTGGATCGTTTGGAATAAGGTTTACTGTGTTCAAAATCTTATGATTCAAATTAAAATCTCCTATACTTTTAATCGCGGAAAAAAACCGTCAATTTCATTGAATCAGGAAAAATATCGAGATTAACCAGAATGGCATCCTGGAAAAAAAATCACAAAACAGTTAAAATGAATAACAACATTCACTGTTCGGAAACCTACGAATTATTATTATTACGCATTATATTAGGGTAAAACATTTTACGTATTTTATAAGTAAAAAGTTGCAGTAAAACATCTATGGTTGTACGGATTGTACCCGGCTGGTTTTGATACCATTAAATAGATGCATGGTTGCATTACATATTTCAAAAACAGAACATTAAAAAGTTATGACGTTTTCCCGCCATTTTTCTATTGTTTATCTGTTCGCTAAAATTAGTGAATCTAAGGAAGAAATTCGATGACATTTTGTAGTTTATTTTAAAATACGAAAAAGCTTTTTCTCCTACCTATGAGATTGTTCGCGAATGAAATCATATGCACGTCTGAAAACGTTTAAATAAAATTTCTTACCCCAGTTTTTTCTTCTTTGCAGCTCCAAAATGGGGGGCTTAAAATCCCTCATCATCCTTCAGCTGGTATACCTAACCAGCTGCATGGATCAGCTTCACATCGTGTACGAATGGAAACAGCTAGACTTCCAGTTCCCGACCATCGAAGCACGCCAGCAGGCGCTCGACAGCGGCACTTTCATACCGGAGAACAACATGCCGATGGGCCTCGAGATGTCTGGAGACAGGTTATTTATCACAGTGCCCCGATGGAGAACCGGTGTACCGGCCAGTTTGACCTACATTAACCTAAAAGGTGAACAATGTCAACCATTACCGATTGATGCACCTTTAATCTTTCCTCAATCTTGAGTTCGTTGATATTTCTATTAAGCTTAGTGGAACACGCAACGAGATTATTTTTAACATTTATGTTTAGTTGTTAAACTGTGTGGTATCGGCGTGAGAATCTGCCAGCCCTTCTCTTCTCGTGGGTGTCGTAAGAGGAGATTAAGCTGGCTACCAACAGATGGCGGGATAACCATCTCGAAAAATATTAGGCCAACACTTAGGAGATCGATGATGGGCTGCTATTATATCTGGTACTGCGATCAACTAGCCGAGCGTAGCGATTTCCCTAATGGGAATCCTCCTAATTGACAAGGACATCTCGGTGCACCCTGCTGATTGATGAACAGGGCTCCGGCGACTGAACGATGCCGGAAAATCTTACCGAATCAATACCGAATCACTTGTCTGTGGTCTTTGGGTTCGCCAAAGACCACAGACAAGTGATGCGCAGCAACGTCACTGGTGCAAGGGTACCAGTGACGTTGAGGGCATTGAGCTTCCTCACGGATCGGAGCATCAAGGTTGTTGTCGACGGTGCATGCTCGGACCCCAAACCCGTGAATGCTGGTGTTCCACAAGGCTGTGTGCTATCTCCCACTCTGTTCCTTCTGCATATCAACGACATGCTACAAATCAGTGGCATTCATTGCTATGCAGACGACAGCACGGGTGATGCCCTATATATAGGCCGTGCGAATATTTCTCGGGAACACGTCGACGAGTGCCGGAACAAACTTGTGTCTGAAGTCGAGACCTTGTTATTCAAAGTCTCGGATTGGGGTCGACGTAATTTGGTCCTATTCTACCCCAAAAGACACAGGTTTGCGCGTTCACCGCTAAAAGAATCCTTTGTCGTTTCTCCTCTTTTGAGAACATTCCCCTTATTGCCTCAGCCAGTATCAGAATCCTTGGCGTTGACATATCGAGCGACGTTCAGTTCCGTGGTCACTTGGAGGGAAAGGCCAAATTGGCCTCCAAAAAGCTTGGTGTGCTCTGTAGAGCGGGACAGTATTTCATGCCGGTCCACCGTTTGCAACTTTATAAGGCGCAAGTTCGGCCCCACATGGAATACTGTTCTCATCTCTGGGCAGGGGCACCCCAGTACCAACTCCTTCCATTTGACCGCATCCAACGTCGAGCGGCTCGAATTGTCGGCGACCAAGCTCTCTCTGATCGGCTTGATCCTTTGGCCTTGCGAAGAGATGTTGCTTCTCTTTGCATTTTTTACAAAATTTTCCACGGGGAATGTTCTGAGGAACTTTTCGGATTGATCCCAGCTGCTGAGTTTCACCATCGTACATCGCGACAGAATTCGAAGTTCCATCGATACCACCTAGATGGTTGGCATTCCACCACAGTGCGTTTTAATCGAAGTTTTCTGCCACGCACTTCGATTTTGTGGAATCAGCTGTCGCCAGCAGTATTTCCGAATAGTTACGACTTAGGGACCTTCAAGAAAAGAGCTTATTCCTTCCTTAAAGGCCGGCAGCGCATCTGTAGCTCCTCTGGTGTTGTGGATGTTCGTGGGCGTCGGTGATCACTTACCATCAGGTGAGCCGCACGCTCGTTTGCCCCCTTCTTCTATAAAAAAAAAAAAAAACCCACCCGCCCAGCGTGAGTATGGTCAAATCTTCCATGTACGGTTTGCTGGCTTTTGTTGGCGCCTTCACGGCAAGGCCTATATCCATGTGTTTGGTTGATAAGGTAATGGGTATTTCATACGCTCAATATCTAAATATCTTTATAAAACTGTAAATAAAAAAAAAACCATAGTCTGCCTCCGACACCATAAGAGATTTAAGAAAACACAAGTTTTCTCATTTAAAATTTTCAGATAATTCAACAATGTCGCCGAAGCTAATACCATATCCGAACTGGGCAGCGCATACCCCGGGACCCGACGGCAAGCCCGAAATAGTTTCTCCCTTCCGTGTCCGTGCCGATCGATGCGACCGCCTCTGGGTCGTGGACAACGGAAAGATAAACAACTTAGGGAACGACACTACTAAATATCCGCCAGCGATTCTTGTTTATGACCTGAAAACCGACAATCTCCTTCGTAAGTACACCCTCCCGCAAGACCAAGTAAAAGAAGACTCCGGCTTCGCGAACATCGCCGTTGAAGACCGGGATTGTGACAACACGTACGCTTACGCCGGCGATGTTGGCAAACCAGGAATTGTGGTCTACACGTGGGCGAAGAACGATTCGTGGAGGATCACCCATCACTTCTTCCACCCTGATCCCCTTGCCTGCGATTTCAGCGTCAAAGGTTACAACTTTAGTTGGACCGACGCAATCTTCGGCTTGGGATTATCCGGCCCAAATCCCGATAACTACAGCACTCTGTACTTCCATCCGATGGCCAGTTACAACGAGTTCTCCGTCTCCACGGAATATTTAAGGAACCAATCCGTCGCCGATAACAATTTCGACGCATTCAAACTGCTCGGCAGCAGAGGGCCCAACGCACAGTCCAGTGTCTCATTCGTCGATCCCAAGACTGGAGTGCTGTTCTATTCACTGGTCAACCTTAACGCGGTCGCCTGCTGGAGGACCACGAACAAGAACTACGACATGAAGAACCAAGGCCGCATATACATGAACGACGACACCATGGTGTATCCGACCGACATAAAGGTTGATTACAATAACACTCTATGGATCCTGTCCAACAGGATGCCGATCTGGATGTACGGGAAATTAGAGCCCAACGACGTTAACTTTAGAGTGTTTTACGCGCCGGTTGTCGATGCCATCAGCCACACGGCTTGTGACATTACAGCCAGATCGGACATACTCGACAAGTTCGTTAACAAAATAAAGAACGTCACACACAAAATCGCCGCCAAGATTAATCCTAACTCGGGTGCATCGTTTACTGAGTTCTCGTTGTTCACCACAATGTTCATAAGTTGGCTTATTGCTTTCACGGTATCGAATTAGACTTCGTGTCAATTTAATTGAACGTGTTGCTAAAAATCGTTTTTAAAATGCTTTAATCTTCTTTATGCCTCTCAACAATTTCCTTGCTCTATGATATAGATTCAAAATCATTATCTAACATCTAGCTTTTTTTTTATTAATAAAATTAAAAGTGTCGGTAGTACGTTTGTTTTCCTCAGAGATTCAAAAAGAATACTTTTTGTAATCTTATCCTAGTATGTTCTTTGTTTTCGGTCAGACCGTTTGCTTTTATTTGTACACATTACGGCTTTATTTATTGTGATTGTATTAAGTTAGTATTCCATAGGGTAGATCGTGTACTTACTCCAAGTTTGTGCCTTAAAGTGGTAATGAAACGCAGTGATCAGCGTAAGACTTCATAGTTATTTGTAAATATGTTTTAATTATAGCTGTATTAAATGCTATAAGCTTGCGTTGAGTTTTATTTGTCCTTTGCCTTCTTTACTTACATTATACTAATTAAAAGATTATTTTTGAAATGAAACTATTATTTACAGATTTTATCGCGTTTCATTTTTGTTTTTATATTCCCGACGTTTCGATTGCTTTACAGCAGCCGTGTTCACGGAAGGACTAAGGAAGAAAGAAAGAATGAAACTTTAATCATTACATCACAGTTAGCTTAAAAGTTATTAATGAAACAATTAAAAGCCGTAAAAAGTGATGCACCAAACGGATCTACGCTCAGATTATGTTACGGATTGATGCAACACTGATTTTCAGCCTTTTACTTCGTTACTACGTAAGGTGTTAGACGTCCTGATGTCACAGACAACTCCAGCAAGGTAGCCCACCTTCAGCTTTTATTTATGAATATTGGTCCGATCTACGAAGAATGTTCTCAAACTATCTTGAGGGCTTGCAGTGGTATGCTTGGTTTTAGATTTAATGTTATTTATTACCGGATCCCAAGCCGGTGGAAGGACCCAGGCATCTTCTCTACCGAAATAAGTATGTTTTTTTAAAAATAGCCCCGCCAATCATTCTTGGCAGACGTGATATGTGGTCTGTCAAATCTAATGTAATAGTTGGGGCGATCCGCAACATGATCACAGACTGCAGACTTCCCAGAGCGCCCATGTTTTCGTCAGCTATGTGTTCCTTAACCCGGGTTTGACTTGACTATGACATCAGGACGTCTAACACCTCAGTCCTCACGTGACCACGGATGCTGTAAAGCACCAGAATAATCCGTAAATAATAGTTTCATTCCTTTCAAACGAATTTTAAAAGTATTAATCCATTCGGATTTGCATTATGATTTTAAATATTTAAGCATGGTGGAATCAACATCAATCAGCACCAGTGCCAGCAGCGTCATAGCTCCTTTAACTGTTTCATTTTCGGACCTTCTGGTCGCGAGTCTCTTCCTTCCTTCCGCCGAAGCTCACAGCCACCGAGCCGACAGCGTATCTCTAAGAGTGGGGGTTTTAGTCGGTCCGGCACCTATTGCTGATCCCGACATAACCGGTCACTGCCTTCGGTGACTATGGTAGGTGTTAGCACCTTTCTGCGCTTAAAAAAAAGCTTTAAGGAGGAGACGTCCTCCCCGGGTCAGGAACAACCGACCTGGCGCGTAGCTACCCTTTTCTTCTGGAACTTAGTCTGCCATACTCGTAAATAGACCACGCTTGACAGGCGAGGGCAACCAATCCAGAAAATTCTGTCATACCTACGGGTACTTACCCATGTGCTGGTAATTACGAAAGACATCGGATCACACTCATGGGATAAGAAGTAAGAAATTCTCTTATAATAGCGGAGCATTCTTTCTTTTACTTTTATCTTCATTGCTGGACAATTGCCCAATTATTTATAGGTAAATTCGGTTTACAAACGTTTAAACCATATTCGACGCGAGCTAGGCTGTGAGGTTAAGCTAGTTTTTAATATATTGACAAAAGGAATAAATTAATATTAACGCCATCTATTGGCTCAAAAGTTGATTAAAATAAATACGCTTGACACGCTTCTATATAACGCTACAAAAGATAGATGACGCTATTGTCTTTATAAATTAAACTTAAATGTACAATAGATGGCGTTAGGCTCTCTATTCCTACTAAACAAAGCTGGTACTATTTTTTTGTTTTATGAATTATTATCGTTTCTAAATTTGTATATACAAATTGGATATAATATGTAATATATAATAATACATAAATTAAAAAAAAAATTATAAGGCATAAAATATACATGTATTTTAAGGCGTTTACATCGTTAGTTTCAATAACTTTAATGTGGGTTATCTAAATCTATATTGCACAAAAGAAATACAGAGAAATGTGAACAGAAAATTGGTACATTATTTCCGCCTTAATACTCTTTCAGCATTCCTCTATGCCTACGTCGGGAATGGATATCATTTGTAGTTGAAGAGCTTCGGACTTGAATGTGATTTGATATAAGCTCTCGTCTACACACTTTTCACCAGAGCTTATTTGGAACAATGTGAAAGATGGTGAGCCAGTCGGCGTCTTAGTGTTTTAGCCAACAATAAAATGTCTTCATGAGATTCGAAACGTCGTTGGTGTATTTACGAGCTTTCTATATAGCGGAACTCGGGGCAGATCTAACCACTCATCTATTATGGCTAATCGGATTGAAGTGAATTGTTTTGTATTTATTTGGGCGCATTGCCAAAAAGTGGAGAGGCTGGAGTTGATCTTTTAAGATCGTTACAACGCTTATGTTTTATGCAAAAATGTGCAAGAAAATGGTGAGTTTTGCTTTCTTCATCTGTATGTAATACGCTGCTTTTGCTGCTGTTCGGATGGCCCAGACCGGGGAAGTACCGCGGCCTCGCAGAATACCGGTGTGAAGTAGCATTGTACTTCCTTAAAAATATGTAATAGATGATATCTGGTGGATGGTAACTGATATGATAATTGTATTTTAATTAACCTGCGAGATATTGTTGAAAATAACGCGGACTTTCTCCGTATTTATACGATCGTCCGTACGTCACTCGACACACAGGCCCGCTGGAAACCAGCGCTGTAGTCTCAACTGCAGCATTAAGCTGAGTGTGGTCTGTTTGCTCCATGCGCCACGCAACGCGTCTAGAGGAGGCGACGTTAAACATTGTTTGTGTAAATAATTGTTTAATTAAATATGTTGCAATGTTCGTTTGTTATTGAGTGGCGTATTTGTTCAATAAATGTTTGTTTGTTTCGTTCTTTCTTTATTTCTTTCTTTCTGCAGTTCATTCAGTGAGCAAGGTATGCGAGGGCCCAGGGTGGTGTATTATGCATGCAAAAAACGAGTTTTCGGCTCTGATTGTGTTGTGCTGTAGCCCCTGTCTTTTACACTGTGTCCAACCCTTCCACTGATCGGATCGCAAACAGATTCAGATTCTTATGGTAACTGCGTGCGTGTTCCTCGTTGTTTGCACCTGCGGCACGGCTTAAACGCGGTAGAGCCAAGCGGCGGCTTTACCTGCTGCTCGAATGGGCCGGCTCGACCGGATTAATACCGCGGCCTCGCAGAATACCGGCGTGAAGTAGAGGCATCTTGCGCTTCTGCGTTTCGTTCGGTGAGTGAGGTAACTGGAGGCCCACTCCACTCCTTATCCTCCCTCCCATCTCCCAAATACCCTAAAGGGCCGGCAACGAACCTGTAGCTCCTCTGGTGTTGCAGATGTATGTGGGCGATGGTAATCACTTACTATCAGGTGAACCCATTGCTCGTTTGGCGCCTTTTCCATAAAAAAAAAACAAAGTACCGTTAGCATTCAGAAGTTGTCGCCGTGGTCAAGATCAGCTGTCATTAGTGTATTTATACTATTTATTGACCTTAATATCGCGGGCAATATTATGGGAAGGTATAATATTAAACGGGGAGCTTTTACAGCCATGCCCAATAACACTTAACATGAAATATTTCACGGTAGAAAATTTATGAATGAGTAAATTTAATATAACGCTTCCTGATAACGTATCAGAAGTTATATTCGTGCATTGATGATATAAGTGTGGTAAATGCTGGACGTTACACGATGGGATAAATTATTAAAAGCATACAGACGACCGTTGAGGAACAATGTCCATTTTAACCGATGAACAGGTAATTTTTATTAACATTTTCAATACACAATATAATATTGTATTCCGTAATGTATGTATGTATGTACATGATATAGTATAAAAAATGTAAAATTATTCGAGATAATTACGGACCATGTTCACCCCACATCAATTACAAGGGACGAATACTACTGAGCATCTAGTTCAGGTTTAGCATAATTATTATTTAATAATTAAAATAAATAACAAATAGATGTCTTTTTTAAACGAATAAGACATATGTATCAAAATTATTTTGTTAAAGACTGTTATTATTTATGTAAGAACTTGACATAATTTGCTACAATAAAATTTTGTAATGTTTTATAAAGTTTAATTAATTTGTCTTCTACCACGTCTCGTTCACTCACCGAGCTTAAATCGGATAGATAAAGGTGAGTTATATTTCTTCATCGGTCTCTTAATTCTTGACGTGTTTGAAACTACAGAAATTATTTTGTTAGGTAATAAAATGAATGCGTTGTGACTGTGAATATCGATTTT
The DNA here is from genome assembly GCA_029286595.1 of Bhutanitis thaidina. Classification (NCBI taxonomy): domain Eukaryota; kingdom Metazoa; phylum Arthropoda; class Insecta; order Lepidoptera; family Papilionidae; genus Bhutanitis; species Bhutanitis thaidina. The sequence continues at coordinate 15,340,904 of JAGSMS010000027.1, forward strand.
TTTTATGGGAAAGGCGGCAAACGAGCTATCGGTTCACCTCGGTAAGTGATTACCGTAGTCCACGTACATCTGCAACACCGGTGGAGCTGCAGGTGCGTTGCCGGCCTTTAAGGGTATTTGGGAGTTTGGATGGAGGACAAGGAAAGAGATGGGGAGGGGCAGTGGGCCTCCGGTTACCTCACTTACCGAACGAAACGCAGAACCACAAGATTCCTCTACTTCACGCCGGTATTCTGCGAGGGCGTGATATAAATCCGGACGAGCCGGCCCGTTCGAGCAGCAGCTAAAGCCACCGCTTGGCTCTACCACGTTTAATATATATACGGGATAAGGGGTAATATATCATTCCTTCATCATCCTTTTCTCCAAACGACAACCTCACCTTCCAGGTGTTGCATCCTGCTTGCAAGATAACAGGTTGTGTTGTAGATCTTATCGCTAACATGTTAACGGATACGGGTAGGTGAAGCTGCCGAGGAAACACTCCACTTGGACAGTAAACAACTTCGATCGAAGAAGGTTACAGCTGGGTTGTCACCGCTGAGGACCGAGATGGAATGCCGTACAGCCAGTAATTATACTGGCTCTCTGTGCCTAATATAAAAGAGAGATAAATATATTTTTTTTATTCCACAGCATTCTAATTTTAATATTTTCTTTCGAAGGCCGAAACGGATTTTAAAACTTTCAAGGAGAGATGCTACAGATGTTTGAAGGGGCCCAACATGGTGAAGACTTTGGTAGTCACGGGTTGCATGGCCATTGTCGTGCAACAAGTAAGCGATTGTTATTCATGTTTTAGGATAAAATAAAATAGAGCCGCTGTTGTTTATTCCCGCATAATAAAAAAAAAGAAACAACTAGTGGTTTTGCAAAATATAATGCCATCTGAGATTTTCCTCTTCATCGTATGTATTATATGTTTATGTATAGTGTATTATGTATGTTATAAGTATGTAAGTATATTATAAGGGTTATGTAATTTATACTTATTATTTATTTTAAACCTGCCAACATGTTTTCTTTCTCACTCAGGCTTGACTGGTAGAGAATGCCAAAAGGCATTAAGTCCGCCCATTGTATACCTTATTTTTAGGGACACAATAAAGAATAATTATAAAAAATAATTTTATCATCTTGGCCTGTCCTTGAGTCTCTATTTAACGATCTCATTATGTTCTCTCTTAGAACGGTTTCTGATGTCGCCGTGCTCGTTGTATAGTTTGTTTGCCGACGAAACCGACAGACGACAAAGATCAAGAATTTTTACACTCTCTTTGCGTAATTTCATCATTGCTGTGGATCCACGTAGGAGGGACTTTTTATCTCTGTTTTTCAGCGGCTCACCTGATGCTCCATGATTACTGTCACCCACGTTTATGTCAACTGATGGTATATTCTCTCATACATCAACGCAAACACAGCAAGACTTAAATTATTCGGACCGATGACGAGCTGCTGTGCTTCCGTCGTCAGGTGTCTTGTTCTGCGGTCGCCAAAGCGTCTGAAAAGCGTGGCTTAGGTCCAGCCAGTACTGATAAGCTTTATGGTTAACCACCGGGAGCAAGCCCGGAGATACCAGAAGTGGTTTAGGGAAACCCAAACCGAAAAATCATGACATTAATGTTTTAGATTACCGTCTGCGTGAACAAACTGATCGACATACCTATAACAACGTACACTCATTTCGACTTCAATAAGACAATCGTGTACCCCAGTGTTACATTCTGCAGGGAGCCGGCGTACAAGTACGACAAGCTGCTGGTAAGAACCGGCCGTGTTCCGGTAACGGTAAGCGGTAAGTGTATCATGGTGTGGGCGGTGGACTGATCACCGTCATGTCCGACCATCTGGAAGAGCCAGTACGAAGACTGCATTAGAAGAGGCCGGCTAGAGTCATCGTCGTCGGGGTCATGGTATAAGTGAAAGTGTATAGGACCATCAAACCCGTTGCCACCCTAGCGACGGTTTACTAATGAAGGATTTCCCAATGAAATTAAAGGTACGATGTCCGAATACCAGGCGGAAAGAGCGAGAAGATAAGTGACCGTTTTGTGCATTTGATGACGTATAAGTCGACTAAGGAAAGTAAAAAGGAATACGATCTCAGGTAAAATCTCAGGTTAAGGTTGTTTTTCATTCGTCAAAAAAAAAAGAACAAGCCGCTCGCCTGGTGGTATATGAATACCGTTGCCCATGTACGTCTGCTACACCTGAGTAGTTCCAGCTACGTTGCCTGCCTCTAAGGATATTTGGAAGATGCGAGAGAGGAAGAGGAGGGGGAGGGCGAACGGGCCTCCGGTTACCTTTCACACCGAACCGAAACTCTCAAACAAAAGCTGAAACACAAGATGCCTCTGCTTCACATCGGTATTTTGCGAGGTCGTGGTACTGCCCTCATCCAACCGGCCTATTCGAGCACCAACAAAAGCTGCCGCTTAGCTCTACCACGTGAAATATTTTTTTAATACCTACAGTTTATCGTTGACATTGGAACGTTTTAGGATCACGGTCTCTACTCACATCCGCGGTTCACGTCCGCTTGGATCGACTTCAACTTCACTACTGTGCGCCTGGACCGGCTGTGGGACGAGATAACATACAACGAAAAGGAGTTCTTTGTCCAATACGGGCTGGAAGGATCAGCAGGAAGTGAGTTAGTTTCAGTTGTATTTTAATCCTACTTGTATTATTTATTAAGTTCTTTCCTGATTGCGGCCGAATCTGCGCAGAATACCGTCGTGAAGTAGAGGCATCTTGTGCTTCTGCGTTTCGTTCGGTGTGTGAGGTAACCGGAGGCCCACTCCCCTTCCCCATCCCCGTCCTCTTCCTCCCTCCCATCACCCAAATAACCTTAAAGGCCGGCAACGCACCTGCTTCACCTCAGATGTTGCAGATGTACATGGGCGACGGTAATCACTTACCATCAGGTGAAAGGTGAAGGTTTCTGTTAACCCTCTAACTAAGCTCGTATCTGGAGCGGTTCACAATAACAGTCGAATGGCGGGCTCAAACTTACGACGTCATGTTTCGTAGTCCGCAGCCTGACCCATTTGGCTCAATACCGAGCGCCAATGCGCTTACTCTACTGTTTTTGGTTTAATAATGAATAGACGAATAGACAAAAGTTGTATTGTTATTGTAAACATTGTTAATGATTTTATAGATGTTGAATTAACAGCGATCATCGGCTTCATCACCGGCCGCTGCTTCTCGCTATCTCCGAAGATACTGAGTAGGCACGCATCGAAATCTTCTGGCTACTCTGTCACTTTGCAGCATCGCGCCGTCGATATCTCCACCAGTACAAGCATACACCCACCTGGATACCATGTGTTCGTGCACTATGTGAGGGAACCGTTCACAGGTTTGTATATTCATGTTTGTACTTCATCTTCGGCTTGTTTGTTACAATATTACCGGCAGATATTTAAACACTGTTGCAATACAGGGCACCGAAAAGAAAACTTCGATCGATTTGCCGCCATTTCAAATATTATGTTTGTACTTCATCTTCGGCTTGTTTGTTACAATATTACCGGCCGATATTTAAACACTGTTGCAATATAGGGCTCCGAAAAGAAAAGTTCGATCGATTATGTTTTACCGGTATTGTTAAAATTATATTAGAAAGAAGGGCGTAAAAGACTAAGGCGTATAAAATGTCAGTCTTTTTTAAAACATTCAAGAGCTAGGCATGGGTCGTATGTTTGTGTACTGTACTATTGACAGGTCCTCCAACAATTCCTCTTTCGAATACCATAAAAGGTCGGGGTGAACCCTTCATGTTAGGATTAGGACCAGATGGCCCGAAACACTGCCCAAGGTCACAATTCAATGAAACCCTATAAGGAAACAAATAATATTATCACGTGAAATGAAGGTTCCAAAATGAAACAAGACCCGAAGATGAATGAAGATGAATGAAACTTAGCGTTCATATACAGATTTTTTTATCAAGGTACTGTTTTGTACCGTGGAATGAAGCATCTCAGAGATACACTTTACAAAAATGTACTAAATGTGTAATTTCACTAGGTGGTTTTTTCTGCCTAGAAGCCGTTAGAATCAGCACTTGCGAACAGGTGCTGCTTGTAGAGGCTGGTCTGCTCGAGTTGGCTGTGCACTTGTGCTTTAATTTTCTGCATAACTGTATTCATGTGGCATACTTTCAAATGCTTTCATATCTTTTATTTTATGGTGTACATTTTTTTTTCTAAGTTATAATTCATTATAATCATTGATAAAAATTATCTTTAAGTTCATTCACTTCATTCACTTTATTCATTTCATTCATTTCATTCATTTCATTCATTTCATTCATTTCATTCATTTCATTCATTTCATTCATTTCATTCATTTCATTCATTTCATTCATTTCATTCATTTCATTCATTTCATTCGTTTAGTTTTCGGGGATAACCGTAACCTTAAAATTGTTTGCTTAGACTTCAGTACCTTTTATTGTTCTTATTATCTTTTATTTTATTATCTGTTATCCAGAAGTAGAAGTCTACAACGGAGGGCTGGTGGACTACTTGTACATCAACACAGGCGAAACTATCGACGCGAAACTGACCGTGGACGAATACGTCAAGATATCCAAGGAGGACGACGCTTGTTCATATTTAAGCGATTACAGCGCGAACGGGGTACGTGCTACGTGTACGACTATTATAAAAATATATAAGAATACTGGGAAACGGCGCCGGCGTCTTGTAGTAGAGTTTGTTTTGTATAGATCTGAATATGTTTTACACATACAGTTTAAAAATATACCTTTCTCATGAGATCCTCTGAATAATGAAATCAACATAGAAGTTTAAAAGTTATAAGCGAATAAACAGATGAACGCGGATTGCGACTTCGTGTTATACTTTTTAAAGATAAACATGCAAAATTCCTGTCACTATTTTATAAACTTTGAATAATATATATACACTGGACCTATTTTCAAAAAAACGCCGTTTCGATAGGAACTAAAATGTTTGAAAGGTAAACATAATATTTAAATTTTTACATATTTAAGAAATGGCTTTTGATTTGTTGTAGGTGTTGAATGAATGGATACAGTTGGTATCTGAGGGATACACTTAGTTTTTCTGGTACTATACCAATGCATCATCGGATGGAACTCGTGAATGATCGTTTTTATGGCGCTTAATTTAAATATTTCTTTCTTTGCTACGTAGTAAAAGAGGAATACACATAAACAGGGAATTGTTGCGTAGCAATTGAGTATTTCAAGAAATGTGTGACATGAAAGTGACATAGTAAGTAATTGGTCACGGTCGGCCAGTGTTGCCAACGCTTCAGTTTTAACTGTATATTTACTCAGCTTTTCCAGTTTTTTAAAAGTACTTGACACGTTTCTCAGTATTATCTATATATGAATTTATTTAAGTTTTCAACTTGTGATGGATTTCGTAGAATAAATAAACCTGTATGGATTGGCTCTCACGACCGTATACCGAATACTGGGGCGTTCAGGGGTCCAGACATTTTAGTCCTTTCAACCCACTTTCCAACAGAGCTTATTTGGGACATCGTTGAGACAGGCGGTGAGCCCATTGTCGTCATAGTGTTCGGGCCCAACGACACAAATTGTAGATAAGCTTCGATTACAAACTCTCGACTATTGTGGTTCTGTAAAACAAACAAAAGAAAAGCTTACCACTGCATAAGGCACCTCCTTCCGCTTGTATCTCGCTCTCTCTCGAACTACCATTCCACAGGCATGTACCAGGAGCAGATTCGGATCATTTTCCATTCTTAATAACTAATTATTATTACGAGCTCGCCACATAGGTGATTAAACTTAAATCTCCCGATTCGAAGGCACATACAGGAGGCAGATAGATAACCACTTGGCTATGGTGGGCGCTAATTTGTAGAAGCTTAGTTATACACAGAGCTCTGAGCAGAAGACATTGCAGTCACAGAAAAAAAAAATACACGAAGACCATCTACGCACATAGTGCATGATCTGGTGACACATAATAATCACAAAGATACCAAAAAAAAAACAAATAAACAAAAGAAACAATGAAATAAAAAGGTTCGCAATATAAATATATATATATATCACAAGGAATTCGTGAAAGACAGTTAATTTCTGTGACGTTTAATTTTCTTCACATCTATAGTGTACCACGAAATTCGTATGGGACCAAGTGGGTGATCAAGCGGGCTGCTCGGGGCCTTGGATGATGAGTAATCTACCGCAGTGTGACAACTACACCGCCATGAGGAACCTCATCACAGCCTATATGAAGTAAGACGCTTTAAAAAGTTTCAAATCTTCACTTGTTAAACGTCATTTTTTAAAGTCTACTAACGTTTCGTAATGACGTTGCCCTGTCGGAGGAGAAACTGGCGAAGGAAACAAAGGCATCCTGAGTTTTGCTATTCTTTTTTAAAAAAAATAAAGTTTTTAATTAATAGAATACAATTTTTAGAAACAGCCTGAGTGCGATCAACTCATTCCCAGATCCTAACTCACTTTGAATTTATCAGGCTATTAAAGTCCACTGCTGGACATGGGTCTTGCCATGAAAGCGCCAACAAAAGCCCACATGCCATGCCTGGGAATTTTTTGCCTATGCACAACACGGCGGGCGGTGGCTGGGTTGGTGAGCTGAACGCCGTTACCCGCGCACCAGTGACGTGGTTGCACCACACACTGGTTTGTGGTTTTTGGGTTCGGCATTCATTCGGTCAGGATTTTCCGGCATCGTTCGGTCGCCGGAGCCCTGCAGTAGTCCTTGTCAATTAGGAAGATTCCGCACTACAGATGTTGCTCCACGTTAAAATTCTCCGGATATTTTGAGTTGAAACCAATTAAACAATTTTATAGAATTTTTTCTGATTGTATGTCCGTCTGTCTGTCGGTTTGTGTGCGCGCGCATCACGTGTATACGGCAGAGTAGACATCAATAAGCCCTTATTCATTGTATGGCTTAGAATCTGAATTAAATATAAAAGCTTTTGAAGGCAGGGACTAAATAATCGGGCCGCCGTTTGATCTTTGCCACTGGTAATATTCTCATCGCTTTGTCGAGGAGATGTTGCAGTCAGAATCTCTTTTTTCAGCACGTACGATAACCATGGATGCAAAGTTTGCCCGCGGTTCTGTCGATCTTACCTCTACAACGCCTTCGTCACTGACAGGCAGAGCTTCTACGTGTGGGATGGCTTCGAAAAAATCTGGCGCTTCAAGACTGGAGACGCAGCCTTACAGTCGCAGGTGGAACGCCTTATTTTAAAGTTGTTGTTACAGCTGAGAAAGATATTACTAGTTACCTTCTCAGACATATGTTGAAGGATTTAGCTGGGCTATGAAGCTAATCCACCTGGTCCTAAGGCATTGCAGTTTATTTTGCTTATCTTCAAGGGGGCAAATGAGGATACGGCTTACTTCATTCTAACTGATTACCGTCACCCACGTACATCTGCAACACCGGAGGAGCTGCAGGTACCTTGCCGGCCTTTAAGGATATTTGAGTGATGGGAAGGATGATAAGGAGGAGCGTTGGGGAGGGAAATGGGCGTCCGGTTACTTTACTCACCGAACAAAAGACTGAAACACAAAATGCCTCTACTTCACGCCAGTATTATGCAAGGTCATGGTACTAGCCCGGTTCATCTTAGTCCCTTGGGGTGAAAACGCATTTGTGTCTACATCTGAGATATGCCAGAGCAACCACTTGCAATCCCTCACTACTGCCAAGCACTCGATATATTTCTCTGTAAATATATCTGTAATCGCTTTCATTAAAGACGTTTGCAGGTGCTCATGGGCTGCCAGTGGCCACATACATTCAGGTAGACTGATAATTCCTCGGTCACCTCAAAAAAATAACAAAGCTTTGTAACTTTTAATGTGATAAGTATTTTAATTAATATTGTTTAATAATATTTACAGCTGTTCATCCACTTTAACAGCATGATGGTATCCGTTTACGAGGAAAGATATAATTATGATTGGAATTTGTTTGTATCGGACCTCGGTGGAAGTATTGTAAGTATTACATTGTATTACTGTCTAAACCAGGAATTCCCAAAGTGGTCGATGTCTACTCCAAGGGGTCGAATTAAAATTTTCCATGAACTTTGCAGCAGAGTAATTGTCGAAAGTACTTGACAAAGATGATGATGATTTAGATTTATAGATTTTTAAAAACTGAACGATTTCCAACAGAACGTCAACTTGTTAACTTTTTTTTTATGAGAAAGGCGGCAAACGGGCAAGCGCTTCTCCTAATGGTTAGTGATTACCATCGCCCACTTACATCTGCAACAACAGATGCTTTGCCTTTAAGGGTACTTGGGAGATAGACGGGAGGATGGGGAGGAGGCAGAGGTGCAAGAGGCTTCTACTTCACGCTGGTATTCTGCGGGCCCGTGGTACCAACCTGGTCGAGCCGCAACTTTCGAGCAGCGGCAAAAGCAGCCGCTAGGCTCTTCCACGTTTGAAGATGCTACGCAGGAGATGTTATAGTGTCGTAAGTGTACCCGCATACAGAGAGGCACTCACTCCTCTTTATCTTCGTACATCCAATGTAACACTTATGCGATATGATTGGACGAAGGGTCGCGAGACCCAGCTCAACACACAAACAGACCAGAGCACGAATAGTTTGTGTTTTACAGATTGAAACCCAGGAACTATCGCTCAGCGGGCTGTGGTCAAATATGTAGACCACAGATATTTGTTCCTTTGATGGTATTCCACTTTGATCTTAGTGAGTTCTAAATTCCACCACTTTACTCACCGCGTTGAATTGCTGACGTCGGATAAACATCGGGCGCATCCAATTTATTCACGAGCCCGGCTCTCTGCTAATTCATACTGACGGTAAATATTTCGATGGTAACCGATGATTATTCCAAATACTCTGGCAACGATCCAACGCTCGTGGAATGGGAAAGCGCAGTCGAAGGATGGACGCTAGCCTCGCTTCATAATATCTTATAAGGAATAAGTGACTTGAAGCAACTGTGGGTTCTCTACATCGGCCCATTTTATTTCTTTGCTGAATATACCTCTTGAGGTAGCGTCAATAAGAGCCGGCATTTATTAGGTTTTTTTTTATTTACATGGGGAAACGTCTAACACATACCCGCCCTCTCTGGTGTAAGGGCATGTTATGTTAGGCTTGCACCGACTAAAACCCCCATGGTGTTCGACCTTCGCCACATATCGGCAGGGTCACGGGAACGCATTCGCAAACATCTGCGACCCTACCATCGCCACGGCCCCAGCCAGAGTCGCGAAGAATAGGGATAGTAGCGAAACGCAATACCGAAAACTCCTCCTCCTCCGCGTCTCCACCTCGGCCGTAGAGGTCTAGGAGTGTGGGGCGAAACTAACACTCCCTCACAGTCCATCAACACGCATCTGATAGTGGGCTCGCCAAGCCCACTCGGAGCGGCCACCTCGGGCCAGCCATCCCTGCAAAGACAGGCCGGATGTTCTTGGTTTATCGTAGGACCCCCCGCAACTACAAGGCGGGAACCCAACCGGGGATGTATTAGGTATGCCCGTACTCAACACGTTTGGCAAGGGGGCTGGTGAGCGCAGTACCGGCACAGAATTAGAGATGCTGCTTCCCATCACTAGTCTGCGGAATATGAGTTCGTAAATTCGAAAGGATATTCGGTCATTATTAGGTCACCAGGGTCTGCTTTGTTGGCTGGCAAGGTACACTAAGTGCAGTTGAGGTTTCAAGAAAGTGATAGTGAAAATGTCAGTGTCCTTATATAAGGCGAGGCAAGTAATCCTAAGCCATTTTGGCTCAGTTTATCTGAAGACCCGTCAGTGTTCGTGTCTATTCTATCACTAACACGTCATGGAATTCCGAGTTAAGTTCCATTGGACGCATTATTTTCGCAACTATGTGCATGTCTGATAGCGTAGATACATGTTCTTTACGCATAGTTTCTTACTTCACCTGGGACAAATTTGATATGCAACTGTCATCCTGGGCCTTATTATTAAAGACATCGAAGAGGAAAAGATTGACGTCACAGTAACGCTTCATGGAGCTTGCCAAGACTAATAAATTTAGTGTTACTTGGTTATAAACTTATATATCAGCTTCCGATTTGACATACTTCCAATAGATTGATGGAAATAGATTAATCATTGTTTGCTCAACGTTCAAACGTCGGCTTTTGCTGCTGCTCGAGTGGGCCGGCTTGACCGGGTCGGTACCGTCGCCTCGCAGAATACCGGCGTAAAGTAGAGGCATCTTGTGCTTCTGCATTTCGTTCGGTGAGTGAGGTAACCCCCCCCCCCACTCCCCACCCTCCTCCTCTACGTCCCCCCCAAAGGCTGGCAACGCACCTGCAGCACCTCTGGTGTTGCAGATATACACGGGTGACGGTAATCACTTACCATCAGGTGAACTGCTGGCTCGTTTGCCGACTTTTGCATAAAAAAAAATAAAAAACTTCATCATTAGCCTGGTTTAGTCCACTGCCGAACAAAGGCCTCTCGAAGAAAGCAGTCAGCTGGCAAACATTTATTAATCGGTTTGCCCATGCCCAACATCCCGGACAGGCAGATAAGCACAGTTCCTGTACCGTCGACCTGGACGAAAAGAAGGTCCGTACGTACGTTGGACCTTCTTTGCTGCATGGGCGGCAGTGATTGACTTTGCGAAGTATGCTGCGTCATCTGCATATAACACGAGCTGCATATAATATTTCGAGAGGCAGGTGCCTTGTGGGACTCCCGCATGGACTCCAGATGAGATCAGACAGATCTCCACATGCTAGTTCCACTGTTATATCACACAGACCACGCAGTCTATCAGATTTGGGTATTTATAAATTCCGTAAAGTAATTGTTAATCGAATTGCAATAGAAATAAATATTGCAATTGCTTTTCAGGGTTTTCTCCTCGGTCTCTCGGTTATTAGTCTAATATCGATTCTGGGCAACGTATGGATCGAAATCATTAAGCCGTTAGTTACAAAGAGGAAGATCAGAAAGGATTTAATGAGTGTCACCGGCTCCACTCTCACAGCTGATATCGCTGTCATCTACAAGGACCAAAATATGAGAGCAAAGAGTGGAATGCAGCGAAATAATTTATAACTGTTACCTGGCCTGGACTGTCCGTTGTGGGATTTTTTTTAATATATTTTATTGAGCATTATCAATTGTTTTTTATATTATGATCTAGCATCAATGGAATCCTAATCTATCTTATCTTTTCTTATTTTCTCAGTAGTGCTTTTTTTTATTAGATCGGGGTGACATACGAACATCCACCTGATGGTAAGTGGCTACTGAAGCCCATGGCCACCTGCGAACAACTTCGATCGAAGCAGATTACGGATACGTTGTCATCCCAGAGGACTAAGATGGGATGCCTAAAAGCCTCTCAACTATACTGGCACTGTGTGCCTTTCAAATGGGGAAATGCCTCAGGTATTCCCACACCAACGGGAGCACGACGGGCTTGCACCGATTAAAGCCTCTCGAGCGCCCCGAGTTGGACACCCGGAGGCTATTGGAATCAGGAAGGCGAGTGCACGGAAGCATCAGCTGGCCCGGGATCCGGATCTGGCCATTGAGTTCGCCGTAGTTCCTCTAGGTTCACAGTGGGAGAACAAAGCACGGGGAATCCGACATAACTATTCCTCAGTATTTACTCTTTGTTGTCGCGTGAAGGCGGATTCTATCTAACTAACATTACTAATATTCATGTTAACCCTCGAACTAAGCATAACAGGTTGTGTCTGCGGCGACGTTATGTTTCGCAGTCCGCACCCTGACCCATTAGGCTATTGGCATATTACTTGTACGCTTGGATTTAATCTGCTATGGGCCGTGGAACGCGAAATCACGCTTCAAGATTTATAGCTCTCCGATTGACGCAGACTGACGCAACTGAAATAAATCTAACAAGTCCTAAACGTGAAAACATAACGTACTTCATCTGGGTATCTTTATCTGGTGCGATACAGACGAACAAATGTTGCGATACCAACATATTTGTGCACATCACATTTCCGTTTCCTGTTTGAAATATTCGCTCAAGTTAGTCAATTGAAACATTAAATTTATAAATAGGAAAGGTGCCACACCAGTCGAGTTCGATCAATCAAGGCAAGCAATGATCTTTTCGAAACTTATGTACGATTTGCATTGTTGGCTAGACGTGGAGAGGCTCACCGCCAATCCAAGTTCCAGATAAGCTCTGGTGAAAAGGACTAAAATAAATGCCTCTAACCACCATAGTATTAGGAATAAGGTTGTAAGAGCTTATTTCTTCTGCCACTTATTCCTGCCGTTGATGATGTAAAAGAAGACGAAGGGAATGCCAGAAAAATTTCAACCCGCATGCCAAGTGTGGTAGATTCCTCCTCTACCTAGAAGACGTCTGGTTAAGTGCCACCCTCTTGCCTATTCCTGTCGCCAATCAGTGCCATTGCATGCGGTCAGGCTTTTCATCACTGTCCTCAGGGGTGTGCTGTCACATATGTAACCTCTTTCGATTGAAGTTGTTTTCAGGTGCCCACGGGCTTCAGCAGCCACTAACATCAGATGGATTATTATTACGTTTATCACCCAAATGCAGTAAAACAAATGTGGTATTTTTTACCAATTCGATCGAGCCGGCCCATTCCGGCAGCAGCAAAAGCAGCCGTTTGGCTCTACCACGTCTAAAAATACGGCATGTCCTGCCAGAGATTTATGGCCAGCTGTCGAGCATATATAGATCGTTTTAGTAGCAAGAGTATGCGCAAAAACAGAGGCAGTCACTCGTCGTACATTCGTAACCGTCCCGTATCCCATGTAAAGCTTATGTGCACGGTGAGACGTGCAGCGTCGGAGACGCGGGACGTACCACAACACGACCAGAACCGAAGACCATTGGTGTATATGTGTGGGTGGTCTACGATACTACTCAATCGATTTTAAAAACTCTTGCACCGTTTGTAAGCTGCTTTATTCATAGGTGTTGTTTGATTCCTAAAAAAAATAGGGACCTGTAAGAAAATTCGATTTCCTTATCTAGTTTTCGAACTGACCTATCTAAAATATGTTTACTCATAAAAAAAAAAATATTTATTTATATTATACAACTATCTCTGCGAAGTTCATTGCTGGAATACGATCAAATCTCTATGTTGTAATCGTAACACATAAACATATCGACAATTTATGGCTGTGCTCTAAAATTGCACTCCTTGGCAGTTGGCAGATGTCGAATGAATAACATTCCGCGTGATGCAGGCGCTGATTGAGGTGGCACCTTCATTGTTTATAGAAAAGCGATTTAACTTTGTGACCAGAGCAGGATGACTTTCGTGGCATTTCCCCGAGTAGACTTTAACATCATCCAAGGGAAGGAACAATTGGCAAATTCTCTTAGGATGTCTCACGGCAGTCCTTCTAGTTGAAAAAAAAATTAAAAAATAAACTATTTTTATTATTATTATGTATCACCATATCATGTACTATGTGTGTAGATGTAAGTGTAGGAATAAATTTTTTATGTCTTTATTGGTGGTAAGCCTGTCCACGTCTCAGTGTTCAATGAGTGAGGTAACCGGAGCCCCAAATGTCCTTCAAGGCGGACAACGCACCTGCAGCTCCTCTGGTGTTGCAGCTTCGGTGATCGCTTTCCATCAGGTGAGCTGCTTGCCTGTTTGCGCAATTTCTATCTATCTATATATATATATATATATATATATATATATATATATATATATATATATATATATATATATATATATATATATATATATATATATATATATATATATATCTAGAGAGAGAGAGAGGACGACTAACGAACACTGAGCGTTTTGGTTTAATCACTTTCGTAGTGGAGACTTCGACTTGAAGAATGAACCACGAGAAACACCATACACTAAGGTAAATAACGTTGAACTAAAAATAATGGTGGTAGCCGATCCTTATAAAAAAAAAGACTTTCCGCTTAGTGCAAGCGACGCGCCCTCAGTGTCTTATTAGTCACCCGCAGTTCGTGACGTGTCGATAATCTAAATAAACCCAATTAGAAACGACGCGGCCGCGACCGGTTTCCAATTCAGATAATCTTGTCTTTCATGACGTAGAATTATCATCGTCCAGTATGGGACAGGGTTACCAAGATGGAATATTTCACCGCCGAAGAAAATCATCGTGAGAATGTCGCCGTGCTATATTATTATGTATCACCATATCATGTACTATGTGTGTAGATGTAAGTGTAGGAATAAATTTTTTTTTTATTTTTATAGCACTTTTTTTCTTTCATATTCATATATTTTTTTCTTGATTTGATATTTTTATAATTATTGTGTATCACCATATCATGTACTATGTGTGTAGATGTAAGTGTAGGAATAAATTTTTTTATGTCTTTATTGGTGGTAAGCCTGTCCACGTCTCAGTGTTCAATGAGTGAGGTAACCGGAGCCCCAAATGTCCTTCAAGGCGGACAACTCACCTGCAGCTCCTCTGGTGTTGCAGCTTCGGTGATCACTTTCCATCAGGTGAGCCGCTTGCCTGTTTGCGCAATTTCTATCTATCTATATATATATATCTAGAGAGAGAGAGAGAGAGAGGACGACTAACGAACACTGAGCGTTTTTGGTTTAATCACTTTCGTAGTGGAGACTTCGACTTGAAGAATGAACCACGAGAAACACCAGACACTAAGGTAAATAACGTTGAACTAAAAATAATGGTGGGAGCCGATCCTTATAAAAAAAAAGACTTTCCGCTTAGTGCAAGCGACGCGCCCTCAGTGTCTTATTAGTCACCCGCAGTTCGTGACGTGTCGATAATCTAAATAAACCCAATTAGAAACGACGCGGCCGCGACCGGTTTCCAATTCAGATAATCTTGTCTTTCATGACGTAGAATTATCATCGTCCAGTATGGGACAGGGTTACCAAGATGGAATATTTCACCGCCGAAGAAAATCATCGTGAGAATGTCGCCGTGCTATATTATAATGTGCTATTTTTAGGCACGAGAAGTGTGCCAAATGTCGGAGAAGCGACGCGGCGGAAAACGTTTCAATCATCATCATAAGCCAAGAACGCCGCGTTGTTCAGTGATTAGCGTACTTGTGCTTGACTGTTGAATTATGAATTCAAAATTGAGTCTCGTATTTATATTCTGCAGCTGAAAGTTTCTCATCCATCTCATAACGCTACACGTTACGTAACAGGGTTTTTTTTTATTGAAATGCGTTGAAAAACGAGCTGTCCATCTGATTTTAATTGGGTAATGCAGCCCATGGACACCCTGAAAACAACTTCAATTGAATACGGTTACAGATGAGCTAACACCCTTAAGGGAATAAGATGAACGCATCACAGCCCTTTATTATCCAGACTCTCTATAGCTTTCAAACCGGAACTCAACCCTAATTGCTCTGCTGTTTGACGCCAGATATGAGTAAGAATGTGGTACCTACCCAGACTACTACCAGGTAAAGAAGGGTTTAAACGGATGTCTACCAACCATTTAAAATAACTGTTACGTCAAATATGGTTAGGTTCACCCTAGGTAGTATATTATCTCCTGTACTGTTGATAACTGCCGATTGTGTCCGGATGTTGTCGCCGTGGTCGAAATCTGTCGTGGTCTGCAAGGACATCATCAGAATCATTATTAAATATTTTTTTTTCACTTCCGTTAGTGCGAGTTTTTTTTTTTTTATCGTCGTAATGTATGAAATCATGCATAACTTTTGTTGTCTAATGGATATCATGTTTGTTTTATTTTCGTTAAAATCGTGAAAACCTATGGTTCTTTATTACTATTTATGTAAGCTTTGTTTATAATATTACATAACAAAAAGGCGGACTTAATGCCAAGAGACATTCTCTACCAGTCTACCATTAGATTGAACAGAGAAAATGTAAAAGGGTGCACAATAATATTATGATCATATATATATATACTCGAATATTATACTACAATATAATACTTATATATGACGGTACTTAGACATACATGTAACTATAGTTGTACATTATTTAAAACACATTACACACTATACATACATATTTATATAACCATTTAGTTTTTTTTGTTACATTTCTTCGTTTTTTTTTATCGTCGTAATGTATGAAATCACGCATAACGGTACTTTGTAATCTAATGGATATCATATTTGTTTTATTTTAGTTAAAATCGTGAAAACCTATAGTTCTTTATTACTATTTATGTAAGCTTTGTTTATAATATTACACTGTATCTGTGGTGGCTTTTCCAAGTAAATAAAATAAAATTAAATAAAAATCTTTTCCCCGGAGTTGACCTGAACCCAGTGCGCCCTGATGATTAACGAACCAGGCTCTGGTCAGCGAATCCGAATTCGACGAACCGAAATCCCACAGCCTAGTGATGAGAAGCAGCATCTCTGGTATGACGAATCAGGCACTGCGCTCATCAATAAGCTTAACCAGCATGGTGTGTATTGGCAAATCTTCGGTGCATGGTATGCCAGTTTATGTAATCTTTTTCTTGGAAAGGTTGAAGACTAATACAGGGTGTTAAAGAAGAGAGAAGTATTCTATGCTACACGATTTGGTCGAGGTTACACGTACATTAGTATCTGACGTATTGCGCGGTGTTATATATTTTGTAATTTAGACTACGTCTCATAACAAGTTAAATATAACCTACGGGTTTTACTCGCTAAGGCTGAGTTCAGACGGACGATCGAACGCAACACTCGTTAACATATTAATCTCACTGCGGAAACATACCGCTGTTATACGAGTCGGTCAGGGGTCGTCAATATACAGGCTGCTTTCGAAGCCATCGCGAGTTTTTTTTCCCTCCTCGCCGATTTGCAACCTCGGCGACAATTTACCGATACTATCGGCAGCTGTGAACTGTACAGGAGATATTGTTGTGTCGCAAATGTACTAGCTAACAGAGAGGCTTTCATTTGTCTTAACCTTCGGGTAACCGATGAAACGCTGATGCTATGAGATCGGTGGAACGATCATAATAGATCGCAATCGTGTGTCAAACGCCGATGGCCTTATTAAAAGCCATGTCACATTCATTCACACACACAGACATTCTATGTCATGGTTTTAAATCATCGGTTGTTAGTGTCATTCTCGAGCTCGAGAGAAAACAAAGTAAGGAATACTTTGTTTTCTTTTCTACTACTTCTATTCTAGCCGTTGTATTCTTGTATGTAGCGAGTGTTCATGGTAGCCTAGTGGTCAGGGCGATCACTTTAGTTTCAAAGTGCGCGAGGGAACTGGGTTCAATCCCCGGTGCCGGCACCACTAAAATTGACAATAGCAATTTTAAGTGTAAGTATTTACCACGTGCACGGCGGTGAAGGAAATCATCGTCAGGAAATCTGCATGTCTGTAAAATAATAAAAATATTACTGGAGCAGCATGGCGGGCCTCTTCCCGGCTCCTGAACCCTCTCTGATACTCGTATTTGAGAAGGAGGCCTATGCCCAGTGGGCACTTACAGGCTGCTACTTTACTGATTACTTTATATCGGCTTTAAAAACGTTTTCATAGATAATGATATGTTAAAGCCCGCCATCCCACGCTAGAGCTGCTTAGATATTTGAGAAGAGCCTTTGCCCAGGAGTGGGCACTTGCTGGCTGCTACTCTTACTACTTTTTACTTCTTGTCTGCTCCATTGACGGTTTACTTCCATGTGTAATTCTTGTACGTTCTACGTCGAGCTAATTCAGTTCACTGCTAAACATAGGCCTTTGCTAAGAGCCTGCATATATTTCTTGAAAGGTTTGCTCGTACACGTGGTGTGTACACACCACGGTTTGTGAGCGCGGTGACGGTAATCTCACACCAGCGACGCTGCTCCTCATCACCAGCCTGTGAGATTTGGGTCCGCAATTATTCAGTCATCAGAGCCTTTGTTAGGAAGCAGGGTGTACCACGTGCCGTTGAGATTGGTAAAAAGAGAATGTGGTGGTGTTTTCCTCCTTTTACCCCATTCTTGTATGTAAAATAAAACGTGATATATATTTCACAATATTCTGTAATGGATGTAAAGCATCGTATCGCATTGTTCCTATTTAATTCTTCATCGGATCTTCGTCGCCTAAACTTGCGTCTGCGCACAACACTCAGTCATAATCCATTCAAATAATTGCCACGCATATCCTGTGAGTAGAGTCTTTAGTATTTGCGCGCAGTCCATCTGTACCCAGCCTTATCTTGTACGTTACACATACTTCAAATACAGAAGCCATGACGTCGGCGTTAAAACAACTGAATTCCAACGCTTGTAGCGGAAATGATTTTGTTCAAATTCTGCATAATTTACACAGCGATAGGAATGCTGACGTCATGTACGGAAAACAGATAAAATCTTTCATTTTAATCATAAGCTTGTTTTTACACCCCAGGGCGTAAGGGTTAATAGACCATATTTCTCTCTAATTGTCAACCTCCCACTTGGTACAGGCTGCTACCTAAAAAACGTGGCTCAAACGAACGACGGCGGATAATCCTTGGAAATTTTAATCTGAATATATTTTCAGTCCACAAGTCCTCCGCTCAACACAGGCTTCTCAAGAATCTCACGGCAAACTGCATCCATTGACTACCAGCAACTACTACAGTTTAGTACAATATTGTACTCGTCCCACACCTGCGTCTGCCAGTATGAGATTGCCGCTCAAAAGAGGAGAAGAACCCAATCGACAATCAGCAGGGCTATGTGGCTGGCCCAATTCGGT
This sequence comes from Bhutanitis thaidina, assembly GCA_029286595.1. NCBI lineage: Eukaryota > Metazoa > Arthropoda > Insecta > Lepidoptera > Papilionidae > Bhutanitis > Bhutanitis thaidina. Next base: position 15,359,633 of record JAGSMS010000027.1, read on the forward strand.
TTTCTGATTTTATTTTCTTTAAGGATATTTGGGAGCTGGAAGGTAGTATGAAGAGAGCAGAAGCACAAGGTGCCTCTACTTCACGCCGGTACTCCGCGAGGCCGTGGTACCAACCCGTTCGAGCCGCGCCCATTCGAGCAGCAGCAAAAGCCTCCGCTTGGCTCTACCGCGTTTGAAAAACGTGGCATGCTCACTGCTACCGAGATTTGTTTTCAATCAGTAGTAACGTTGCTCCATAACGGTTTGCATAAAATCAAAACACTACCTAAGAACGTGAACGCGCGACGTACTACTTCAACTGTGTGTCATCAGCCTAATTTACCCGGTTCTGACACAAATTATCAGTTAATTACCGTAACATGAAAACACACCTGCAAAATCCAAAACACACACACACACACACGCAAACAAACAAACATTCCCGTTGACACACGCGAGAGCGCTGGCGGTCCGTCGGTACTTTAAATAGCGTACCTAATTCGTGCCTCTGATTCACGAATCGGCACCGTACAGAAAAAATATTTCCCTGTCTGAAACTTACATGTCCGTCGAGTTCCGGCAGTTTGGCTTCCCGGTTCAATGTTGCCCTCTCTAATATTAGCCCAGAGCTAGCTCTGCCCGCTTTTACTTATTCGTATTGAATTTAGAATGTCAGTTATTTTTCTTTATATCTACGTGGTTTATATATATTCAAATTCGGAACAGGAACAATCGAATTTTTTTTATATAAGAAGGGGGCAAACGAGCGTGCGGCACGAACATCCACAACACCAGAGGAGCTACAGATGCGCTGCCGGCCTTTAAGGAAGGAATAAGCACTTTTCTTTAAGGGTCCTAAGTCGTAACTGTTCGGAAATACTGCTGGCGACAGCTGATTCCACAAAGTCGAAGTGCGTGGCAGAAAACTTCGATTGAAACGCACTGTGGTGGAATGCCATCCATCTAGGTGGTAACGATGGTACTTCGAAATCATCCGTTGCCCCTGCCCTCATCGTATCGGCAATTGAGTGTAGCGAAAGTTTATGTACCTATAGACCTATCTCTGATGAGAGATGAGAGAGAGAGTGGTAGCACAGTGGTCGGGGCGCTCGTGACCAGGGTTAGATCACCGGTGGCGGCACCACTAAAACTGTCGATAGCAATTTTAAGTGCTGTATTTACCACGTGATCGGCGATCAAGGAAAACGTCGTGCGGAGTGAAATAATAAAAAATATTATTTTGAGGATATTTGAAGCCCGCCAACCCGCACTGGAGGCTTTTGCTCAGCTGTGGGCACTTATAGACTACTACTTTACTTTAATACTTAGATTTTAGAGACAAAAACCAGATTGCGAATTTATTCCATAGTATTTAATTAAAGACACTATAACGTTCATTAAGAATAAACGTCATATAAAGTCTGTGATTCCTTTCGTTTGTGAATGCTTTTCGCTTTCAATAGATTAACGTCTATTGGCGAACAGATGCCACGTCACGTAACTAGGTGAGCGTCTTAACAGGTGAATCAAAGGCGTTGGTATTTTTAGACGTCCGCTCTTTATCAGAAGCTGGAGCGACTGCCGATAGAGCCGTACGTGGAGTCATCCGTCCCTTTCTATGAGTCATCGGCACTTTATATAATGCGACCGCGTGCTTTGATCACCTACCTTGCGGGCCTTCTGCTCGCGGGCGTCTTCCGCCGAAGATGTAATGTCCACCGGGCCAACAGCGCATCTACCGTGGGCTGTGGTCGGTGCAACATCTTCGATGTATGAAATGAAACTGTTATTTACGGATTTTATCGCGTTTAATTCTGTTTTTATATTCCCGACGTTTCCGAGTGCTTTAAAGCAGCCGTGGTCGCGGGGCAATCGGGTGTTAGACGTTCTGGTGTCATAGTTAACACGGGCTACCTTCAGTTTTTAATAATTAATTTTGGTCCGATCGATGTAGAATATGCTTACAATATATTGAGGTCGTGCAGTGATATGCTTGGTTTTAGATTTAATTTTATTTATTACTGCATCCCAAGCCGATGGTAGCATTCAGCTATCTTCTCTATCTAGAGTGTTGATCTTTCACGTGAGCTATGTGTTCCTTTACGCGGGTCCTTACAGATCTTTTAGTTTGCCCTATGAAAGAGAGACCACATTCCCAATCAAGCTTGTACACTCCTGCATCTTGTAGCGGAATATTGAACTCGATAGATGGAAAAAAATTACTTATCTTTATGACAGCTTTAAAAACGTTTTCATAGAAGTCCTCTTCAAGATATAACCTATCTTGTCTGCACTGGTGAAAAACAGGTTGAAAGGACCAAAATGTCTGTACTACTGCCCACCCCAGTATCGGGTATACAGTCGTGAGTTTATATATTTTAAGACTGTTTGACAATCATCTCTTAGAGACAAGTCTAGTTTATCTGCTACTCCGTCGCTTCAAATGGTAATAGACGACTAATGGAATTCTAGTGGCAGCTGATAGTTGGTGAAATACTTATCTCTAATACAATCAGATAGTCACAGGTAGATGACGTAATCTCAAATATTGCTGCGCGTGCGCTTTCTGCAACATCCGCATGCTGTCCACTGCTGAACATGGGCCTCTCCAAGAAAGCCAAAGAAAGACATGGAAGCCGCAAAAGGGAATAAAATCATCAATCGAATATATGTATATATTTTTTTTTAATGAAACTATATATTATTTACGGATTTAAGCACGTGGTCCGATTTCAGTGTGAAGCAACTCAATTAAACGCAATAAAATCTATTAATAATCGTTCCATTTCAAAAGCGAATTGTTCGCGTCAATACTAGAATCTTTTTTTATGAAAAATATTAACATTAAACTGATTTACTCTTTACTGGTAAAACAAGAATACTTAATCTTGCGCATGCAATACATATACCAAGCAATTAACTTAAATATTATGTAAATATTTTTTTATTACATTGGGATGATAACCGAGGTACCCCATAATAAGTGTCTAGTGCACCACCCATGCACACCTACAAACAAGTTATTACTAACAATTACCTATGCGTTGCAACCCCTGACAACAAAAAAGGCTTCACGGCCCGTAACTGAACTGGATCATGGTATATTTCAAACCGGAACACAACAGCAAATGTGTGTCGACAGAATTGGGTGAGACTGGTAAATTATAATATTTAATATTCATTGACGTGTTTTCTCGTACGCAAACGGGCTAATGAACATAATGCTGGGCACGCTGGTTGTTGAACGCAGTGCCAATACCAGAGCATTAGTGATGCTGCTCCCCATCCCTAATAAATGAGATTAAGGTTCGGTTAACTCGGATGGATTTTACCCTATCACTCGGTCGTTTATTAATTAGCGTTTTATAAGTAGTAGAGCCAAGCGGCGGCTTCTGCTGCTGCTGGCTCTCCTACCCATCCTCCTCCTTATCCTCTCTCCCATCGTCCGAATACCCCTATAGGTCGGCAACGCACCTGCAGCACCTCTGGTGTTGCAAATGTACATGGGCGACGGTAGTAACTTACCATCAGGCGAACCTCATGCTCGTTTTCCGTCTTTCCCATAAAAAAAAATAGCATGCACTACTTGGGATTTGGAGAAAAAGATGGTACATTCTTCCTTACGCATCAAATAGGTGTGGCTAATGTCCAACTGTGACCTATTTATAGGGTGTTAAAGAAGAAGAATCAGAATATTCCAATGCGAAAATCAATATTTTTGCTTTTATTCGTAAACACAGTCATCGGTCCAGAAACTTCGTAACAACGATGTTAAAATGTCGTAAATATGCTTCAATTAAATCTATCCGCTCTCGTTTGTCAAGGCGGTTGCCAATCTTGATAAGTAACATATTTAGTGGATTCCTGTCCAGTTCAACCGGTTCGAGCAACCAAGAGCAAGAGATAAAAATATTCCTGTCTTAGTTATGGATATTTGAGAAAAAACAGTCTTAGAGCTTTGAGAAAGTTTTCTCAAAGCTCTAAGACTGTTTTTAACTGTGGTAGAGCCAAGCGGCGGCTTCTGCTGCTGCTGGCTCTCCTACCCATCCTCCTCCTTATCCTCTCTCCCATCGTCCGAATACCCCTATAGGTCGGCAACGCACCTGCAGCACCTCTGGTGTTGCAGATGTACATGGGCGATGGTAGTAACTTACTATCAGGCGAACCACATGCTCGTTTGCCGTCTTTCCCATGTAAAAAATAGCATGCACTACGTACTGGTGCGGTTGGAATTTGGAGAAAAATATGGTACATTCTTCCTTACGCATCAAATAGGTGTGGCTAATGTCCAACTGTGACCTATTTATAGGGTGTTAAAGAAGAAGAATCAGAATATTCCAATGCGAAAATCAATATTTTTGCTTTTATTCGTAAACACAGTCATCGGTCCAGAAACTTCGTAACAACGATGTTAAAATGTCGTAAATATGCTTCAATTAAATCTATCCGCTCTCGTTTGTCAAGGCGGTTGCCAATCTTGATAAGTAACATATTTAGTGGATTCCTGTCCAGTTCCAACCGGTTCGAGCAACCAAGAGCAAGAGATAAAAATATTCCTGTCTTAGTTATGGATATTTGAGAAAAAAACAGTCTTAGAGCTTTGAGAAAGTTTTCTCAAAGCTCTAAGACTGTTTTTAACCGTGGTAGAGCCAAGTGGCGGCTTTAGCTGCTGCTCGAATGGGCCGGCTCGACCGGGTTGGTACCACGGCCTCGCAGAATACCGACGTGAAGTAGAGGCATCTTGTGCTTCTGCGTTTCGATCGGTGGGTGAGGTAACCGGAGGCCCACTCTCCCAATTCCCCTCCTCTTCCCTCCCATCTCCCAAATATCCTTAAAGACCGGCAACGCACCTGCAGCATCTATGGTGTTGCAGATGTATGAGGGCGACGGTAATCACTTAGAGGGGGTGAACTCCTCTGCCTAACGACTTCTATGTCGTCTGGGTTGGTAACATGCTCTTACCAATTTCAGTCCAAACTGTAATGTCTGTTTTTTTTTTAGAGGAAAGGCGGCAAACGACCAAGCGGCTCATCTGATGGTAAGTGATTACAGCCTTCAAAGATATTTAGGAGAAAGAAGGGAGGACGAGGAGGGGAGTGGGCTTTCGGTTTTCTCACTCACCGAACGAGAAGCAGAAGTACAAGATGCTTCTACTTCACGCCCGGTATTCTGCGAGGCCGTGGTACAACCCCGGTCGAGCCGGCCCATTCGAGCAGCAGCAAAAGCCGCCGCTTGGATTTACGACCTACAACAGTGTGTCAAGGAACCTTGGTACCGCACCAACTTGGTCGAGAAGGCCCATTCAAGCAGCAGCAAAAGCCGCCGCTTGGCTCCACTACGTAACTGAGCTTTTACAATAGGGGGTGAGGCATTTCTCAGGTGTAACGTTCTTCGATTTAATTTATTGGTTGCGTGCAGTAGCCACAATTGAGCTGCAGCAGACACCAGAACACCAGTATGGTAGTGGATGTGACTGGGACTGGACAACGTCAGAGAACTCTGTCTACCCTTCGATCCTGTCATCTCGAAGCTCGTGGTTTCCGTTATATATGGCGGCATAATCATCTCAAATATGCCAGATCAAAATCCAGGTCAGTGACGGACTGCAGCTACTGAGGTACCAACCGCGACAATTACAGTTGAGTACCGGTGTGAAGGGTACAGAGAGAATTACAGGCTCAGGGGCGTACCATCTCAGTCCTCTGGGGTGACAATTCACCTGTAACCTATTTCGATTGAAGTTGTTTGCAGGTTTCCGAGGGTTGCAGCAGTCACTCACCACCATGTGGACTGTTAGTTCGTTTGTAATCCTAATCCAATAAAAATATTTTTATAAGAGAGGACATGTCCAGCAGTAGACTGAATAACGGCTGTTAAAACAGTTGAATGACTTATCACTTATCTTCTTTTACAGTTGTTTTACAGTTAACGGCTCAGTGGCGTTGTTAGGTTAGGTTAGGTTAGGTTAGGTTAGGTTAGGTTAGGTTAGGTTAGGTTAGGTTAGGTTAGGTTAGAGTTAGGTTAGGTTAGTTAGGTTAGGTTAGTTAGGTTAGGTTAGGTTAGGTTAGGTTAGAGTTAGGTTAGGTTAGTTAGGTTAGGTTAGGTTGGGTTAGGTTAGGTTAGGTTAGAGTTAGGTTAGGTTAGAGTTAGGTTAGGTTAGGTTAGGTTAGGTTAGGTTAGGTTAGGTTGGGTTGGGTTAGGTTAGGTTAGAGTTAGGTTAGGTTAGAGTTAGGTTAGGTTAGAGTTAGGTTAGGTTAGGTTAGTTAGGTTAGGTTAGGTTAGTTAGGTTAGGTTAGGTTAGGTTAGAGTTAGGTTAGGTTAGAGTTAGGTTAGGTTAGAGTTAGGTTAGGTTAGAGTTAGGTTAGGTTAGGTTAGAGTTAGGTTAGGTTGGGTTGGGTTAGGTTAGGTTAGGTTGGGTTAGGTTGGGTTAGGTTAGGTTAGAGTTAGGTTAGGTTAGGTTAGAGTTAGGTTAGGTTAGGTTGGGTTGGGTTAGGTTAGGTTAGTTAGGTTAGGTTAGAGTTAGGTTAGGTTAGGTTAGGTTAGGTTAGAGTTAGGTTAGGTTAGGTTGGGTTAGGTTAGGTTAGAGTTAGGTTAGGTTAGAGTTAGGTTAGGTTAGAGTTAGGTTAGGTTAGTTAGGTTAGGTTAGGTTAGAGTTAGGTTAGGTTAGGTTAGAGTTAGGTTAGGTTAGAGTTAGGTTAGGTTAGTTAGGTTAGGTTAGTTAGGTTAGGTTAGTTAGGTTAGGTTAGGTTGGGTTGGGTTAGGTTAGGTTAGGTTAGGTTGGGTTAGGTTAGGTTAGGTTAGTTAGGTTAGGTTAGGTTAGTTAGGTTAGGTTAGGTTAGAGTTAGGTTAGGTTAGAGTTAGGTTAGGTTAGTTAGGTTAGGTTAGAGTTAGGTTAGGTTAGAGTTAGGTTAGGTTAGGTTGGGTTAGGTTAGGTTAGGTTGGGTTGGGTTGGGTTAGGTTAGGTTAGGTTAGAGTTAGGTTAGGTTAGTTAGGTTAGGTTAGAGTTAGGTTAGGTTAGAGTTAGGTTAGGTTAGGTTGGGTTGGGTTGGGTTAGGTTAGGTTAGTTAGGTTAGGTTAGGTTAGAGTTAGGTTAGGTTAGGTTAGAGTTAGGTTAGGTTAGGTTAGGTTAGAGTTAGGTTAGGTTAGTTAGGTTAGGTTAGAGTTAGGTTAGGTTAGGTTAGAGTTAGGTTAGGTTAGGTTAGAGTTAGGTTAGGTTAGAGTTAGGTTAGGTTAGGTTAGAGTTAGGTTAGGTTAGGTTAGAGTTAGGTTAGGTTAGAGTTAGGTTAGGTTAGGTTAGGTTAGAGTTAGGTTAGGTTAGAGTTAGGTTAGGTTAGTTAGGTTAGGTTAGTTAGGTTAGGTTAGGTTAGGTTAGGTTAGGTTAGGTTAGGTTAGGTTAGAGTTAGGTTAGGTTGGGTTGAGTTAGGTTGGGTTGGGTTAGGTTAGGTTGAGTTGGGTTGGGTTAGGTTAGGTTAGGTTGGGTTGGGTTAGGTTGGAGTTAGGTTAGGTTGGAGTTGGGTTGGGTTGGGTTAGGTTAGGTTAGGTTAGGTTAAGTTAGGTTAGGTTAGGTTGGGTTAGGTTAGAGTTAGGTTGGGTTAGGTTAGGTTGGGATTAGGTTAGGTTAGGTTGGTTAGGTTAGGTTAAGTTAGGTTAGGTTGGAGTTGGGTTAGGTTAGGTTAGGTTGGTTAGGTTAGGTTAAGTTAGGTTAGGTTAGAGTTAGGTTAGGTTGGGTTAGGTTAGAGTTAGGTTAGGTTAGTTAGGTTAGGTTAGGTTAGGTTAGGATTGGGTTAGGTTGGGATTAGGTTAGGTTAGGTTAGGTTGGGATTAGGTTAGGTTAGGTTAGGTTAGGTTAAGTTAGGTTAGGTTGGGATTAGGTTAGGTTGGGATTAGGTTAGGTTGGGATTGGGTTAGGTTGGGATTAGGTTAGGTTGGGATTAGGTTGGGTTAGGTTAGGTTGGGTTGGGTTGGGTTAGGTTAGGTTGGGTTAGGTTAGGTTGAGTTAGGTTAGGTTGGGTTAGGTTGGGTTGGGTTGGGTTAGGTTGGAGTTGGGTTAGGTTAGGTTAGAGTTAGGTTAGGTTGAGTTAGGTTAGGTTAGGTTAGGTTAGGTTGGGATTGGGTTAGGTTGGAGTTAGGTTAGGTTAGAGTTAGGTTAGGTTAGGTTAGGTTAGAGTTAGGTTAGGTTAGAGTTAGGTTAGGTTAGAGTTAGGTTAGGTTAGGTTAGGTTGAGTTAGGTTAGGTTAGGTTAGAGTTAGGTTAGGTTAGAGTTAGGTTAGGTTAGGTTAGGTTAGGTTGAGTTAGGTTAGGTTAGGTTAGAGTTAGGTTAGGTTGGAGTTGGGTTAGGTTAGGTTAGGTTGGGTTGGGTTAGGTTAGGTTAGAGTTAGGTTAGGTTGAGTTAGGTTAGGTTAGAGTTAGGTTAGGTTAGAGTTAGGTTAGGTTAGGTTGAGTTAGGTTAGGTTGGAGTTAGGTTAGGTTAGAGTTAGGTTAGGTTAGGTTAGAGTTAGGTTAGGTTAGGTTGGGATTGGGTTAGGTTGGAGTTGGGTTAGGTTAGGTTGGAGTTGGGTTAGGTTAGGTTGGGATTGGGTTAGGTTGGGTTGGGTTAGGTTGGGATTGGGTTAGGTTGGAGTTGGGTTAGGTTAGGTTGAGTTAGGTTAGGTTAGGTTAGGTTGAGTTAGGTTAGGTTAGGTTGGGTTAGGTTAGGTTGAGTTAGGTTAGGTTAGAGTTAGGTTAGGTTGGGTTAGGTTAGGTTAGGTTGAGTTAGGTTAGGTTAGGTTGAGTTAGGTTAGGTTAGAGTTAGGTTAGGTTAGGTTAGGTTGAGTTAGGTTAGGTTAGGTTGAGTTAGGTTAGGTTAGGTTAGAGTTAGGTTAGGTTAGAGTTAGGTTAGGTTAGAGTTAGGTTAGGTTAGGTTAGGTTGGGATTGGGTTAGGTTAGGTTGGGATTGGGTTAGGTTGGAGTTGGGTTAGGTTGAGTTAGGTTAGGTTAGAGTTAGGTTAGGTTAGGTTAGGTTAGAGTTAGGTTAGGTTAGGTTAGGTTGAGTTAGGTTAGGTTGAGTTAGGTTAGGTTAGGTTGAGTTAGGTTAGGTTGGAGTTGGGTTAGGTTAGGTTGGGTTGGGTTAGGTTAGGTTAGGTTAGAGTTAGGTTAGGTTGAGTTAGGTTAGGTTGGAGTTGGGTTAGGTTAGGTTAGAGTTAGGTTAGGTTAGAGTTAGGTTAGGTTAGAGTTAGGTTAGGTTAGGTTGAGTTAGGTTAGGTTGGGTTAGGTTAGGTTAGGTTAGGTTAGAGTTAGGTTAGGTTAGAGTTAGGTTAGGTTAGGTTAGAGTTAGGTTAGGTTGAGTTAGGTTAGGTTAGAGTTAGGTTAGGTTAGGTTAGGTTAGGTTAGGTTAGAGTTAGGTTAGGTTAGAGTTAGGTTAGGTTAGAGTTAGGTTAGGTTGAGTTAGGTTAGGTTAGGTTGAGTTAGGTTAGGTTAGGTTAGGTTGAGTTAGGTTAGGTTGGGATTGGGTTAGGTTAGGTTGAGTTAGGTTAGGTTAGAGTTAGGTTAGGTTGAGTTAGGTTAGGTTAGAGTTAGGTTAGGTTAGAGTTAGGTTAGGTTAGGTTAGGTTAGAGTTAGGTTAGGTTGAGTTAGGTTAGGTTAGGTTGGGATTGGGTTAGGTTGGGTTAGGTTGGGATTGGGTTAGGTTAGGTTGGAGTTTTCATATATCTACACAAATTACCTTACCGGTCCGTAATTAGTCCACTGCTGGACATAATATACTTCCGTAAGGAGCAAGCAAGCGGATAGGCGATCGCAACATCTGGCACCTGTGACTTTAGACGCCGCTGGCCGTCATCGGACTGCCTATTTTTGGTCTGGTATTTTTCGAGGTGGTTATACGGCCGACAGATGCTGTTTATCGAGGCTTTTCCCTTGGTCGCTTCTCGCGTCACCCACGGAAAGAAAAGGGGTTGCAGATTTTTACGCCCATACCACACTTGCTTGTATGTAAATTGGACAGTCACCCAGACCCGGAACATTCATTATTATTCGCTCTATCTGCTATCCCCCCCCCACCCCCTCCCCCAAACCCCCATAAAATCATACCGTGTTATTTTAATTTTAAGTCTGTGACATCGAATCTGGTGGGAATAGGCTTATTTACCTATTAAAGAGTTTCATATTGCTAAAGCATTATTTCTTTTGACTTGTCATTTGAAAATGTTTTATTTTCCTTGCTTCCAGTGCCGTGTTACCACGGGGGTCAGGGCACTTTAATTAAATAGTTAGTGAGTGAGCCGAATCGTATCACGATACCGATGCAACTAAAATTGTTATTAGAAACTTTAGGTGTTGAAACATCGCGCGGAAACCTGCAAGACAGAGAAATAAGAAAATGTGTGAAATTAAATACATTGGTGCAGCGTGGTAGACTTAGAGATCTTCCCGGCTGCAAGAACGTCCTAAAAATTAGAAGATTAAAATCAGTAAGGCTTCGGTTAAGGCTCACATAAATTCTATTATTCTTTAATCCAGATGACTCCGTGACATTCAATTGGATTCGAACGAAAAGATGATGTTTATTTAGCACCAAAAAAAAATTGTTTAAAAAAGAACACGACAATATAAAACAGAACTTTATTGTGTTAGCTGAAGATCCGAATTCCCATGTTTCGTGTCGCGATTGATCGGCAGTTGAAAATGAATTCTAATACAATATAGAATGCGTGTTAAATTATCTTGGTGTTAAATCGATGTTCATAAGAATAGAATTGGCAGCGGCGATCTTGAGGTGCATATTAGGTTTCTTGCGCTGGCTGACTCATTCGTTTAACGGGACAGTTAACGAGACGTGTCTCGGCTTTCGGGACTGTCATTAAATAACAGGGTTTTAAGGAGGAATCTACCATCTCTTTCTCCTGTCTCCTTTCTCGCCAAACACACATGTACGCGGCGGGTCCTGCGTAACCTAACAGACGAGGCTCAACAGAATAATGGTTCCATCCGAAAATCCGGAATATTTGCCGAACCCAAATCTCACAGTCTGGCCACAGACGGGACTGGAATCGTGAAAAAAATAAAATAGGAAGGAATCGTTAAAAGTTAATTCGAGGAACTCCATGTTTTTCAGGAAGTTTGAACGATCAGAAACCTAGATCAGTTCAAGTTTCTAATCTATGTAATTATTGTAATTATAAGTTGAACAATAAAAATTCAAATAAACACTATGAACAGAAAATATTACAATCAGCAAGTCAGATTGATCAAATTATATTTTATTTTTTAAGATCTTTTTTTATATACTACTATTTAGTATGAAGTTATTAACAGAAAATATTCATCGGAACATATTTTCTTCCCCCCATTTGAAGCTAGTTTAATGTATATCCACATCATTAATGCTTTAAAAAGTAACTGTAATGAGAATATTTTATTACATTTTCACTCAAATTTTATTAATATCTCAGGTTTTTTATTGGTTATGTACATAGAATAAAAACTTACATTTATGTTACATACTCGTATTAGACGAATGACTCCTAGACATTAATGAGCTTGGTACCAAATGTACTGTTAAAAGATAAATAAGATGACATCGGAGAGGCTGATACAAATATCTTGTTATATGAAATATAAACACTCTACTCAAACCAACATTATTAGTTTGAGACACACTGTCTATGTTTGTTAATACCCCGAACGAAACAGAAAACATAGTCTCGTTTAGATTATGCATTAATCGCTTTGTCTTAATCTTAGATAAACCCTAATGGAGCGTGGATATTTTGTAGAGTAAGTGAAATCGACATTGCAGCTGATTTTATGTAATATTTTATTTAAACCATCACAATTGGAGCGTCACTAAGCAGCATTACAATGTCGACCGTCGCCAACCGCTGAGATAACGCAAATGTCACCAGCAACGCATGTGCCATTGTATTTATTGAAAAGGAATCTCGACCCACATAGCTCTAGCGATGTTTCTGACGCTAAATATAGCACAGCTGAAATAGCCGGCAGGGCGTGCGACGGATATAGATCGCATCTTATTTCTTTTCCGATTGCCGTCAACGGTGGCGCTAATTTTTAAGCAACGCTATGCTGTAATCGTATGTACGTGTAATTGAACAGACTAAATATTTTATTAGTATTCTTTAACGTCCACTACTGCACTATGCGCCTGGACAGGTTGTCGCTCTAGTGCAATGGACGTAGTTAACCTTACCTTAGAACAGAACCAACAGAAACAAAAGACGATCGGGCCTCGGATACGAGCAGCATCAAGCGCTTTCAAAAAAGCACTATCCCGTCCAACAAATCTAATTTCGAACGTTTATCCAAAAATAAGCAATGGAAAATGCCGTGTGGCGGCGGCATATGCGAACCCATTCAGCAATATGCCAGAATAGAAATAGGCCATCTCATGTGGGCCAGATCCAAATCATCCCGATGAACATGTTCACGGGCAACGGCGTCTATGGTGCGAGGTATCTGGTGCAGCGATCGGCAAACTGTTCGTTGAACGTGCCGATTGCGCTGTGATACCTTGGGTGAGGCTCTAGTCCAGTGGTGGGCTATTTAGAAGATGCTAAGAAAAAAGAAGAAGATACGGTCATAAGAAAATAAACGTCTTTATAAGTCCGCGCTACGTTTGAATGTAAGAAATTATCTAACTGAAAAAATTAGTATCTACCCAAAAGGATCAACGAGTACACAATGCATGCCCATGATGAAGCAGTTGCTGGACCCACTGGAAGAGGCAATCGTTTTTTCAACTTTTCAGAACCAAAAAGACTTATGTTTTAGATTCAGAATACGAAAAAGATTCTTACTGAAAAGGCTTTACCGGTTTTCCAGAGTTACGAGTTATTCCGTTACAATGTTCGTTGACACTTTTGAAGGCGGTAGAACCAAGGGGCGGTTTTTGCTACTGCTCGAATGGGCCGGCTCGATCGGGGTGGTACCACGGCCCCGCAGAATACTGGCTTGAAGTAGAAGCATCGAGTGCTTCTGCGTTTCGTTCGGTGAGTGAGGTAGCCGGAGGCCCAGACCCCTCCCGGAACCCCTAACGAATGATCCCATTAGGAGGATTTAAGGCCGCGCCTGCAGCTTCCCTGTGGTTGCAGATGTACGCGGGTGAAAGTTATCACTGATGACCCGGGAGTTGGTACTGCAGCCCATGGACGCCTGTAAACCACTTAAATTAAAGAAGGTTTAAGATGCTGTAGCTGAAGGTTAAGGAGGCAAACGAGCAAGCGGCTCACCTGATGGTGGGTGATTACCGTAGCCCACGTACATCTGCACACATCATGAGATCTGCAGGTGAGTTGCCGGCCTTTGAAGATATTGTGTGGATGAGGAGGGAATGGGGAGGAGGAAGAGGAAGTAAGCCTCCGGTTAGCTTACACACCGAACGAAGCGCAGAAGCTCAAGATCCCTCAAGTACATCACACCGGTATTCTGTGAGGCCGTGTTACTGACCCGGTCGAGCCGGCCCATTCGAGCAGCAGCAAAAGCTTCCGCTTGGCTCCGTCATCATGTTTGTTTTTTTAATTAATCATTATTTAATATTTTCTATCATCAGCTAAGAGCTGCATAATATTATTGTTGTAATTTATGAATTCTGTACGAACTAGTCACTGCCAAAGACACTTGGCAGCCGGTACAAGGTATCGGAATTTAAATCTCTGTCAATCTGTCCGTCTAGTATTAAACTGTCAGCTATTATAAAACCGTGAAAAATTTGTGAATGTCCATAAAAGATATATAAAAAAGAATCGAGGTGAAGTATACCGACGCATTCGATTCGACGAAACCATGCTTGGTAGTTTGTTTATTAGATTAGGGTAGAATTAGTCACAGTGGATTCGGTAATTCGTGTCGCAAAACGCCTAAAAATTTTTGGCCACAGTAAATTATGATTTTAACAATGGCTTAAAAAAAGGCTTTGCGTTGTGCGAGAGAGCGAACCAGTATCCTCAAACCTCTCAAAGCTGCAACATCTCGGCTGTAGCAATATGCTGAGTCGACCGCCTTTTTGTGCCTGCAGTTCTATACTGATATTAAAATTATTTATTTACTGATTGTGTATTTTGCACCAAATGTATTGTGTTGTATTGTATTATGTTGTATACCGTATATTTTACTGTAGCTACGAAAAAAAATTTTTCTTTCTTTCATCATTGAATATTGTTAACGTTGATTGATATTTTCAAAGTTATGAAAACGTCCCCGAATCAAATTTACTTTCGCAAATCATTTAATTATTTACCAAAATCTGAATAAAATCTACAATATAGTGGGGACGAAAGCAATAAAACGCATTAATGATCAAGACATCGGACAGAGAAGTCGAACGCCTTGTAAAACGCTACCGTCAGTTCCCAGTACACAATTTTTTATTACAGCGGTGCTAAAATAAACCTAGTGGCAACAACGAACTTAACAATTGTGAATTCTTGGCAGCGAGCGCTTAACGACGATATTTTGCTGTATGTTCAATACGGCGAACTGTTCAGACCTAGACGCTGATTTTAGATAGGTATCCATGCAACATTTGAGTTATATGGACCTCGACACGCGCACTGTATTTTTAAGATACCTGTCGAAGGAAAGTGTCGCTATAGTATGAGAATATTAATAAATATAAATACACTACCATTTTCTGAATCGCTCGATGACAACAACTTTATTACTTTTATTTTCAGCTTGACCTCTTACAAATTATCTTCAAGGAGGCCAAACTCCAACATCCTCCAAACACAAAAGATTAATAATAACATTCAGTTGTACAAAAAGAACTCCCACATTTGGAGTACACTGGCAACTCTCATTTAGTTTACCTACTCATATTAAATGCCATTCAAAGGAGTTACCATTTCATCAAGAACATACACAAAATACATTTCTGTTAGTAAATGTTATAAATAATCTAAAACAATAGTAACTAAACAAACAAAATCAAGTAAAACATATCCTCAAATTATTCGGCTGTAAATATTAAATGCTATGAAGTCTGACATATTTAGAGCAGTTTAAATAACATTGAAATTAAATTGTTACCTGTTTTTAGGTTTTATTTATAACATTCACATATATATTCAAAATATTAACTTACATTTATACAAAACATTATTATATTATGAACACTTGACTAACAAAAATAAACTATTTCGTACAACTTTCCTATTCAGCCTTGCAATTAATTACAGATTATACAAATTAAATCTAGGTAGTTTTACCTGTACCTACGAGAGAACTGTTTACGGTGCCTCGTGTTAGCTTCTTTCGTTCACGTGAAGCATCCGAACTCGTGTCAACTCACCTGTTTCCCTTGTAAAGTCCAACCCAGTTTTGTGTTCACGGCTATTAAATCATGTTCCAATTGAACTACAGCATCTGTCAACAAAAACCCTAAAAAGTCTGCTCCTATCAAAAGGCTGGTTTCTTTAATATTAGTGTTTTTGTTGGTTAAAGTGACTTTATTATTGCTTAACAAATGGTTCAACTTCGCATCATTTGGGTCAACTTTAGGCACATTACCGCAAATATTATCTTGAGCTGTAGCTGACAACTGAATTTTAAAAGGGCTAACTAGAGAATTTACTTGAAGATCGTATATGTCAAACTCCCTTGTCTTGGTTTCAACGCCTCCGAAAAGAATATGGGTTAAAACTTCTTTCTTGTTAGTTGTAAGCTTCATACCTTCTACGACATCTTTTTTAATATACGTGCGTTGTGATCCGGAATCAAGAAGAGCTCTTGAGAACATGAAACTGCTGTGTATCATTGCATGAAATTAACCTCTCACTTAAGGAGGATTTGTCATTATCATTATATATAAAATACACCAAAGACGCCGCAGTCCAGACGTCCGTCTGTTTATTTTCGGTCTGATATTTTTCCAAAGATGGTCGACGGTTTTAAAGGCGTTTCCTCTTACGAAACCTTGGGGATTCCGCAAGGAATGCGAGTGACAGATTCCACAAGGACGATTCAAGATTTCGTTTTAATACCAATATCTATTAAAACTCAGGTTCGTTTCTTCAACGTTATTGATTTCCTGAACGCTAGCAGTGATGCATTTATTTTCGGCGCGTTCAGTTTTGTAAGCAGGGCATAATGTTCTCTTTATACGAATGGCAAACGTCGGACCGTCCGAGAATTTAACATTTTATCTTTTTATATTAATGTATCTGTATTTCTATGCGGGACGTTTTGTATTTTTGGTTGACTTTTTGTTTTATATTTTGATGTTGTTTTATATTACCCGTGGTAGCTTAGTGATAGGAGTGCTTTTTAAGCAATGTTAAGTGCTGAATTTACCACGTGGTCGATGGTTAAGGAAAACATCGCGAAGACACCTGCATGCATGAGAGATAATATAATATTTCGAGCACTGAGCCACTACTCCACCGAGCAGTATGACGGCTCGGTGGAGTAGTGGCTAAGCGTTTAGCTGCGGCGCTGTGGGTCGCGGGTTCGTTTCCCGCACGGGACTAGTATTTCTATGGACTACAAATAATAGTTCCCGGTCTGGGTGTTTGTCCATTTGCAATTCATGTATGTAAACTGCCTCCGCGACACAGGAGAAATTCCTACAGCGGAAGGTAACGTTTTTTAAAGAAAAAGAAAAAAAAAATTTCCTGGTTTCCAAACTGTTTCAAATATTTGTGAGGATGCCGTTGCCCAGCACTTACAGGGTGCTGCAATTAATTTAGTACATTACACCTCTGACACGTCAGTTGTGTCTCATGCAGTATGTCGCGGACTCCGCTACCCTTACGATCGCTAAGCACTTTTTTTTTATTATTTGGAGGTTGCTCGACGGAAGAAAAACTGCAACTGTCAAACCTAACCTGACGGTAACACTCACAGCTGTTTCATCTAGGCCCTGGTGATCAACTGCTAGTGGAAAATATACCCTAATCTTAAAGTGGAATTACAAGTGATAGGTTTCCGACCGCAGTAATATACAAATCAAGGGTGCAATACACTGAAATTACTAACCCTTCAACGGGAGGCATACTAGCATTTAAAGCTAGTCTTCAGACTTAGGATGGTAGAGCCAAGCGACGGCTTTTGCTGCTGCTGTTGTAGTACCATTAGTACAACAGCAGCCCCGCAGAAATATAGGGTATAGGCCCGAGCTCGATAAATGAGACGACTAGTCAAGTCAAAAGATAGAATATATTTGGCTTAGTAACTAAAGCATACATGACTTATATACTAATACACATCTCATATGTATCACTCTACTATGTAGCGACATGAAGTAAGAAGCAACTCGATCTTCTGCCCATCGTTCGGTAAGTGAGGAAACCCTCCTCCCTCCCGTCTATATTTCATCACTTAATTCTCCTTCGTCCAAAAATCTTGAAGATCGGTAACCGGACAACACCGGACGTGCTGCAGATGTACGAGGGCATTGGTAATCACTAACCATCAGGTGAGCCGCGTGCTGGTCTGCCCCCTTACCCGTAAAAAAAGACATGATAGCCTAGTAGCCATGGCTTAATAACCAACGGTGAACCGAGAGGAACTTAAATCACCTGCCTGTTGAATGAATGAAATACACTTTATTGTACACCAATTAGCAAAAATAGGAAAAAATTAAATAAAAAGAAACATAAAATACACCAAGGTACAATTGGCGGCCTTATCGCTTAGAAGCGATCTTTACCAGGCAACCATTTTGTAGAGGAAATAATGACCAGTGAGCAAGGGTTAAGGGTGTACGCAAGTTACAAAGAAGTGAAAATATAATATAATAAATATATATTGATATATACACAAATATGTGTTAGAGTATATATATACGCATACATATACAGGTACATAAAGAGTAAAGAATAAATAATATAAGAGCCATACGACGCAAGGAAAAGTAAGTGTTAAAGGATAAACAGATAATGAGAGATGAAGGAATAATTATTCAGGGAGGAAGGAAGTGCGCTTTGACCAGCCTTTTAAAAGTATCTAAGGATTGCGCACGCATTATATGAAGTGGTTGGGAGTTCCAAAGCCGAACGGCTTCAATGGAAAAGGATTAAGAATAGAATGGAAGTGTTATGGGATGGAATTTTTAAAGTAAGATTATTATCAGAGCGAAGAGAGAGACGAGATTCGCATGCGTTGTCCGAATAGTTCTCAGAATGAAGTGTATTGCGTAAGTCGGGCGGTAATTGTAATCGGGTTGGAACGTAATGATTATCTACGTTCATTCGTCGCGATCTGCCAAACTGTCGATCTGCCAAACTGTCGATCTGGCAAACTGTCGATCTGGCAAACTGTCGATCTGGCAAACTGTCGATCTGCCAAACTGTCGATCTGCCAAACTGTCGATCTGGCAAAAGTTACGCTGTATTGCGTATTTTTAATCGTTAACAATATTAGTTACAAATAAACATTACAGACCGATTACAGATTACCTTACCAGGGGCCATTTTGAACTTGAACGTCTGCCACAGAGCGGTGTAATCCAGTCAATATAGACAAGAAATTCCCGTAGGAGCTTCTGAAGTTGCCACACTGTAAATTATTATTTTACCGTTGCCTTTG
Organism: Bhutanitis thaidina; assembly: GCA_029286595.1. Taxonomy (NCBI): domain Eukaryota; kingdom Metazoa; phylum Arthropoda; class Insecta; order Lepidoptera; family Papilionidae; genus Bhutanitis; species Bhutanitis thaidina. The sequence continues at coordinate 15,378,134 of JAGSMS010000027.1, forward strand.
AACGTTGTCGAAATAGTTTAGTAATGTGGTATTCAGTGTTGCCAAATAGCGTGCTTCATGCGAAAATTACAGTTTTTATTTACGTCCGTCTATTTCCATCATTGTGACGACAGTTCTCTTATTACGGTATACATAGACATGTCGTTCTTTTTGCATATTTTTTTTATTTAGTGGTCACTATAATCTATAATCTATAATTTTCACCATGCGCAAAACTTTTACTATTCGAACAATTGTTTTTGTAGACCGTACACGAGCCACGAAGCCGAAGTCAAAATATAACATATGCGGGAATAGAACTGGTAACACCATTCATAATGTATCCATTAGCCTTACGTCATTTAAGCTCACCAGCCGGTATCTTAAGATATGTTATGTTCATGTCGTGACTCATAATTATTTTGCCTCTGTGGTCTAATAATAAACGAATATTTTGTTGAGCATTCAGTGGTTTCAATGTGCCGTGAAACGAATACTGTAGGAAACTATGTAACATTTGTCAATTCCCACTTGCTTTTATAACTATTAGGGTTTAGGTATATATAATAGGTATGACTAGCGACTGATGGTGGTATAACCATCTCGAAATATACCAGACCGTAAATAAGAAGACCGGTGATGAGCAGCAGCGTCTAAAGTGCGAGGTGTCTGGTGCTGCGACCGCCAATCCACTAGCCGTGAGCGGCGATAACAAATTCTTCTTACGGGAGAGGCCTATGTCCTGCAGTGACTATCTATACGTAAGGTAAGGTAAGGAGCGCTGCATTCGATCCTTGGGTATACAAATATTAAATATTTACATTTTTTTTTATAGAAGAAGGGGGCGTGCGCTTCACCTGGTGGTAAGTGATCACCGACGCCCACGAACATTCGCAACACCAGAGGAGCTACAGATGCGCTGCCGCCCTTTAAGGAAGGAATAGGCTATTTTCTTGAAGGTCCCTAAGTCGTAACTACGTAATTAAATAATGATAATTTTAAAAATATTAATATTTTTTTATGGGATAGGCGGCAAACGAGCAAACGGTTCACCTGATGGTAAATGATTACCGTCGCCCACGTAACAAATACGGATGAGGAGGGGGATGTTGAGTGGGAGTGGGTCTCCGGATACCTCACTCACCGAACGAAACAGAAGCACAAGATGCCTCTACTTCACGCCGGTATTCTGCGAGGCTGTGGGTACCAACCCGGTCGAGAGGGCCCATTGGAGCAGCAGCAAAAGCCGCCGCTTGGCTCTACCGCGTTTAATTTGATGTTGCGTAACGTAAATATTATATTTATTAATCGAATAGTAACATCGTATTTGAACATCATCCGACATCTTTACAATAGGGTCGTATACTTACGACCTTACGAATAATAAAATTTTTATTATCAGACTCGATAGCCGAGTGGTTACATCTGCCTAAGGTTCAAGAGACTCAAGTTCTTTCTCACTTTCTGTGTGTCTTTGGCTTGTACACTAATACGGCGACAGGCTCGCCGCTTGTCGCCTAAAAGCTCTGATGAAAAGTGAGTTGAAAGGACTAAAATGTCCAGACCGCCGACCGCCCCTGTATTGGATATATGGATACCCAGTGATCCGAGGTACAGCCGGCGATCCCACCGGCTTCGGTCACAGGGTTCACGGGATCACAGTTCGGAACCCAACCGTGACCCCTTCTACGCTTGGCTAACATATTCCCGTGGGGTGGTATTACGCTGCCCACATGCGCCCACGCGATTGGCGTGAGAACATAATTACTTTTTTTTTATTACGACGTTATTACTTTATTAATATGCATTCTGCATCTCTGCATTAGGTATTTATGCTGCTGGCCGTACTTTGTAATCTTTACACTGCTTCGAAATATATCTATTTGTAATTTTACGACTGCATAAAATTTCTGAAAGACAAACCGATTGAAATTGGGGACTTAGAGATAACATTAAGACGTCTATAATTTTGAAAAATAATTTTTACGCTACAGAACGATGTCGCTATATTTTATGATTAAATTCTTTATGTTACATCTGCTCGCATCGATTGCTCCTGTTGTTGGTACATCTGCGTTTAGACTCCATTGGGGCGATAAAGTTGTTCAACATCGGAAATGTTATGACATGGCGTAAAGCCGACATTAGATATATAGGTAGTGTTTCTTTTTTCATCTCAAGAAAGAAAGAAAACATTTCTTCAGCAATAATTATACAGTGTACAAGCCTCCACAATCACTGGGGAAAAAAAATTACAGCTGAGATTCACTCATGTTCTTCTCCGAGGAGGTTCAATTTGAAGAACGGTTGTAGAATTTTGACAGTCACAAGAGCCTCGCCCAAACACAGAAATGTTAACCTTAACTACAGTCGTCCGAGATCATCTTTATTGCCAGCATATGGGTTTGAATCCTCGACAATCACGACATAGCACTCCAACGATGTCACATTCTAGTATCCGAATCTCACCGGACGTTTTCCGAATCCAAATCACTTCTGCTGTTCTGTTTTTATTGGTAGGCTCCTTCTCTGCTTACAGTCTGGGTACCCCTGCTACCCTATTACCTGTTTCTACCACCCGGAACACAACATTTAGTTAGTTATACTACTGAGTTACTCGACCAGCGATGGGCCAATTTGTTTTTTTTTTTCAAATCGGATTGGAAATGTTGTGTTCCGGTTTGAACGGTATCATCATCATTTCAGCCTATCACAAGTCCACTACTGAACATAGGCCTCCCCCAAAGATTGCCACAAAGCTCGGTCAAAGATTGAACGGTATACTCAGCCAGTATAATTACGGGCTGTGAGGCATTCTGTATTGGTCCATGAGTTAGTAAAACTTATATAACTACATTCTATTTGAAGTTATTTGCTGGTGCTGATGGTCTTCAATAGCCACTTATCATCAGGCAGTATGTCTGTTCATTTGCAATCCGAATTTAATTTAAAAAAAAACTGCAACAAATTGTCCCATCATTGGTCGAGTACCTTATACTTGCGTAGATTGACCCGTATGGAGAAGTCCACCAGTATAAGGAGAAGTCCTTGACAGCTTACATTCAAAGCTCTGATATGATATAACTAACCCGTAGAATTTGGTGTAAGGCGAAGCAGTGAAGATTTTGACGTACATAAGAAAACAAACCCAAATTGAATAAAAAACTTTCGACTTTCGTACTTGCGGCACTATAATATCTCCTGCGCAGTTGGCAACTGCCGTTGCTACTCGGACGTTGTCGCCATACCAGAAATCGGCCGAGACATCATGATTTCTAGTATAATTTTTTTTTTAGTCCTCGTGGTATAGCCAGCCAATATACGAGGTTCTGGCGAATTATGGCGACATATCCATCCTAATTTGCCGAACTCAAGTCCTGCTCCTTCAGATGGATAACAATCCATCGTATCCAAAAGTTCGAACACGTACGTTTCTCACTACAATCCAATAAAAAAAAATAACCTCATGCCAATTTTTTTTTGAGTGTGGGCATACCTTTCCTTGGTGGTATTTACTGGTGCTTTCTTGGAGATAAGACCAAAAAATCTGTTCCATATAATTGACTTATATTGACGAAACTGTATGGTTCAGGTATTCGAGGACATGTGTATGCATGTTCCTGGTTTAAATCTTATTTAACAAATAGTTCAAATTCTAAATCATAATCATTAAACCAATGAAACAAATATTATCAGATGGAAGGGAAATAATTTGTTCAATTGCACAAGGAATGTGAATGTGTCCTCAGATGAGTATTATTTTCAATTTATATTATCATTATCATTTCAGCCTATCATAAGTCCACTGCTTAACACAGGTCACCCCCAAAGATATCCACAAAGAACGGTCCTGAGCCACATGCGTCCATCGAGCTCCCGCATCATTTTGCAGATCGTCACTCCATCTTGTGGGGGGTCGTCCCACACAGCATTTGCCTGTACGTGGCTGCCACTCGAGAACCTTTTTTCCCCAACGGTTGTCAGTTCTGGGAGCTATGTGGCCGGTACATTGCCAATTCAGCTTGCTGATCCTTGCGGCTATGTCGTTTACCCTAGTTCTGCTGCGGATATCATCGTTGCAGACTCTATCGCGCAGAGAAACGCCGAACATGGCCCTTTCCATAGCGGGCTGAGAAATTTATATGATCTTACTATAATTATTAACAAAGAATGTAATTTACCGATATTATTTACAGATGACATCTTAATTCTATTAAAAATTAAAAACTATGAAAGAGTTACATTTGGCGACGATTGGCTTCAAAAACATAATTTAGAAATAAACTATACAGAGGCAGAACTCATACAATTCCGATGTTATAAAAAACTTACAAGACTTGCAAATAGATTCAGTAGTAGTAGATCCTTTGAACTTCCTAACATGAATATGGATACACACCTAAATTGGAAATATCACATTGAATACGTCAAAACAAAATTATCCAAATTCAGTTACACTTTCTTCTATTTTCCCATATTCGATGTAACGCTTATGCGATCGAAGGACAGGTCAGATGCAGTGTCGGAATCAGACACGGGACGAACTCAACACAACCGGAAACGAAAACCAATAATTTGTACAAAAACACAAATTATTAGTTTTACATACTAAAACATAGACGAGAACAAGAGTCAGGTGATTCAGAAACAAGGGATGAAATAGGACAAAATACGTTCAGGAATTCTGAAAGGTCGACATGTTCAATCTCCGGGAGAGGCAAAAAAATGGATTGCGGAAGCGTTTGGCTGAGCTTAAGCGTGGGTGATAGGGTTCTACAAAATACTAAAAAATTGCATATTCCAATACAATCCTATCCGGTCATAACGTTTAAATAATTAAGAAACGGTATACTTCCCGAGGAATCAGTTTTTACTTAACGCATAAAATAAACAATGTGTTAATGAAAAGTTTTCCAAGATTAGATTCGTTTCAGACAATTTGTCCCAAAGTTAAGCCGCCAATCGTGATCTTAATAATAAAATTCGGGACGCTATAAATAGGTAAAGCTTGTGAGGCTTAAATAATCCATTATTATAATTAAAGATGTATGCAATATGTATGTATCTACGTGGAGTTTGCGTGACACCTGTTTTTAATAGGGCTATCCTTAACGTATTATAATTAAAGATGTATGCAATATGTATGTATCTACGTGGAGTCTGCGTGACACCTGTCTTTAATAGTGTTATCTTTAACGTATTATAAGGCTTATATCGATGGAAACAAGCATCAGAAAATTCTGTCTATTAGTTAAATGATATCGGCATTAATAAACACATCTCAATCTCAATAAAACCCTTTGATATTTATTATGGTTGCAGTCTTGTTACATTTTTTTACAATTTAATATTTTATAATGCGGAATGCAAGGGAAACTAAAATTTTTATTGGTTAGGGGTGAAAGAGGAGATAACAGTACATCAAACAACTTCAACAGAAGGCGGTTTTTTTTATATGAAAAATAGGCGTACGTTTGACCTCAATCTCGCTCGATGGAAGGCGAAGATGAGGTCTAGGATGGTACACGTTTGCCTAGAAGGTGTCTGTTCACTTTGGCCGTTACAGGTTCGTCGTCACCCTTGAGGAATACCTCCAAGCCCGTAATTATAACCATTCAAACCGGAACTGAACAGTATTTGCACAACTGTTTAGCATCAGAAGTGGGCAAGAGTGTGGAACTGTAGGCAGAGAAGGAACCGCCTGTTACTTATAAGCATCTCACTCTCCAACTCAACCTCGTTAACTAATGTTTTACCTTGCGAAAATATTCTATGCAATATCACCTATTTACACGTTTAAAAATACCTTAAGATAAATTTTCTATTGAACACTATAAACGTTTTATATAAATGCCGGATTATAAACATAAATTTTTGTTATAACATATACACAGACGATGATCCTTTAGACATAAGCGAACATTCGAATTCAGTGTCCGCCGACAAACAATACGGGATGCGAACCGCGCTCTAGCGCGTTCCCGCTCAAGTGAAAACCAAGCTCGTCTGAAAGAGTAGCTGCCGCCCAGGCGAGTATCCGCCTAAAATGGGGTGATCGGGCGCCACGGTGTCGTGTTCCCGGTATAAAAAGCAACGGAGCGCCCCGCCGCCGGTCAGAACGGCTTCTAACGTAAGTAGGCACGCACGTGCATGCCCCGTGCGTCTAGTGTTGTGGTAACATCGCGAGTGTGTAGGGAATGTGACGTAGAAAGGACGAGCCAGCTGATTTGCCGATTGGATTTGGATTTTGTGCAAGTGGCCTCTCCAGTGTTGTACCGTTTGTTTGTTTATTGTTCACACTGGTGATGGTTGTACGCGTCAAGTGTGCTGACAGTATTCCGTTATACGTTGACGAATCAATTCCGTTTGTCGTTTTGTCTGGAAGCCAATAAGATTAACACAATACACGAGACACGTTCAATAACATCAGTGATACAGACAAACATCTATACACAATTTCATACATCAATATAAAGACGATGGATCGAGACGGAACGACAATCGGATTTGGAATCCATTAGCCATTGCCATAAAAGACAATAAACAACAAAGCACGATCGGGTAAATCTGTTGGCGCCGCTCCAGCCCCTCGCTGCCGTGACGTAACGTCCGCGAAGGGCCGATCGGGACGGCTAATAAAAACGAGCGCATAAAACTCGGGCATTACGCAAACGGCGTGCGCGCTGGCACCGTTCCCAGATCGGCCGCTGCTCGGGTTACTGCCACAAATAGACGCACGGGGTGAGCCACGATATCGCGCGAGGTGCCGCTCCAGTAACGCGCGCTGTGCTCCACAGGAAGGCTCCAGGGCTGTGTTCTCGTGTCTCGACTAGCCCAGAAGTCTCGTTAGCCCTCCGAAAATGCCGAAGCCACAAGTACAAGAGGGCGAGGACCCCGATCCGACCCCGTACCTGTTCGTCTCGTTGGAACAAAAACGTATCGACCAAAGCAAGCCGTACGATGGCAAAAAAGCCTGCTGGGTGCCAGACGAGAAGGAGGGCTTCGTACAGGGTGAAATTAAGGCCACCAAGGGCGAGCTGGTGACCGTAAACCTTCCCGGGGGCGAGGTAATTATACAAAAAAAAATCTGGTAAAGGCAAAAGATGAACCTTATCACTTATCTTCTTAATTGATCTAAAATTACTCTAGACTTAGTTGATCGAGACCTTTTTAAACAACAATTTGAAGAAGTTAATTTTACATAAAAAAAATATGGCAGCATCATATGATAACTTTGAATTAAAAATATTTTGAAAGTGAAGCGATACTCTATGGTTAAATTATAATATTGGACATTAATAATATAACTTCATTTGAATAGGATATTGAAAAGCTCGAGAGACATAAGCTCTGTTTGATCTAAGCAATCAATTAGACATTTTAATCATATTCATGCACATACTTAACGAATTTGTTGAATGAGCAGGAGAAGACATTTAAAAAGGACCTCCTCTCACAAGTAAACCCGCCGAAATTCGAGAAAGTCGAGGACATGGCCGACTTGACTTATCTTAACGAGGCCGCCGTGCTTCACAACCTCCGACAACGATACTATGCGAAACTGATATATGTAAGTAGGCGCATAAAGCGCCTTCATCTTTATAGTAACACTGATCATAATATCTCTCCCGCAGACGAAGGACTTCAAGAAGGATCTTGTGGCACAAGTCAACCCGCCTAAGTACGAGAAATGCGAGGATATGTCTAATTTGACATACCTCAACGACGCTTCGGTTTTGTATAACTTGAAGCAGAGATATTATCATAAGCTTATTTACGTAAGTCAGGAATCCGGAAAGGAGTTGCAGCGTTCAAGTGTGCACCGTGCATGAGTCCAGCTCAACTTGCCCTAACCTCTCAATTCACAACCTTCTGCGACCAATCTATTGGCTACTAATTAACTAGTTCTAAATGAAATTTATAAAGTTCAAATCTATTTTTAACGTAGCTTTGTCAAGAACTATCTCGACTTGAAAATATTTTAGTACCTGGTTTGCTCTATATATTATGATTTTTTATTCATGTCAATCAGTTGCAAGACGTGAGCCTTACATTTTGTCAATAGATGACAAGTTTTTAAAAAGAACGTCTATTCTTTTTTAAATGAAATAAAATTTGCATTTTTTTTTTTGGGATTAAATAAATAAAATCACTTTAATGTTTGTCTGTCTAATCAAGGATAGTCTCGATTAAAAGTGATAAGTAAATTGGTGAGATCAGTAATTTTCCAAAAATAATTAAAGAGGTCGCTTAATTTTCCAGCTTCCCTTTTCCTTCTGTTCTGAAATCCTGAACCGAACTTGAACCCTTTAACACAGGACAAGTCGGTGATAAAGGACACGACGGCATCTGGAAAACGCCTATCTACTTTTTAGAATAGAATTTTCGGTGTTGTGTTATTATCTCATCTCTTACGATGACGATGATGAGTTGCATTGTTATCTTCCGCTGGGTGTAATATTAATGTTCTCAGACATCGGAAATTATGACGTCCTATTCTGATAACATTGTATCTTTTAAAAAGAGCGTTCTTCACGGTACGTTGCGAAGCGGTTGAAAGCGAATTTAAAAATCGAACACATTAAACTGTAATTTTTATGCCGTGAAGATTGCTTTTATCCAATATTTTCCTTTGCACAGGGAGCCAAAGTAACGATACAGTACCTGCGCTCTCTATGCTCGTGTGTTTTGATTCAACTCTTGTTTCATTTTAGAAGTTTTAAATATGTTCGAATTCGATTCGAAAATATTTAAATTTGAACTTTGTTTCCGTTTTGCTACTTTGATCATGCTTCCCTTTTCGAAACTGTAGCAGACAAAATGGACTAATATAAGCTGTGTACTTTAAGACAAGAAAGTCAAACAACGTATCTCTTACGGTCATTTAATAAAGAGATATGAGATATAGTTTTTAAAGTTTCGTTTTAATGTAGATCTATTCAATGTATTATTAGTTATTACTAATGATTGATATTAAACGGGGCGTCAAAGCGTATATTCGAAAAATCGAATGTTAGATGTTTTGTCGATTGAAGATTTTTTTCTAATAAAATCTTTTTCATAATTTTTAATTATATTGACTTCTTCGGTCCATTTTCATGTTACATCGTATGTTTTCCTCTATTAGCTGATCATTAATCATGAGAAACATCGGGGCCCATGTGATGTTTTAGAAATCGATGTCACGTTGATTCGAGCGTTTATTTTCTCACTACCCGATTTGAAGAGAGTTCGTGTTACACGAAGTTGCTTACGAGTTTAAGTAAATATTAGTGTGATATACGGCCACTAAAGGCATTTGAATCTAAGTTACACCAAGGTCCCGATGATTCCGTGATTCGGTATTAATTATCGCATGCATAGCCGACTTAGCTAACGTTTCGACGATCCGACAGACGTACTCGGGTCTCTTCTGCGTGGCCATCAATCCCTACAAGAGATTCCCCGTGTACACGATACGATGCGCCAGGCTGTACCGCGGCAAGCGTCGCTCGGAGGTCCCGCCTCACATATTCGCCATTTCCGACGGCGCATACGTCAACATGTTGACCAACCACGAGAATCAATCTATGTTGATTACGTAAGTGCTTTATGTTACGATTGCGTAGTTGTTAAACCAAAATAACTTTAGAGCCGCGGCAGCGTACTGCTCAGGGCGCTCGTTTTAGTTTCATAGAGCGCGTGTGTGAATTTTCGATAGCAATTTTAGGTGCTGAATTTGCTGCGCGCTCGACGGTGAAAGAAAACGTCTCTAGTAAAACCTGTATGTCTGAAATGTGTCCGCCCACCCGCACTGCACCTGCGTGGCGGTCTCTGCGCGGCTTCAAGACTCACTCTGATAATTGACTAGAAGGCCTTCGCCCATTTGAGAGCATGAACAGGCTGCTATTTTATTTTACAGTACATTTATCGGTGCCCCGGTGCCGGCACCGCTAAAATTATTAATAGCAATTTTAAGCGCTGCATTTACCACGTGCTCAGCGGTGAAGGAAAACGTCGTGAGGAAACCTGCATAACGTGTCTGAGAAATAATAAAAATATGATTTCGAGGATATGTAAAGCCCGCCAACCCGCACTGGAGCAGCGTGGCGGGCCCTTCCCGGCTCTTAAATCCTCTCTGATACTCGTATTTGAGAAGGAAGCCTTTGCCCAGCAGTGGGCACTTACTGGCTGCTACTTTAAACAAAATTGCATCATGTAAACGGTACCCCAATACTGTGAAGACCTTTTCGCAATGTCCGTGAGAGTTTTGATGCCGGGACGGATGAAGGAAAGCCTGCTCCAGTGTAGGTTTTTAGACTTTAAATCTGCCTCTTTAGCGAGTTAGTGGGATGCTTACTATTGCAATTGTAAACTGTGTTGTTATTTGCACCGGGATTTGTAACCTGGTCATCCGCGCACGTGCTATTATTATCTGTATTATTGTCTATAGTTAATGATCCCTATAGTTCTGTATGGATATCTTTCTTCTTTCCTTTACCAGCCTTACCAAACAGTCCACTGCTGGATACAGGAATGTACCGAAAAGGTAATTTGCCGTTACCGCGATGTTTGTCAGACTGGTTGGCGATTGCAATATGATGACAGATAGATATAAAAATTATAAAGATCCTTAAATTATCTAAAACTTCCTTAAAATGTCAAAAATCAAAAAATCCATATATTGAAAACCTTGGTAAATGGAAATGTATTTTACAAAAAAAAAACAAGATAAACATACCCCTGTAAACGCAGTGTGTACTAATATTCCTGTTAATCAAACCCACTCAGCATTAGAGCTTGTATCTGGTGTGGTTCACGATAATGATCGACTGGCGCACCCTAATTCATTAGGGTTTAGAGACTCCAATGCTATGGGTTGCGTGTAGCTACAAATGGAGGAACTAGATCAATATCGCGGCCTACGTCCACAGCTGGGCGTAGGGCGCGCTAACGTTAAAGTATTATCTAACAAGCTAATAACTCAACAGCGGAGAGTCTGGTGCCGGAAAGACTGAGAACACGAAGAAGGTAATTGCGTACTTCGCCACCGTTGGTGCGTCGCAGAAGAAGGACGCGTCCCAGGAGAAGAAGGGATCCCTGGAAGACCAAGTCGTACAAACTAACCCCGTACTTGAGGCCTTCGGTAACGCTAAGACCGTGCGTAACGACAACTCCTCCCGATTCGTAAGTATTATACGCCAAAAGTTATCTTGATTTTTAAATCAGATGTACGTTTTAAGCTAACTAGATTCATTATTACTACTTTGGAATTGAAATTTACATTAAGAAATTTATACTATGGTTTTAGTAGCTGGATAGTGAAAGCTTGATCATTCTGTGCGTTGTAAATAATACTAAATATTATTTAACTTCTTCCCCCAGGGTAAATTCATCCGTATCCACTTCGGACCTTCTGGTAAACTGGCTGGTGCTGATATTGAGACCTGTAAGTACTCCATTACCTGAACGAAATGTTCCTCGAATCGCTGGACCAAGTTTCTAAACCCACACTTTTGTTTCCTAGATCTGTTAGAGAAAGCCCGCGTCATCTCCCAGCAAGCCTTGGAACGTTCTTACCACATCTTCTACCAAATGATGTCTGGCTCTGTTCCTGGGCTTAAGGGTACGTATAGACACTACACATTTCAAGTACTCTCTAGAACTTTTTTCAGTTGTAATATTTTTTTTATTTAAATATATATAATTCAAAGTAAATTTAATGAGATGCGAATATTAATTACAATTATAATTTACATTGTCTTGTTTTTAAAATTGTTACTATTAATCCTGTAAGTTATGTTCCTATAAAAATTCAACAACATTTTTTCAAAATAATTCTATCACTGCTATATGATATAATTTGATTGAGATCATGGACCTTTGACACTTTACAAGAACCAGCGCAACGAGAGTGCACGAACCTATAGACCATTTAGTACCCTTTATAAACTTGAATTTTGATATTTAGACATGTGTTTGCTGTCAAACGACGTACATGACTATTACATCGTATCGCAAGGGAAAACCACCATCCCGAACGTAGATGATGGAGAAGAATGTCTTTTGACTGACGTAAGTTAGCCTTCAGCGGTCTTGAAGGAGTCTGACGAAGTTACAAAGTGTTGATTTTTACCTTTTCCAAACATTGAGTCGCATGTAACCGACCAATGTTGGAGCTATCTCGCCTCCAAACAGGCATGAGATGTCATAGATTTAGTGTGTACCAATACCTAGTTTTTACCATATGAGCATGTTCAGTCCGAGCGACCTCTAGTTGTACCCACACCAAATACCAAACATGACTGTAAATGGTGTAATTTTATAGCCATCTGCTTATTGTCCAACGACGTCACGGATTACAACATCGTATCACAAGGCAAGACCGTTATCCCTGGAGTCGACGACGGCGAGGAAATGAAGCTTACCGACGTGAGTCCAGAAAAAGACTGCTGGCTCATCTCATACCACTATGCAACTCTTTCCTTCTACTTCTTCTTCTGTTCTTTTCGCTTGCTTTGCTTACGGCTGGGCTGTAACTCGGCCCCGGCATGTGTATGTCAGATGATTTGGTGTTTCCAGAGATAACGATGCTAAGCAACCGCATCGGGGACTATCCCCTCATAAGTCAGGGGAAGACTCGGATACCTGGTGTCAACGACGCAGAAGAGTTCGATAAGACGGTCGTAAGTCGCGAACCGACGCATGGAGCGCGCGTCCTGATTCAGTTATTCGTATACGGTCCCATTCACGCAAAATTTCTGACATTCACATGAAATGCTCGCTCCCTGCAAAAGTTCAAAAATGAGCTTTTTGCACAGATTTGATCTCACTAAAAGGATTAATTTCCTTCCTCGAACCCAGCACAAGCACACCCCACATTAATTTACACATAAAAAAACAACGGCTAGAATTATAAGTTAGGGATGTTATCCAAGAAATTGTACTTTTTGCTTCTTACTTAATACTTTGATTTCTACCTGCAGAAATGTGTATGTTATCCGACGACGTACACGATTACTATAACGTCGCTCAGGGTAAGATCACCATCCCAAACGTCGATGACGGTGAAGAATGTTTATTGACCGATGTAAGTGTTGTTGAAGAAAATGTTTCGAGTGTCCGTCCTTGTTGAAAAGCCATGAGACGCTCATTCAATATGCTGGGACGACAAGATCGATTTAGATAGTCCAGACCATTAGTAACCACCATAATGGAAAATATTGTCCACCGGGTGTATTTAGAAGATCCGCATTTTGATTTAGCCAGCACGTTATAAGAGAAAGTAGCATTATATTTATACATAAAATAATGCCCTTTAATAATTGCACTTTTCTTAATCCTGTGCACAAGATCAAAATATCTCCCTCTAATACTAAACCCGCATTAACGCGCTCTTTATCTATATTTTAACAATATCACTAATGCTGTATTTCATTGTTTTTAAAAATTATAGTTTGTAAGGTTTTTTATGTTATATTATTTTTTACACCAAAATATATAAATTTTGTTTTAAAAACATTAATCGTATCCTCAATTTTTCCTTCAGTGTTTTGTTTAGTTTGGTTCTTTTTGTTTTTATTACTTGTAACAGATGATGTATTATACACTAGTTAAGGATAAAATTTGCTAATAAAGTTCTTCATATTGTAGCAAGCCTTCGATATTTTGGGCTTCACCCAAGAAGAGAAGGACAATGTTTACAAGATCACCGCCGCTGTTATGCACATGGGTTGCATGAAGTTCAAACAGAGGGGTCGGGAAGAACAGGCCGAGGCTGATGGAACCGAGGTGAATATAACCCTAAAACAAATATAGTTTTCTTCTCCTTCTTTTAAAAGGGATTGAAAAAGAATTCCTTTCTAAGAATCGAGTCAGATTCCTACTTAACTTTCACACAAGTGACAGTCAAACCACTTATTCATGAAATTAAGAAAAAGTATCGTGCATGAATATTTATGATTATTCCTACAGGATGGTGACAAGGTTGCCAAGCTCCTCGGCGTCGACTGCCAGGACCTGTACAAGAACTTGTTGAAGCCCCGCATCAAGGTCGGAAACGAGTTCGTGACACAGGGCCGTAACAAGGACCAGGTCACCAACTCCGTGGGTGCTCTTTGCAAGGGCATGTTCGATCGTCTATTCAAGTGGCTCGTCAAGAAGTGTAACGAGACTCTAGATACCAAGCAGAAGAGGCAACACTTCATCGGTGTACTGGATATTGCTGGTTTCGAAATCTTCGACGTGAGTATCAATTGCGAATTAAGGTTCGAGGGTTGCAGTCGATATTGCAATAGGAAAGTGTCTTTCAACAAAACTGACAATATTTTTTTCAGACCCTGTATTTAAAAAAAATGTTCAGTTATATTTAATTTTCAGAAGCGAATACTATAGTGAACACTATAGAGATAAGTGAAACAATGAAATAATTAAACTTGCTTCGGTCCGGAAGAAGAATTTTATGATTTACTTAAATTATTGGTTTTCGGGCCTGAATGAAATGGAATAATACTTTTTAGCCTTCCTGCATCGGGCTCATCCCTCGATCTTACAACATTCACGTTGCGTAGGATAGGGAAAGGTGAACGTGAACTTTGGACATCATAATAATCAGAAGACTGCACCGTGATGAAAATGGTTCAGGAGGACATTAAAATCATCACCAATAATTTTATGTTATATTAATGTTGCTTTACTTCCTTAGTACAATGGGTTCGAACAAGTTTGTATTAACTTCACAAACGAGAAACTGCAACAATTCTTCAACCATCACATGTTTGTGTTGGAGCAAGAAGAGTACACCAGAGAGGGCATTCATTGGGAGTTCATTGATTTTGGAATGGACTTAGTGGCCTGCATTGATCTTATTGAAAAGGTAGATAGGGTTAACGAAACCCTGGGCTGGGCGCAAAGCCCCCCTACAGTGCTATCAATGTTTTTTTTTTCAAGCTATCTCTGAGTACCATGCTGACTAATTTAGCTTAATGTGTATAATGTAGAACTTGTCTTAACGGTTTTTTTTTTCTCTCACTCCATTTATCTGGGTTACGTATTGTTTATAAAAGTTCAACGGTTTCGAGCAACTCTGCATCAACTTCACAAACGAGAAGCTCCAGCAGTTCTTTAACCATCACATGTTCGTCCTCGAACAAGAGGAGTACAAGAAGGAGGGTATCAATTGGGCCTTCATCGATTTCGGAATGGACTTGCTCGCTTGTATTGATCTTATTGAGAAGGTAATAGGCCATTTGTTTGTCGTTTGGCCCGTCATCGTTAGTGGACAACTGAAGGCGGGAATTCGTTTTGTCGCCCGTCGCTAAGTCTATGGGGATAGAAGCGGCTCCGACCACATAGTTTGTTTGCAACACTCGCAATTCTATGGGATAGACGCGACTCCTGCACCAATCATCCTAATGTAACGTTTTGTAGATTCAACCGAAATACGGAATGCGATCCGTACTTATTGTATCTAATACCATAAACCCCTTACATTCCTTATTAATTGTCTACCTGCAGTTCAACGGTTTTGAACAACTCTGCATTAATTTCACCAACGAGAAACTCCAGCAGTTTTTTAACCATCACATGTTCGTACTGGAGCAAGAGGAGTACCAGCGCGAAGGCATCGAGTGGACTTTCATTGATTTTGGCATGGACCTTCAAAATTGTATTGACCTTATTGAAAAGGTATACGGCGACAACGCAACAAGGGAATGCTTGCATCTCGCCCTAACCTTCGATTCGAGTAAAATCTTTAAAATTATCCATTTTACATGCATTATTATCAGAAGTTTTGATGATTTTGCTCGTCGGAGGTTGATCATTTGAGTTTATGTTTTTTTGTGTGTGTGTTTGTGTTTTATGTATATTCTGTTTATATATATTCTTTTTCCTTCCCTATATATACTATACAGTTACATGTTCGCTGTGCGTACGCGCATACAGTCCAAGTGCTGCAGTCATCAACGCAGATTAATTTTTTCCATGTCCGCGGCCAGGTGAACGGATTTAATCAGCTCTGTGTTAATTTTACTAGTGAAAAGTTACAACAATACTTTAATCATTACATGTTCGTACTAGAACAAGAGGAATACGAAAGAGAAGGGATCTATTGGATATTTATAGATTTCGGTATGGACCTTCAACCAACAATAGATTTGATTGAAAAGGTATATACATATATATATATATATAACGCTGGAAGCCGTAGGATGCCACTAGCAGAAGCTTCGGGCTAAAATATCAATTTCAAACTAGCAAACAGTACTTGCAATAGTGATAGTCAATATTATCGGCTGTGGAACTGATGCACGAGTTAGAACAAAGCCATCGCTTTAAATATAAACGCGACGGAGATTTAGTAACCTAATTTTTACCCTCTCATAGTTCTCGATTTGATTTTCGCTAAGCCAATACAGATTATAATGTCAACGCCGCCGCTGCTATAGAAAACCTAGCAATTTTGAGCAGTTAACATTTAAAAAAAAAAATAACTGAGACAATAGATTTTAATACAAATGCCAAAATTAATATAGATTTTCCCGCTTCCCCTTTAATGATCGCCGTGGTTTCGCCAAAATTAAGTAGTACACGTTGTGTGTTTGGAAAGGAGCACAGAAATAACATTAATTAAACTACATGTATAATTTGAATGAACTACACAAGCACTATTTTCTTATATTTGCATGAAGCTTCAAATTATAATGCATAACAAAACATAATTATTCTTAGACAAAATAGTCGTAAAACTTCGAAAATATATCAAAAATTTATAAAACTGGTAGAAGCATCTATGTTATTGTAATTGATGTTCTACAGGATGTACTGTCGTCCTGTCATACATGTTTAATTTTATGATTCAATTGTTGTTCCCATAGCACATGTATAAACTTACTATCCTATACTATCCTGATTATTCGCTGACTAAATAGGACATTTTAGACACTTTAGCAAAGAAAATGTACGCTCTCTCATCATATCGGTTCGATTTCAGCCCATGGGTATCCTCTCCATTCTTGAGGAAGAGTCTATGTTCCCCAAAGCCACTGACCAAACCTTCGTTGAAAAGTTGAACAACAACCACTTGGGCAAATCAGCTCCTTACCTGAAACCCAAGCCGCCCAAGCCCGGCTGCCAGGCCGCTCACTTCGCCATCGGCCATTACGCCGGAAATGTAAGTATATATTTTGAAAAATTATCGATTCACTTTAATGAAGTTTCACAATTCTTCTTTATGATGTAGCAAGTATTCCGTAACCAGAATGTTTAATTGATTCTATCTTTCTCCTATTTCATCAAGAAACTTATAAATCAAAATCACAAATGGCATTTATAATATATTTATTAGGTGTTACGCTCCTTATCTACCTAGGAGTCGTATGGACACATGGCTTACCTTTTTCTTACGCCAATCAACAGTGAAATCACTGTTGCGTTCCAGTTTGAAAGGTATACAGAGCCAGTATAATTACAGGCTGTGAATCATTCCATCTTACTCGTCAGGGGTAACTCCAGTAAAGTCCACTGTAGAAAAACACTATTTATCACCACAGATGAACTAATTTTTACTAACCATAGATGATTATTTCTTCTTTTTATGTTATGGTATAGGTCGGTTACAACATCACTGGTTGGCTTGAAAAGAACAAGGACCCTCTTAACGACACAGTCGTCGATCAGTTCAAGAAGGGTGCCAACAAACTGCTGATTGAGATCTTTGCCGATCATCCTGGCCAGTCTGGTGACGCCGGTGCTGGTGGTGGTGGCAAGGGTACGTATCATACTTTAAAGATTATTTGGCGTAAAATTATTTTGTTAATAGTATTTTCTTTTAAGCCTTTACCAGAAGGATCTGTTTCATAAACATTCTGTATATAATTGGGAAAATTTAAACAATAATCTGAAATCCCGGAGAAGAGGGAGCGTGAGCTGTAAAACACTCCTGTGAACATACAAATTTCAAACCATTCCATGTTTGCATGAAATCTTTACACCAAAATCAGTATTCGCCAACATCTTACTTAGTCACAATCAAACTTAGATTATACTTCAATAAGATTGATTTTAATTTCTAGGTACATACTTCACATAGACAAAGACGTCATTACAAAACTCCATATTATCTTGTTTCTGACATATTTTTTTAAATAAATTAGGCGCTGGAGGCAAGCGAGCCAAGGGTTCTGCCTTCCAGACCGTGTCATCGCTCTACAGGGTAAACTTGGATAAATATTCGAGATTTGCTTCTGTGTCTTCAATGTATTTGCACTGTCCTCGTCTACAACACGCTTAGGGTTGGTTTCCCCTGCATTTATCGCCATTGAAACGTTACTATTTGTAGTTTCGTTTTCAAAGGTTGGCGATGGTGCTTGCTGAAGCCAGCCCTCCATGCTTTCACATTAATCACTTGTCCACGTCAATGTATGTTTTACAGCACAGCTCATGTCGCCGAGTATCTCGCAATTGTAATGTCTACGATTCGTGTAGTCCATTGTTGAGCTCCTGTGAGCGTTCCTGTGTCCGTCCTTTGTACTAATCGTTGCTTGTTCGTGTACGTCCATAGGCGGTCGCGGTAAGAAGGGCGGCGGTTTCGCCACGGTCTCCTCCGCATACAGGGTATCTACTAGTTTATGATTTTTCTTAGCTGATTTTGGTTTTTAATCATCCTAATGATGAAGAATACTACCTGAATGTAGCTCTGCATCATTTGAAACTTTCTCTATGAGGAACATAGTTGAAAATTGTAGAAACATCATTCACGGCCAACGAGGCAAATATCGCCTTCGGAATTCATTTCTAAATGTTATTTTAATATCATTTTCATATACAAAACATACGAAAATATAGTCGTATATGTGTCAATGAATAACAAACGTACAACATTGCTTCGTTATTTAATTTACCGACGTTTTTAATTACATTTAGCGCAGATTAAAGATACGAGCTTTTAAATTTGTATGTGTTGATTTAACTTTTGTTTTGATTGTGTGTGATCTAATATTTGTTCGTTTGTTCATGAAAATACTTCTTTATGTTACAATCACCTCATTGGATTGCCGCTTTTTATGTTCATTATTATTGTTGCAATTGACAAATACAGCAATATGGGTAAAAAAAAATATACTTCAAATATATAATGTTAATGCTTGTTTCTAATGCAATATATGTTACCAAAGAAATGTTACAATGCTCGTACTCTCGCAGGAACAACTCAACAACCTGATGACGACACTGAGGTCCACCCAGCCTCACTTCGTGCGTTGTATCATTCCCAATGAATTGAAACAGGCCGGTGAGTACGGAATCGCCTTAATGTTTATTTTTATTTATTTATTTATTTAGGATTACCAACAAGGTTAACACATAACAAATTATTTTTTATATAAAAATGATTTTTTAAAAAAAAAGGCATGTGCCACCTTACTTAAAGGCAACCACGGAATACGAAACGGTTAAATGAATATTAATATTAAGCTGATCTATTGCTTATCTAAAGCAACACTATAACAAAGAAAGGTAATGACAAAAATAATGAAATAATGAAATAATTAAGCAACCTACGATTAACTTCTATAAATGATTGCATAATGCTCTCCGCATTTTAGTCCTAAGCTCAGAAATTTTGGTTGAGAGAATGTCCACGTCCACTTTTTTTATATTCCTCGTTATATTTTCTAACCATTCTATTTAGAGGCGCATTAAATCCTATATTCGTACGAGACATTTTGGTAGAGAAAGGGACAAAACGAGATAATCTTACTGACTTAAATGGTGCTGAAAATTGTTATTTACTGAATTACTAAATATTATTTACTGATGAGCTGTGGGTCTTTATCCACTAAAATTATTATGTAGCAAATGTAAATTAGTTCCAATTCGGAAGTTGCTATCGTGTTCCAAATAATCTCCCATTAGATACATATATAAAGAATGGTCTAGAATTCAGGCACATTAAATTTGACGAAACATTCACACTGTTAGTTAGTGAGCGAAAAATAAAAAGACATCGACTCACTCGCGAATTCTGAAATTCCATGATTCATCCAGGAGATGCGAAAATAATAACGATGTAACGATAAAAAGTTCTTTTATGTTCCACTGTGTGTGTGTGTCTGAACTTTTCGTGTTTGCCAGAAATAACAAATTCGACTTTAGTTTTAATTAGTGATAAAGATCGAGATATATGGTTTCCAGCAACGGTTTCTTTGATGTTACTAATTAAAATTAGTCGGAGATTGCTCTCTTGTGTTAGATGATTATTTTCTAAAACGGCATGTATGATGTTTTTAACCTCATTATCTCCGTCAACCAGGTCTAATCGACTCCCACCTTGTGATGCACCAGCTCACCTGTAACGGCGTGCTTGAAGGCATCCGTATTTGCCGTAAAGGTTTCCCCAACAGAATGGTCTATCCCGACTTCAAGCTCCGGTAAGATTTTGTTATCATAAGCAAACCAATAAAATCTATCCGCGGCTTGGTATATTCAATGATTTTTATGAGATTACGAATGTTATTTTCATATGTATGAATTATATTTATTTTAGTATGTCTTATAAATCTTTAAGATCTAGAATGTTCCTATTGCTGGAACGGTTTTATTTCGGTAGTGCAGCTCACCTCAGCTTACGTCATTTCAATATACGTGCATAGCAGAGAGCGACCGTTACTAAAATAGTATTGTGGACCACGTCAGCTGGTTGCCACCTGGGCTAACATCGAGACGTCGAACTTCGAACAGCAATACTTAATCACCCAACGATTATGATATTTATGATAATAACATATTATTATGAACAGTTACATGATCCTTGCGCCCGCCATCATGGCTGCAGAAACTGATCCCAAAATAGCCGCACAGAAGTGTCTGGAGTCTGTTCAGCTTGACCCTGAGAGCTATCGTATTGGTCATACTAAGGCAAGATTGACTATATAAGGATTTGATTAAGATTTGGTAGACTTCATCTAGCATGGTTATTATAATGTACAAAGCTCTAAAAAAATAGAGTGAAATAAGTAGATTCCGCAGTTTGACTTTTCCCCACGTATTTGAATTTAGGACATACATTTTGTTACACTTGTATAAAGGCACAATGAGCAAAGCATTATATGTGAACCGTGTTATCTTTAATTACCAGGTCATGTACACCAGTTACGAGATAATATAACTTTATAGAAATTGTATGATATTAGCTTATCGTGTGCGTGTTATATTTTGATAATGTAGCTACAAGATCCTGGCCCCACAAGCTGCAGACAAGGAAAGCGATCCTAAGAAAGTCGCTCAAGTGATCCTGGATGCCACGGGTTTGGATCCCGAATCCTATCGTCTTGGTCACACTAAGGCATGTCTACAGTCCGTTTAGTAGTTTAGTCGTTTGATGTCATCGATCCACCAACACCCGATGGATTGCCATTTCCTTGCTTGTGTACCATTTAAGACAGTGTCACAATTTTCCTTAAGCCTTAGAAACCAAGGTCGCTTTTTAGAGCCCTCGCTACATAGGCTCGTTTGTTTTCCTACTTCTCTAGCAACGTCTACGTTATAGTGTTTTCATATTTTGTGTGCTCTTCAAACGCAGATACAAAATTCTGTGCCCGAACCTACTCAAAGAGCCAATTACAGCAGAGAAAGCCACTATGAAAATACTCGAACATACCGGCTTGGATTCGGAGTCTTTCAGGCTCGGCAAGACGAAGGTAGAATAATGTGCTTGTGAATATAGTATGCATGCTGACTATCACAAATTATAAAATGCACTAAATGTCTATAGTTCCACCCTATCTCTTCATTATGTACCTTAATATAACATAATATTTTTCTGTTTAAACTAATAATATCTTTTATTATATTATGCTTTGAATTTTACACATGTACTTTGAATATTTATAACACATTTATAACACCTATAAGCAAAGAACATTAGTATAACACTGTAAATGGGCGAGCAGGTATTCTTCCGTGCCGGTGTCCTGGGTCAGATGGAGGAATTGCGTGACGACAGGTTGTCCAAGATTGTGTCCTGGATGCAATCCTTCATCCGTGGTTACTTGTCTCGCAAAGAGTTCAAGAAGCTGCAGGAACAGAGGTAAATTTTATTACAGATCTTTATACAGACGTCTAATTATTGATAAGATTCTAAAAAAATATATGGTTTTGTCAAATAGGGTGGCCCTCCAAGTTGTCCAGCGCAACTTGCGCAAGTACTTGCAGCTCCGCACCTGGCCCTGGTGGAAAATGTGGCAGAAGGTCAAGCCTCTCCTCAACGTCACTCGTATCGAGGATGAGATCGCGGTAAGCACCTTTCAACGCCATCCGCATGAGTAATGATTATAAATTCCTGACCCGTTAAATTTCAACACTTTTAGCATACGTGATTCATGGAAACGGGAATAGATTCGACCGCGCCCACCTGTCGGTTACGCGACACCGCTACACCTGCCGCATCCATTTCTGGACTCCGCCCCCCACCTGCTGGCGCGCCTTTTCCACACTTCACGTTTTCGTATGCGGGGGCGGATATCGCACCTGCTGGAAATCTCCAGCGATTGTTCAGTAGTGGATCGGTCGGCGGCGCGCGCACCACCCTTCCTTAACTAACGAACGAACCGAAATATTGCATTCCTAGTTTTAGTTCATGGTGTGATTGATTGATTTAACGATGGCGGAAGTTCACGTGTCGGTGTGGGACGGTGTGGATAATAATGGGGATCGTTTACAGAAACTGGAGGAGAAGGCGCAAAAGGCTCAAGAGGCGTTCGAGAAGGAGGAGAAACTCCGCAAGGAGGTTGAAGCCCTCAATGCCAAGCTGCTCGAGGAGAAGACAGCTCTGCTGGCTAACCTCGAGGGCGAGAAGGGATCTCTCTCCGAGACCCAGGAGCGTGCCAACAAGCTCCAGGCTCAAAAGGCCGACCTCGAGAACCAACTTAGGGTAAGTAATCAGGGTTTAATATATAATTAATTGTATTCCAGTAAATTGTAATCACAATTTGAAAAAATATGACGATTCGGATTCCGATCACCGTATTCCTTGTTTTGCATGATGTGGTTCTTTAAATAAACCCAGGAATGTTTATACGAAAATCAGTTAAGATATGTTTAAAATACATTTCACACCTAAAATGTGCACGCTTGGTTTTATTGCCAAATTCTTATTGCTGTTAGATTCTGCTAGTAGATACGAAGCAGACATTACTAAAAGAATGTAGGAGGTGATTACTGGGAAATAAATTAAATTAACACATGTATTATAGGATACCCAAGACCGGCTTACGCAGGAAGAGGATGCTCGCAATCAACTTTTCCAAGCCAAGAAGAAGTTGGAACAGGAAGTATCTGGCCTCAAGAAGGACATTGAGGATCTTGAGTTGTCTGTCCAGAAGTCTGAACAGGATAAGGCTACCAAGGATCACCAGATCCGCAACTTGAACGATGAGATCGCCCACCAGGATGAGCTTATCAACAAGTTGAACAAGGAGAAGAAATTACAAGGAGAGTCGAACCAGAAGACCTCTGAGGAGCTACAAGCTGCTGAGGACAAGGTTAATCACCTTAACAAGGTTAAGCAGAAGCTTGAACAGACCCTTGACGAACTTGAGGACTCATTGGAGCGCGAGAAGAAACTGCGCGCTGATGTTGAGAAGCAGAGGAGGAAGGTTGAGGGTGACCTCAAGCTTACCCAAGAGGCTGTTTCCGACCTTGAGCGCAACAAAAAGGAGCTCGAACAAACCATCCAGCGCAAGGACAAGGAAATTTCCTCCCTTACCGCTAAGCTCGAAGACGAACAGTCGTTGGTCAGCAAGCTCCAGAAACAGATCAAGGAACTGCAGGCCCGCATCGAAGAACTGGAAGAGGAGGTCGAGTCCGAACGTCAAGCACGCGCCAAGGCTGAAAAGCAGCGTGCTGACCTCGCTCGCGAACTCGAGGAGCTGGGTGAGCGTCTGGAAGAGGCTGGTGGTGCCACCTCTGCCCAGATCGAGCTCAACAAGAAGCGCGAGGCCGAGCTCAGCAAGCTGCGCCGCGATCTCGAGGAGGCTAACATCCAGCACGAGTCGACCCTCGCCAATCTCCGCAAGAAGCACAACGATGCTGTTGCTGAGATGGGTGAGCAACTCGACCAGCTTAACAAGCTCAAGGCTAAGTAAGTATTGATTTAAGTACTTTTTAACACGTGACCCAGTGAGTAGAGTACCTGGCATCAGATAAACACAGCACAGATTCAATATCTGTGCAAACCGCAAATTATTGATTTTCGGATCTGGTTGTATTGTGTTGTGCACCGTATCTTTGACACTGCATCAGACCCCTCCTCCGATCCTATTGCATAAGCGATACGTCCGTTTCGGAGAAGCAAGGACTTCTTTCTTCACTATTGCACTTATGTCTTGCGCATTGCATATATTCATAGAAAATGTATCTAAAATATTATTAAATGAGATAAACAGTATTAGCAGATCTATAATATGACATGTCCTCTCACGTGCCATTAAAGGAAGGTTGTGGCATACCATCGGTCTTTGGAAATGGAAAATAATTATGATGGTGTATAATTCTAATGATTTTTTAATTCATTTCTACATTAACTAGTCT
This sequence comes from Bhutanitis thaidina, assembly GCA_029286595.1. Taxonomy (NCBI): domain Eukaryota; kingdom Metazoa; phylum Arthropoda; class Insecta; order Lepidoptera; family Papilionidae; genus Bhutanitis; species Bhutanitis thaidina. Next base: position 15,402,680 of record JAGSMS010000027.1, read on the forward strand.
AAATATGTAACTAAACTTTATGAAAATGTTACGCCGGTCTAAACGTTCATTGAAATATCAAAATGCAGGGCTGAACATGACCGTGCATCTTGCTACAACGAGCTTAACAACACACGTGCGTCTATCGACCAAGTCGCAAGGGAGAAGGTAACTTGTCACCTATAAAGGCGCGGGTACCGCCTGGGTTGAATTTTGCATGGTGACTTCCTTTACGAACCGGAAAACAACACAACAACACGACATACATGACAATTTTTGTCTCATTGTTAGTTTCGTATTGAGACGGAAGCGGTACAAAATCATGGCTATCTTTAATTATTGTATTCCATTCATTCAGGGCTGAGAAAGAGCGTTCTCAATACTTTAGCGAAGTCAATGACCTTCGCGCCGGTCTCGACCACTTATCCAACGAAAAGGTACAAATAGATAATGTATAAGATTGTTGGCTACAGCAGACGCTGGACCGCTTCGCAGCTTTTCTTACAAACATCGAAGAACTAAAAACAGATCAAACAGAAAACGTGTAAACACATCATATCACAAAGCAAAATAACATAGAGACCCCTGTAACAATTAACCAATTAAAATTCATCAGAGGTACAGCATGACTGCTAAAACCGCTATTAAATAATATATATAACTGTGTTTTTAAGACAAATACTTTCACTAAGTAAAAATAACAAATCCTAATCCAAAAATTTATTGCATGATTCAACATTGAACAAATTATTAACAATTATTGTGAAGAGTGAAACACGTCTGAGAATGCCTATAATTAACAACTTCCTTGTCACATAAACTTATTTTTATGATACCAAAAATGAAAAATGTCTCATCATTTTTCGAATAACTAATTGACAAATGTTATTAGGCTGCCCAAGAGAAGATCGTCAAGCAACTTCAGCACCAGCTCAACGAGGTCCAGAACAAGGCCGATGAGGCTAACCGCACTCTCAACGACCTGGATGCCGCCAAGAAGAAACTGTCCATCGAGAACTCCGACCTACTCCGCCAGTTGGAGGAGGCAGAGTCTCAGGTGTCGCAACTGTCCAAGATCAAGGTGTCGCTCACCACTCAGCTTGAAGACACTAAGAGGCTCGCTGACGAAGAGGCCAGGGTATGTACTTCAAATTAAAATATAGTACTACATTTTCAGGCGTTATTCTTCATATAAAAGTAACATAAATTGCACCATCCTTATCTATTATAATTGCAATGGATGTCTTAGAAGGCGACTAAAAGCAAATCAGTAATAAAACTTTGCATATTGCGTGCAGTAAGCGAACCCCGGCAATGGTCTGACAACCTATCCACAAATAAAACTATGTCCTTTGACATGACATGTACCGATCTCGATTGTGTTACTGCACAAAACACACCTCGTAAAAAGGAATCATATTTGTAAACTGAATAACAAGCTTGTTGTCTAAATTTTCCGAATTGCTCAATTTTAATTTAGAAAGTGATATTAAATGTTTATTTTTGAACAGGAACGCGCTACTCTTCTGGGCAAGTTCCGCAACTTGGAACACGACTTGGATAACATCCGTGAACAAGTTGAGGAAGAAGCCGAAGGCAAAGCTGATCTGCAGAGACAGCTCTCCAAGGCGAATGCTGAGGCTCAACTGTGGCGTTCCAAGTACGAGTCCGAGGGTGTTGCCCGTTCCGAGGAGCTCGAGGAGGCCAAGCGCAAGCTTCAAGCTCGCCTCGCCGAGGCCGAGGAGACCATCGAATCTCTCAACCAGAAGGTCGTTGCTCTCGAGAAGACCAAGCAGCGCCTTGCCACCGAAGTCGAAGACTTGCAACTCGAGGTTGACCGCGCCACTGCCATCGCTAACGCCGCTGAGAAGAAACAAAAGGCATTCGACAAGATTATTGGAGAATGGAAACTCAAGGTTGACGACCTTGCTGCTGAGCTCGATGCCAGCCAGAAGGAGTGCCGCAACTACTCCACTGAGCTGTTCCGCCTCAAGGGAGCTTACGAAGAAGGCCAGGAGCAACTCGAGGCTGTCCGCCGTGAGAACAAGAACCTCGCCGATGAAGTTAAGGACTTGCTTGACCAGATTGGAGAAGGTGGCCGCAACATTCACGAAATCGAGAAGGCCAGAAAGCGCTTGGAAGCTGAAAAAGACGAGCTCCAGGCTGCTCTCGAAGAGGCAGAGTCCGCTCTTGAACAAGAGGAGAACAAGGTCCTCCGTGCTCAACTCGAACTCTCACAGGTCAGACAGGAGATCGACAGAAGGATCCAGGAGAAAGAAGAGGAATTCGAAAACACACGCAAGAACCACCAGCGTGCCCTCGACTCCATGCAGGCTTCCCTCGAAGCCGAAGCTAAGGGTAAGGCTGAGGCCCTGCGCATGAAGAAGAAGCTTGAGGCTGATATCAACGAACTTGAAATCGCCCTTGACCACGCCAACAAAGCAAACGCTGAGGCACAAAAGAACATTAAGCGCTACCAGCAACAAATCAAGGATCTTCAAACAGCCCTCGAAGAAGAGCAGCGCGCCCGTGATGATGCCCGTGAACAACTGGGTATCTCTGAACGCCGTGCCAACGCACTCCAAAACGAACTCGAGGAGTCTAGAACTCTCCTCGAACAAGCTGACCGTGCTCGTCGCCAGGCTGAACAAGAACTTGGCGATGCCCACGAACAGCTTAACGAACTGTCTGCCCAGAGCGCATCCCTCTCTGCTGCCAAGAGGAAACTCGAGTCTGAACTGCAAACCCTGCACTCAGACCTGGACGAGCTCCTTAATGAGGCCAAGAACTCTGAAGAGAAGGCTAAGAAGGCTATGGTTGACGCTGCCAGGCTCGCTGATGAGCTTCGTGCTGAACAAGACCACGCTCAAACCCAGGAGAAACTCCGCAAGGCACTGGAACAACAGATCAAGGAACTGCAGGTCAGACTTGACGAAGCTGAGGCTAACGCGCTTAAGGGAGGCAAGAAGGCTATTCAGAAACTCGAACAGAGGGTCCGAGAACTCGAGAACGAATTGGATGGCGAACAGAGGAGACACGCTGACGCACAGAAGAACCTCCGCAAGAGCGAGAGGCGTATCAAGGAGCTCACCTTCCAGGCTGAAGAGGACCGCAAGAACCACGAGCGTATGCAGGATCTCGTCGACAAACTGCAACAGAAGATCAAGACATACAAGAGGCAGATCGAAGAAGCAGAAGAAATCGCCGCTCTTAACCTGGCTAAATTCCGCAAGGCTCAACAGGAGTTGGAAGAGGCTGAGGAAAGGGCAGACCTCGCTGAACAGGCGATCAGCAAATTCCGTGGCAAGGGACGCGCAGGATCTACCGCGAGAGGAGTCAGCCCGGCGGTGAGTTCTTCTTTTTTAACTCCTCACGAATCCTCAAAATAAAAGTAATCAGCTCAATTACACAAGTTGTGATGAGTTAGGAAAATTGTCATTTTGTTTGTTACAAAAACACTTTATAAAATCAATATCAATTCCCCTTGAATGCCTATTGTTACAAAGCAATAAAATGTTGTTCTCTTGTTCAGGCGTCCATAAAAGGGCGTCCATAGATCGGCACCGGATTGTATGTAAGTGACCAGAGTGGTTGAACCTTACAGCACCTTAGACAGTGCTAACACCTCCCCCGCGTTACTACAGGAGAGAAATTTTACATATCAATTCTAAACATTAAAACGGCACATATACAAAATGCCGAAAAACATTAAAAAAAAATTCTCGCTTGTAGAAATGAACTTTGTCTATGGCCACCTTTGGTGCCATAGATCCACAAACCATCTGAATTTTGTGTATACCGTAAAATAGTTTTAATACCCTTACTTATAAATGGTGGGGAAAGTTTACTTTCGAATACTAGGATTATCGTAACCCTTTGCTGCCTGATTATGCATTGATTCCTGAGGCACGCGGCATGTGTCCTGCATGTCCTGTTTGCGCATTACTAGCCTAGTTCTAATGTTTTTTTTTCGTTCACAGCCCCAACGTTCGCGCCCCGCCTTCGACGGTTTCGGCACCTTCCCACCAAGGTTCGATCTGGCGCCCGAAAACGAGTTCTAAACGTTCCAAACAACTCAAAAAACGGACTGTACAGATTTTTCGTTGAATTGTAACTTAAAATTGTTATACATAGTTTAAAACGTGTTACGAGAACGTGAAACGAGAAACTGTTAAAAATGAACCACATCCTTTTTTGTAACGCCAAAAACATAATTTAGAATTTTAATCTTTTTACGGAAGGCTATTTTGTAATTTGTTGATATTTATTATTATTTATGATAATTTATTACCGTGGAGTATGTATCGTATGGGAGAGCGGAGGAGGAGTGCGCGCGCGCAGCCCCGCGAGCCCAGAGACACACCCGCCACCCCCGCACCGGCGCCGCGCGCGCCCCCCTCCTCCAGCTTCATTGACGTCCAATAAAACGATATCGTTGTCATAAAACATTATATTGTAGTTTTATTTTTGATTCGCCATTTAAATGGAATGAAAAATTAAACACACACATACAAACATCAACGACACAACACTAAAAATCCAAATGCAAATAACATCATCGGTTATTTATTTATTAAACTTCATATACATGAGAATGTATATAGGCGGACTTAATGCCAGAAGCATTCTCTTGTCAGTCAACCTTTGGACGATGCAGAGATGAAATGAAGTAGGTGTAGGTGATAGAATAGAGAGAACTAAAGAGAGGAAAAAAAATTATAATAAATGTAAATCTATATGTAGATGCAATATTTAAGTACGCATACAATAATAAATACACACACACGTACGTACATACATTAATAATTTTTAAATATATTAATAAATTAAATATTTTTATAATAAATCAAATAGGTTATTAAAATAATAGGTTCATCCAAGGAAATACAAATACAAAACTATAAATTTACTTTTCTTATTCATTAATACACCATAAATATAAAGCAAAGACTCATAATATTGGCATAATAAACTGAACGGAATCCTGAATCACACTGTAGGATTATTATCCAACAATCCGTGCTACATATTACCTTTTCGCTGATCACAGATTCACGAGAATTTAATTACATTTACACATTCGTTGCTTCACAAATACCCACCATTTTAGTTGCCCACTACCGAATAGTTCATGCTGCAGAAATCTAAGTTGGCTGTACTGAACTGCTGGAACTTATCCCGGAACTGCTCCCAAGTGCAGCCGGCGAAGGGGCACAGTTCAGTCTCCAGTTCGTTTACGAAAAACTGCACCCGATAAGTTTGAGATCCTAATTCTTGACAACTAGAATACAATAAAAATCAGTTTTAGCAGTGTGACGGAGCGAATGGCTATCTACCACCCCGGGGATGAGACGCGCTTGAGGTTCATAATAGTCGATTAAGAGCGGCCATCTTTAAAATACCATATACCGAACATATATAGATCGATAATCTCTCCCACCTCAATCGCCAGATGTGTCAAAGCATCTGTGACCTGCGATTGAAGTTGTTTGCAGTTGTCCATTGCCTGCAGTAGCTACTTAGGAACGTGGTAGAGGCAATCGGCGGCTTCTGCTGCAGCTCGAATGGACCGTCACGACCGGGATAGTACCACTGCCTCTCAGAGTACCGGTGTGAAATAGAAGCATCTGGTGCTTCTGCGTTCCATTAGGTGAGAGAGATAACCGGAGGCCCCTTCTCTTCTCCACTCAACCCATATATCCCTTAAGCCCGGCAACGCACCTGCAGCTCCTCTGGTATTGCAGATGTACGTGAGCATCGGTAATCGCTTACCATCAGGCGAGCAGCAAGCTCCTTTGCCCGCTTTCTCATAAAAAACAGTTGGACTGTAAGCTCGTCTAACCACAAAATCCATTAAAAAATATATTTTAAATATTCACTCACAACGGCGCCTGTTACTAAACCGGTAATCCTAAGGGATACCCTCTAGATGGAGAAACTTGTAAAGATTTGTGGGAAGACAGGATCTTATAAAGCGTTATTTGTCCATGATAATCAACGAGGAGACATATCTTCAGCAGTGGACAATTAAAGACGCCTGGCAGAAAATAATCTAATCGGCTTTAAAGACATACTCGAGTATGAGGAAAAGATCTTTTATCTTACACGAACATGATACTAAGGAACGGTCTGAGCATGATCGACAAGCTGTAATCGCGCTGCGCATGTCATGTGCTTGTTAAAACTTATCAGTAGATCTCATTATGACCGCACGATAAGAGATAATATTTTCATCGGTTAAGTCAGTGGTGCAATGACTGGGATAGAACTTGCATGGCCTGCTGGTAATTGTTCCGGATGATGGTAGCTTCCTTGGGTTCTGGGGTCAGCGGACATTTCTACAGTGGAGTTAAATATCTATTAGAGAAAAACCTATGAATCCATTACCTTGGGTTGCGTAGGTTGGTTCTGTTTTGAAATTAGTAATATATATAGATATAAGTGTGAAAGATACAATCTTAATCTTCAAGTGACAACCTCACCATCACCAAAAGGTCGAATAAACTGTATTTATGTTTCGGCAGATTAAAAAATTGAGCATCCCTTGGTTGTGCCTTTCATAATTTCACTAACGAAATCCCTAACAATTCTTTTTACGTGGTAGAGCCGAGCAGTGGCATTTGCTGCTCCTCGAATGGGACCGGCTCGACCGGGGTAGTACCACGACCTCGCGGAATACCGGTGTGAAGTAGAGGCATCTTGTGCTTTTACATTTCGTCCGGTGAGTGATGCAACCGTGAGGCTCACTCCCCTTCCCGTCCCCCATCCTCATCCTCCCTTCCAAAGGCCGGCAACGCACGTGCAGCCCCTCTGATGTCGCAGATGTACGTGGGCGACGGTGATCACTTACCAGCAGGTGAGCTGCTTGCTCTTTTGCCTCCCTTTCCCATAAAATAAAAAAAAATGCCGAACCTGTCTTCGATGCCCACATACCACACTAGCAATAAATTCTAATCGACTTACCTATTCAAAACAGCGATGAAATTGACGGAGAAAGATGCTATGAAGCTGGTTTTCCACAGTCTGTCGGGATTCCTATAAGAACCTCTGATTGGTGCGTCATCTTTATACAATCCCATAGCACAGAAAGCCATCTCCATCATCGTATCGTGGGTGAAGTAAGAGACTACGTTCTTTCCCCTGCCGTTGACTGCAGCCTCAAAGTTCTCATATAGATCTTTGAGCACGAGCCCGCCCAGGTTTTCATTAATCTGTATGACGACATAGAGTAAAAATATAATGCACTAATTAGGTCAGTTAGCTAAATTTAAGTTATACAGGCTTCAGAAATAATAACGAATAAGCAGTCAGAGAATAATAATAACCTTGATGGTTGGACTACTGTGAATCATTCGGGAAGATAATACCATCTTACCAACCCAGTACGGACATAAATTCTGATATGCATTAAAATGCATGTCCTTTTTTAAGGAACAGTATAATAATAAAAAAACTACGTGTTTATCTCATTCTTGAGAGACTCGAGAGAGAATGTCAGAGAAACATTTTCAGCAGACAGTGCTCTAGTACTGACCACAATTTGTAGTCAAACGGATTCAGATCAGGACTGGACGAGGGCCAGTTTTCAGCTGTTATGAAGTCCGGATCATTGTTCTCGTTTCAAATTGCAATAACTACATTAAGATAAAAGTTAAAAACAATCGAAAAACCTTTGTCTTCTTAGCATGGCACCAAGAGCGCTGGCTGCATTTCAATGCTGAATTGTTAAACTTAATTTAAACTATTAACGGCGATCACGAAGAGTCGCGGGTACAGTTCCCTTAGAAATTGCACAGGGGGTGGACCGCATGGACCAATCGTCCCTATAGGAAATGGCACGAATAGACAGTCTTCTCTAATAGACTGCTGTCTGATGGCGCCCCGGCCCTTATTGCTGTGTATTTGATACGGAAGGCCTCCGTATCTATGCAATGCTTCCGAGGCAAGGACTTTGTCTCTCTCCCAGGCGCCCAAAGTCATCAGTCTCATGCCGTCGTCCTTAAACATTCGCCATGGTATTAAAGTCGTGGGGTATTTATGGAGACATGAGCCCAACGGACGAACGTGACTTGATAGTCTACCGGTACTTTTTTGACTAGACTATGGAGGTCCAAGTCGTCGACGTCGCTAACACAAGGAAGTCCATGTGGTTGGCACATCGACGCTCCTAGTTGACTTCCTGCCAGCCCTACCTACTTAGCTATACGTAATCTTTCGCCATCAAGCAATACACCAACATAACTTGATGGTGAAGCGTTTAGTAAGTAACTGGATTCTTTCGCTGAAACACCGAGAAAGCGAGCGGTCTCGATTTCAGCGAAAATTCTCCATTAATATAACATATTTATAATATATAATGGTGGCGGTGTCAAGCGGCGGCTTTTAATTCTGCACGAAAAGACCGGCAACCCGCTGCAGCGGCGGCTTTTACTGCTGCACGAAAAGACCGCCAACCCACTTGCAGCTCCTCTGAGATTGCATATGCACGTGGGCGACGGTAATCATTTAGCATCAGGTGAACCGCTGGCCCCTTTGTTTCAACATTGTTATTTAAAAAAGTGAATCAAATTTTAACTAAAATGTGTATTAGAATCTTCAGTTAAATCTATGAGAGAATATTATACCATTCTTACCGACGACGGCGAGCTTCAGTTGTAGCGTCCAGCTCTTTTTTTTATTGGTATGTCCTCACTATAGTCTAGCCTAGACTTTCAACCCAATACAAAGATTGTAAATATAAATAACACTACCAAATTAAGAAGTACTTACCCAGGACCCGTATCCATTCCTGTGGTAGTGTCTTACATCATCGCTGTACTCCAGAACAGCAAGGTCGTGGTCAGAGAAAGCGGAGCACCAAGGTGACTGGTTCGTGGGCGTCCAGGAACGATGGAATCGGCACATCTCATACAACGTATAGATATCTTCGGAAGACAACTGGGTATGAATGCCTAGTCGATCCTGAACGTTTCTCTTGGTCTGTATATTAACAGTGCACGTCTGTCAGTATATGCGTATACGATTTATAATCATAAACCTTACATATTTTGGTAATGCACTATTGGTAACTAAAGTGATGGATATGTCTTACTTCAAGCAGTACCGGTACCTTGCAGCTAATAAAAAATTTACCCGAATCGGAAACAATCACAATAATCAGTTCTTCAGTGGCCAATCAATAGTCCGCTGTAATACAGAACACACCCAATAGAACAATTTGCCACAATCTCGACGCTCTGCTGGCGAATTGTCAATCCCAGTACCAGACCAGCCCGTCATCCCTCAGTGTATTCTCTGGTAAACCACAAACATTTCTTGTGATTCAGTTATTTTTAACATCTACGATATGGTTTCGTTTATTAGTAACCATGCCTTGGACGAATGTAACTAAACCAAAAAAAACCTATAAAAATTTTACCAGAGAGTGATGTCATACGAAATGTTTGTGAATTTTTTTGTGGCACAGCGGTTAAGGTCCCCGAGTGATCCTTGTGAGATGGTTATACCCCCCGGTGTCATTATTTTTAGGACGCGTCGCGAAACCCCGTAAACTTGCCATGTGCTAGCGAGGTAAGTAGTTAAAGTAATGAAAAAGGCAAAAAATACTCGTAATACACATTTATAATGAGCCGACACGGCCGGGGTCCTGTCAGATAACCCGCGTGAAGCAGAGGCGTCTTGCGCTTTAGCGTTTAGTTCGGTAAGTGAGGTTACCGGAGACCCCTCTCCCCTCCTCTACCCCTTTTCCTTTTCCCACTCCCCAAATATCTTCAAATGCACCTGCAGCTCTTTTGTTGAAGCCGATGTACGCACCTCACCTTGCCCATAAACCGAACAAAGACTTCTCCGAGAGAGCACCAGCAACATCTGGCATACATTTCTACACTAGCGATGCTGCTGCCCATCACCACCACGTGCAGGTGAGTTTCGCATTTGAGGAACGTGGGGTATATCCCATTATATCCGTGATGGACATAGGTTCCAGATGAAAACCAGCGACAGGCTCTAAACAATAAGCTGATCTGGAGACCTATTGGTCCGGCCGTGACCCACGCAGAATGTATTATTTTTCTTTAATTGTGAAGTCTGACCTTACTTTTGAATTATTTTGTACCTTATGCTTTTTTTTATTATTTTTAATGAACATTTTACGTGTTGTCTCTTAATGCTGTACCAATAAATATTACTAGTAGTAACTTTTTTTCATTATCTATCCTAATATCCTTATTATTTTTAGCTTTGATTTATACACCGGTAGGCAATTATTTACTCTAACTCCAATACTCCTTGTATTGGAGTTAGAGTAAATAAAAAAAAACTTACAGTCTGAAAGTCAACCGTGCCGGAGTACGCATCCATTTCATCCACCAACTGCTGTCCACCTTTCACTTCCTCTTGGTATCTGTCACAGTTTTGATACGGCTGAAAGTAATAAACTACATGTAGTTATTAATTTTCGTTGTTTTATTTTGTCTATGGCTATGCACCAATAGTAGTGCCATTGTCCATTCTGCGTAGAACGTAGTGGTTACATAATCTTTGCGCTATCTAGAAATTGTGTGAGTGTAGGTTGCAAATAAACCAACAGCGACAAAAGACAACGTAGTCGTCGCCGTGTAACAATTTTCTTAGGCCTGCCCACCTTCTTCGTCTAGAAGTCGTATGGTACCACCCTCATACAAACTTTCCGACAATCACCAGTGGAGCTACAGCTACAGTAATCACTTACCATCAGATGAACCTATTGCTCGTTTGCCGTCTTTCCCAAAAAAAAAATAAATTTGCAGGTGTCCATGGGCTGCAGTTATCGCTTACTACCAAACGGACCGTTAGCTCGTTTGTCACCCCTGTCCAATGAACTTTAAAAACTAGGGACAATCTAACCTACTTCAAGCTTTGTTTACCAAAAATACAATGTCAGGTATTAAGTGATGCTATAAAGATCGATTCTCGTAACTTTCGTCATAACGATTTATTTATTTTATTGTAAATCGATTTACATAATCGAGTTAAAATAACATCAGATCCTAACACAACTTAAATACGCACTTAACTTAAATATGTATAATTATTAATATAAATTACTTATGTCATAAAACATAACAATAACCTTTGCGAACTAAATCAGTGAACATCTGTACAATTAAATCTGTCCCCCACCACAATTGGATGGCTTCGAATATATTAACGTTACGTAACGTGGATCCCATAATTGAGAAGCATACTCTCTAGGATACTATGCACCAACGACCAATAAGTACCTTCCCCGAATTTACTTACCCGAATTACATCGTCTCTTTCCCAAGGTCCGTCAACAGTGAGATTCAGATTGGTTCCATCACTCAAACCGTGTACAAACGCCATTCCACTGGTGACGGTCCTCTGCTCGTTCGAGCTCCTGAAGTAATACTTGTCGTCAGAATCTTGAAGCAGGTAAGGGTACCTTTCTCTCAGACGTTTGGCAATGTCAAATAATTCTTCATATCCCGTCCCGGTGAGGAAGGACTGTGACAGTTCGAGTGTTTTGTTCCACGTCCACTTTCGGAATTCATCGATATCCTTTGGCAAGGAAACAGAACCTTCTACATAAGTCTACTGGCAAGGTCTACATAAGTCGAATAGAAAAAAATGTTAACCAATAGGTAAACGAAATTATTTAGGTATATTAAATTGTATTCAAATGGAATTGAATTTAAAATTCTTTAATAAACAACGTAAGAACATTAATTACTGTTCGCAATAAGGTTTTTAACGTGGAAGAGCCAAGCGGCGGCTTTAGCTGCTGCTGGAATCGGCCGGCTCGACCGGGTCTATACCACAACCTCGCAGAATACCGGCGTGAAGTAGAAGCATCTTGAGTTTCTGCGTTTCGTTCGGTGAGTGAGGTAACCGGCGGCCCACTCCCCCTCCTCATCCTACCTCCCATCTCCCAAATACCATTAACGGCCGGCAACGCACCTGCAACACCTCCGGTGTTGCGGATGTACGTGGACGACGGTATTCACTTACCATCAGGTGAAGCGATAGCTCGTTTGCAGCCTTTCCCCTAGAAAAAAAGGTTCCCGAAGTAAAGAGAACTTCGGAACAAGCGAAAGAAACAAATTTGATGATAGATTGAAGATTAAAAATACATGATAATAAACTAAAAATTCAAGCAACGTCTCCATAAATAGTTTTTTTTTAATGGGTTGGCAGATTTCTAATAGAATCTCCAATACAACTATTCCATAATACATAAGTAGATTCAATACTAGAACTTTTTTTAAACCATTGCTATACTATGTGCTACCGAACCTTTCACAAACAAGAAGTAGAAAAAAGAATCTTGTGATTGTGTTCCATTCGGTGAGTGAGTTAACAACCGGAGTCCTACTCCCCTCCATCTTCCCCCCGATCTCTTCCTTCTTCTACACAAATAACCTTAAACTCCTTGCAGCTTGCACCGGCATCTGCAGCACAAGAGGAGCTGGGCGATGTCTTACCTAACCCCGAACAAACCGTACCTGCGAGCACAGACGACTCCTTCCGCTGTCGAAGCTCCGGACGATCTCGTCCTTTGAGCCAGCAATCGCTTTCATACTTTCGGTGACGCCGGAGCCGGGATTGCGATTCCCATGTCTATGCAGGGACCAAATACTGACGGCTTTACATTCTGAAACAAATAAAGTTTTTAAGTCGGCGCCTTAAAAAAGGACCGAAGCCTTCGCGTTAACAACTTCTAGAAGTAAACTAGTGGTAAAAGACGTTTCTTTTACCACTAGTACACGTTTGCATAAATTGTAGAAAATAACATATATACAATAAACATTATAGAACATGTTCAACACGGACTTCTAATTGAAGTACACATAATTAACTTTTATCCATGCTGGCTGCAGGGTTGTCACAAAAAAAAACATTTCTCATAACTACCTAACCTATTTATTAGTAGAAGAAACGCGTTTATGCGCAATAGGGTAGGTGACTGAAAATCAGCGTTGTTAACCCTGTTTAACCAAGAGAAAACTATGCTGTGACTAAAACAATTAAAAGAATAATAAAAACTTAAAAAACAACATGAATATAGATTTTTTTTTTCCGCGCTACAATGGGATGATACAAACGGTTTACATTACGGATTCCCGCAGCCTTATAGTACAATCGAGCCGGTAGCGTCTGCAATAGATACAGCTCATAAATATATTAATAAAAAAGATAAGGAGACAAGAACAAGACATCTTAAACCACCTGAAATAGAATCATAATTTAATAATAATATAGCCCAGTACATAAAGAAAGAAAGAAAGAAAGAAAGAAAGAAAGTACTTAATTCATTGCCACAACTCAAGTACCACATAAGTAAACTTAATGAAAAAAAAAAAATAATATCAATAATATTTTATTGGGTTGCAGCAACAAAACGGTGTCCGACTCAGCATAATGCTGTAGCAATGGTAAACCACAACTACAGCGCTGGTATTCTGTCGGAAACCTTTTTTTTTTTTTTTCTTTTCTTCGCGAGCAGTCGTCAGGCTTTATGTACTACATGATGAATATATAAATAACAACAAAAGACGTAATAATAATAATAATAATAAATATAGAAATACCCCTACAACAATAATAATAATAATAATATAATTCCGCAACGAGGACTAACAAATTTTAACCACTATTAACCTAATTGCCATGTAAAAGAAGTGACATATACCTAATTTTAAAACTAGCCTTAGATTGGTACCCACGAAGAGGTGGTGGTAGGTTGTTCCAACACTTGGTGGCTAAGTAACGAAAACTACCTCGAAAAGCGGCAGTGACGTGTCCTGGAACAGTTAGCAAATATTTCGAGCCACGCGTATTATGATGGTTATATTCACTAGACCAAGTAAGCTTTTTATATAAATAATCTGGTGCATTGTTTTTTATAACACCAAACAATAAGCAAGCGAATTGTAACTCTATTCGCTGTGACATATTAAGTAGCTTGCCTTTGTTTAGATATGTGGAAATATGTGTTCTTGGAGGAATATTAAAGCAAAAGCGAGCACATGCATTTTGGACTCGCTGAAGAAGTTTTAATGATTTGGCTAGAAGACATGGGCCATAGACAGTGATGTTAATATTAAGGAAACTACGAATTTTATATAATATCTTCAATCGATAAAAACAAGCACGTGCAACATCTATGACATAGCTCTCAAAGCGAAGTAAGCCATCCATTTTAAGCCCAAGATTGCGAGCTTCATCAACCCGCTGAACTGCTTCACCTTGCAGATATATGCTGATATTACTCTCCGTTATTTTAGTTATTTGGTTTATTGTTCCTAAAACAATGTATTTAGTTTTAGATGGGTTAAGATTGAGTGAATTAATCCTCGACCATTCAGCAATGCGCTCCATGTCCATATTTATTTTATTTATGCCCTCTGTTATATCTTTGGATTGAAAGGACAATTATAATTGAACATCATCAGCATACATATGATACTGGCAGTCTTTTATGACGCCAGTCAAGTCAGCACAGTAAAGTATGAACAATAGAGGCCCTAGTATAGAACCCTGAGGAACGCCCCTAGTAACAGGTAGAGAGTTCGACCTAATTACGCCCGACCCATCTCGCTTACGCAGTTCAACAAGCTGATGTCGACCACTGAGGTAACTTTCAAACCACCTGATCGTACTATATTCAAAACCATAAAAAGCCATTTTTGACAGAAGCATGCTTATGCTGATACTATCAAATGCCCGGGAATAATCAAGGAGTACGAGAACGGTCCCCCTGCCTTGATCCTTAGAGAAAAGTATGTTGTCTACAACATCCACTAGAGCTGTGCAAGTGCTACGACCTCTTCGAAAACCAGACTGATACTGTGGTAAAATGTTTTGTTTTTCTAGATACGTGTAAACTTGTTCAAATACTACTACATAACAATCGGGTATATAAATTATAAGCTTATTTAACATCACCGTGAACTGTGGTTTCCACCAAAGTTTTATTTGGACTAACGTGGCAGGTGGCGAACTTGTCGCCACGGTACTGTAGTAAATTTACTATGCGGTAAGCACTTTCTGAGCCGTGGTAGCCTAGTGGTCAGGGCGCTCACTTTAGCGTCATAGAGCGCGAGTGACCTGGGTTCGATCCCCGGTGCCGGCACCGCTAAAACTGTTATTAACTGTTTTAAGTGCTGTATTTACCACGTGCTCAACGGTGAAGGAAAACATCGTGAGGAAACCTGCATGTCTGAGAAATAATAAAAATATTATTTCGAGGATATGTGAAGCTCGCCAACCCGCACTGGAGCAGCGTGGCGGGCCCTTCCCAGCTCCTAAACCCTCCCTGATACTAGTATTTGAGAAAGAGGCCTTTGCCCAGCAGTGGGCACTTACTGTTACTTTACTTTTTTTTTTAAGCACTTTCTGTGTCTAGGAGTAGTCTGGGTAGGCATCACTCTCTTACACATATCTGTCACCAGCGGCTGTGTAACTACGGTTGTGTGCCGGTTTGTCAGGTACAGAGAGCCAGTATAATGAAGGGCTGTGAAGCATTCCAAGTCAGTCTTCAGGGATGATAACGCATGTGCAAAACTTCTTCGTTTAATGTTGTTTACACGCGGCCGTGGGTTTCACTAGCCTCTTACCATCATCCAGAGCAGTCATTTTATAAATAATTAATAGAAAATTTAAACAGTCATCGATAAAAATCTCTGTTTTATGCAATGCCCATCTCCCAAACAGCCTAAGAAGCCGGCAACGCACCTGCATCACCTCTGGTGTTGCAGATGTACGTGGCCGGTTGTGATCACTTACCATCAGGTGGACCGCTTGCTCTTTTGCCCCCTTTCCTTTGAACTAAAAAAAATGAAATAAAAAGAAAATGTCTCTGGCAACATGTCTCTTACTTTCCTACAAGACATCCTATATGATATTCTACTATGTGATTTCTTCTCTGCTTGAGAGTTATCTTGTTAGGCACCAACCTCTAACCCATTTCTACTGCCAAAGAACACTACGGTTGTGTGCCGGTTTGTCAGGTACAGAGAGCCAGTATAATGAAGGGCTGTGAAGCATTCCATGTCAGTCTTCAGGGATCATAACGCATGTGCAAAACTTCTTCGTTTAATGTTGTTTGCACGCGGCCGTGGGTTTCACTAGACGCTTACCACCCGTTGGAATGTTACCTCGTCTTTCAACCCGAAGCCGATAAAAAAAAATATTAAAACGGTTATAAATGTAACTGTTAACAAATGAAAAAAAAAATGTAAAATTGATTGTTATATGTTATTTCATGAATTTTCACTTACTTTCCGGATCTGGATAATCCCTGATGTCTCCTCTGATCGTATCGTACGGGGTCTTGCTTGAGAAAAGAGGATATGGACACGTGGCGTTCCAATAACATGCCACGTCCGCCGTTATCCGACTTACAACATACAGGAGGAACAACGTTCGGATCATGGTGTTCATCTTTTATAAAAAAAAAAAAATCTATCTTTACTTATATAGTATTCACTTATCTTTATACTCGGTAACGATTCGTTAAGATTAGTTCACAGTTGTATCAAAATTATTTGAACACATATTTTTAAAATTTACTGTCGGTATGTATAAATGTTAAAAAGTTAAGTAAAGTAGCCCATAAGTGCCCACTGCTGGGCAAAGGCCTCCTGCTCAAATACAACTATCAGAGAGGGTTTAGGAGTCGTGGAGGGCCCGCCACGCTGCTCCATTGCGGGTTGGCTGGCTTCACATATCCTCGAAATAATATTTTTTTATTATTTCTCAGATATGTAGGTTTCCTCACGATGTTTTCTTTCGCCGCCGAGCACGTGGTAAATACAGCACTTAAAATTGCTATTAACAATTTTAGCGGTGCCGGCACCGGGGCACGAACCCATGTCACTCGCGCTCTATGATACTAGTGAGCGCCCTGACCACTGGGCTACCACGGCTTCCACTTTTTTTAGTAACATTTGTGAAAATGAGTGTACAATGTCATACTTTTTCCTGTTAGACCGATTCAAATTATCGCATCTAGATAAATTGATATAAAGCAAATAAGTTAAGGTTAACCGATTCCGTATACTTATTATTTTGAACTCAAACATTTAGCTTTTGTTGAACCATGGTCATTCCCGGCTCCTGTGCCCTCTCAGATATTTGAGAAGAAGGACTTTGCCCAGAAGTGGGCACTCACAGGCTGCTACTTTAATAAAAAAAGAACTATAACTAGGAGGATCCAACACCGATAAGCATTGCCGTAGCCAGGATTTTTTCTGGCCTTTTTTCTCCCATACGATAATTAATAGAAAATAGCTTCATACATTGGGAAATACCCAACGCTATCCAGTATTAATAAAAGCTTTAATATTAATAAAAATGTTCCACGTTTTTAATCTTGTCCAAGATGGACTAACAAACAAACAGACAGACAAGAAAGCAAGTTATTATTGCATTGTCATTGGATTCTGAGCTGTTTAACGTTTCAGATCTCTATCTCATCGGGAACTTTGTTTTCAAATCGATTGCAATTTTCACCTCGAACAGACAGACAAAATAAACTAAAAATAAAAAAACAAAACAAACTGAACACTTTACCACCTTCTATATCTTCCGTCTGCATCAGTCATAAAGTACAAATTCACTATTAATTCTTCACTTGGGTGAAACTTGAAAATAATTTTTGTTCGATTATTTGGATTCAATCACCTGTGCCCAACCCTGCCCTGGCTACGCCAATGCCGTGACAAGTGGCGAGCCTGTCCCCGATTTATTACGAGCCCTCCACGTCTAACTCTAACCTCTAACCTAATTCATTGTCAGATCCCCACCGTCTAGTATCCACCAATTTACACTGTCAGTAAACAACGCTCAGTGTTAACGACATGTATTCATAGATGGCGCTGTGTCACGACGGTATGACGTCTTCAATACACATTGTGAAATAATATTTTCACATTGTTTAATTCATACATAACGCAGCGCATTTTAAAATGTTCTTTTGTTAAATTCACAAGCACGTAACATACGTAACACACCCGAACAACGTTGGAAGACGGAACTGGCGGCAATTTTGTTCCAGTCGTTGTTACATAATAACAATAATTATATATACGCGCTATATTTACACTAAGACCGGTTTGCTGCAAAAGTTTAAATTGAATGGAATTTTAAAATTTATCTATGGTATGTTATCGAAATTCAAATTCATAATGTAAGTGTTGTAAAAGTTTTTTAAAAATGTATTTTACGTATCCGTACACTATTATAGGGCCCCATTACAAAGTCTACGCCGTCCGTCCGTTCGTCTTTTTGTCCCACTTTTATAGGACTGTATCTTTTGAAAAGATTCCAGTTTTTACCGAACATATGTTATTATGGTGATAATCTTAACAGTTAAAACTAACATACAAGTAACGGGGTTTTACCGGGTTTTTTTTATTTTTTTTTCGTAAAATCTGTTATAAATCAAAACTTTTTTTAATCTATGTCCGTTTCGAAATGAGCTTCCTCTGACGCAGAAGAAACAAGCGACTCTGTAGGCATTCCCTTTTTTATAATAGTATTATCTAATTACAATATTTTTTAGAAACAGCTTGGGAGGGATCAATTCATTCCCATGTGTTCCTTTATAATAATTTTTTTTTTTTAATTCTTTGTTTAATAAAATTTTTAGGACCTATTGATAGAAAGACTCTGCGCCCTTACTTTACGATTTTGAGAGTCTTGCATCTCTTTTATCTCTGTGTTTTAAAACAAACATTACACTGCATCGATTTCCGCTGTTGCGCTTTGTAAAATTATTAACAATAAATACTTCTCATATACTCGAATATATACAGTACCGTGTCGTGTCTGCGTCAGTCTGCCGCTCGCTTTCTTCCCGTGGATGTAACAAGTGGCGACTAAGGGTGGACCCCTTGATAATAGCAACGATTACCGATAGATAGCGGTATAACCATTTTGCGAAAAATACAAAATTGAAATGTAGCTGACCGACGACAGGCAGCAGCGTCTTGGGTACAATGTGTCTGGTAATGCAATCGCCAATCCGGTTGCCGTTCCCTATTATTATATTATAACGTAACTATTATATTATATACACAACATTAATAAGGTCTGTAAGTCAGGGTCCGAAATAATGTGATCAGAGAGCGCTGTGGCGTGAAAGCCGATGCAGTGACACGAATTGAGAAAGGGATGCCGAGCTGGTTTGGACATGCGGAGAGGATGAATGAAAGTAGGTTGACGAAACAAATATATGGGGCGAGTGTAAATGGTAGAGTCGGGAGAGGAAGACCTAGGCGAACATTTCACGATCAAATCGGAGACGTTCTGGAAAAAGGTCAGGTCAAGAGTACTCTGAACCAACGAGCATGCATGTGAAGATTGATGAAAGTGGAAGAAGCGAAAGAGGTATGTCAGGACCGTTGCAAGTGGAAGAAGATTGTCTCTGCCTACCCCGTTGGGAACAAGGCGTGAATATATACAAACAACATTAATAAATATATAACCTGAAGTAAATATAATATTTTTTTATTACATATACTTAACGTGATAACTGCCTAATAATTTAATAGAATTTGTTTGTTAATATTAATCCCATGTGAACATGGCTTTACTGATTTTCAATTTACAATAAAAAAGCGTAGACGTTATGATGTCATGGACACGCCTACACTACGTGTCCGTGTGTTTGTCATGCATATTATTATTATTGGACAATAGAAATGTACAAATCAAAATTCCTACTACACTCAAACGTGTGTGTTTAGATGATTGTAGGATGAATGTATTCAAATTAAATCTGACATAGATGTAGAGTAATATGGTAGATGTCATGTGATGAACAATTGGTTGAATCATCATCATTATCATTTCTGTCTATCACAAGTCCACTGCTGAACACTGCGCAGGTCCTCACTCCATCTTGTGGGGGGTCGTCCAACACTGCGTCTGCCTGTACGTGGCTGCCACTCGAGAACCCTTTTTTCCCCAACTGTTGTCAGTTCTGCGAGCTATGTGGCCGGTTGAATATCAAGCTCCAATTAATTATAATGTAATTCTTAAATAGAATAAAAGATATTCAATGCTGTATTATAAAGCGAGCGTGGGGTCGTGACCGTGGTAGTGAGCTAGGGTCCGTGGACGGCGTTCTTGTAGAACCGGTTCGTCAGACAATGCTGCCTGCGATGCACGGCAATGCCAACCCGAGAAGATGAGCCGATGTGACGTCAGGGACAAGAATTCATCCGAACACAAAAAACTATATTACTGTAGATGTATATTTCTACTTATTTTACAATGCTGTACGCGATAGATTCCCGCACGGGTCGGGTATTTTTATTGAATGATTGTTTCGGGTCTGGGTGTTTATGTATGTAAACTGTTTCCAATACAGGGGAAATTCCTACAGTTCAGTTAATATAACAAAAAATTGCAGTGGTTTGATCGGTAGATTGGGAACAGAGTTTGGGCAAACTTGAAAGCCATTTGGTTCTTTAACTACATCAGCCTATTTAAGTGCACTGCTGGACATAGGACTAGGTAAGAGCCAGTAAAAGCAAGCGTGCATTTCTTGGAAAATTTTCCCATATTCACCACGCTGGGAAAGCGGGTTGGTGATAGCGGAGCACCAGTGCTGCTGCTGCACCCCGTCACTGCTTTATGGGATTTGGATTCGGCCAATACGGATTGATTTCTCGTCGGTTTCAAAGCCCACTGCTGTCAATGATCGCTTACCATCGGGTGGACTATTAGCCTGTTTGTTACCCGAATCCAAAAAAAAACCTAAAACCTATCAGCTGTCGGCGTAATTGAGCAACAAACGTCCAAACACCTAGACAGACTTTCACATTTACTGCCACTAAGCAGCAGTTCAACCACTGTTGTGTTGGGTGACCACACCCTGTAACCCTCCTTCGATTGAAGATGTTCGCTGCTTACCATGGGCTGCAGTAGTCGCTTGTGTAACACCACACCAAAAAAATATAACACCATATCAAAAAAATATAAGCCTATTATGTTAAGGTGTAAGGGGGAATATGCCCTAGGTTTTCCCCAAATGTCATACCCACATGCACCCGGTGTAGCCCAGCAATGAGCAGGGTGTCGTTTTTCTTTAGTGTATGTCCTCGCTTACTAGAGTTCTACTAATGATTTAAAATGCCTTATTTTCTGAAGCGACTGTGAAAACGGTTTTATCGTTTGGCTGTATAGATCCAGAGAGATGCAAATCCTCATAATAAACGATGCCCTACCAATCCCACTATGCACGCAGCGTCACTTTATTGCGAGTTTATCCAGTTTTAGCTGTAGTCTGTGGAGCTTAACTGTCCTTTGACCATGATCTTTTCATCACCACAGATCAATCTTTTCACAAAACGCTTCTGTTTCATAACGTTTCAATAGAGAATATTTTTCTTTCATTGAGCTCGCGTGGCGTCCAAATATCGTGCTTTTTTGTAAATCCAGACTTTTTCAAATGGGTCAAAGCGATTTTGTGGTCTACCCCTAGGTCTTCAGCTAAAGCGCAACTACCAATATGATGAACGTGCTCCGCTTTTGCAAAAATGGCATCGTCTTTATCCGTAACAGGCCGACCGGAGCGAGCTTCATCTTTGACGAAGCTTTAACCAATTTTGTGCTACTCTTACTGACACTGCGTTAAGTCCATAAATGTCAAAAATATTGTTCGCGGCTTGTGTCGCACTTATCTCTTTTGTAATAAAACTTCAAAATGTATCGAATTTCTTCGTTAGATTCACTCATTTTGGCGGACAGAAAAACATTGGAAAAATGGCGGGAAACAGTTTCAGCTTTTTTTTCTGGATTTAAAATGTCATCTATTCAATGGTATCAAAACCAGCCAGGTGCAAACCGTGCAACCAACTTCTTACTTATGTAATACGAAAAAACTTTTTTCCTAACCGTGAACCTTTGTTCCCAATGTTCGTAAATATGTATTTAAAATTTGTATCTGTATATAGATTTACATTAATTTTTCTATTTAATTACGCACACCTACTTCATCTCATCTCTGCGTCGCCAAAAGGTTGTCTGGTAGAGAATGCTTCTGGCATTAAGTCCGCTTATATACATTCTCATCTATGTATGAAGTTTAATAAATAAATACATAAAATGTTACAAAATGTTGCCAACTCATGATAATTATTTGCATAATTGGCTTTTGCACAATTAATTCCACGTTTGTTCATATAGTAATCAACCTTGCACAATCCTATAAAATAAATGTCGGAATTTATTAAATGATTACTGTAATACACCTTATGTCGGTTCTCACTTATTTTTAATTTCTCTAATGTAAATTTTAGAACGAATTTTTCTTAAGAACGAATTCAAGTAATCTTTGAAATGTGTTCTTATTTCAAACCGTCGCAGTAAGGCATTTCCAATGCATTGTGACCAGAATTATTATGTACTGTACTGTAACTGAAATGTTTGAGACGCTACAGGCAACAAAGAGCGGCTACAAGCTTTTGGGTTAATTTTGAGTAAATTCTCCGAAGTTAAGTTTAAACTAACAGAAAAATTACAATTAACAATTTTAGTGGCTTTCATTTATTAATTTTCATTCATTTTATTTATTTATTTGGTGACAGGTGACATCATCCAACAGTTAATACAAGGGCAAGGCAATGTGTGAAATAACAAATAAACTCGTTCTCAAACTTTTTAATTTCTATTTATTATAATTAAAGCTTATTGTGCTCGGGACTTTGTGCCGCTTATGTCTTGCCTCCAACTTGTTGTAGAACAGTGAAGTAGGTGTACGAGGCCCTTAATATCTGAAAAGAATTTTTATAGCAAATGTTATACATTTCAGTCAACGTTTAGTTCAGATAGCTAACAACAATCGCAACGACGGCTCGGTGGCGTAGTGGCTAAGGCGTTTAGCTGCGGCGCTGTGGGTTGCGGGTTCGATTCCAGCACGGGACTAGTATTTCTATGGACAACAAATAATAGTTCCCGGTCTGGGTGTTTGTCCATGTGCAATTCATGTATGTAAACTGCCTCTGCGACACAGGAGAAATTCCTACAGCGGAAGTTAACGTTTTAATAAAAAAAAAACAAAACAAACAAAAAAAACAATCTCTATGTCTCAGTGATTACGTCACCGAAGACTTTTTAAAAGAGGGCTTTTTGGGCAGAGGTTGTTAAGTATGCACTTAGCGATAATATGTCTCAAGCACGACGTAAAGGTACACGTTATATAATACAGCGTATTAAAAAAAACGTTATGTTTTTTAGCAGAAGCAGTTAGCTTTTTATTATTTAGCTGCGGTCGACTATATACGCTGTAGCAGTTTTATTTATTCTGATAATATCTTAGCTCAGCATGTCAGGAAGGCGCTGGTCAGGGCCGGCAACGCAGTCGCGTTTAATCATCAAGTCTCATGTGTTCAAGACGAACATCGAACAACAAAAGCTTATACCCCAAGTACGTCGACATGTAACTAATTATAAACGAAGATACTTAAAACAAACTTGTCTGCAGTTATGATTTTGTTAAACAGAGTCGCGAATCCCAAGGACCCAAGTCATGTTCAGCAGAGAAAGGTGCAGATTATGGTTTCATCTCTGGGCCGGGGTACAGCTCCGGCTCCATCCATACAGCAACAAAGAGCGGCACGAATCGATGTTGACCAAAGCCTGCGCCTGACCTTGCGAAGAGGCATTGTATCGCCGTACATTTTTTTTGTACGTACCACGGATGGGGGTTCCGAGTTACGGAATCCCAGCCTCGATAGTTCCACCATCGTAAATCGTGATGAAATTCAAAATTCCATCAGAACCAACCAGTTGCCAACCATCCATCATAATCTAAAGCTAAAATTCTTACAGAATTTTCTGCCACTACGTCTTTGTGGAATCAGCTGTCGCCAACGGTATTTTCGTATAGTTACATCCTTTCTTCATCTTATCCATGTTCATCTTGAGACCAGCCCGTTCGGAAATACGCTGTACGCGGTAGAGCTAAGCAGTGGCTTTTGCTGCTGCTCGAATGGGGCAGTTAAACCGGCGTAGTACCCAGGCCTCGCAGAATACCGGAGTGAAGTAGAGGCATCTTGTGCTTTTGCGTTTCCTTCGGTGAGTGAGGTAACCGGAGGCCTACTCCACCTCCCAATCTCTCAAATACCCTTAAAAGACAGCAACGCACCTTCAGCCCTTCTGATATCGCAGCACTGTACGTGGGCGACGGTAATCACTTACCATCAGATACGCTAGTTTGTCTCTTTCAAAATTAATATAACAAAATAATATAACATAGCATTAAAATCCAATACTGCTATCAAAACTATGTCGATAGGCAAATCAAAGGATTTTTTTTTAATTAAAGGTGAAGTAAAAAACGAGCGAACTCTCCACCTGATGGTAAGTGGCCAGCAGCCCATAGACACCAGCAAACAACATCAACATACGAAGGTTACAGAAGCCAACGCATCTTCGTCACCCCCGAGGACTTAGACGGAACACCTTACAGCCCTTAATTAAACTGGCTCCCTATACCATCCAAACCGGAACACTACAATAGTTACACTGCTATTTGGAGGCAGGTGGGTATGAGTGAGGTGAGTTACCGGACGACTACTAAGCAGACTCTAACACCTAGTAAAGCTTAGTGACGTTAACCTAAATATCTTGGAACTCCCAAAACGATTCTATAAAATAAAAAAACTTATTGTCATCCTATTACTAACAGCCATAAAAGTGACCATAGACAATTCGATCAAGCCGCCGGCCCGGAGACGCAAGACACGATGACAACGGACGTTGAGCACCAGAAGCGCGCGGCGCGCTCGAACGCTGCACCTGTACCATGGACATTCGTACGCCGCTTCCCTGATCTTCTCACTCTGTAACGTAACTATAGGTTATTGAGGTACCCACTTCAATCCACAGTATAGTATTCGGCCTTCTTCACTAAACCCCAATAAAATTCAAGGCATTACCTTTACTACTTTGTTATATTAGTTTGTTATTGTAATAATAACTTATTACAATTGGAAATAATATTAACATATCTTCTAATAAAACACTACTTCGCTCACAGGGGCTGCACTCTAATCATAAATATCTTAATACTTTAAGTGCTCGTTTAACAATGGTACGTGGATGTGGTAGAGCCAAGCGGCGGCTTTTGCTGCTACTCGAATGGCAGAATGCTTACAGATGCAGACAATTGTAAGTATGCTCACAGAAAAGAAAAAAAAAACGAATACAGCATTTGCATACCTGAGCTGATCAGCCCCCACAAGCAGCGCCTGGTCACCAGCTCAACGCAGGCTTCTGTATGTATGTACATATTCACGCCTTGTTCCCAACGGGGTAGGCAGAGACAATCTTCTTCCACTTGCTACGGTCCTGACATACGTATTTCGCTTCTTCCACTTTCATCAATCTTCGCATGCATGCTCGTTGGTTTAAAATACTCTTGACCTGGCCTTTTTTTAGAACGTCTCCGATTTGATCGTGAAATGTTCGCCTAGGTCTTCCTCTCCCGACTCTACCATTTACACTCTCCTCGTATATTTGATTCGTCAACCTACTTTCATTTATTCTCTACATGTCCAACCCAGCTCAGCATCCCTTTCTCAATTCGTGTCACCGCATCGTCTTTCACGCCACAACGCTCTCTGATCACATTATTTCGAACCTTGTCAGTTATCTTCACATCAATCATACTTCTTAACGCAAGCTTCTGCACATCTTATAAACCTATTTGACTAATCGTCATTATGTGGTATAAAATCAATGACACTTTCTCAGTACGTAGTCAAATAAGGACTAGAGTTCCGCAGAGCACGGAACTTTGCGTGCCTTCTACTAGTGAGTCTCTACCACCAAAGCTATCAAAGCCACCGACCCACAGCGCATCTGCCGTGAGGGGTTTCAGTAGGTCCAACAATGTTAAATGTTGATCCCGACATAACCAGTCACCGCCACGACCTTCGATGGTTTGTAGGTGTCAGCACCTTTGCCATAAAAAAAACTACTAGTGATTGTGAAAAGCGTTGTTTGAATAGCTACCGGCTGTAGCGAAACATAATTAAACTTATTTACCTGCACCAGAAGTTCGTTTCCTTGGTAACAATAAAGAAGCACTTGCGTCAACATGCAAGACATGTATATGATCATGGCAATAATGCGAAAGAGGCTTGTGATCTCCTGAGAACAAGATTTATCTGCATTTAATGGCAAAAATATGGCGACCGAGTTAAAGGTGAACAATTTTAAACTTAATTCTTTGTTGTAATAATTTGAAATGAAACTTTTCAGTACATCAAACACTTCAGTCAGTCAGTGTGATCACGTAACAGAACCGTCGCATCGGAAATAAAAAAGTAAATACTAATAAAAATTTATTACCGTAATGTAACTAAGAATAATGTAACTAATGAAGCCATTCCGGCCAAAGGTATGGCACAAATACCCATATGTTTCTGTTACTGTTACTGTTAGAGTATTTATATTTCTAGTATCTTTTAATCGATCTGGATATCTGTATACTAATAGGTAGTAGTATAGAGCAAATCTTTTAATTATTACGCTACCAGTATTAGCTACAACGCGCTACAGCGGAGTCAGAATATCTGGTATCCTCTTTCTTACCGTATGTGTCGTAAGCGCGATAAAATCCGTCAAATAATAGTTTCATTTCAAATACAACAGTACACCTGGAAGGGTAACTATGATACCCGGTAAACAAACTTTTGTAGTCCGTGACGCATGCATACTTTCAAATGATCGTTCAGTAGCTATCGTGAGAGTGGACTAAAGAAATGTGCGATTGCATAGGATACTATACAAGATACTAAAGTCTTAGTAGAGTGTAGTAGATAGAAAAGTATTAGGAAGAAGGATTCTTTACTAAAATATTAACTTATAATCCAACCGACAAGTTCAAAAACGTCTCCGTCTGCGTACTAACTTGGAGGAGGACTTTTTATAGCAATTACTTTGATCAATACATAGGAATCGCCTGGATAGGTACCACTCTCTTAACTGTTTCAGCTGTCAATTGTTGTGTTCTGATTACAAAAGTATACGGAGTCAGTGTAATTATAGGCTGCGCTTATTCTATTTTAGTCCTCAAGGGTGTCGACACTTCTGTAATCTTCTTCGATTGAACTTCTTTGCAGGTGTCCTTTGGTTTCAGTAGTCAATTATCAGGTGAACTATTAGTTTGTATCCTTTTTTTTTTATTTCTAAAAAAAACGTTACCTTCCGCTGTAGGAATTTCTCCTGAGTCGCGGAGGCAGTTTACATACATGAATTGCACATGGACAAACACCCAGACCGGGAACTATTATTTTTAGTCCATACAAATACTAGTCCCGTGCGGGAATCGAACCCGAGACCCACAGCTCCGCAGCGAAACGCTTAGCCACTAAGCCACCGAGCCTCCTCTATCCCAAACAAATAAATGAAAGTGCTGAGGATTACCTAATGAAGAGGATTGTGCAAAACTACTTACGTAAGCCAACTGATATGCCGAAACGCAATTTATAAATACAGAAACTGACAATTGGCAGAAGGTAGGAGCGGAGAAGTAGAGTTGCAATCGGTGAGCCTGATCTAAGGCAGCCTGGTGCTGCTTGATGCACTGGCGTAGACGAATGGTCACTATCCGCTCGCCACCAGCAGTCAGTAGACCCTAGTGGAACACGCGAAATAGTAAAGAAACTTAGTTATGAATACGAAGTATCGATATATGGATAGAAATGCAGACGAATTGAGTAATAAAGAGAAAGTGCGTGAATTGACCCTAGTGAAGGGAAAGCCTTAGATATCGATATTAGAATAATAGAGAGTGACCATGACAGCTGTGTGTCACAAAGTGACCCGATATCGTACTCTTACTTCTGACCTACATACTCTTTGCCAGATTGTACAAAAGACCGAGTAGTACAATTTATCATTTTGTCTGGCGTATGTGGACTATGAAAAAGCCTTCGATTCAGTCGAAATTTGGGCGGTGCTACAGTCACGCCAGAGGTGCCAGAAAGACTACCGGTTTATCCAAATGCTGAGTTGTTTGTACAATGGGGATACGATGTCCATCCGAGTACAGAACCAGATTACAACACCAATCCAATTGCAGAAACACCAATCCAATTCACTGCTGCATTGGATGATATTTTCTGCTGCTGAACTAGGAAGAATACGGTATCACCAACACCAGGTCACATCTAACACCCTCGATCTGCCGGCGATATACTCAAGCGATATGCTCATTCGCCTCTATAGTGTCTCTCAAAAGTTGATCTTAACTTCCAGAACTGAGGTGGTCTTTCACTGCAGATCGTATGAGGGAGATTAAACTTATTAGAAAGAAAGAAAGAAAGTTAAACATACAGCGACAATATCCGCAGGAGAACAAGGATAGCCGACCAATTACCAAGCTGAAGTGTAATGGGCCGGCCACATAGCTCGCAGAACTAGCAACCGTTGGGGAAGATAGGTTCTCGCGTGGCAACCACGTACAGGCGAACGCAGCGTGGAACGACTCCCTACAAGATGGTTTGTCGATCAGCACAATGTTGCCGGAAGTCGTTGGGTGCAGGTGGTTCAGGTCCTTGCTATATGATAATCTTTGGGCAAATCATGCTATATGGCAATGATAAACTTTGCCTAATACTCGCCACGCTGGATTACTGGGCGACGTTCCAGTGTACTTTAGCACTAGTAACCCTTGTGTCACCACTAGTCTGTGAAATTTGGATTTAACGAATTCGGGTGGTGGATATTACCGGTATGATATCATACGGTCACTACATTAAGAGAAAGCGTCGGTATAATTTCTTTTACATTCCGCGTCGTTTATGAGCAGAAGGAAAAGCAATGGGCCTAAACTTGAACCTTGGTCGACCCAGGAGTTATTTTAATGATATTAGAAGAGAAATCATTAATGTCTTCCTATATGCCCTATATTCTTATAAATGTTCTCTATTTTCACTAGTTAAACGAATTCATTCAAAATTATAAACAAAATGTATAAACTTTGAGTGATCGGTTACATTTTTGCAGCCGATGGGCGCTTCAGCTTTCAAAATACAAACTAACCTTGTCGTTGATTGGAACACCATCGCAGAGTGTGGTGAGTGATAGAGCCAAGAGTTGCAGGTGGCAACGGCATTGGCAGATGAGCGTGGTCACCAGCGTGTCCAGGCCTACGTTAATCCAAGCTGTGAGCATAACAGTGATGCCCTGTGAAGTATATACTCGAATATATCCATGAAAGCATTCAATTTCTGTTAATAATATTTAAATTAAAGTAATTAGAAGTTTCGAGATAAATATCTTTTATTGTAATAAGAACTCAATAAATTGTTGTTATTATTAGCGAGTTTTGCAATGAAAGTCTTGCTCCTGTGTTTTATTTTGGTCCCGTTCTGTGATTCAATAAATAAGCTTCGTCATATGCTAGAACCACTGTTTAACTTGAGGGTTACAGATCGCTTGAATTAGCCGTAAAATAATTGTCATCCTGCGTTCCCTTTTCATCGACTCGAAATTTTCTTACTTTTAAACACTAGGCTTATAGTCTTATTCTATGCATTATGGATTACTCAGATGTTGCACTGATCTATCTCAAAATGTTCTCAACAAGCTCGATCTTATTCCCAATAATTCTATAATATATATATTTTCTGCTTACTTATTTATTCTATAATTTAACTTTTAGTTACTTAAGTAAGTGTGACATTGGTCAAAGGCGCATCTCCAGCATTTTGTTTGTATTTTACTCAATTTGAAACGATAGAATTTCCTTAGCTTATCTAAAAGATAACTTCCATTTTCTTTACTCGACCCTCGATCTATAATCGCATATTGTATACAATACTGTGTGTGGAATAACCCCACATAGTATAGGAAGATAGACTGTGGTTAATACTTTGTGTAAGTCAGTGATAAACATAAGAAACGGAAGATTTTACTGGCCAGATGAAATAAAAGTTATAGTTTAGAAATTAAATTGCACACTTTTCTCTTCCGTCTTTCACCATGTCTTCGTCACCACGTAAAATTAATAAAAGTCGTTAAACAAATCTAATAACCCTTCCTTTATCAGAGCAACTCGATGTTACAATACCATTGTATTGTCATCGATTTTAATACACGCGCAAACTTTCAAATTGTTCGAACCTTCTGGAAGTAGGTGAAAATTTTATTGAAAGATTCCATTACATTGATACTTACATAAATACATCACATACATGTTTACAGGATGCGAATTGATTAATGCCAACGGGAGTTATAGAATTTTATTTAAAAAGTAAGTTTTAACTTTAGTGAGTTATTTTATGTTAATTTATCGCACAGTGAGAAATCGTGTATTCAAAAGAATTATAACTCGAATGTTAGATGTGGCAACTCTACTGAAATGAAACTTCAGTAGAGTTTCCACATCTAACATCTAACATATTATTAACGGATTTTATCGCTTTTAATTATCAGTAAAGTCCCAAGGAAGGGTTCGCCACGTTGCTCCAGTTCGTGGTTGGCTGACTTCACATGTCCTCGAAATATATTTTTTTTTAATATTTCTCAGATATGAAGGTTTCCTCACGATATTTTGTCTACAGGACTAAATACTATTTGTTTTTGTTTTATAGGAATGGCGACAAACGAGCAAGCGGTTCACCTGATGGTAAGTGATTACCGTCACCCACGTACACCTGCAACACCAAGGTACGGCAGGTGCGTTGCAGTTCTTTAAAGGTATTTGGGATATGGGAGAGAGGACGAGGAAGGATGGGGATGGGGAAGGGGAGTGGGCCTCCGGTTACCTCACTCACCGAACGAAACGCAGAAGCACAAGGTGTCTGTAATTCACGCCGGTATTCTGCGAGGCCGCGGTACCGACCCGGCCGAACCGGCCCATTCGAGCAGCAGCAAAAGCCGCCACTTGGCTATACCACGTTTAAAATCAAAGTTATTATGACTTCACGAACAACCCAATATTACTAATTGTCATTTCATTATTGCTTATAGATCTGTTATACAAAATAAGATTCGTAGATATTCGTACAAATTCTGAGGAAAATTGGGTCATTCGAGGCAACTTATAATACGTGTATATACCGGTGTACAAACCTGTTGCGCGCAGGTTAACTGATACGCTGGAGTCTTCGATGTATCGTACGGGTACCTGAATGAGATAATATTAGCTTAATATAGATTAAAAAACAATTACTTATCATACTTACTTACATATTTTATTTTAACGCAATAAAATTTTATGTTATCTTTTTTCGAAAGGCCAACCCTATCTGTACCCAGCTAACGGATCTAGGACTATGTATTGATTAGATCTCTCTGTTGGATATTGCACATAAAACAGTCTAGTATAAAAGCTTTCGGCCCATTCTGTCTTTAAGACGATTGCGCAATTATCTCCCTATTCCCGCTAGATTTTGACTTGCACAAACGTATTTATATATGTATATAGTCTCGCCATGTTCCCAACGGGGTAGGTAGAGACAATCTTCTTCCACTTGCTACGGTCCTGACATACGTCTTTCGCTTCTCCCCACTTTCATCAATCTTCGCATGCATGCATGCTTCGTTGGTTTAGAGTACTCTTGACCTGGCATTTTTTTAGAACGTCTCCGATTTGATCGTGAAATGTTCGCCTAGGTCTTCCTCGCCCGACTCTACCATTTACACTCGCCTCATATATTTGTTGTTACTGGATCCTTCACAAACATTGTTACTGGATTATGCTGATGCATTTATTTCTGATATCACCGAGGAGCAGTTGAATAATCTTGAGCATTTTTAAAATTCGTATTTTCAAATATGATGATGCTGCAGAGTTTCGAGCTAAGTTCAAGTGGCGTACAATTAGACTTTGGTCCATTATACTTTTTTTGTATACTA
Source organism: Bhutanitis thaidina (assembly GCA_029286595.1). Lineage (NCBI taxonomy): Eukaryota > Metazoa > Arthropoda > Insecta > Lepidoptera > Papilionidae > Bhutanitis > Bhutanitis thaidina. Next base: position 15,434,543 of record JAGSMS010000027.1, read on the forward strand.
TTATAAATAATCATTATCTAACTGACAATTCTATATACTATACAATACCAGCAAAGGTTTGCCTGCGCCTTTTGTACAATTTCCATAAGATATTTTTAAATGTACATTTTGCTGATTCTATTAATGTGTACAATACAATGTATAAATCTCACTATCCGACGTTCGTTAAGTTTGTTTAGTTTTTCATATAACGTACCAGCCTCGTAGAGGTAGTTGATTCTTCTCGGAACTGGAGATCCAGCTTAATGTTGACAAGGCACCTAAGCCGAGATACGCATACAGCTGCAATTTAGTCTCCTTGTCGCAACTAGAAAGAAAGAAGTATTAATTATATTCTGCCCTTTTAAAAAAATCATTGCCCAACCCTAGGATATCAGAGATCATGCTGTATTAATTCGACACCTTTTTCATTTACCGACGAAATATATAGTGAATGACCACTTAAAATTGCTATTTATATTTTCAGTGGTACATAAGTCAGCACCACTGAAAATGTAAATAGCAAAGTTTCATTTCAGTGGTCTGTGCTAGTGCTGCAGTTTGTCATTGTGTCGTTTTAGTTGTTTGTCCTGTCATGTATATTTGTTTGTATTTTGTATTAAAATTCATTATTCTATGCGTATATGGTATATTTGTTTATATTTTATTTATATATCTAACTATGTGTGTATGTATGTATCTACCTATCTGGGTAAGTATATATATTGATATTTATATCCCTTTAATTGTTTTATTTTCTTAGCTGTATCGCCTCTATTACGTATATATCTCTGCTTAGCCTAATGGTTGACTGGGAAAGAATGCCTCTAGGCATTAAGTCCCCCATATGTACCAATCTGTGCATAAAGATTAAATAAATACATAACTCTATCATGCATTATGATGTCGGATATCTAAACCTCTGTTGAAACTTGAGGTTACTTCTCAGAGAGAGTGAATGATTGATTCATCCGAAGCTTGCATTGGCACTACCGGTGCCGGGCGGGCCGCTTTGTTCTATAGTAGAGATTCCATTTTTCATTAAATTTCTTTGAAAATGAAACTAATGTTTGCGGATTTCATCTCGTTTAATTTTGTTTTTACATTCCCGACGTTTCGATTGCTTTACAGCAGCCGTGGTCACGGGAGGACTGAGGTGTTAGACGTCCAGATGTCATGGTTAACTCGGACTACCTTCAGCTTTTATTTATTAATTTTTGGTCTGATCTACGCAGAATGTGCTCACAGTATCTTGAGGTCGTGCAGTGGTATCCTTGGTTTTAGATTTATTTTGTTTATTACTGGATCCCGAGCCGGTGGTATCACGCAGCCATCTTCTCCAGTGAAGTTAGACTGTTTTTTTGATTCAATGACCTAACTAAAATATCTCTAAGAACCCGCCTTAAGGAACACATAGCTGACGTGAAACACCGACGCTCTGCGATGTCTGCAGTCTGTGATCATATCCTTGATCCCCACAACCATTACATCAGATTTGATAGACCACAAATCCTCGCAAAAGAACGCCGATTCCTGCCAAGGATGATTTGCTACTGAAATTAAAAAAACCGTCTAACCTGTAATAAATAAAATTAAATCTATAACCAAGCAGCAGTAGTATCGCTCGACCTCAAGATGCTGTGAGCGCCTTCTGAATAGATCGGAGCAAAAATATAATCAAAAGTTGCCGGTAGTCCGAGTTAACTATGACGTTACATCCAACAGCCTCAGTCCTCCGTGACCACGGGAAGACAGAAATGAAAAAAAAAAATAAAATTAAAGGCGATAAAATCTGTAAATTGTAGTTTCATTTCAAACGAGTTGTAGCTCTTGCTGATCGTTAAGGTTATCGTTTACTATAGTTCTGCTGTGAATCATCTTCTCAGGTGGACCGTTGAAAAGCTCTGAGCTTATATCGACATTCGGTTGTTTCAAAGTCGGCGCGCATACCTGTATGTCCTTCAACACGTAACGTTAGGTTATTTCGAGTATAAGGTAGCAATTCTACCCACTCCCGGGGATACCTTGGGACAGGCGGGTCACTCTCCGACGGTTGAACCAGTTTTCTGACAAGCCTATAAAACTCCAGTTAACAAATCACTTGTTAACCTCTTTTTGAGCGCCCAGAATCTTCTCCTCTTTCCTTAACTTGAGTGCGTTTTAGCAACAAGATCTGGAATTTGTTTGCACCCCCTACCCCGTCGCCACCGTTTTCTCTGCCATTACAATGACCATATGCGGATTATGGGAAAGAATCAAAAATAAAGAACATTCTTGAGGTTTTCTTCCCCTTTTTTTCCCTCCGACAAAGAATCCTCAGTTTAAAAACCGTAGTGTAAAAAATAATTACCTTCAACTACAGAATTTTTCTTACATAACAAATAAAGAACTATTTTTTAAATTAACATCATTTAATTCCATTAACTTCGGACCGAAGTAAGAGGTTAACATGGAAGATTAACTATTCTTTTTAGACTTCAAAATTTCTTTAAATCTGCGAATGAATTCAAAGACACTATTAGGCCTTTCAATGGCTTATTATTAGGTTTAAATGGATAAAAAAATGTAGGAAAGGCTTGTTCACATCTATTATGAGTGTTTCATTTTCCGTTTAGTGTCTATAAATATTATGTTCACCTGCCTTAAATCACATGTCTGAAGCAGCTTCGGTGCTCTTTATGATGACACGAACTGCAAACATCAATACCTATAAGCATTTAAAATATAATCGCATTTGTGCTAAGGCTTACCTTTCAACAATCCTTTTTCCTTTCTCCCTACCCTCAGTGATAAACGCTTCGTTGACCTCGGCTACCATATCCAGTATATCTTTTTTTCTTATAAAGAAATTTAACATTTTACCGCAGAACGACAAGTTTGTTAAAATTATGAACATTGCTGCCGTCATAAGAGTCATATCTCCCCAAATTTTAAACATATCCACAATTTCAGTCGTTACATGAAGTCCTGCAACAATGAACCTTAAGCTTATACCCGCTTGTGAATAACCTGCATTATCGTGATATATGGAAGTCAACAAGTGGGAGTGTGGCAGTCGGAAGTAAATAATAGCGCCAACCCTGTCTGACCATGGGTGTCGTAAAAGGCGACTAACGGTAAAACGTCTAACATCTGTACGATATCACGTATGATAATGGTAGAAGAGAATCTTCCATCCCGTCTCGTCCTGTGGGTGTCGTAAAAGTCGACAGAGGGAAAAATTTATATTAGGAGATGGGCAGCAGCATCTTTCTGCATTATACCAAAAAAAAAACTGCGGTTGCCAACCCGCTCGCCAGGCGTGACAGCTATGGCAAAACCTCTCCTATGATGAGTAGGCTGAAATTAAATGATGAATATTGACGTTTCATCTAAAGAATAAGGGTCTGGTAGGGGGCTGCAGGGACGGCGGGAAGCGTACAGACGTAAGAAAACAAAACCAATCACTCGCTCGCCGGTAACTACCGACATCGACGCGCCATCGAAAATAGTGTGAGCCGCGTATTTGATTTTATGTCTCAATATTGAACAGGTGATTTTCTAGATCGTAGGCTCCTTTCCCCAGGACCTTTATGAACCGGCACCGATATGATAATGATAAATAATACTACCGCATAGATGCCTTTGAAGTTCCGCAAATACGACAAGTTAAATACCTATATCGCGTCACGCCCTGCAAAGTTAGTGGCCCAGTTCGCCTGAGACATTGAGTACCCTCAAAATCCATGTAAAAAAAAAAGGTAGAAATGTTATCTAGTATACTCTCGTAAGTAGCTTTTTTTACGCCAAAGGGGCAAACGAGTCATCAGTCATCATTAACCATTCTAAATGATGGTGGAAAACCTCCTTGAACCAGAAATCCACTAAAAAGTATTCAGGAAGCACAAACAAACGCGGATTGTCGACCTATATAATATGGTATGGAGTATGACTTGTCCCTGTTGATCGATAATCTAAAATAACGAACATTACTGTGGACGGTAATTTAAAAAAAAACTTACCCACTAGAAACAAGGCCATGACAATTGAATACGTATCGTATAACCTTTTTTTTATGCCCACAAAATGACTTGGAGCCCACAGTCCAAGCATCGTGAACAAAGCCAGCGTTATCCGGAGCGTGAAGTATGCATTATTTACGAGAGCTTTCATTTCACAACGATCTGGATCTAAAGCGAAGGAAGCAATTAGCTGGAAGTATTTGTTGGTTCCTAATATATTTTGTAGCTAAGCAATTAATAATGTAGAACCTTCGAAACGCCCGCACAGGTTTGCTAAACCATTACAGAAAAATTCAAACATAACTTATTTATTCTTATACTTTGTCATGCAAATAGTCAACTGGAGAGCATAGGAATATCTCATGAGGAATTTCCATAATCGCCTCACTCGGTAAGCGCAACAGACACGTCGTACCCTAGACGCTGCCGGTGGTTGTTTTCGAGATGCTAACACCGCCATCTGTCGGTAGGCTGCCATTGCGCATTTTCAAGGCCTTACCCTTAGTCCTTGAATAAGGGGGTGGCAGATTCTTACGTCGATACTAGATGGCAGACGCATCCTTCCACTTTAACAGAGTGTAAACAGGACATCAATCTTTTTTATGGAAGAAGGGGTCAAACGAGCCTGCGGCTCACCTGATGGTAAGTGATCACCGACGCCCACGAACATCCACAACACCAGAGGAGCTACAGATAGGGGATAAGGACGAAATAGGCTCTTTTTTTTAACGTCCCTAAGTCGTAACTGCTGGCGACAGCTGATTCCACAAAGTCGAAGTGCGTGGCAGAAAACTCCATTGCAGGATATTGTGGGGCTTTTGCTGTTTAGTAAACGTCAAACATGACAACAGGTTGGCAATTATAATATCAGACCCATCGCCACTTTCTCAATAATTTAGGCCTGGTGTGGTCAAGGGATCAGCCTTCGGATAAAGACCTATCTGGGGGGAGCCTATACATGGAGTTCTTCGAAACTTAATCTTGAACATTAACACGACGATCTCACCACCATCCAAGTTGTCGATAATTAGATCTGGTGATTATTGGATTGCTCTCTCCTCTCTGGCTCCCCATTACCAGTTTGTGGGATTTGAGGTTGCCTAATTCGCGTAGATTACCATCGGTCGGTCGCAAGATTTTTTTTTTATGGGTAAAGGAGGCAAACGAGCAAGCGGTTCACTTGTTGGTGAGAGATTATCGTCGCAGTCGTACATCTGCAACACCCGAAGGGCTGCAGAAGAGATGCCTTGTTTTATGATGGGGAGGATGGGGGAGGCAGGAAAGGTAATCTACATACGCACCTCCTTTAAAAAATGATCAACTAAGCAAGCTACATTATAACGTAGGGATCATTTTCTCGTTGAGATACATTTTAGTGCTTTATAGATCCTTGCCGCGGTCTTTGCATTGTCATCGCTTAAGTAAAGAGGAGTTCTATTGCATTTCAGATATGAGGTTCTCCTTCTTGATCAGCCTGTTTTTTACGAGAATGAGGGCAAACGTGCAAGCGGCTTTCCCGACGGTAAGTGATTACCGACGCCCACGTACAACATCGGAGGGGCTGCAGGCGCGTTGCCGGCCTCTAAGGGTATAAAGGAGACGGGATGAAGGATGAGGAGGGGGAATGGGGAGGGACCTCCCCTCCCCATTCCCCCTCCGGTTTCCGGTCCGGGTCTCCGTTTACCTCACTCACCGAACGAAACGCAGAAGCACAAGATGTCTCTGCTTCTTCTACAATCCGGTCGAGCCGGACCGTTCGATTGTTTTCTTTCTACTATACTAATGTGTCTTCATGATGAAGGCCTTTAGGGATATTTAGAGACGTGGGAGGTTGATCGCGCAAAGAGGAAGAGACCGGGGGTGGGAGGGAAGAGGGCCTCAGGTTACCTCACTCGCCGAACGAAAGGCAGAAGCACAAAATGCCGGGTAATCTGCGATGTCGTGGTACTAGTAGTGGTCGAGCCGGCCCACTCCGAACATAGTAGCAAAAGCCGCTGCTCGACTCTGCCATGTAGAAAAGAACACATGCTTAACACACGGACACGTGCTTTATATTATATCGAGGGACGTTTACTCCTCGAATAGAACAGAGACTTTGCTGTTTCGAGTGAAATGTTTGTAACCAATGGTCGGCACGCCCGTTGCCACACGGTAAACAACCATTCGTCTAATTGCCCGTTACACAAGCAATTTCGCCTCGCACGGTGTTATTAAACTAAACATCGCCCCCGCCGCGTTTCCTTTTCGACACGTTATTCAAACAATTGCGTAATGACAACATTTGTTAAGCCTGCAACCCTTAATTTACACTATTTGTAAAGTAAATTAAATTCAAATAAAAAAAAAATAATAACGTGGTAGAGCCAAGCGGCGGCTGTTGCTGATGCTCGAATGGGCCGGTACGATCGAGGTAGCACCACCACCACCGCGCAGAATACCGACGTGAAGAAGAGGCATCTCATCCTCGCTCCAATATCCCGAATAGCCTCGGTTTGCAGATGTACGCGGGCGACGGTGATCACTTACCATCAGGTGAACCTTTAGCTGGTTTGTCCCACTACCATATAAAAAAAAAGGAAAAACGTACCGGCCTATCAATTTCCCAATGCTGCTTTTCGTAGTTCCTTCAGACGTTTTTTTTTATAATTTACTCTTTCACCGTCCGGCACTTGATAGAGCAGTATTAAATAAGAATTAAAACATCATCGATGTTTTAAGCGTTGTGAGGATTGAACCCTGATTACTCCCATTCATACACAATTGCTCATAATCATTTGGCAACTGCCAAACCCAGGGCAACTTAAAAAAAAGTCATGGATCTCGATTACTTACGAATATCTATATGTTCTTAGTAACTTTAAGTAACTTTATATGACTCTATATGACAAACACAATTTCAATAAGAAAATAAATTATTTTTAGATATAAAACTCTACGTGTGTTTATTAAATGAACATTTTTATATTTCGTATGATTTGCATGACATTGTTGATCCTGATCTATTTTTTTTCATCCACTTGCTGCAGTAAGGTGAAGAGAGAGTAAGACGCCTTAACTATCTGAAAATAAATAACGACATATTAAAGGTTATATTACTCGTAATGTTATATATAACGTTGATGCGTTAATTAATATATGTCGTTAATATAAGTTGACGTAAACGTGAAACAAAATCGGTTCAGCGGTTCGGACAAATAGACTAGTGTTATTTCTGCATTAACAATATTAGTATGAATTTTGAAAATTTTTGAACGTGGTAGAGCCAAGCGGCGGCTTTTGCTGCTGCTCGAATGGGCCTGCTCGACCGGGTTGGTAACACGGCCTCGCAGAATACCGGCGTGAAGTAGAGGCATCTTGTACTTCTGCGTTTCGTTCGGTGAGTGAGGTAACCGGAGGCCCACTCCCCTTCCCCATCCCCCTCCCATTCTCCCTCCCATCTCCCAAATACCCGAAAAGGCCGGCAACGCACCTGCAGCACCCATGGTGTTTCAGATGCACGTGGGCGACGGTAATCACTTACCATCAGGTGAGCCGCTTGCTCGTTTGCCGCCTTTCCCATAAAAAAAAAAGAATTTTATGCGAAAACATCTTACAGCCATAAAGGAGGCGAGCGACAGCGTAGTGAACCCGCCAGCTGAAAGGCGCACAACGCGACGGCAACGCGTCATCAGGACCAGCAGGGACTGACGCACGGACACAGCGCATGTATGCCATGGACACTCGTATGCAGCTCCAGCCACTGCAGAACTCTAGAAATGAAGTTTAAAAACTAGATCCGATTCGGCCGTGAACATAGTCAATTTGATCTGCCCGATCTCTTTCTTTGAAATGAAATATCTTTATTTGAGGAAATTCAGATTTTGTTTGTGGATTGTTAATTTTTTTTTAATCTACCACCATTTCGTAACATGTTCCTCTGGCGCTGATGAAACCGGCAAAGAAACTTCGTTGGTATCCTTTTTTTTGTTGAGAAGAAGATGTAATTGCAAAGTTATAGCTTAAGTCTATTTGCCAACATACCTCTTCGGTTAACTGATCCCCTTGGTAGCAGTACAGGAATACTTGGAACATCATGTTCAGTAAATAAGTGGCCATTGATAACAAACGCACCAAATTTCCAGCTTGCTGTAAATATAACACAAATAAAATGGTATTTCCTATTATAAACAGTATTTCTTATATCGTAATTAAATATATACATCTAAGAATCTACGCGGTCCTTCAATTTTTCCCACCAGAGCGTTATACGTTATGCTATAAAAAAATATCACAACAATTCCTTTGTAAAGTTGATTTATTAAGGAACAACAGGAGTATCTCGGATTTTTTATGAAATATAAGTATTGCATAGAGGATAAAGCCCTAGGCCGGCCGGAAGTATGTCTACGCTGAAGCATGTCAAATGAAAATCCGTAATGTCTGCCATGCATAGCCTTATAGCTCAGACGGTAAGCTGAAGTGACAATGAGCCGGCCATATAGCTCATAGTGAAATGAAAGAATCATGACAAAACAAGTTTTATAAAGTAAAAGTAAAATAGCAGCCTCTAAGTGTCCACTGATGGGCAAAGGCTTAAATAAGGATTATAATTAAATTAAATTTTTAGGTTAACTCCTGCGCATTCACAAACGCCTAAATTACAAGTAAGAATCAACAATATCTAAATCCAAACAAAAAGATTATGTTATCATGACTCATTAAGAATTACAAATTATGGCATTACGTGTTGTAACATTGAAAATTCTACTGTCATGACATGTTAAGCGTTCAAATTACGACATGATGAATGAATGAATGAATGAAATATACTTTATTGTACACACAAAGATTTAACATACAAAGATTATTTAAAGAAACAAAAAAAAAGTACATTAGGCGGCCTTATCGCTGAGAAGCGATTTCTTCCAGGCAATCCAGAAAGAAAAAGGAAATATGAACATAAGTATCGGGTTCGGGTGAACACTAAAGTGAACATATAATACATACAAATACAATAAGTACAAAAAATATACATAACATGTATATATGAAATACATATACACGTACATACTATTACAAGGATACAAGTCAAAGCCGTCAAGGAACAGGAAACAAAGATTAAGGAGGCACGATGTGTAGTAACACTAGATATTTCATTTTCATTGCCAGTTTAGGGACAAAATTATGTGATGAGGTGTTGCAATAACGGAAATTATAGTGTTAGGACACATTATGTATAAGACGATATATTTACATGTACTGAAACAAGCTGAAATGCGGTCACACATATAATGACCAGTGACACAGTGAATTGTGCGAAGGCTGACTCCGAGAAACAAGACTGCAACTGAACGGCCGAGCGCAGCGCCGCCTGGTGGCGCGCCACACAGGACCGAAGCCTTTCTGACACCGCTGCCTCTTGATCCGTGGACAAGAGACGCTGGAAAAATATAATGTAATGTACAGAAGTGTTCTCTTTAACTTCAACTTCATCTATGACAGCTTTTTTTAGTCCACTGCTAAATGGAGGCCTTTCTGAGGCAGCACCGTGGAAAAGCAGGCGTATATTTCAATGGATTAACATTTAATAATATTTTTTTTTACGGAAAAGGTGGCAAACGAGCAAGCGGTTCACCTGATGGTAAGTATGTCTGCAACACCAGAGGAGCTGCAGGTGCGTTGCCGGGCTTTAAAGGGTATTTGGGAGATGGGAGGGACGATGAGGAAGGGGATGGGCAGGAGAGTGGGCCTTGAAACGCAGAAGCACAGGATGCCTCTACTTCACGCCGGTATCCTGCGAAGCCGTTGTACCAATCCGGTCGAGCCAGTCCATTCCAGTAGCAGAAAAAGCCTCCGCTTGGCTCTACCACTTATAAAAATTTCTTGTCGACACACACAGTTATTAGTTTTCGGGTCTGGTTGTGTCGTGTTCGTGCCATTACTGTGACACTGCACCTGGCCCTACCTTCGATCTTACAGCATAAGCGTTCCATCAAACATTTAAAGCTAAAGAAACAATACCTCTGTGTTTGCGCGTGCACTTACGGCACTTGTGTATATTTCCAACCACTGATTCGCGCGAAGTAGTCGTTAAAAATCGGCCAAGAGAACATCATTATACTACAAATGTCTCTCAACTAATTTATCACCTGTCCGAGAGATAGAGACGTGTTCTCATATTGACAGCCGTGTGTAAAGGCGTTCCTTTGTCGCATCTTACGTCACGAGGAAGAAAAGGGTGGGCAGATTCTCACGTCGGTACCACACGACTAAATTATTAATCAATACTTATATTTAATAGATTCATATTTTCTGTAGTATAGTAGGACATCGTAGTTTCGGTCCCCTTAAAGCTTATACGATTAAATGAAAAGACTTTACTCAGTAAAAGTACAGCGCCATCTTTTTTAGACTTAATACAACTTTATAAAACTCAAAGAAGCAAGCACCAAGTTTAAAGGTCTGTATATATAGAAATACCTAAAGATGTCACTTTAGCATATTTTTCATACAGATATTCCAGGAATTATGTATGTCCCAAAATGTCAGAGAATGTAATCTTAAAGGAAAGTCAGTATAGTGCACATTAAGATACACGTATATTTGTTGTGTATAACGTACCAAGTAAAAGGAAACTAGGATGGAGCCACGTAATATTTGGCAATTGGAGATGTACGGAATCACATACCAATCGAATGTAGGTCATTGTACATTATTTGAAAAGAGTAAATAGTATAAAAGTGTCCTATGAAAATTATGCAGTGTGTCTGCTTGTTACAAAACGTGCTCATTATTCATTCCGCCGGCCTCCGATAGATGGCGGAATTACTATAATTCCAAATGATGACGGAAAATCTATCACACACACATCCCACTGACTATTAATGGGGAGCATCGCTGGTATGAGGGTGACACTATGAATGCCGCCATGCATGCCATGAGAGACTTACGTTCAGGGGCTAGTCCGCTAAGCCACAAAAATATCACGCAACAATTCCGTGTGAAGTTATACCATGATAAAACCAAACCATGTCACTTTTCGCATTCATGATATGGTCTCGTTTATTGATAATTATTGACTCGGATGTGAAAAGCCATGTTAAAATATAACACTGTATTATTTTAAAGTGGAATGATGTTCGTGGATAGCGGATAGATTGTGATTTGGACAAAAACTTTACCCAATTCTCGATATGTTACACGGCATTAGACGAGGAGAGAGTTATCAACTTACGTTTCCTCTGACATCCAGATCGTTGCACAGCGTCTTCAGTGTCAGTCTCAGAAGGCGCAGCCTGCAGCGGCACTGTGCTATCAGCGCGGTGACCAAGGTGTCCTTGCTAACGTTGAGGCCGGCGGCCAGGAACAGCGCGAACACCTGGTGAAGATACGTCAGCTCGTGCGCTGGCGACTCGCTAGTGTCATAAGGATACCTGTAGAGAGCGGAAATGGTTTCGGTTATTTAACATTAAGCGTCGAATAAAATTTTATATGCGCTCAAGACTGTCACAGGGGTAAGCGGAGATAACGAATTTCCAGGTGACATTTTTTTTTTAAAGAAAACAGGGGTAAGCGAGCAAGTGGCTCAGCTGATGCTAAGTGATCTGCCACTTACATCTGCAGCACCATTAGGTGCGTTGGCCTTTAAGAATATTTGGGGGATGGAATGATGTGGAGGGGCCGAGCGGATCTCCGGTTACCTCACTCCAAACGAAACACACAAGCACATGATGCGTCTAGTTCACACAGGTGTTAAGCTAGGTCTTGGTAGTACTCCGATCGAGCCGGCCCATGAAAACTGTAATTAGATGCGATAAAATTCTTAAATTATAGTTTAATTTCAAATGTGTAGTATTCGCTTAAATACAAGTAAGCTGTAAGAAAGAAGAAAAAACAAAATGTTTTACCTGCATTTTATCACATTATCACACATCATCATTGCAGTAATATCCCTTTTGTTCAGTATGAATATATGATAAATCTTTATAATCTAATCAAGATCTATCATTAAATGTTTTCTAACATATTTTACCTGCTGCTCGAATAGGCCGGCTCGACCGGATCGGTACTACGACCTCGCAGAATACCGGCGTGAAGTAGAGGCATCCTGTGCTTCTGCGTTTCGTTCGGTGAGTGAGGTAACCGGAGGACCACACCCCCACCCCCTCCCCATCCGCCTCTTCCTCCTCCCTCCCATCTCCCAAATACCCTTAAAGGCCGGCAACGCACCTGCAACTCCTCTGTTGTTGTAGATGTACGTGGGCGACGGTAATCACTTACCATCAGGTGAACCGATAGCTCGTTTGCCACCTTTCTAATAAAAAAAAGAAAACGAATTGGCTTGCCAAGCGTAACGGACCCTTGTTCAGATTTAGAGATATCTCATCCAGCAAAGTTAAAGGATAGATGACGATGATAATCACAATTAGTTTTTAGGTGGTAGACCCTAGCTATTCCTGCTGGCCGGCAGAATACCGGCGTGAAGGAGTGTGCCATCTGAGCGGGACTAGACCCCTCCCCCCGCCACTCCTCCTTATCCTCTCTCCCATCCCCCTAATAACCTTAATGGCAACACACCTACAGTTCCTCTGGTGTTGCAGATATACGGGCACTGGTGCACATACTATCAGGTGAGCCGCGAACTCGTTTACTCCCCTTCCAATAAAAAGAAATTAAAGATGTGATGGTAATGAAAGTTAATGGTTCCTTAGTTTGTTTAGTTAACTCTTCATACTCGTGGTATGAAGAGTTTGACAATGAATTACTACTCCAACAGCGGGATTAAATGATCCCTAATTTATCAAGTTTTAAAACTACTTCCGGCTTCTTCTGGCTAGACGCACATGAAATGGCGATCCCAGCATCTTTTCTGTTGAGATTCTAAAGGCTTCTCTCTTAGTCACCTCTTACTACACCCACGAGAAGAAAAACGGTGTTAGATTCTTACGCCGACACCACATGGAGAGATCCATCCAATCATAGAAATCAGTGACGGGCAGCAGCGTCTGTGATGCTCATTGGCTGGTACAGTTATCCTATATCCACCTGTCAAAGTTGAGCAAGAGTCAGCGTTCTAGTACCGTCCTTCACACTTGTCTCGATCTGTAGTATCCTCCTTTAGTTAGACGGTTGTTTGTCATTTGGTTTTCGACCACGTCCAGCCAGCACAGCGTAGTTAAACCGCGGATTTTGACCGACCTGAATAAGCTGATGGGGAAAAAGATGGACGACTTGACGAGACAGAAAGATTGTTTACCAGGCACGGAGAGGCAGTTGATTCTTCTCGGCGCTTGTTGCCCAGCCTGTCATCGTCACAACGGTGAGACTGACGTAAATAAGCTGTTGCAGGGCCGTTTCACGATTGCATCTTTACAGAAAAATTTATCACATATTAATTACATTTTAAAAGTAATTTAAAATCTAAGCGAGACATGACTTAAGCAATCCGTATTGTGGCTTCATAAGACAGCGGTCCACCACATGTCCTGAGCCACCTGCATCCATCGACTTCCCGCAACACTGCGCAGGTCGTCACTCCATCTTGTCGTCTTACACTGCGTTTGCCTGTACGCGGCTGCCACTCGAGAACCTTTTTCCCCAACGGTTGTCGGTTCTGCGAGCTATGTGGCCGGCCATCTGCCACTTTCAGCTTGCTGATCTTTACGGCTATGTCGGTTACCTTAGTTCTGCTGCGGACATCATCGTATTGGCGTTGGCGTATTTTATCTCACAGAATATTGGCGTACAATAGTAGCACAATGATGCTGTGGGATGTACGATGTCTTACTTACTGTGACTGATTTAACCGGTGTCTCATTTACTGGTAACGAGGCATTGCACCCCTGTGTCATGCATCACAGTGCATCTGCGTTTCATTCACCGTCAGATGGCCTGTGTACTCGATGCATATTAGATAGAAGTTTGGAACTATGGACCATGGAACTAAATTAAATTTATTACGACGTAACATCTGTAATTATAGGAGCACTGGAAAGAAAAGGAATGAAAGTAAACGTTAATAAGACAAAGGTTATGGTGTTTGAAAGAGAGGAGAGGATGACGGAAGTATGTATCGAGATTAGGGAAGACAGTTTAGAGCAAGTGAAAGAGTTTGTTTACTAGGGAACAATGTTTACGAGAGATGGAAGGTACGAATGTGACATTGAAAGGAGAGCGATGGCAGGTAATCTAGTGAATGGGGCATTGCATAGATTTATGAACAGCCAGACAATATCTCACAAAGCTCGTTTGGCTGTGCATAGAGGAGTATTGGTACCAACACTAACATATGGAAGCGAAAGCTGGGTATGGCAGAAGAGGCATGAAAGCAGGATAAATGCAGTAGAAATGAGAGCGTTAAGAAGTATGATTGATGTGAAGATAACTGACAGGGTTCGAAATAATGTGATCAGAGAGCGTTGTGGCGTGAAAGACGATGTAGTGACACGAATTGAGAAAGGGATGCTGAGCTGGTTTGGACATGTGGAGAGGATGAATGAAAGTAGGGTGACGAAACAAATATATGAGGCGAGTGTAAATGGTAGAGTAGAACATTTCACGATCAAATCGGAGACGTTCTGAAAAAAGGCCAGGTCAAGAGTACTCTAAACCAACGAGTATGCATGCGAAGATTGATGAAAGTGGGAGAAGCGAAAGACGTATGCTAGGACCGTAGCAATTGGAATAATATTGTCTCTGCCTATCCCGTTGGGAACATGGCGTGAATATATACATACATATCTGTAATAATTCTAGATTTATATGCCATATTTTTCGAGAAAGATATCTTAGATTGTTTTCAAAGTTGAGAATATACTTACTGTTTAACGATTTCTATTCCCTCGTCAGAACTCTCACTGCTTAGGATTTGGTCGGCTTCAGTGATAATCGTTTGGATCATTCTCTTCCTCGTCACTATGTTGACGAGTTTAGCCACTTGCGCCAAGTTTGTGAACAGCAGGAAAGCTGTTCCAGTCATCAACGGCAGATTGCCCCAAATAAGGAACAGGTCCACCACTTGAATTATTATGTATGTCCCTAGATTGCATATTTAAACAGCATTAAACTTTTTTGCTTTTCTAAGCGTGGTAGAGCCAAGCGGGGGCTTTTGCTGCTGCTCGAATGGGCCGCCTCGACCGGGTTGGTACTACAGTCTCACAGAATACCGGCGTGATGTAGAGGCATCTTGTGCTTCCGCGTTTCGTTCGGTGAGTGAGGTAACCGGAGGCCCACATCCCCTCCCTATTACTCTCCTCTTCCCTCCCGTCTTCCAAATATCCTTAAAGACCGGCAACGCACCTGCAGCATCTATGGTGTTGCAGATGCATGTGGGCGACGGTAAGCACTTACCATCAGGTGAACCGCTTGCTCGTTTGCCGTCTCCTCCATAAAAAAAAACATTAAACGTTAACGACTGACTGACGACTATACCGTGTGATATTGGTGTAAGAATCTGCCAGCCGCTTCCTTCGCGAGGGTATCGTAAGAGGCAACTAAGAGAAAAGCCTTGAAACCAGCAATCGCTACCTACAGATGGCGTACCGAGCGCGGCCAACAGCATCTAAGGTTTTGTTCATGGGATAAAACAAAAACTAGTGACGCTGCTGACCTTTGATGTTTGCGTTCAATATAAGACTTTCTGGCCTGGTATTTTTGCCCTTCACTGGGTCCAGTGAGGCGTAAATCTTCTGATACTGGATACTATGGAAATAAATCAATGTCCTGTGTCGTGTTTAGATTTTTGTATAAAGAACAAAAGTGCTATTCTCT
The DNA here is from genome assembly GCA_029286595.1 of Bhutanitis thaidina. Classification (NCBI taxonomy): domain Eukaryota; kingdom Metazoa; phylum Arthropoda; class Insecta; order Lepidoptera; family Papilionidae; genus Bhutanitis; species Bhutanitis thaidina. The sequence goes on from JAGSMS010000027.1 coordinate 15,450,271, forward strand.
CATGATACGTATATGACTTAAGTTGATGAATGTAAGCAACCGTGATCAAATTAAGATGCCTCGATGCCGTAGTGCCAGTGATAACATACGGATCCGAGACTTGGTCCTTCACTGCAGCCCGTATGAGGAAGCTCAAAGTTGCTCAGCGCGCTATGGAAAGGGCTATGCTCGGTGTTTCTCTGCCTGATAGAGTCTGCAACGATGATATCCGCAGAAGAACTAAGGTAACCGACATAGCGGTAAAGATCAGCAAGCTGAAGTGGCAATGGGCCGGCCACATAGCTCGCAGAACTGACAACAGTTGGGAAATAAGGTTCTCGAGTGGCAGCCACGTACAGGCAAACGCAGTGTAGGACGACCCCCCACAAGATGGAGTGACGACCTGCGCAGTGTTGCGGGAAGTCGATGGATGCAGGTGGCTCAGGACCGAGCTTCGTGGCAATCTTTGGGGAGGCCTATGTTCAGCAGTGGACTTCTGATAGGCTGAAGTGATGATGATGATGATGATGATGCCGTAGTTGCTAACTATGTTAATCGTTTGCCTGTGACAGTTCGTTTTGCGTACGTGACAAGTACTTTAAATTGACTACAAGTAATTGTTCCGGGTCTGGGTGTTCGTTTGTCCGTGTATAAATCGCCTCGGCCAATTTAAATACATAATTTAACACCGGATATTTTTTTTAGAAAACGCTTCGAGCTGGAGAGGCCGTACTTGATCCGGCTCTGATCCGCATGGCTACTTATCTCATATCAATTGTTTACTTTAAATTCATTTACAAGTCTATACGAAGATATAACAGGCTTACCCAAAAGGAACGTGAAGCAAAAGAAACCATATAAATTGTACAACAGTTTTTCACGATCCGTTAGATCCCGTGGTGCCCAAAAACCGACAATTTTTAATGCTGTTAAAGATATACGGACAGAGAAATTGACGTTTTCAACGAGCAACGTCATTATAAATTTTACTTGTCACCGAAGCTACTAATTCAGTATCGAATGAATAGGAAAGCCCGCATCGGAACAATTGATGTTACTTTGATTTCCTTTAATTACTCGTTGCAGGGATGTTAAACTTTTCTTGTCAAAAGAAACTTTTTCTTTTTTTACAAATACTATGCATTTTTAATACTTTAAATACCGATGTTATTCGAAACTAGACGCCGATGTCGAAATGGGCTAAATAGGTTTTTTTTTTTTGGGAGTGCCAACATGCCAGCGTCTCACCTGATGCTAAGTGATTACCGACGCCCACGTACATCTGCAACGTCAGAGGAGACGCAGGTGCGTTGCAGGCCTTTAGAGATATACCGGGGTAGAATGGTAAGGTGGAAGGTGGCGGGAGAGGAGGAAGTGTGTCTCCGGTTACCAGCAGAGGAGCACAAGGTGCCTTTAATTCACGCCAGTGTTCTGCGAGGCTTATGATCTATAACGCCCAGGTGAATCTGGCTTAAAATAAATGTCGGTAAATTTATGGTGTAATTAGAGAAGCTAATTTCACTCCCTAAGGTTCTTTTTTACTAGATTAAGTTAACAGAAACGAGTTAACAATCCATCTGACGGTAAGGGGCCACTGCAAACCACTTCAATTGAAGGAGGTTACAAGTGTGCGGTCTTGAGGACGTGTATGGGATGTCTCAGAGCCTAAAATTATACTGGATCCGTTTTTTTTTTAAAAAAAACAGTACTAGCAATGCTATTTAACTAACATTACTAATATTCCTGTTAACCCACCAACTAAGCATTAGAGTTTGTATTTGGCGTGGTTCACGACAATAGTCGAATGGCGGGCTCGAACCTGCGACGTCATGTTTCGCAGTCCGCAACCTAACCCATTAGGCTATTGGCGCTTGAAGTCGGTACCTATATTTAATATTAAAAAAAAACAAAATAGTTGACAACCTCTAAGCGTTTTGCTTTCTATAATTACCAGCCCGCGCAACACACTCGGCAAACACAATTATGCCATTACAATAAACACCGCTTGTGACAATGTCTGAGCTTTGCTTCTGAATAATTTTGTACGCTTACATGTTTATAACAACGATAAACGGTTTGTAGATACAAAGTGAAACACGTTTTAACTACAGTCGTAAACTTTACCCCCGTCTTATGTTCTATATGTTAAGATATGGCGGCGTGGTCTGATGGGAGAGCCTTGAAAATTTTAAGGCGTCCGACGATACGCCAACACATAAACCACCGTATCGAAAATGTACAGGCCTGAAGAGACAAAGTGACTGGACATCTGGTACAGTCAACATCAAAAGTGCCTTTGTTGCATTTGTGGTTGCATTTGTTTAAGCAAAGTAAGGTAGAGTATAGAATACTTTAGAAACAAAGAAAAAACGTAATTATTTAGATCGATCGTGCAAGTATTCATTTGGTGGTGACTTCTTCTTTTGCCACAGCCTCGTCTGGATAGGTTCATTACACATTAGAATGAAGCGAAATTTTATTGATGTTACCACGTTTAACTTTATGTTTCCCGACGTTTCGGGTACTTCAGAACACCCATGATCACAAGAAGACAGAGATCCTGATGTCACAGTCAATCCGGCTACCTTCAACTAATTAATTATTACGCGAGGACATCTTTAACCTCTGTCCCCATGTAACCCCGGATGCTGTAAGCGCGATGAAGTCCGTAAAAATCAGTCTCATTTCAATACTTATCTTAATAACGCTGTGATACATAGAGTAGATAAGAGGGACGCTGCGGTCGTAGGGAGATGCGGGTGGTTTGTCTCTCTCAAATGAATTCAATGAGATAAGTCAAATGTTGTCTGTAAATGATAATTCTCGTGAAAAATGTGCTGTTATGGTTTTTTTGACAATCGAGCAGGAGGCTCACCCGATGGTACGTGATTACTGTCGCCCACGTTCATCTGCAATAACCAGGAGAGCTGCAGGTGCGGTACCGGTATTTGAAGATGGATGGAATAGGGATGAAGCAGGAGAGGGAAAGGAGGAAGGGGCAGTGGGCCTCCGTTTACCTCACTCACCGATCGAAACGCAGAAGTACAAGACGCATATACATCAGGCCAGTATTTTGCCAGGTCGTGGTGCTACCCCGGTCGAATCGACCCATTCATGTAGAAACATAAGCTGGCTTGACAGCTTCTTCCCCAGGGTCCAACGTATTTCCGTTCCCAATTTTATCAAAATCGTTTCAGCGGTTAGCTCTATGCAGCTGGCAGTGAAAAGTTAACAGAATTCAATAAAAGTTTTATGTGAATTTTTTGCTAATAAGTTTAAATTTTGGCGGAACAACTTTGTTACTGCAATCGTTTTTATGAAGTTAAAACAAACATGACAAATTTCACATTGGTGAGTCGACTCTTATATGTCACGTTATGTCACGCTGCGTCACGTTATGTCATGTTATATGTACGGCTGTGTTAAATCAGTAGAAACAGTTTTTTGGTCCTTTTTAGCTGGCACTCTTCTGGAGTTTTCCTTGAACCAACGAACATAAAACTCAACTTGTTCAAATTTTTTTTTTTATTATTAAAATTATTTCTGCAGCAAAAACAATATCTGACAACAAAGTATAGACAGATTAAAACATGTTTAGCCTAAGTTAGCTGTGATGTAATAAATGATTTTAAAATACATTAAAATAATACATATGTGTTGTATATAATACATAAACGTGTAAATTAGTAATGTAGCTTTCTACCGCACCGGCTTCTTACACAATTCTTTTACCCATCATGCTGTCAGATTCTGGAACGAGCTGCCAAATGGTATACGTACAGCCACCAGTAAAGGCACTTTCAAGCGTTTACTTTGGGATTATTACCTAGCGATGCAATAGTAGTGCAGTTGAAGAACATTTTTTTTTCTTTTATAACATAAGAAATCATCTAAGTTTACGTATGCATTGTGTATATTTATATATAGTGATATAAATATGTATGTATAGTGTGTAATGTGTTTTATATAATGTACAACTATAATTACACGTATGTCTAAGTACAGTTATATATGAGTATTGTATCGTAGTATATATATATATGAACATAATATTTGTGTGCACCCTTTTACATTTTCTCTGTTCAATCTAATGGTAGACTGGTAGAGAATGCCTCTTGGCATTAAGTCATGTTATGTAATGTGCAAATAAAGTTTAAATAAATAAATTGTGATTATAAATAAATAAATAAAAGTGATAGAGAATGTTTATTTTTTTTTAATGGCATAGTATACAAGCAACAAATTGGTATTAAAATTCTCACGACAGAGCCGAGCGCACCAATATTGACTTTGCCATGTTTAGGCTTAATATAAAGATACATAGATAAAGATGAAGTGATTCTGGTATCTCATAGAAAGAGAAGATTTCTGATGAATGAGTCACAGCAACTAAATCAAAATTTCGACAACTTATCGGCAACTACTTACTACTACAACTACAATAGCCTATTTTAGTCCACAGCTGATAAGTCTCGACAAGAAATACATATACTTCATTCGCTTCAAATAGGTTGTTTAGAGAGTATGTGCAGATGTTATGAAACTACAATAGTATCGCTTCAATCTATTTAAAAATTCTCAACAGCTTGCAAATAGTCGGCAATCTATGGATTTTACAAACAAACTTATTATGACATTGTAACTACGCAGACTGTGTACAGACATACATAGTGACTACATTTAAAAGCGCCAATAGCCCTAATGGGTTAGGGTGCGGACTGCGAAACGTCGCAGGTTCGAGGCCACCATTCGACTATAGTCGTGGACCACTCCAAATACAATCTCTAATGCTTAGTTGGAAGGTTAACAGGAATATTAGTAATGTTAGTTAAATAGCATTGCTAGTATTCTTTTAAATAAAAAAAATAAAAAAAACATAGGAACATATCCTTAACAAAATGGTAGAATCATCTCATTAATAGTCTATTTTTATATATATTTAATATTTAAGTTATTAATATATTTAAATAAATATAGATGTATGTATGTACGTGTGTATGTATTTATTATGATATATGTATTTATTATTGTATGCCTATTGAAATATTGTATCTATATATAGATTTACATTTATTATAATTTTTTGTCGTCTCTTTAGTACTCTCTAATCTATCACCTACACCTACTTCATTTCATCTCTGCATCGTCCAAAGGTTGAGTGGTAGAGAATGCTTCTGGCTTCTGGTCCGCCTATATACATTCTCATGTATATGAAGTTTAATAAATAAATAAATAGTGCAGTATGGTATTGTTTTAAAATTCTAATGGAGTAGTCAATGAAAAATTGCTATATAAATGCGCCAACAAAAGCATGTCTACATATCTTGGAAGGTTTCCCACTCCACACACTGGGCAAGCGGTTTGGTGAGCTCCGTGCCGGAATCCCTAACACTAGTGACGCTGTAGTCTATCACCAGGATATGGGTTCAGCTAACGCGAAAGGATATTCCGCAATGATTCGGTCGGCAGACCTTCATTTGTCAGCTAACAGTGCAGGTCAGTATGGTATTAGGGGAAAGATAATTCTTTCTTTCCAAAATAATTCACATTACGTACGTGGCTGCCACTCGAGAACCTTTTTTCCCGATATAAATAGATATATTAGCTATTTATTAATTTTCTCGATTTTTAAATTTTCGTACAAGAACCGTTAATATTTCCCGGGTAAAGTAGAAACGCTAGTTACTCCCCACAAAGTGGTTAACCTTTGAGTAAAAGTCCCATAGTAATCGGTTCAGCTATTCGACCCGTAGAAACGGTCAGACAAAAAGTTTTAAAACGTATTTTTGATTTTGAGTATCGTGCTAATAATTTTATTTATTTATTTATTTATTCTTTCATGTGTCCCTAAAAAAAAAGGAATACAATGGGCTGACTTAATGCCTTTTGGCATTCTCTACTAGTCAACCCTGGGTGAGAAAGAACATACATGATGGCAGGTTCAAAATAAATAATAAATATAAATTAAATATAAATATTAAATATATAAACCTTATAATATACTTTCATACTTATAACATACATAATTCACTATACATAAAAATATAATACATACATAAACAAATTAAATATGGAGAGAAAAATCTCAGATGGCATTTGCCTTCAGATAGTGACGACGGAGCAGGGTTTTGAAGGAGTTTTTGTTCGGGGCTTTCTTGATATCATCGGGGAGAGATAATATTATTGATAATAATCATTTGAGTTAAGAAATAAATGAATAGCAGATAGACTCTGGGATTATGTTAGCTTATTATAACGCTATTTAATACACGCAAAAATGTTTTATACCAAAATACGTATTCATTTTCAAGAACCTCTGTTTTTTTTTTCAATTGTTATCTACATTTTTACCTATAAATATTAAAAAAAAACAACACCTGATCAACATTAGGAGACAATGCTTCGACGGCCCCCCGAGACGCCGTGAAAAACTGCGGCCCCGAGATGATTGGTCCAATCTGCGAAGATCACAGGCCGCGTTGTAGGCGTGTCTAAGATTCTATTTGTCTAATACAGTACTTTAGACCGAGTGCAAGAGAATATAATACAAAAGAATTTCAAATAAGTGTATCTAAAAAAATTTCGTTTCACCTGATTGTTGGTGTTCACCGTCGCCCACGTACATCCGCAACGCCAGAGGTGCTGCAGGTGCATTGACGGCCTTTAAGGGTATTCGGGAGATGGGAGGGAGGACGAGGAGGAAGACCCTCGGCTACTTCACTCACCGAACGAAACGCAGATGCACAAGATGCCTCTACTGTGTGTACCTGCTGCTAAATGATTACCGTCGCCCAAGAGCAACACCAGAACAGCAGCAGGAGCGCTGTCAAATATCCTATAAGGATATTTGAAGTATGGCAGGGGGGTTCGAGAGGCGGAATAGCGTAGGAGAAGAGAGCCTCCGGTTATCTCTCACACAAGATGCCTTTACTTCACGCCGGTATTCTGCGAGGCCGGAATCGTGCCGGCCCATTCGAACAGCAGCTAAAGCCCTTGGCTCTACCACGTGCAAAGCCCGCATGTCCACACCAGCAGTGCTGCACTAGTACTGCAAAGGCCTCCTTCTCAACTATCTGAGCTGGTTTTGAAGCCGCGAAGAGCCCGCCACAGCTGCTCCAGTGCGGGTCTGCGGACTTCTAATGTCCCCCCTCCCCCCAATGATCGCCACAAAACATGAACTTCCCGCAACATTATGCAGGTCGTCACTCCATCTTGTGGGTGTTCGAATGCGATATTTACTGTATAGTATTTATTTATATTATATTTGTATATATTTGTCGTCTCGGTGACGCAGTGGCTGAGCTTTTGGCCGCGGCGATTCGGATCGGGGATTCGATTCCCGCACTGTACATGTATTTGTATGGATAACAAATAATTGACCGAGGTGTCTGTTATTGTCGATGTGCTTTTTATGTATGTAGGCTTTCTTAAAAACACCGAAGAAATTCCTAGGATTTTTTTTTTTAATAAAATGTTATTGTATTATAAACACATACTTTAGAAATCATTGCAGTAATAAACTTGAAATTAACTATACCATTGTCAATAAAGAAGAAGAGATGGAACATAAACTTAAAACTTTTACTTGTTTTATTCTCTTAGCTGTATCGCCTCTATTGCGTATATATCTCTGCTTAGCCTAATGGTTGACTGGGAGAGAGTGCCTCTAGGCATTAAGTCCTCCATATGTACCAATCTGTCCATAAAGATTAAATAAATAAATAAATAAATCGTCACCTGTTTACAAGAATCAGTAGAAAATATAACAAACCTCCACGATGCTCTACACTTGTTACCGTAGAGGCACTTTCTTTGTCTAGAAGAGGCACAAGATTGATTCAAGAGCATGGCCCTCTGGATTACGGTCAGTCAAAGTAATTATGAACCTTTCAACAATAACACTACTTTGAAAGACTAAATAATAACAATCCTTAAAGACCGGCAACGCACCTGCAGCATCTATGGTGTTGCAGATGTACGTGGGCAACGGTAAGCACTTACGATCAGGTGAACCGCTTGCACGTTTGGCGTCTTTATCACATTTTAAGCGTGGTAGAGCCAAGCGGCGGCTTCAGCTGCTGCTCGAATGGGCCGGCTCGACCGGATTGATACCACAGCCTCGCAGAATACCGGTGTGAAGTAGAGGCATCTTGTGTTTCTGCGTTTCGTTCCGTGAGTGAGGTAACCGGAGACCCACATTCCCCTATTCCCCTCCTCTTTCCTCCCATCTCCCAAATATCCTTAAAGACCGGCAACGCACCTGCAGCATCTATGGTGTTGCAGATGTACGTGAGCGACGGTAATCACTTACCATCAGGTGAACCGCTAGCCGTCTTTTCCATATAAAAAAAAAAATTCAAAATCTTTTGTATGCGTTATGAACGAACAGTGTGAATACCGCTTTATTATCACTTATAAAGAAAATCCCGATCAACAGATATACAATGGGTGGCGACCTGTTGCCGTGGGCGGAGCTTTCGACCACGCCCAACGCTCCAGCACCTCATGCCGGGGCGCGGTGTCCGGGAGACAGTGCTGTCGCCGGCGCCCAGCGGTGAACACGTGTTGTGAGAATGACGCACATGCTGCGATTCGACATGAGCTTCCTGTCACCAGAACGCTGACGACTACTCAATCATAAGGTATGCAAAGTTACAACCGTATCTTGATTCATTATTACTTCAGCAGGACAATTCTTGGTCTCGCTTCAGCGGTGCAGATCTGTTAAAGTATTAAAAAACAATTATCAACGAACGATGCGTTGGCGTTTGAGTTTTCCTCGAACTTTAAACGTAGCCTTTGGTTAATAAAAAAAAAAGCCGGTACTTCTGATCGTTTGTTTGATCTGGTTTCAATTTATTTTGGAGCATTATTACGGGAGGCACGATGGCTCAGTGGTAAGGAGGATTGCCTGCCTAGTACGATGACCTATTCGTTGGAAGCCGATGAGTTTTTCGTAACATTTTCACGTTTTGTGTCGATGGTCTGGACACGGAGACGGCGTCAAATAAGCTCCGGTGAAAAGAGGGCCGCAATTACTGGATCTCTGTCCACCCCAGTATTAGGTAGACACTCGACAGAGGTCACTTATTTGTTAAAATTTTAGCAACGACAGAACTTTTTTATAGTTTGAGTAGCTTTATTGTATCGACTATCATAAAAACGCATAACATATTTACTCTAAACCAACGAACATGCATGCGAAGATTGATGAAAGTGGGAGAAGCGAAAGACGTATGTCAGGACCGTAGCAAGTGGAGGGAGATTGTCTCTGCCTATCCCGTTGAGAACAAGGCGTGAATATATACAAATTAACTCGTTTGATGGATAACAAACGTTCACAATGACCTTAATATTAAAGAGCGGAAACGTATTGTTAAACTTTAATCCTACTCGGCTTAATAAATAAGAATGTCTGTATGTCTCTCAATCAATCAAGTCCGATCAACAGACGCTTTATCCGCCATGTCGCTAAAAAAAGAAAAAAGTTCGTGTTTCACCATTTCCTGAGAGAATCACACACTGTTATTTTTTAAAATGGTTAGGGAGCTCACTTACATCAGCAACACCAGAGGTGCTGCAGGTGGGTTGTCGGCTTTTAAGGATATTTAGGGGAGGAGTGGGCCTCCGGTTACCTCACTAACGGTACGAAACGCGGAAGCACAAGATGCCTCCACCTCACGCCGTTATGCCGCGAGGTCGTGTTACTACGGTCCGGTCGAGCCGGCCCATTCGAGCGGCAGCAAACGCCGCCGTTTGGCTCTACCATGTTTGAAAAAATGTTACACATTCGTCGTGATTACGGACGTAGAAGGACTGAGGTGGATAGTTTCACAGCCTGTAATTATAACGGCTCTATCTATCTTTCGAGCTGAAACACATCAATGTTTGCACCGCTGCGTTGTACGCAGAAAACTTAAAGATATATTCACGTACGCTGGTTAGAGAACGCACGGAAGCGACAAATGTAAGGCAAAGTAAAATTTGCGAGGTCTAAAGAGTTGAAGCACGCTTTTCTCTCGGGGCCACCTGTTGAACTTTGCCGTGTGTCGATGGTTAATAACTTTATGGTCGGCGTTGCAGTAGACAGACCTTGCAATATGAGAGCTGTGATAGTTAAATGAACACAGGAATGTTATTGCGAGCGAGTGTCCTGGGTTGTATCCACGGTTGCCATTTGAAGATAACTGTAGCATATCGTTTTGTATATGTAGATAATGGAAATGCAGGGCGTTCACAGCAAACATATCTTGCGTACTGCGATTGTGAAACAGTATGCGAGGTACCATGATAGCCTAGTGGTCAGGGCGCTCGCTTTAGTTTCATAGAGCGCAAGTGACCTGGGATCGAACCCCGGTGCCGGCACCGCTAAAATAGTGAATAGCAATTTTAGGTACAGTAGTTACTGTGGTCTCAGCGGTGAAGGAAAACATCGCGAGGAAACCTGCATGTCTGAGAAATAATAACAATATCGAGGATCTGTGAAGCCCGCAAACCTGCACTTTGATAATCGTATTTGAGAAGGAGGCCTTGGCCCAGTAGTGGGCACTCACAGGCTGCTCCTTTACTTGACAGCGTTGCGGTGAACCCTGAGAAAACTGTGCTGTGCCAGTACCGTTTCATTTGACGCGACACGGGTCGTAAAGTATAAAGTCGTCCGAGTGTCCATTTTAGTTTAAAACAACTTAAAGATATGTATATTTTTTTTTAATTACGTTTTTAAGTCACTATTTATACTTTACGGTTTAAAAAGGTTAAAAATATAGAATGCGCAAATACGTCAGAATTGCCAGGCATCCGGAACTTTTCAGTTTTTTTGTTAGGACGCCGGTACGTCACAAGTTTCGGGCATTTTGCTCTGTGGTAATTTAATTTCCTTGAACACTCTTTACAACATTTTTGCACGGATAGGCCCGAATAGTTAACGTTTTTGTACAAATTTTTATTCTATTAAACGGGTACGTTATTTATAAAATAAAGTACGTTGAATAGATGTTTCGGCAAATGATGTTAAATTAAAATGGACCTCAGATAAAGTAAGTAGGTAAGTCTCAAAGAAATCCAAGCCCAGGCTTGTATTGGTATAAATAGATGAAATGAATGATTGTACTCTGTATGTCAGTCTGTCCGTGGAATTATATGCTATTTGATTTATTATTCTTATTTGTGCATATTGGTGGAGGCTATATTTTTATTCCATAGTTATTTCTCAAAACAAGAAGTCATTCTTTATATGTCTCACAATAGCCGAGTGGTTAGGGGATCTACCCCCGAATCAGGAGATTCAAGTTCCCAATGTATTGCACCAATGAATATGTCGATTAATGTCTAGACCTCTGACCACCCCCAGTATAGGGTATGCGATCGCTCTGGCTTATTTTTTATTGTTATAAATGTCCCACTGAAGGGCAGGATCAGGGTCAAAGTGTACTTTGGGATTAGAGTCCGATTTGAGAGCCGGGAAAAGTTCGTGACGCTACCACAGAGCGTGTAAGCACTTCACATGTCTTCGAAATATATTTTTTTTATACTTCTCAGACATGTTATTTTCGACACGATGTTTTCCCTCACAGCCTAGCATGTGGTGAACCAGCACAACGATTTTAGTGACAGTCTGATTGTCTGCAGGATACAGGCCCCTCCCATAAACAAGTCTTATCATAATAATCGCCACGCTCGGCGAGGAGATAGGAGGCGATCGGAGTACCGTTTAGACGCTGCTGCCCGACATCGGCCTGCTTCATTTTGGTCTCGTATTCAAGATGGTCCCATCCGGCGATAGACCTTGTTGTTTTCTGGACTCCTAAGTCGCCTCTTAGGACACCCGCTGGTAGTCAAAGGGTGACAGATTCTGTCAACGATATCACACCGTATTATTATTATGCCTATTGGAATATATTTGGATGTTGTAATCCATTTTTCAATTTCTTTGTTTGTTATTGTGCAACAACATTTGTTAATCTATATTTCTTTTAAATATTTTATGAAGTAATTTTGTCTCTGGTATTTTAATTGACATGACAAAAGGAGTATATGTAGAGTGTAAGTTTATTCTAGAAATGAGCTGCATTTCCCACGATACAGATTATTATCTAGTGTGGGTATCATAGTAAAGCAGACATGACTTCTACCACCAGCAAACCAATGTAATCGTGAATTTAAGGCCCTGAACACATACATCCCTTAGATATAAATATATTATTAATTTATTTATTACACGTTTATGTATTATATACAACACATATGTATTATTTTAATGTATTTTAAAATCATTTATTACGTCACAGCTAAATTAGTCTCAACATGTTTTAATCTGTCTATACTTTGTTGTCAGATATTGTTTTAGCTGCAGAAATAATTTTTTTCACATATTTCTGAAGTAAGTCGGTACACATTCCAAACCGCTTCTAAATATAAAATGTCTAGTAGAATGGTAAGAAACGTATACGCCATATGCATTAAGACGATTGGAAACCGATCGAAGATGATGAAAAATTTAACTCATTTTTTTATTATTATTAAATAGGATTACTAGCATTGCTATTTATTAAGTGACATTACTAATATTCCTGTTAACTCTCCGACTAAGCGTCACAGCTTGTATCTGGAGCGGTTCACGACAACAGTCGAATGGCGGGCTCGAACTTACGACGTCATGTTTCGTAGTCCGCACCCTAACCCATTCCGCTTAAATTGTCTAGTATAGCTTCGTAAAAGGGCTCACAACATATTAAGGTACCTTAATAGGTTGCTTCAAAGTTATCTAGGGAAGTAATAGATCGTATAGCTAGTCGAACGACGAAGAAAGGTCAATACTGAAGTCGGACGAGACGTGTCGGAACTATTTAAAAGTTGTTAACAACAGCATTTAAGTTTCCAAGCTCGAAGCCAATCTGTCGCTTTAGCTAAATATACATTTGTATAGCCTTGCCGTGATTGTATTTGTATGGTATTCAGTAATAATCACAATAGGATCCGCCTTGAAATCCTCATTTAGTAAATCACCTGAGACTCGAGGGTTCGATACCCGACGGGCTCACTACAGCTCTGATGAACTAAAAAACCACAAGACTCCACTACTTCACGCCGGTATTCTGCGAGATCGTGGTACTACCCCGGACGAGCCGGCCTATAAGAACAGCAGCAAAATCCGCCAGGTCGTGAACCAGATGTAATGGTTCGTTGTAGCGTTTAAACGGACTATTTGTAACGTTAATAGGTGTTGCTAGCATTAAAAAAAACCGCGGTGGCTTAGTCGTCAATACGCTCGCTTTCATTTCACAGTACGCGCGTGACCAGGGATCGATCCCCGGTGCCGGCACCATTAAAATTGTTAATAGCAATTTTTTTAAGTGCTGTATTTATAATCCAGATATTGTTTCCCCGTGCCCATGGGCTGGCTGCAGAAGCCGCTTTATCAGATGGACCGTTAGATACTTTTTCGGCGAATTCCAATAAAAGCAATCTCATCTTCGAGGCTGGTGTTCACAATAATATGGTGTTAATAAGGAATTAAATTATCCAAGATTAAATAAAAACAGAGCAGACAATAAAATATGTCATAATTAGCAGGTGTCTGTATTAAACAATGCCCATGGACAAGCTGCAAAATATACACGTCGGTATGCTACTGCATGCCTTCCATGCCCTTGCGGGCCTTCGCAATGCCACGCGTTGCTCCACTGGGCTCTGTGATTGGTCCAAGTTACAGGAATCGAGCTTTTGTTAATCAAATAGATAGAATTATCTTGAATGTTGACAGCTTAAACAAAACATAATATAACATATATTTGTAAAGCAGCAACCTGTAAGTGCTCGCTGCTGGGCAAAGACCTCCCTCTCAAATATCTGAGAGGGTTTGTGCAGCCGGGGAGGGCCCGCCACGCTGCTCCAGTGCGGGTTTTAGTCGAATATTTTTTTTTTTTCTTATTTCTCAGACCTGCAGGTTTCCTCGCGATGCTTTCCTTCACCGCCGAGCACGTGGTGAATACAACACTTAAAATTGCTATTAACAATTTAAGTGGTGCCGGCGCTGGGGACTGCTCATCGTGTAGCGTGTAGGCATTGCATTAGTAACTGTAAGAAGTCGTTAGATGATAGATTACCTTTAACGTGGTGGAGCCAACCGGCGGCTTTTGCTGCTGCACGAACGGGCCGGCTCGACCGGGTTATGACCACGGCTTCAACCATCTTTAACCACCTTGTGCTTCTGCGTTTCGTTCGGCGAGCGAGGTATCCGGAGGCTCACTAACGCTACCCCCCCCCCCTAAATCATCTCTTCCATCTCCCAAATACACTTAAAGGCCGGCGACGCACCTGCAACGCCTCTGGTGTTACTCTTGATGGAGTCCTTATAATAAAATGGATAGCAAACTTAACTCTGCCGCATATGCTGTAAGAAAAATAACATATTTTACTTATATTGACCTCTCTGATACTCGTATTTGAGAAGACCTTTGCCCAGCAGTGGGCACTTATAGGCTGCTACTTTACTTATATCGAAATAGTAAGGATAGTTCACTTTACTTATTTCCAAAGCACGAGGTCTTTTGGTATTTTGGGGATATGCGACTGATATTCTTTTTAATAAAGTGGGCCCATAAGAGCTATTTACAATCTTAGATCTAGAAGATATTTAGAGAAAGAGAAAAATTTAAATAATAACTATATACCAACTTTAGCTTCTCAATATATGTATACTACGATAATATAATATCTGAACATAAAAAACTTAAATATGTTTAATAAGAATAGATATATTCATAATGTAAATAGCGGGGGCAGACACAAGCTTGTGATTCCAGTTTATCATTTCAGCCTATCACAACTCTACAGCTGAACATAGGCCTCTCCCAAAGATTGCAACAAAGCTCGGTCCTGAGACACCTGCATCCATAGACTTCCCTTAACACAGCGCAGGTCGACAGTCCATCTTGTCGTCTTACACTGCGTTTGCCTGTACGTGGCTGCCGCTCGAGAACCTATTTCCCCAACGGTTGTCAGCTCTACGAGCTATGTGGCCGGTTACTAGACTCCTATATATAGTCAGTAACTGGTTCCTGGAGCAATGTATACGTTTCTACAACAAAATCCAGAATACTCTTACGCTCTGTAAGAGTATTTTTGTTAAAAGGTTTAAAAAATATTAAACACTTACTTTATAAAAGGGGATATTAAAATATAAAGGAATACATGGACCATTATAACCCCTAGGCATGTGTTGATCGATCCCAAGTTGTTTCTAAAAAATTAATTAAAATATTGTCACATTGTTATATTAAACCAGGATACTTATGGAGTTTCTTTAGTGAAATTTGTGTTTCGTCGATGTAAAGGTCGACGTATAAATCGTTTGATTTGATGCAGTTCAGGACTGCGTGTCGTGGTAATCTTTCAAGGACGCCTATGTTCAGTAGAGGACTTGTGACAGGCTGTGCTGATGGTTGTCACTGTGATCCAACTTTGTTTTCTTTCTTCTCTAATACGTAATAAGTAATACCACTCTAAATCAATTAATGCCATCAGGTCTGTGATAGTCGGTCGTGTAAATGGATTGTCGATGTGCCCACTTTGCAGCTAATTGACGCTCAGACAGATCTTCCCACTTAATCAAAAGAAATAGCTCTAAATTAAACTATATGTATATATTATAGTATGTATTTGTGTATCTATGTGGATGTGTATATATGTATGCCTATACATTTATGTATGTTTTAATTATGTAGTATATTCCTCAATTAGCCTTTCATATTTATATTATTTTAAACTTGATGCACCTATCACCACATTTCTTCACGCCCTGGGTTGACTGTTAGAGAATGCCAAAAGGCATTAAGTCCGCCTTTTGTAATCCTTTTGGTGTAGACAATAAAGTATAAATATATATATATATATATATTATGTATGTATCTTATTATATACTTGTATACATATATACTTACATAATGTGTGTCTATATGTAAATTAATTTAGTTTTTTGTTAGCGTCTACCTAATATAGTTTTTTATTCTTTGTTTTGCATCTGCCAACTACTTTTCGCCATGACAAGGGTTGATGGGTAAAAAAGACCACTTGGCATTAAGCTCGCTAATTGTAATCTTTAGATCAAAAAATAATAAATAAATAAACCAAATTAAATTTATTACTGCGAAACGTTAAAGTTATTTGGGATCTTATGCTATGCAGTACTTATATCAGACGACTTCAAATAAGGGAACAGGTAATCAATTCGACAGTGATTTTTACGTTATATTATCGCGTAACGTCTCGTACGTATCCTCGACGATTGTGAATTTATTTTCATGTTTTTTTTTTTGGAATTTTTCATGGGGCTAAAGTTCATAGTTTCTCCAAAACTTCAATGATATTTTGCATATGCCCGATAATACACATTGAAATGAAACTATTATTTACGGATTTCATCGCGTTTAATTACTTTTTTAACATTTCCGACGTATCGAATATTGAAATAATCTGTAAGTAATACTTTGATTAGAATCTCTTGGAGATTCTTCTCATTCAACATTGAAATCACTTGTCTGTGCTTAAAGAGAACGGGGAAAACACTAAGGTAGCTATTTTCTGCTTTTTTTTTTAGGAATGCTTCCGAGTGCTACGAAACGATCTCTAAAACTTGTGGGTTAGAAGATATTAACTTGTGCTGATGAAAATTATAAAACATGTTTAAAATGTAGAGAATGTCGGTCCTAGTGGCATTCCCTTCACAATCTTAAGTTACAAATGCCTTTGTTGTGGAAGTTATTTACTTTTTTAAGTTATTATTAATGCACGAACTTCGAAACCTTTAGTAGAAGTACCTTTTTCTAGTATTTAGTATGAAAAGGGGGGTTCTGCTATAGTTGCCACGCCTGACGAGCAGGTTGGAAGCCGCAGTAAGGTATCTCTGCCCATTTCTGCCACCAATCAGCTACGCCACCAATTTAAAGAGAAGCTGTAATGAGCTTCGTATTCGTTACAATAAAAAAAAAATACTTTACATATAGCCGTGGTAGCCTAGAGGTCAGGACGCTCGCTTTAGTTTCATAGAGCGCGAGTGACCTGGGTTCGATCCCCGGTGCCGGCACCAGTAAAATTGTTAATAGCAATTTTAAGTGCTGCATTTACCACGTGCTCAGCGGCGAAGGAAAACATCGTAAGGAAACCAGCATGTCTGAGAAATAATAAAAATATTATTTCGAGGATATGTGAAGCCCGCCAACCCGCACTGGAGCAGCGTGGCGGGCCCTTCCCGCCTCCTAAACCCTCTCTTACACTCGTATTTGAGAAGGAGGCCTTTGCCCAGCAGTGGGCACTAATTGGCTGCTACTTTTACAAATATATCTTTCAATCGATTGTTACGGTTGGGCAACGATGGTCGAGTGGCTCGGAATCAACGCCATAGTCAACATTTCGATAGATTCGTATCAACTAAATCAGGTGTCGCCAACCTGCGGCTCGCCAGCCACATGCGGCTCTTTAGTTCCATACGCAGTTAGTTTTTTTTTTCATCAAAAACTTTATTTATTCAAGCGCTATTTATTGTTGGCATGAAAAATTTCTGTGGCTCTTTAAATTTTGTTAATAGTAATTTTTAACTCTTCCGACTTTCAAAAGGTCGCCGATCACTGAACTAAATAAATCTAGAAGCAATCACTTACTGATTTATTGACTTTCAGAAGTTTTAATCAATTCACCGTCGAAAAATTCAAAGATTTGGGTCCGATTGATAGGAATAAATGTATATCAATTGTCTATTAACATTTTTAATCCATAAACGTATTTTTTTTTCTTAAGTGATACGGACTGAGGTTGTTAAGGGGAATATAACATCGATTTTCTCTAAATGCCAGCTTCACCGGCACGCGGTGTTCTGTTATCTAACAAAGGAAATCTTGACGGACAAAAAATCGTTCCGAACCCAAACCCAATTTACCGAACCCAAATCTCTCATACTAGTGACGGTAAGCAGCATCTCTGGTGCGAAGGTACCGACAAGCTAGCCCAGCGCTGAGTATGAGCAAACTTTTTTTTTTATGGGATAAGCGGCAAACGAGCTAGCGGTTCATCAGATGGTAAGTGATTACCCGACGCCCACGTACATCTGCAATACCAGAGGTGCTGCAGGTGCGTTGCCGGCCTTTTAGGGTATTTCGGAGATGCAGGCATCTGCCTCTACTTCACGCCGGAATTCTGCGAGGCCTTGGTACCAAACCGGTCGAGCCGGCCGAGCAGCAGCAAAGGTCGCCACTTGTTTCTATCACGTACTGTACGTTCGGAGAATTCTAGAATATGTTCACAGACTACAGACTTCTTCGGGCGTCGATGGTTCACCTCAGCTGTGTGTTCTTTTAAAGGATCTTTTTGGTTTGCCGCGTTTAAGAGACCACCACATTCACAATCTTGTACACTCATGTATCTTGTAGAGGGATATTACACTTGAAAGATTGTAGATTTTGATTAGTCTATTTCCTCGGCTCATGGACTCACAACGAAGTAATAAAGAAGTGAATAACAGCCCTTAATACTTGGAAAGTTACTAGTATCATACTAGGTTTAAATATTTCAAAGCTCTAATCCGAACTAAGAATCGTCCGACTTACCGTGGTGGCCTAGTGGTCATGGCGCTCGTTTTAGTTTCACAGAGCCCAAGTGAACTGGATTCGATCCCCGATGCCGGCACCACTAAAATTCTTCATAACAATTCTAAGTGCTATATTTGCCACGAGCTCGGCGGTGAAGGAAAACATCGCGAGGAAAGCTGCACATCTGAAAAAAAAATGTTATTTCGAGGACATGTGAAGCCCGTCAACCCGCACTGGAGCAGCTCCAATACCCATTCAAGTATTTGAGATCTTTAATATTTTTTTCTTGCCCACACCACGCGCTGGACAAGCGGGTTGGTAATCCCATTCCCGGCAAGTCTAGCTACAGTGATGCCGCAGTCTATTACAGGTCTGTCCAGGTTCGACATCTGTAGGCATTTCCCGCCATTTTTCGTCCGCCAGAGCCTCGTCAGACGATAAGACGTTTAGACCGCGTAATATAACCTAACTATACACATTAGGTATAGCCTAACCTAACATAACTATATAATATAACCAAGAATATATTAAGAGCTGGTCTGAATAAGTTTTTAAAATGAAAGCTGAGGAACATATCCTTAACAAAATGGCAGAGTCATCTCAATAATAGTCTATTTTTATATATATTTAATAATTATATATTTAAATAAATATAAATGTATGTATTTATTATTGTATGTGTATTTAAATATCGTATCGTAATAATATATGAACATTAATTTTCCTTTTATTTTCTCTTTAGTTACCTCTATTCTATCACCTACACCTACTTCATTTCGTCTCTGCATCGTCCAAAGGTTGACTGCTAGAGAATGCTTCTGGCATTAAGTCCGCCTATATACATTCTCATGTATATGAAGTTTGATAAATAAATAAATAAAATAAATATAACGTATGTAACGAAGTACGTCATTGTGTCACAAGATTAGGGAATAAAATGCAAAACGAGCCGCACGCAGGGCACTTCCACTCTTTGTTGGGTTTACGATGTCTCCTAAGTGTTATTGTCAATAAAATGGCCAATACGAAGCCCGCACTTGCCGCATCTCTTTGAGATTATTTGTTTAAATTTCCTTTATTTTATCGATTCACTGACTTCTATTGCTTGCACATAACATTAAACCAATCTTTATCTAGTGATAAAATTTATGCATAGTAAGTATGAGACATCTCAAGTAAAGTTACCCCTCTCCCCCCCACCCTCACCCCCCCACCCCTATTTTAAGAGGGTTTTTGGAGTCGCAGAGTCCGCCATGTTGCTCCAATGCGGGTTACACGCTTTAACTCAACTGCAGTGCGCCACGGTTCACGTGACGAATTAAATCCTTTATTTTTTTCGTCCAATGTTTAAGTATATTTTATTTTATTAACTTATAACAAGTATTAAACGTACGTACATTTGTGGCGTGAATTGTTTCTTTCTTCTATTTTTTATATATTTCTCAGACATGCAAGTTTCCTCATGATATCTTTCTTCAGCGCCGTGCACTCGGTAAACACAGTAATTAAATATTGGAATTGCTGATGCCGACACCGGTGCTTGAACTCGGTTCACACACGTGCTCTGACGTATATTGGAATGTGCCCCCGAACAGTTATTTTTCCGATGCTACCATCCACTTACTTCACTTGGCAAACTACAGAGCTGTCAATTGTAATTAACATCTCTCCCCAGCGCCCGCTATCGGAAAGCTTTTACTTGCTTACCTCGGCGTTAAACGACTAACACAATTAATTAGACTAATCCGTGGCACTTAAACGTTTTCCCAATTGAAGGAGCCAATTAACTTACAGTTCTGTCTCATTTCATTGCAACCAACCTTGCTTCGGTTTAATGTTAACTGAGTATACTTAACCTCCATATCAGACATTTCACAGACATTTTGTTTTTTTTTTTATTGGAAAGGCGGCAAACGAGCAAACGGTTCACCTGATGGTAAATGTTTACCGTCGCCCATGTACATCTTCAACACCAGAGGTGGTCCAGGTGCGTTGCCAGGCTTCAAGGATATTTGGGAAATGGAAGGGAGGATGAGGAGGGGTTGCGGAGGGGGAGTAGGCCTCCGGTTACCTCACTCACCGAACGAAACGCAGAAGCACAAGATGCCTCTTGTTCTGTTCGACGTTTAGTTCCACGAGATTTCGCTTCAACGCTTATTACTACTTTTCAAAAGTTTAGAATGCAAATAACAATTTCAGTGGAATCTAAGTCAGATCAGCGCTCGGTCCTTCATATTGGAAATTAAACTATTATTTACGGATTTTATCACGTTTATTTTTAAGAGAGGGAACACCGATTCGCGAGTCTATTGAAATCAAAACTCATACTAATTTCAATAGAGAAGATGGTTGGGTGCTACCACCAGCTTGGGATAAGTAGCCTGTAAGTGCCCACAGCTGGACATAGGTCTCCTTCTCAAATATCTGAGAGTGTTTTTGGAGCCTGTTCTAGCATCAGAGATACACGAATTTGAAGAATAGTTACTTTTTTGTTCCCCTGGCTATCAAGACTTCTGGTGTCTGGGTAAGAGACAATGCTTCTTGAATTAAGGGGTACCTTTGAGCCGGGAATGAACCGGTGTAGGCAATTCCGTAACCAATTTTTTCTGACCATGCATTTTATGGATACCTTCTCTATTATCTTGTCTATCTATATTGTTCGTCATGCGGACCAGAATGTTTATATACAATATTCCTTTACTATAATTTACGGTTTTTATCGCGTTTAATTAGATTTTTTTAATATTTCTTTAAATTCAGACTTTCTGTCCCCCCGTGACCAGGCGCTGTATAGCACCCGAAACTTCGGGATTTAAATACAAGCGTAAATACAAGACATCATTCCTTTTCTATGTTATGTATGGTGTTACTAAATATAACATACTATGTTAGGTATAACTAAAATAAGAAGAATATGTCCTTTTAGTAATCTGTCTTAAAAAAAAAAGAGCTAAGTAATCAGTTCAATGTGGAACGTATCGACGGACTTTTCCACAGACTTAAGGTTACACTTTATTATTCTTGTTTGCGAAGCAATCGTCCGCGCTCGATCCGAGTGTTTGCAGAGGCTCCCTGAGCAAACACAACAAATCGCCGAGGCTGTTTACAAAACGCAAAATCTAGTCGCCATTGATGAGGTGTTCCTTTTAAAACGAGTGTAATATAAAAAGATTGAATCGCGAAGGTCAACGGTTTAGCGATACGCGTTCACGCCCCCTTTGTCAGCGTGCGTAAGCCGACAGATGGGCTTGAGATGAAAGCACCGACAGAAGCTGGCATGCCGTGCACGGGACACACATACCGGCGAGTTGATGACCGCGGTGCCAGCGCCCTCGCAACGGAGACGGAGCTCTCTGGAACTAATCTGCGTGATATCGAAAATGAAAATATGTTCATTTAAATGAAACTATTTTCGGATTTCATCGAGTCTAATTATCTAACGATTCATTGGACCAAAAATTAGGACGTTAAATATCTGTGCCCATGCGACACTTTAGTCCTTTTAATCAACTTCACACCAGAGCTTATTTGGGCCAACGCGAAAGGTGTTGATCTTGTCACCGTCTCGGTGTCCAATTCGACTAATGATTCAATGATACAAATCGTACATGAGTTTAGAAAGGGTTATTGGTAACGGCTCGTACTCGAACTCCCCATCCGGAGATACCACATAGAGGAACTCGGTACCCAATTCCCTGACAGACGGATCCCGTGACCTCCTACGGTCATCGTGGAACATTTAATATTACTTTTAATTTGAAATGGATACCTAAGGTACCTTCAACATTTTCCCGCCGTTTCGTATCGTCGACCGATCTCACACATCTTAACTCTCATTCCATAAATAAATGATTATAGACTATGCCATGCTCGATGTTTGTCGGCGTGATAGAATCTGTCAATGTCAATATCACATAGCCTAATGCCTAAAGCAAGCTGGAGTGGCAATGAGCCGGTCACATACCTTAGCGATAGGTTCTCGAGTTGCAACCTAAGTTCAGGCGGACAAAGCTTAGAACGGGTCCACAAGATTGCGCGGTGGCGTGATGAACGGGAACCGTGCTTTACGACATCTTCGTCGGAGGCCTGTGTTTAGCAGTGAACTTTTTTTTTTTTATGGGGAAGACGGCAAACGCACAAAAGGTTCATCTGATGGTAAGTGATAACAGACGACCACGTACATCTGCAACACCGGGGGTGCTGCTGGTGCGTTGCCGCTCTTTAAAGATAATTGGGAGATAGGAGAGAGGATGAGGAGGGGAATGGGGAGTGGGCCTCCGGTTACCTCACTCACCGAACGAAACACAGAAGCACAAGATGGCGATCCCAGCACCAGGCACCGCGCCCCTTGGACGCTGCTGCCCGTCATCGGTCTGCTTAATTTTGGTCTGATATATTTTTCGAGATGTTTATCCCGCCATCCGTCGGTAGCCATTGTAGTTTTCAAGGAATTCCCTCAAATCGCCTCGTGAGTGTCCTACCCACGGGCGATGCGGTAGCAACAGTCATAGACTACCAAGAAACTAAGACCTGTAAAACTAGTAGTCATAATTTAACTAAATTAATTGATTGAAGTCAGTCGTTTCTCTAAAAATTTAAATTTTAATCCCGGACCGTTATTCAACATATATGAATCAGCTGTCAGCCTGCTCCTGTACGAAACCCTCGAAAGAAACCTGCTTTTTTTTTTCTATCTATTCACTTTCCTACCATACCAGATGTCGCTTGATTAGAAATTAAGGAAAAATTATTAAAAATTAGTATTTTTAGCAATTTCTATTACTTTTAGACCTTAACGGTTGTCAGTATGCTTGTCTAACAACATGTCCTATAGAAATTAGTTGAGCTTTGTAATTTTCAATCGGGTACTGGCGACGCAGGGCGAGAGCCCGGGGCCGGAGCGGCGGAACGGTGGGTGCGAGCCGACGTGCGCGCTGGACATGCCGCCCTCGCCCCCCGCCTCCGAGCCCTCCCCCCTTCCCGCTCACGACCCGACCGCCGAACACGCACAACCACAACCACAACCGATACTACCAATGGTAAGTTCCACAACTATATAGAAGAATACGATCCAATGCCGTAGGCAAAAGTTGCAGCCTGTAAATGCCCGCAGCTGGGCAAAGGCCACCTTCTCAAATATCTCAGAGGGTCATAGCCAGTCCAGCTCCAGTGTGGTTTGGGGGCTTCAACCCACACGATTATCCTCACAATGTTTTCCTTGACCGCAGCCTTAACTATTTTAGTGGTGCCGGCCACCGGAGATCGCACCTGGGTCACACGCGCTATATGATATCAGAAATAGCGCCCTGATCTACAGGTAGCCTGTAGCCGGCACACAGTATGTAAGTGGAAATAATCTAAATCAGTAATGATCTATGTCTCCAAATGTCAACCAGTATTGCAACGCTGCAAGTGATGCAACCTGCTATGTAAGATGGCTGACCAGATCTACGGTCAACAGTAGGATTTATCCGATCCTGTACTCAAATCCCATAGAGTGGTGATGGGGAGCAGCTTTACTGGTAGCTTGCGAGGGTGCACTCACTGCGCTCACCAACGCGCTTCCCTAGCAGGATGTGTTTTTTATTTTTTTATGGGAAAGGCGGCAAACGAGCAATAGGTTCACCTGATGGTAAGTGATTACCGTCGCCCACATACATCTGTAATACCAGAGGAGCTACAGGTGCGTTGCCGGCCTTTAAGGGTATTTGTGAGATGGGAGGATAAGGAGTGGAATGGGGAAGGGGAGTGGGCCTCCGGTTACCTCACTCACCGAACGAAACGCAGAAGCACAAGATGCCTCTACTTCACGCCAGTATTCTGCGAGGTCGTGGTATTAATCCGGTCGAGCCGGCCCATTCGAGCGGCAGCTAAAGCCGCCGCTTGGCTCTACCACGTTAATATGGCAGACCTGTCAAGAAATGCGTGCCGGATTTAACTGGCGCTTTCCTGGAGAAGCCAATATCCAGCCGTAGGCTGTAGAAGAAGCAGGGGCTTCTGCTGGTGCTCGAATGGAGTACCACGAGCAGCCTCGCAGAGTACCGGTGTTAAGTAGAGGCGTCGCGTGCTTCTGCGTTTCGTTCGGTGAGCGAGGTAATCGGGGGTAATCGACAACGCACCTGCAGCCCCTCTGGTGTTGCAAGCCTTTCGTGAGTTACTATATAATTGTAACATTGCGAAATATATAAACCATCGAAGACGATATCAAATTTAAAAAAGTTGCACTGCCCTGTTGTTCAATAGCAACCCCAGAAGACCCGGTCGATGGTTGTATCCCTGACGCCGGAGCGGGAAAGGGAGACGTGGGCGAAGAAGGTGGAGTTCCTGCTGGCGGTCGTCGGGTTCGCCGTGGACCTGGGCAACGTCTGGCGCTTCCCCTACATCTGCTACCAGAACGGCGGCGGTGAGAATTATCAAAGTTATCACTACAATCGGAGGAGGTTACAGATGTGTGTTCACATCTGTGCATTAAACACCAACCCATGGGTTGATTGGCAGAGAATGCCACCAGGCATTAAGTCCGCCCTTTGTCACCTTATACTATAAGGTGTAAACAATATGGTTTTTTAAAAAAATAAATAAAAAACAGAACTCAAGGTTGCGCTGCTGTTTAGGATGCTGCGTAGGATGGTACCTACCCAGACTGCTCGTTGGCAGAGAAAGGGACAACCACATAGTAAAGTTTAATGTTCTGGGTAATTATAATTTTGTTAATTCTTTATTAGGAAGCGATAGTTTATTTAGGAGTTTGTGGTGTAGGTGAGAAACTTTAAACATTACCTTATCTACCGTCTATAAATGGTAATATGAATGGTAAATCATGGAAGAGCAGTTCGTTTACAGCAAACATAT
Source organism: Bhutanitis thaidina (assembly GCA_029286595.1). Lineage (NCBI taxonomy): Eukaryota > Metazoa > Arthropoda > Insecta > Lepidoptera > Papilionidae > Bhutanitis > Bhutanitis thaidina. Next base: position 15,475,683 of record JAGSMS010000027.1, read on the forward strand.
CTTGCGTACTGCGATTATTAAACAGTATGCGAAGTACAACGCGCAACAGGCTCGGTGCTGACTGAAAATCAGCGTTGCGGTTAACCCCGCGACACTATGCTGAGTCAGCACCGTTTCATTTGACACGACACGGGTTATAAATTATAAAGTCTTTCTCTTAAATGATTTCTTTTTGTTTATACATATCTATTGTTTTTTTCTGTATTATTGTATTTCTTGTAACTCTTGTGTTGTGTAAATGAATAAATCGTATCGTATCGTATCGGATCGTAATACTATTTGCGGATTTTATCGCGTTTAATTTAAAAATGAAAATTATATACGTTAATAATAGTTACATTACGAATAATTTATTCGAATCGAACAAAGGTCCTAAAATCGGACGGCATCAGTTAAGCTAATGTTTTGCGAAGACCTTATTTATATAAAAGTTGTCCCCCAGGTGCATTCCTGATCCCGTACTGTGTGATGCTGTTGTTCGGTGGGCTCCCTCTCTTCTATATGGAGCTGGCGCTCGGCCAGTTCCATCGATGTGGCTGTATCACCCTCTGGAAAAGGATCTGTCCCGCGCTAAAAGGTAAGTAACAAAACGTTGTTTCACCAAAAAATATTATTTACTTTAAGGTTAAGTACAGTAGCAGCCTGCAAGTGTCCACAGCTGCGCAAAAGCCTCTTTCTCAAATATCTGAGAGGGTTTTGAATTCGCCGCTCCAGTACGGGTTGGCGGGCTTCACATATCCGCGAAATAGTATTTTTTTATTATTTCTCCGAGATGCAGGTTACCTCACGATGTTTTCCTTCACCGTCGAGCACGTGGTAAATACAGCACTTAAAATTGCTTTTAACAATTTTGGTGGTGCCGGCACCGGGGATCAAATCCATGTCACTCGCGCTCTATAAAACTAAGCCGAGCACCCTGACCACACGGCTACCACGGCTCTTTTTAGTAACAATGTAGAACTTATATCCTATGTCAGAAAATTTCTCTAAAACTAAATTATATACCTTAACTACGATTACTTTTCATAATTTATATACACTGATCAAGTAATGGTTAGCTGGTGAACGAACAGCACCCAAGCAATGATGCCCCATAATCGGGTAGTAGTACAACCCCACCAAGACTTCAGGATGCTGTTGGAGCAGCCCCACGCCCTATCAATCATGCCTGCGCAAAAATTAGAGGTGCAACAGTAGCGGGGCAGCCCTACAAGAATCCTGAAGTCATTATTTTATTAGATTCTCATGATGGCCTTCCGCTGTTAGTGTAACCAGTATACAGACAGTATGTTGGCAGCAAGTGCTGGTGCTGTTTGCATTTGTAGAAAGGAGTATAAAAGATGCTTTATTCATTAGCCTGTTATTATCCCACTGCTGGACATGGTCTCTCCCAAAGATAGAATTTGCCTTATCACCACGCTTGGAAGGAGGGTTAGTGAATGCAGTACCAAAAGCTCTCCTCCTTTGACGATGTTAGCGATCTGTGTATTATTGGTTTGACATGTTTTGTTACGGTTAATGCGCCATCTATCGAACGCCATGAGATTTTCTAAGCTTTTCCTTAATCACCAAGGCAGATTTTCTTACGCCGCCACCAAACGTCAATTTCTATCACTCCAAACAATAATAAATCAAAATAGATACCTTATTCTTTGACATGGGGACATTAACTTCACTTGTCAATCATATTTTTTTTTAATTTTCCATCGTCTCGTAAAAACGTTTCTCTGAATAAAGCCAATATCCTTTTTTAATAGACAAATACCTCAAAAAAACGGGAACATTCTTTCCAATACTTACATTACATGCCGTAACATTGAAAAGTAAAAGAAAATTTTAGCATAAACGTTTCGTTATCCAAGCTCTAAGTGATTATTGTCCAGCCCCACGTCCCGCGGGGACTCGCAACAAACGTAGGTAAATACTACCGTTAACATTCTGCAACTGATTGCGTAGCCGAGGATATTAATGGAACCGTTAGGGAAATCTCTTCAGTGATATCGATAATAAACAATTGTAGTCTAATTCTGTGTAAAGATTTTCATTTTCCCAAATGAAACATTAGTTTTGGAGCATAATTTGTATTTGCCATGAGATTTCCATGGCTTTTCTGTTAATCGCCTCTTGCGACATTAACGAAAAAGATATTGTAAAATTCGTGAAAGTCTAGTCAAGTCTCAATATTTGTTTTGTATACGTCCCCATGGTGTGTGAATATAGACAGAGATATAGTGTGAGCGAGATAGCACACAAGTAGAGGCCATATTTATAAATCGTTTCTTTAATGGCGCAGATTATACTTTGTAACAGATATAACACTCCATAGAAAATTTAGTACGCCTGCAGCGTTAGTAGCCTACTGTGTCTAATCGGCGTGCGCTGCGTGCTAAAATGTGCCTTAACTCACGAGCTTAAAGTTATTATCGCTTCGCATCCTCTTGCCTTTGCAGGAATCGCATTGAAGAGGCTACTGCTTTGACCAAAAAAAATATTCCGCAATATGCATAAAAAAACATATCCCACCATTTTTGCATTTCTTATAAATCTTACTTAAGTAAAGTAAATTTATAAAGAAACGGAATAAATGGTTTAGAGTTAATGAATAATCAATAATTAATAATCGAGGGATCGTGTGCGTGCGCTTGTGACAGCCTGACTAATTGTGGACCGCAAGAGGTCAGCCGCCTTCCGAGCTACCCGTAGGTAAATAACGCGCGTAATTTTATGAAGTGACCGAGTACAAGGTACTGTTCAAAACTCTACTGCAATAGATTCTAATAGGACCATGAGCCGGTTTGCTAACTGGCCTTAAAGTCGCGGGTGGCATGGCTTAGCAGCCATCGCTTGGTCACCCACAGTGAAGATAAAAGGAATCCAAAAACCAGCCTAATACAACGAGCTGACTCCAGCCCCTGATGGGCTATGGATGCGAGTGGGTGTACATCGTGGGTAGGAGTGGCAACATTACAAGCCCTTTCAACCCCTTGGTGCAAACCTTCAGGACTATCATGGAATGGTTTCGTTGCCAGTAATTGAATTTTTTTTTGTTACACTAAAACTAGTACTTCACTACAATCCCACCAGGTGTTTAATGTTACAATATTGTTTTGGGACTGCGATTGTTAAACTGTGCATTATATTATTTAGACTCTTTTATTATTTTATCTGAGACCACAAAAGCGAAGTAGGTATTGGCGCCAAGTCACACGCAATAGAATCAACATTACCTCATAACATTTTCTACAGTACCTACCTATAGTCAATCCATCGACCATTACAACGCACGGCCTTTATAAATATACAAGAGGCAATGCTTTTAAGAGAAGACAAATGGTGGCCACTCAGTGGATAGTGCTGCTTGTTAAAATGTATGAAACCCACGAAGAATCCAATTTGCAATGCTCAAGTCACACTTGGCGGGAAAAGAGGCGGAATGACGTGGACTCACAGATTATATTGAACGTTTTATCAATCGTTTGTGTCTATGATAAAACTAAATGTTTATCTTAAGTTAAAACTAAAAGTGAAAATGGAGTGAACGTACATACATAGGAAGGTTTAGCTACTTGTGTTCGAAGAATTGTTTTATTTCCGTTCTTAGAAATAAACGGCACCGTCTATATTTTTATTTTTTTTAGAGAAAATTTCCTTTTGTACATTAATTGTCGCTTTGATATTAATTTGTTATAAGTAACTAGGTCATGCCTGTATATGGATGGTAAATCTAGGAAGAGCAGTTCGTTTACAGCAAACTTATCTTGCGTAGTGCGATTATGAAACAGTATGCGAAGTACAACGCGCAACAGGGTCGGTGCTGACTGAAAATCAGCGTTGCGGTTAACCCCGCGACACTATGCTGAGTCAGTACCGTTTCATTTGACGCGACACGGGTTATAAATTATAAATTATAAAGTCTTTCTCTTAAATTATTTCTTTTTGTTTTACATATCTATTGTTTTTTTTTCTGTATAATTGTATTTCTTGTAACCTTTGTGTTGTGTAAATGAATAAATTTTATCGTATCGTATCGTATATTATATATCTTACAATAGTATAAAACAAAGTCGCAATCAGCGATTGTCTTATTCGATTGTAACTTCTGAACATCTAAATTAATTTCAATGCAAAATGATCCATTATTTTTAAAACACACCATGAATATGGTATTATTTATTATTATTCCGTGGATTTTTCTTTTTATTTATAAATATCGATCGAGAGATATAGTTAATTATTGTGTTTAAGTAATAACCATATGAATATTATGGAGCAACAATCCAGGACACTTAACCCATGAGTATGGGCAAAACATCCAAGGTGCCGACTGCTGCTGGTTCTTGGAGAGACCTATGTTGAGAAGAAGACTAAATTAGCCCGACATACTAGAAGATGTAGATTGCCGCTTCCCGTTGCTGATTCTTAAGACATTGACAATTGAAGATCGAACTTAACCATGTTTATATTCCGTAGAGTATAGAGTGAACACCTCACGTAGCCTACAGCTAATAGTGCATTCTTATACGATAATAATGCTTCATATCTATGAATCAATTATTTTATAAAACCATATTAAATTTTTATTTAAAAAGGGAGGGTAATGCGAACTATGAAATAAGTTCTACAACCAATACAGCCCGTCTTCAGAAATACCATTTTAAGGTTTTTCTCAAAGAAATATCTCCCATAACCTTGGGCAGGGCAAGGCAGTAAGCCGCGCGTTATCTGTTGTGCAAATATTTAAAGTGCTCTCGGGGCCCGCTGCAGCGAGGCCTCGTCATTCGGAACTCTCTGGAACGTTCGACAAATTAATCGACGTAAAAATTGCCAGTATAAACCGTAGAAAATACCAAACGTAACTCGTAACTTAACGTTATCGTAAGCGCAATTCCGAATGTAGTCTTCATACTTATTTTTCAAGAAACTCGGTTAAATTTCTTGCTTTTAACGTGATAACTAGCTGTGCCGATTTTGTTCGTGTATTATTCAGATTTTGGTTGTAAAGAGTAACAGTCTTATGTGAGTTAGCGTGGTAATAATACCTGACATAGGTCCATGTATTCACATAATGGTACAATATTTTGTCGAGATCTTTTGTTTATTTTTGTGGGGATTGACGAATAAATTCACAGACTCACAGGCAGAAATGAAAAAAGATTTCTTTGGTTTCTGTTACTAAAATAATTTCGAAAAGTTACGACTTAGGGACCTTCAAGAAAAGAGCTTATTCCTTCCTTAAAGGCCGGCAGCGCATCTGTAGCTCCTCTGGTGTTGTGGATGTTCGTGGGCGTCGGTGATCACTTACCATCAGGTGAGCCGTACGCTCGTTTGCCCCCTTCTTCTATAAAAAAAAAAAAAAAGAAAACATTTTTTTATGTACAGACATTATAACTATAATTAAAAATATTATTTCGTGGATATGTGAAGTCCGCCAATCCGCACTGGAGCAACATAGCGGGCCGTATGTTTGTCGTTCATTTAAATTGGTTATATTTAAGTGCCTATAGCATTTCTGGAATCATATGAAACCTTTAAAAAATCCATCAATATCCTTCAATGTGTTTTCAAGTTGAATACATTCGAACAATACATAAAAATTACCTATACATTACTACAGATGGACATTTCATTCGTAGTAAATTTTATCGATTATTAAACAAAAAACGATATATAGTCTGGTCAAGGAAAGCGTGACGTGGAGTTTTATTGAAAGTTTTTACATGGCAACCATTTTTAGCTGCCAGACGCTGTCGAATACATATTGTGGCTGTATGGACTAAAGTCCTTTGCCTTTCCCAATAGGGATAAATTAATATCATCATCATCGAATACACATTGGTGATTTTAAGTGTTACGGTTGAATTTAAAAAAAAAATTATAAATGGTTTTATTTTTAATAATAAACAAATCTAGCAAACTAGATGTAGTTTAGTTTTTTCCGTTGACTACAAATATGGTGGTTTATTTTTACGAGCCGAGGCTTTTACTTTAACATATAAATATAAATTTCAATTATGTCTATTGAATTACAATGTTTAAACCTACCATATAATAATATTAAAAATAGTATTCAATAATCGAAGTCTTTTACTGTTACTAAACTTAAGTTAGTAATACCACGCGATACTTTTAATTTTCCGCGTATTTTCCGGCCGTGGGTATCCATTGGCTTCTTCTTCGTTCTAGCATTCTTTTGTTCGTGACCAATTGGCCGGCGCGGGGCGGTATTCGATACGGAGGCCGCATAATTGGACCAATTCGATATCTCCCTGGAAGTCGCACTCTGTAGAAGAACTTACGATGATCTCTTAAGTTATTTTATGAAGAAATATATACCTATTTGAAAACGTTTCGAAAAATCAAGATTGCGATAAATCTGTATGTACATAATATTCCTGTGAGTTTTATGTTGCTTTGAATGAAGTAAAGTAAAGTAGCAGCCTGTAAGTGCCCACAGCTGGACAACGGCCACCTTCTCAAATGTGCGAGTGCTCCAGTGCGGGTCGCGTCCGCCATATCCTCGATATCACATATCCTCGAAATAATATTTTTTGTTATTTCTCTGGATATTTTCTTTCACGATGGGGAACGAACCCAGGTCACTTGCGCTCTTTGAAAATAAAGTGAGCATCCTGACCACTAGGCTACCACGGCTCTTTAAAGTAATGTTGAAAAAAATTTTTTTTTTTCAAAACATGTAATATTTGCAATTACTACTTTATGTATTATATTACCTTTTTCAGCCACTTATATTAGTTCACTACTGTATACGCCAATCCCAATGAGAGTATTCGTGAGCCACAATCGCTACGTGGTTTTTTATGGGTAATCGAGCAAACGAGCAAGCGGCTCACCTGTTGGGAAGTGTTTACCGATGCCCACGTGCATCTTCATCACCCGAGCAGCTGCAGGTGCGTCGCCGGTCTTTAAGGATACCTGGGGGATGGGAGGGATAGGGAAAGGGTTCGGTGAAGAGGAAAAGCCGCTGCTTGGCTGTACCACGATATATACCGCTGGTCGGTATACCATGCGCGTTGCTGTCTCGAGTATTGTATGACACCATGTATGAAAGAAAAAAAAATAACACTATTCTTTTATCTGGGAATGAAAACACACAGAATTTTTTTGGACATGACCCTTAAACGACTTTTACGACAGTTCTCTGGTGGTCTCATAACGTAAAGGTGTCTCAGAATGTTTTTCGTTTTTAGATGTTAAATAAAAAACGTAATATCAATTAAATCTCGTTTTATTTAATGTTAATTTAAAGAGCAATTGTTGAAGTTTATTTATGAAAAACAACCGTTTGCAACCTTTATTATTAACAGTATTACGTAATGATTTCTTGTATTTACGCGAACACTACACATTTAAAATGAAACTATTATTTACGGATTTTATCGGGTTTAATTTTTGCTTTTATACTCCCGGACTTTCGAGTGCTTTACAGCACCCTTAGTCACGGAGGGACTGAGCTACTAGACGTTCAGATATAGTCAACTCGGGCTACCATCAGCCTTTAATTATTAATTTTAGTTCGATCTTCGCAGAATGTGATCACAGTATCTCGAGGTCGTACAGTGGTGCGTAATAAAAGTATTTATACGTCATCCATAATGTTTCCCGCGTTCATTAATATTGATAGATGAAGGCACGCGTGACCTTATCTGTGGCACATATATCATTCTCCCGCCATTCGGTTATCGCGAAATCGTGCACTTTTCCCGCTAAATCGCTTACATCTATTTACATAGAGACATCGTTTAGCAGATGTAACACGGTACACAGATTGTCATAACGTACAATCTTATACTTTAACTACATTCAAAGTTAAAAAAGTATAGTAGCCGCCTGTAAGTGTCTACCGCTGGGCAAAGGCCTCCTTCTCAAATACCTAAGAGGGATTGGAGCCTGGAATGGCCTGCCACACTGCTCCAATGCGGGTTGGGCGGGCTACACATGAACGAGCTGCACATGTTCTCGAAATAATATTTTTTTATTACTTCTCAGACATACAGGTTTCCTCACGATGTTTTCCTTCACCGTAGAGCACTTGGTAAATACAGCACTTAAAGTTGCTATTAACAATTTCAGTGGTGCTGACACCGGGGATGGAAATTAAAGTGAGCGCCTTGACCACTAGGCTACCACGGCTCAAAGTTAAGGTCCTATATAATTAAGTAGCCGTGTGCCTATTGGGATTTCCCATCGGCAACATCTGAGGTACCATCAGACTTTTCTCAAGATTTTGATACCCTATTTAAGCCATTAAGGAAATTAATTTTCAAAAATATTTTTGGTGGTCACCTTTACGTTACGTTATACAAGAATCTCCTGTGCCAATTTTGCATACTTCTAGATGCACAGGTTTAGGCAGTGCGTTTTCTGACTGTCAGATGTAGACCTTTATTAAGGTGAGAGGAAAATATAATTCTTCTCGAGAATATCAACGGCTGCTACAAACATTTCACATTGTCGTCATCTTCTTTATCAGCCTTTTTTTATAATATTGAAGTGATATACGAGCTAACAACCTGATGGCAAGTGGCTAGTGCAGCGCGTGGACACCTGCAAACAACTTCAGTCGGAGGACTGCAGCTTCGTTGTCATCCCCTGAAGACAGATAAAATTCGTAACGGCCTGTATTAGGGTAGTAGACAGGTTTTGAAAAACTTGTTAACTCTGTAGCTTAGCAACAATTATTACCACCAAAATATTTGTGTTTTCTTTCATTGGGGTCCGACTCACGCTTTGTCGGTTTTTTATCATTTTTCTGTAGCACTATAATTACATTAAGTCTGGCACTTGTATGTATTACCATTTGTACGATAGAGCAAAAACAAAGAAACCTTTAAAAAAACACGTTTTTTGTATTTATGTACCCACTTTTATTTAAACTCTGTGTTTTATTCTTTGTTAGAATATTCACTATACTAAAACTTATTCTGTAAAAAAATCCTAATATGTTCTGTAGATTTTTACAGACTAATGAAGAAGACGACAAATTCCTTTCAATCTAAACTGTGTTGTAACTTCATATGAATTGTGTGTAACAACGTCGTCTGTTTTAAAATATATTAAAGTACCTACTTAAAGTAAAATTTCAAAAAAATATTCACTCTACTAAACTTCTACTAAAATAAACTCTTTACTATACAAATAAATCACTTACGATCTGCCATAAAGTTTCCCGCCAAACAGTCTGGACTGAGGCTATCTGTTAACAGTTGTCAATTGTCATAAATAACGTCGTCGCGCAACGTAAACCAATTAAAGATATCCAATACGCTATTATTTGATTACAAACGACAGATGTCGCTGATTCGATCAAAGATGGCGTCGCGAGTTCGCGCCAAGTTTGCACGCCTTAAATTGGCGCTCGCTCTGGTTGATTAATTTGATTCTAAGTGTTTGGAGATTTATTGTGAGAGTATGAAACGGCTTAATTCGGTTTTATTCTCACTTGTAAGCGGCTTTAAATTACTTGGAACCCAGTTTATTGTGTCCTGATTTATTAGTCTTTGTACGTAGTATAATTCGTTAACTGTTTTATAACATAAAGGAAAGTACAGGATATGAAAAAAAAACAAGGGTCAAGGATTGGATTAATGAAGCTTTATTTAAAAGGTATAAACGTTTCAGAACGTTACTATAAAGTGAGCCTCACAGTAATACCTACTCACAGTAACATGCACGTAAATATTTAATTTCCGTAACCAAAAACTTAATATTCTGTTTATAAATGAATAACTGTTATTAAATTCTCACTGTTAACTTTGGGGAAAGGCCTCCTAAAATTTCTGAGATAGTTTTGGCGACAGGAATGCCCGCCACGCTGCCCCAGTGCGGGTCAGCGGACTACATATGTCCTTGAAATAATATTTTTTATTATTTTTCAGACATGCAGGTTTCCTTTTGATGTTTTCTTTCACCGCCGAGCGCATGGTAAATTCAGCACTTAAGTAATGTAAGTGCCCATTGTTGGGAAAAAACCCTGCAGGTTGTTTCTCACGTTGTTTTCGGCCATCGGGGATCGAACACAGGTCCCTCGCGCTCTATGAAACTACACAACGCTACCACTTAAAATTTAACAGATTTTTCGATTATAATGGTATCTTGTATTTACCCGAACACTATATTTGAAATGAAACTATTATTTACGGATTTTATCGTGTTTAATTTTGTTTGCATATTCCCGACGTTTCGAGTGCTTTACAGCAGCCGTGGTCACGGGGGGACTCAGGTGTTAGGCGTCCGGATGTCACAGTCAACTCGGGCTACCTTCAGCTTTTAATTATAAACTTTGTTTCGATCTAAGCAGAATCTGCTCACAGTGTCTTGAGGTCGTGCGTCAGTCCCTCTGTGACCATGGCTGCTGTCCAGCACTGGAAACGACGGGAATATAAAAACAAATTTGTACTCGATAAAATCCCTAAACAATACTTGTGGCTACATTTTTCGATTATGTTCAACACGGTGGTTGACAGGCTGTTTTGATTTCGTTCTCAGGCGTGGGTTATGCGATCTGCATGATCGACATCTACATGGGAATGTACTACAACACGATCATCGGCTGGGCGGTCTACTATCTGATAGCGTCGCTGGCTTCCGTGAGGTCCGTGCTGCCCTGGACCAGTTGCGACAACGAATGGAACACGCCGCTCTGCACGCCCATCACCTCGCCGCAGATCTTCCTGAACGCCACTACACCCGCGAAAGAGTTCTTTGAGTAAGCCATGTACATTCATATTTTTTTTTCGATATACATAGATATATTTAAATATATATATATACATACATGCATACACATTCGTAAATATACAATATATATTCCATTAACACGAAGCTAAGTAGTGGTCCTCCTAAAATAAAAGTATAGTTCCGGAATCTCTTATGGTAGGTGGAAATGAGTTCCACAACCTAACTGCATGGACTGCAAAGGAATAGGAATAAAAACTGGAATTACGGATACGATAATTTAGGAGAGTCCTGACATGCGATCTGCATGGCACATCTGGAGGGTGAACGAAGGAAAATAGGTTCCTGAGGTATGACGGAGAGGATGGGTTGTGCAAGATGTTATAAAGCAGATATAATAATCGAGTGTTCCTGCGAAGTCGAATTGGGAGCCACTTGTGGGTCTTGAGGAAATGAGATATTCGGACAAATTTCTTAAGTCCGAAGATGAAACGGTTTTTTTTTATGAGAAAGGGGGGCAAATTAGCCAGCGGATCTCTACTGAGTAGGAGTCTCATTAGTTTGAACATGTTCCAATGTTTTTCTTTTTTGTGCTAGGGATTAGCAAACCCGGCGGTAAGTGATAACAGTCGTCCACGTACATCCGCTACACAGGCGGGGCTGCAGGTGCGTTTGGGGGATGACATGGATGTCAGGGATGTTGGGGAAGGGATCGAACGAAATGCAGAAGCACACGATGCCACCCCGATATTCTACGCGGTACTACCGCGGTCGAGCCGCTCGACTCTACCGCGTACAGCGTAAATGCTGGTTTACTGTCAACAAAATGTTTAATTGTTAGATTATTATACAATATCAAGTTGCTTTTATTCGTGATGGAAGTCATCAATAATATCAGGAGTGACGAAACTATCTTGTTTCAGACGCAACGTTTTGGAACAACACCGGTCCAGGGGCCTGGACGACATGGGACCCATCAAACCATCGCTCGCACTCTGTGTCTTCGGCGTCTTCGTACTCGTCTACTTCTCGCTGTGGAAGGGAGTCCGAAGTGCTGGGAAGGTACGCGTCATCAGTGCGTATAATTACAGCCCGCCAAACATCCGCTACCGATTGGGTCTTCCCCCTCTTTAAGGTAACTTCTGTGGTGCGTTTGGATGGGGACTGCGGCATCATTATCTCCATCATTAGCCCTGGTCTTTTTAATAACATCAGAGCATCATCGAAACACCTGATACAAGTACATTGAAGTGTTGCTTAAAGTCGCCAGAAGGTGGCGCAGTATAACCTACGTTACCAGTCTGCGGTGTTCAGGTCTTAAGTGGTGTTCTCCGTGATGTACATCCAAATGCTGTCGCCGTTAGTCAGCTGCGCCGGAGACAGCATACCCGTGCACTGGCTCACTCGCTCACTCGTCTCTACCTTCCCATATCCGATAAGATGGGAGAGAGGTTCAGGTGCAGTGTCCGAGACGCGGGAAACGCAAGACACCCTCGAAACACAACCACGTGCCTTATCCGTTATGTCCCAAACAATTTCACTAAAGTTCTTTGTGACATCATTCCCCTTTGAACTCACAATCTTTACATTTTTTAACATGGCCTCTTAAACGAAACTATGTATTCGATGTAAAAAAACAGCACGTCGTGATATCGTGAAATTACTTACACACGGAATTATTGTGATATATTTTGATGGTATAGCGGATAAGGTCACAAAACTGTAAACCATAAATATTAGCATCGACTGGCATTCGTGCCCAGGGCAAATGGCTCGGCACTCTGGCACGCTTCACTATGCCCCGCTGTCTTCCTTTCGACGTAAGCAGATAGGATAGGGAAGGTAGCGGTGATTCCAACTGACAACCCGAGCAGGCATTTTTTTTATGGGAAAGCCTCCATAGATCTGCAGCACCACTGGTGTTGCAGATGCGTTGCCGGCCTTTAATGATGAGGAAGGGGATATGGAGGAGGGTTGGGCCTCCGTTTACCTCACTCACCGAACGAAACGCAGAAGCACAAGATGCCTACTTCACGCGGGTATTCTACAAGGCCGTGGCACCAACACTTGGCTCGTGAAAAGTTAAAGCACCCAGTCTGGACAGAGATGTGATCCCTCACGCCACATGCAGTCAACCAGAAATTGTGCAGTTCATTTAATTTTAAAAACCACGTAGAGAGTAGAGATGGGTCATCCCATAGGTTCCCATTACAGGGAGTCGAAGGATCGATTGGAGACTAAGGAAAAGGGAGAAGGATACAGGTCACCGACTATTGGACAAGTGGTGAGAGTATAACATCCTCAGACGGTGGTAGAGCCAAGCGGCGGCTTTAGCTGCTGCTCGATCCGGTTGGTGCCACGGGCTCGCAGCATACCTGCGTGAAGTAGAGGCATCTTGTGCTTCTGCGTTTCGTTCCGTGAGTGAGGTAACCGAAGGCCCGCTCCCCCACCCCAACCCGCGCCGCATCGTCCCTCCCGTCTTCCAAATACCCATGTAGATGTACGCGGGCGGGGTGATCACTCGCCATCCGGTGAACCGCTTCCTCGTTTGCCGCCTATCACGTCGCCTCTCCGCAGGTGGTGTGGGTGACCGCTCTCGCGCCGTACGTGGTGCTGTTGATACTTCTCGCCCGCGGCGTGACGCTGCCGGGAGCCACTGAAGGGATACGGTACTACCTGACCCCCGAGTGGCACAAGCTGCGAAATTCCAAAGTGAGTCGTCTACGAGCTCGTGACCCACAGATCGGGCATGTTTGAAGAAATAATTGACCTTAATCAAATCAGTCATTCATCAACATAAGAAACGTGATTTTTTTTTTTGATCTACCACCGTTTCGTAATTAGGTTCCTCCCGATAGAGAAGAAACAGGCGAAGGCGAGCTTTTTTAAAATCTACACTATTTCGAAATTAAGAAGACTTTTTCTGACGGCTCGGTGGCGTAGTGGCTAAGCGTTTAGCTGCGGCGCTTCGGGTCGTTCGATTCCCGCACGGGACTAGTACTAGTATTTGTATGGACTACAAATAATTAAGTTCCGGATCGCGGTGTTTTTCCATGTGCAATTTATGTATGTAAATATAAACTGTTTCCGTGACATGTCAGAGATTCCTACGGTGGATGTAAGGTTGGTGAGTGGTGTAAGGGTGGGTGGTGGTGTAAGGTTTTTGAAAAAATAGAAAAAAAATAGACGACACACACACGAACATCTCGTGCAGGATGTGAATCTGAGACTGAGCGTTCGACGACGCGCGCCACTGTACGGGGTATACTTGACACGTTTGAACACAGTCACTCTATGTCAGCGGGCGGCGGGCTGGCGCATGCAGGCTGATTCGTCTCCGCTCATCATTGTTCTGAATATTTTTGGTACATTGATCTGTTTTGAAAAAATACTCACCATAAAAGAGATAGAGATTTCTAAGCATTCCATAAAGAGGTTCCTTGAATCATGCGTTCGAAGTTCGAAGAATCATCCGCAGGTATGGATCGACGCAGCATCCCAGATCTTCTTCTCTCTCGGCCCGGGCTTCGGGACGCTGCTGGCTCTCTCCAGCTACAACAAGTTCAACAACAACTGCTACCGGGACGCGCTCATCACTTCCTCCATCAACTGCCTCACCAGCTTCCTCGCCGGTTTCGTGATCTTCTCGGTTCTGGGGTAAGCATTTCTCTCAACTATTTCCATGTCATTTCAATAACTGGAAATTGGATAATTTTAACCTTAAGCCCACTCTCCCTCTCCGTCCCCCTCCACATCCACACTCCGATCCCCAAAATATCTTAAAAAGCAACACCAGAGGAGCAAAACATCCTCCTTCTTCTTTATCAGCCGTGAACTTACCCGGCGCTGGATATAACTCACTTAAAGTGTCAACAACAACCGGTATGATATTCACGAAAGACTCATCCACACTCTCCACGCTGAGCCAGCTTAGTGAGTGTGGATGAGTCCCGCTCCTCGTCACTCTGTCTGTGAGATAGTAATTAGCCTTCGGTCGTTCGTCAGAGCTTTGTTCCTCAGTCCGCAGGCTGCTACGCGCGCTGATGAGCTTGGCGTTTGGAGATCCAGTTGTTATATATTTCACAGATTCCACCTTTCCAGCCGTTTAGAGTCTATTAGATCTATATGTACGTGTGATGCTCGGAACGCAGGTACATGGCGCACGTGCAGAACAAGAGCATCGAGGAAGTGGGGCTGGAGGGCCCCGGGCTGGTGTTCATCGTGTACCCGGAGGCGATTGCTACGATGACCGGCTCCGTGTTCTGGGCGATCATATTCTTTCTGATGCTCATCACTCTGGGATTGGACAGCACATTTGGAGGTTCCGAACACCCATTATTAACTTTAAAATATAATTTTCAGTGTAAGAACTGAACTAAGAACCCCGGAGGTCAGGGACGCTCGCTTTAATTACGTAGCACGCGTGCGACCTGGGTTCGAACACCAGTATACTACTATTTCGATGATACGGCTCCAAACACTCTTGAACATTGAATGGAAACCTTTGGCCGGATGTGAGACATTTATATGGCGTTTTTTTTAACAATCATATATTATGACTTAGGGAACCGTGACCTTCATTTCTTCCTTCTTCTTTATCTTTCACTGCAGGCCGTATGAGGAAGCACAGACTCGCTCAGCGCGCTATGGAAAGGGCTTTGCTCGTTGTTTCTCTGCGCGATAGAGTCTGCAAAGACGATGTCCGCAGCAGAACTAGGGTAACCGACGTAGCCTTAAAGAGCTGGAAGAAGCTAGGCTGAAGCGGCAATATGCCACATAGTTCGCGGAACTCACAGTTGGGGACGAAAGGTTCTGGAGTGACAGTCACGTACAAGATTATATCTGCTATTTCTCGAGTTGGTTATACCGCCATCTGTCGGTAGCCTCTTAGGACACCCACGGAGACAAAGGCTGTGGTAGATCGGCCAGCCGTTTGGCATAATGGCCACGGGCATTATGGCAAGCTGTCTGGCCTGTCCGGCAGAAGTTTCCTAAAAGTTTCCTTAGACTAGCTAAGATAGAGGTGATAGGCTCCTCTTACGCCTTGGAGACGTAGGGTAGGTACCATCCCCTTACTTCTGAAGCCAATCAGCGGTTCGAACGTATCTGTCTACCGGTTCGAAAGCCAGTATAATCACAGGCCGATGAAAACCCATTTGTAACACCGGGGCTGCAGTAGCTGCCTGTAGCTCACGGACACTCTTCGTCAGGTGTACAGCACGTGTGCAGCCCTGGTACAATGATAACATGTTGGTTATTCAGCCTGATTTCAATCAGTGGCCAGGGGGCGGTTGAGCGCCAACAGCCGAACGGGTCAGGCTGCGGACTGCGAAACATGACGTCGTAAGTTCGAGCCCGCTATTCGACTGTTGTCGTGAACCAGTCCAGATACAAGCTGCGATGCTTAGTCGGAGGGTTAAGAGGAATATTAGTAATGTTACTTTGTAAATAGCAATGCTAGTATTCATAAATAAAAAAAAATGTTAATCCTTGAGTTCGGTCATTCGGCCAGGGCTGGAGGCGGTGACCACGGCGCTCTGCGACGAGTACCCGCGTGCGCTGGGCCGACACCGCGAGGTCTTCGTGGCCTTCCTGCTGCTGTTCATATACATCTGCGCCCTGCCGACCATGACCTACGTGAGTAAAGTCAACGCCCACAGCCGGACAAATGCTTCCTCCATATATATCACAGGGTTCTGGTTTGGCGCGGATTTCGGTTCACGACGGAATCAGGCGTTGTTTTGCAGAAATCAATCATTGTTATGATGCTAGAAGAAACTTTATATCGTACGGAGTGGGAACGTACGGAGTGGGAACGTACGGAGTGGGAACGCACGGAGTGGGAACGCACGGAGTGGGAACGTACGGAGTGGGAACGCACGGAGTGGGAACGCACGGAGTGGGAACGTACGGAGTGGGAACGCACGGAGTGGGAACGTACGGAGTGGGAACGCACGCAAAGACAAAATTACAAAATGATATACATTACTTTTTTTCGAAGAGATAGTGATTACGCCCCGTTACGAGGCAAAACGGGCGTCGCGCTCTAAACTTCGATGGTGTATATTGCGTAGTGTTGTGGTGAAGGTGCGTGGTGTGGAAGCAGTGCACACATTTGTAGGAGGGGCTGGACTGACTGGTGCTGTTCTTCTTTTCACACTAGATAATATGTACTAATTTTATTTTACGTGAACGGGAAGTAACGTCTTTCTTTCATCTTTACGAGATTACCGATTTTTAATTGGAACGACTAAAATGAACCATACCGTAAATCAAAAAGAAATCCCTAATCTCTACCTACCCCTATGCCCACAGGCGTGAATGCTCACTTATATAATAGTTAATTTTTTTTATTAACGTTAACCCCACTTCAGGAATTTCTCCTGTGTCGCGAAGGCAGCATGCATACGTAAATTGCACACAGACTTACACCCGGAATACATGCCCCGAGCGGGTAGCGAACCCGCGACCCGCGGCGGCGAGGGCCAAACGCTTAACCATTGCACCACCGAGCCGTTGCCTTTATATCTAGCTGACCGGTTATTTGTCGAAATATCTGTCAAACTTCACTACCGGGGGGGGGGGGGGTTAGTTGCCACGCCTGGCTACCGCAGTTTGTTTTTGTTCTAATGCAGGAAGATGCTGCTGCGCTATGTTCAGCAGTGGACTCTTGTAATAGGCTGAAATGGTAATGATGATAATACATAATATATATTAGAAATATACGCACTAAGCTTGCCATTTCAATAAAATTTCCTGTTTATGGACTGCTGGAAGAAATTTCAATGTATGGAATAGGTAGTGCCCTTGCTACAAATACTATGTTTTCATGTCTTTTTGTGTGTACACATAAAGAAATGAAAAAAAAAAGGAAAAAAAAAACAATAAATAACACTATAAAAACAACATGATTCCCGAATATAAGTTCTTTATTCTTCTGCGCTACAAATAGATCTACGCTCTGTATACGTTACGGACGAACTCTGTATACCCAAGGCAACACTGATTTTCAGCGCTGCCTTATTCAAGTTCGTATTAATAAAACGCACAGTCTTCCGTTCGGTATTACAAATAAACCGTACACGATTCAAAGTGATTTATGACAAAAAGCAATACGTACGGCCGGCTCGCTTATACGGCGCGGGATTTTCAACGATAACCTTACGGGATTACGTACGATCTGTGACACGTAAGCATAACACAGATATTGTTTTATAAGCCGTAATATCCTTAATACCCGAAAACGTAGAGATGAAATCTTTGAAAACGGGGACAGATTATTATTCATGTCTATATATGTTATTGTCCACCTTATAAACACTAAAGACAGATAACGGAGAGAAAGCATTTTCGTTTTTCTTATGGTGAAGTGAGAAAACGAGCAAGCGGCTCGACTTGTGGTAAGTGATCACCGACGCCCACGTGCATGCTTCACCAGGGGAGCTGCAGGTGCGCTGGTGGCCTTTAAGGGTATTTGGGAGACGGGAGGGAGGATGAGGAGTGGGCCTCCGGTTACCTCACTCATCGAACTACAAGCAGAAGCACAAGATATCTCTACTTCAGGCTGGTATTCTGGGAGGCCGTGGTACTAACCCATTGGAGCAGCAGCAAAAGCTCCCGCTTGGCTCTACAACGTTAAATTTGATAGATATTTGAGAGATGGGATCCCGCATAGATGATGGGGAGGGGGAGTGGGTCTCCTGTAACCTCACTCACCGAACGAAACGCAGAAGCACTAGATGCCGCTATTCTGCCAGGCCGTGCTACTAACCCGGTCGATGCGGCCCTTTCGAGCGTCAGCACAAACTGCCGCATAACACGTACGCATACATTGCCCCCGTGTACGAGTCACTGAGTCTTAACCGTATACTCAATAGATAAATGATAACCCATGGGTTGTCAGAGGTCCAGATATAAGTTCTTTGAACCCCCCTTTTCACCAGAACTTATTTGGAACAACACGCGACACGCGAGGTTTGTTACAAGTGCTTGCCACATCGTGGTTCGAACTTGAGCCTCACGTTTCGGAGGACCTTAACGACATCGTATCCATTCAACTTATTTTTTTTTTAATACAGTGAATGTCTACTCATTAAGCAACCAGCTAAATTCAATTGTCTCTTCAATATGTTAATACCTTTTCACTCAACATGTATAAATACAAACTGAGCAATGACTCGGGAAATAAACTTGCACGATAAATAACCACGCTATCTAGCAGTATGGGGCGCAGTAAGCGGACGTATCGCGCTGAATTATTCAACACACCCACTCAACGCGATGACCGGCCAAAAGATCGACCGCTGCCACTCGTATCTCTTTACATACTATTGTATGTTTCTTAACTTACTTACTTCGGAACGTTATGGTACCTATAATTTTATTACACGTATACAGAGAGGCGACTTAAATCTGTCAGTTATTTAAACATCATTCAAATTTAAATGAAACCTACCAACATTACGAAATTACATCCTTTCTACGACTTGCTTATGGAGGGTAGAGGTAAGGAGAACCGTAAGGAGAAAATGTCCATTAAAAATTTAAAAAGAACACTAAAAGTTATTCGAAAAGGATAGAGAACAACCAAGAGCGGCACACTTCATACATTAACAACTGCTGCATTCACACCACACCATTTGCCTACGCTAGCGCCATTTTGGAGATTTTTTGAACTATTATTAACTGTCTATAGCTGGACACTTTTTCAACTTTCCCGCTATATGAGACGGTTCTCCTTACCTCCATTCTCCATAGACTTGCTTAAGGCCTTTCATGTTCTGAATGGGATGATAACAACTAAATAGACATTTTTAGCATTTGGAAGAATACTTTTCGCCAACGGCCTTGGGAAACGGGGCGTGGCCAAACGTTTCCCGTCGCGTTTTATGGCGCGATCATTTATTAACAATACTTACAAGTTACTTTATGAAAGTTTATAAGTTTTTTATAATTTCCCTCAAGCATGATATATATTGTTATTAGTTAACGAGACCAAAGACTCAGGTCTTACGATCTTATCGATAGTCCTCTGCACGCTTTAGAAGTCGCCGACGCGCCGACAGTATAATCCTGCGAGGTCGCCACTTTTGCCGGGGTCATTAAACTATTAGGCTATTTAATTTGTTTGAAAAGGATTATTATTTGTTTCGATGAAATATTTCCACTAATACTAACAAGTTTTACACTAAATTTCAATACGGTCACATCTACCCTGTATAATTATTAAAAAAATCGATAAAACATTTTCCACGTTTTCCTAATAATTATTACCTCTGATACTAACAAGTTTTTTCACTAAATATTAATCCGTTCGCATCTACTCTATATAAACACATACGCCTGTCACCAACACGCGCAGGTAAAGTAACCCATTTTGACCCATCCGGGTCAAATCTGGAGAGAACATAACAGCAGGCCGGCTAGCCCCGTCACGTTTGTATCTACAATACTTTGCAATGTACTTTATGATCTGACCTATTGGCATATCGTCCACCGGAGATGAATAGCCACGAACGAAACGCGTAACTGCCCAGGGCGGGGTGTACCTGGTGGACCTGCTGAACGTGTACGGGCCGGGGCTGGCGATTCTGTTCCTGGTGTTCGCGGAGGCGGCGGGCGTGTGCTGGCTGTACGGCGTGGACCGCTTCTCCGCGGACGTGAAGAGCATGCTGGGACACACGCCCGGCTTGTTTTGGCGCGCCTGTTGGACCTACATCAGGTGAGCGTCTGGTGAACAGGTAATTTACGCGGAAGACGAGGAGAAACCACATGAACGTCAGCAGGAGTGCTTGGCGTCGTATGAGTGGTCCACCCAGTGAGTTCTAGCTTCACCACCCGATGAGAAGGGATCAAAATACCACCACGGGAGCCACGCGAGTCTGCGGAAGCGTTCCTCTGTTCCCGGCCTCTGGTGTTGGTGATGTACGTAGGCGACGGTTGAGCCAATTGCACGTTTGCCGGCTTTTTCAAAAAAAAACTCTTTCGGTGCATCCGTATTGGCCAATACCAATGGAGTCCATAACGCACGTGTGGGTTATGCATTCGAATCCCAGCTGAAGCGACAACTAACTGAAAGGCCAGTGGTGGGGCGATCGCTTTAGTTTCATAGAGCGCGCTAAAATTATCAATATTATTCAAATTATTACAAGTGCTGCATTTACCACGTGCTCGGCGGTGAAGGAAACCATGGTGTGGAAAACCTGCATGCCGGAGGTAATAATAAAAAATATGATTGTGAGGATAAACGAAGCCAGCGCCAACGCTGCTCCGAAACCGGCGCTTCTTGGCTCCAAAACCCAGATATTTGTACACGCCAACCCACTTGCCCAGCATCACGAACCTTTCAAGGAATGTATACGGCTACTGGCGCTTGCTTGGAAAGGTCGATGTTCAGCAGTGGACTAAAATAGGCTGACACAATACAATATATAAACAATTCAATGCATTTTATTTCTATTATCATACGATATTTGTTTTTTTTTTTCTATAATAAGCATTGTGCTGCACATGAGTCGTGAGTAAATTGTTTACCTTTCCTTCGGAATGTTTCTCGCTCTCCACAGTCCGGTGTTCCTCCTCGTCCTCTTCGTATTCTCGGTGCTGTCTCACGAGGAGATGCTGGGCGGCGAGTACACGTACCCGGCCTGGTCCATCGCCGTCGGCTGGCTCATGACCGGCACCACCGTCTCCTGCGTGCCGCTCTACATAATCTACAAGCTGATCATCACGCCGGGCACCTGCTACGACGTGAGTCACTCCATCATCCCATTTAACGCTGATTTCCATTAAAATATCATCAAAAGAATATGTGGTTCACATGAATACTGAACGGGAGACATCTTATCCTAGTAAGGTGTTAGTGACAAGCTTGAAGCGCGCAGAATCTTTGGTGACGCGATGAGAACCAGATTTTTGCTATCCATGTCTTTGGTGGTCAGATGGTCTTCACAGTCTTTCATCGTTAACCGAAGATCTGCAGGACTGGGACAACCCAAGTCCAAGGATTGATAAGCTGAACCGATATCCAGGTAGAGCTCCGGCGTGATAACCGCCGGAGTAACTGCACATACAGCCCGCTGTACATGCACACAGCTGCTGTGGCCGAGAACGATCCCTCATCAGCCTCTGGACATTGACCATGTGATAGGATGTAATTTTCAGAGTCAGATCTGATTTTTTTTTTATACTTGGCATCGGACCTCGTGTCTTGGATATACCTGCAGTTAAAACTTATCGTCTGGTAAAATACTAATGTAAAGTACCAGTCAGTCGGTGCTCACTACTGGGCTGCTGGAGGGATTTGCTCGAAATAATATTTTTTATTTGACAGACATACAGGTTTTCTCGCGACGTTTTCCTTCACCAGCACGTGGTGAATACAGCACTTAAAATTGGTATTAACAATTTCAGTAGTGCCGGAAGCGAGGATCGAACCCAGATCACACGCGATCTATGAAACTAAAGCGAACGCCCTGACCTACACTGACTAGACCACCACGGCTCTATCGTCTGATGCTCATCTTTGTTATGGTTTACATAGAATATCGAAATGTCGTCATGATTATCAGTCACTGGTAGACCGCTGGCCACGGTGACGTCATCGACGCATTGGTCGACGAAGAACCACCCCGCTTAGCCGCGTGCTCGCCTTCACACCTTCTCCGACCTTGTTCACTTCTGTTCTCAAACACGGAAGGCATCTGCCGGAAACGGAACCATGCACACAGGGATATGCACATGGTTCCGTTCTCGTAAGCGAGTTTGAACAAGCGACTTATCTGGATTGTAAGTGATTACCGTCGCCCGCGTGCACCTCGAGGAGCTGCTGGTGCGTTGCCGGCTCAAAAGGATATTGGGGAGGGAGGTTAGGGGACTGACAACTGTCCTCCGGGCGCCTCCGCCTCCACTCATCAAACGCAGAAGCACAAGATGGCTGTGGTACCGGCCCGGTCGAGCCGCCGCACGGCTCTACGGTACGCCGGCCTCCCGCCTGCTAGAACCGTTGTGCTAATCTACATCTGGCGCGTCTCGCAGCGCATGAGGACGATCAAGCGGCCGATGCAGGCGCCGGCGCCGGCGGGCGAGCCCCCCGCGTGCAGCCTGTGACCGCGCACGCCGCTGGAGTGGCTCGTGTAGCGCGCAACGTACGTATCGACGCACGTGCCCACACTCGCATGTACAATGACAAAACGTAAAGTAGCAGCCTGTAGGTGCCCACTGCTGGGCAAAGGCCTCGCGAGAAGGGCCCGTCACGCTGCTTCAGTGCGAATTGACGGGCTTCACATATCTCCGAAATAATTCTTTTTTTTTAATACCTCAGATATGCAGGTTTCCACGCGATGTTGTCCTTCACCGCCGTGCGCGTTGCTATTAATAATATTAGCAGAGCCGGCATCGGGGATCGAACCCAGGTCACAGGCGCTCTTTGAAACTAAAATGAACGCCCTGATCACTAGACTACCACTCACATACATATGTAATAATCATATATAGATATATGAACACACATCTTGGGATACGAACATTTATATTCATCATACAAATGTTTTCCCCTAGCGGGATTCGATCCCGCGACCCTCAGCCTCGTAGACGAACTCACTGCCGACTAGGCTATCGGGCCTTATCTGACTATGAGTAACATAAAAGACTACGGTCTTTTGACGCCTAATCTGGGTGATTCAAAATGGTATCTTGTGTGCGTGCGAGGAGAGCGAGCATGTGTTTGTATATGTGTCACACACATTAAGGTTTTCTTTATCGGTTGATAGAAGTCCACTGCTGGACATATGCTCACCATGCTTGTCTCCAGTCTGCCGTCAGAGCCTCGTCCGTCAGACAGGGCGTGCCGGTGAGGGGGTCGGTGTGTTCCCGCTCGTCCCACCGGCCCCACCGGCCCCACTGCCCTGGCCAACCCGAGAGAACTTCGCAGAAAAAGATTATATATTCCGCCTTGCACACACGTATAAAAGTAAAAGTAAAGCAACAGCCTGTAAGTGCCCACTGCTGGGCAAAGGCCTCCTTCTCAAATACTAGTATCAGAGAGGGTTTAGGAGCCGGGAAGGGCCCGCCGCGCTGCTCAAGTGCGGGTTGGCGAACTTCACATATCTCTCTCGAACAGAACTCGAAAGAATATTTTCATTATTTCTCAGACATGCAGGTTCACGATGTTTTCCTTCACCGTTGACCACGTGGTAAATATAGCACTTAAAATTGTTAATAACAATTTTAGTGGTGCCGGCACCGGGATAGAACCCAGGTCACTCGCGCTCTATGACACTAAAGTGAGCGCCCTGACCACTAGGCTACCACGGCTCTTGTATGTACTCACACACGTATGTACTTATATTATGTTTATCCTTTTTTTTTCAGAGATTGATTTGATTTTCAATTGCAGCGATCACTAGAACAGACTGTTTTCAACTCCTCGAGCTCTGCAATAAAATAGTTGTTTTTTTTATTAACGTCAAAATTATTATTTCAAAATAGACACCATTTTTTCTACATATTCGTGCTTATATAGTAGTGTGTGCTTAAATAGTATTGAACGATAATTGAATAAAAAAGAAAACGGGTCTATGCTATTAAAAAATTACTGCACGTATGTGTCGCTTTTTATATATACGACATAAATTTAAAAAAAAATATTTAAGCAGGCGGGCGTTAAGATGGTAGGAAGAGGCGATATATTGAAACTAAATATTACCTAAATTATAATTAATACTCATATAGTCTTTGTCAAGTGTAGCCTTATGTTCACAATGCTTATGTATTTTTACGCAATATTTTGTTGTTTTTCCAATTATTGAATAGAATACATATTACGTTATATATATTTAAATATATAAGTATATAGTAACATATATAATTATCACTAGACAGTGTATCTAGAAGCATTTCAAATTTATATAAAAGATAGATACGAGTCTTTTGTAAATCACATCGTATACCAGATTTACGATTCATCGTATATATGTAAATAATGTGTGTGGAGGTTAGATTGTAAAAATATATATATAAATATACAAAAATGCTGATCGGACTATAAACTTAACGAGTGTATGCTTAACTTTTTTTTTATTTAATTTGATTTTTTAGAAAATTCTGTTTATATTTCTGTATTCCCGGGCAATGGATACAGAAATATTAACCTTAAACTCTTTTAAGACAAGCTTATGTAGCTCGTCTTAAAAAATGTCGTAAATATAGTACAGAGTAATTATGTACAAAATATTTATGTAGATGAATGTACCTATTATCTAACGTACATTATAAGCTATTATTATTAGGTAATACCTTAATACGCATATTATAATAATTGCGCATGTTACAAACATAGACGATGTAATACAATACAAGTTCTCGTAGTTGTTAAATTCTAGTCGAAGCATATTTAAATTATATATAATGGAATAAGGTTTAAGAGTAGTTAAATTTAGGTAGTGGTTATAACTAACTAATACGTGTAGAAATAACTATCTTATAAAATATATGTTACAATCGTTTAGTAGAGGCATAACAAGCACTTGAACTTGTTCCACTGATGGTGAACGCGGCAAGCGGAGTAGAGGCATCTTGTGTAACCGGAGGCCCGCTCCCCCTCCCCCTCCCCGTCCTCATCCTCCCTCCCAGCCTTAAAGGCCAGCAACGTTTCAGCAGCTCCTCTAGTGTTGCAGATGTACGCGGGCGACGCTTGCACGTTTGCCCGCTTAACCATAAACAGGAAGGCATAAATTATGTTACGCTCTATATTATAAAACTTTGGACTCTGTTCTATGGCATTGTCTGGCATACGTTTACGTTATTATTTTGTAATGATGTGTCACCTGCGCCGGCGCATACATCGCAGCCCCCACTGTACGAATCTATCTATATAAAAAGGTAATGATGGACATACAGATGTCAGCTTAAACGCGGGTGCGAAATGTGCGGGTTCCTTCCACAACCACAATTCCAACCAAGATGCCAACAATCTCATGGTTCGATATTGATAATGGTTGTTTAAGATCGCTTCTACTATAGCTTCTTACATAAGTATTTAATTACGTCAGTAAAATGGTAAGTGTTTAAGAAAAGGAAATGCATTCGGCGTGATCACAACGACATTCTTTTCAGATTCTTCCGCGTATTGTAGTCTCGTTCGTATTATATATTATAGATATTGTCTATGTAATGTGTAAATGTTGCCACAAGTAAATATATTTAATCAATAACATCACATTGCATGATATAATTAGGCAACGTCGTTTTAATATTTTGTTGCTTTAGAGAATCCTGTCCTAACTGACTGGACACTCACTGTACCGTTAGTTTAGTTGCCATTATAATACCTAGTATAGAGTATAGAGCTAGTATTGCTGTTACCAAGTATAAACAATATTCAACTCGGACATATATGTTAGTGAAGTCCTAAGTGTTTTTTTATATAAAATATTTAAAAAAATATAGTTCATATACCCACAGAGTGTAATTTGATTTATTTTAAAGTTATTCTATTACTTTGTATTGTATGTTGGTTATAAAATTAGAAGTGTGTTTACACGTAGATAAATAGTATGTTATTGTATTAGAGAATATAATCCAAGAACAGTGTTGTGTGTATAAATAAATTCACAAATGTTTAGACAGGCCTGTGTCAGCCATAACAGGTCACTCTACCCATTTGTTCACTAAACTCACGTTTTATTCATTATTCCAAGTTTGTTTATTTGTTTTTCATCAAGTCAACTGAACAGCAACAAAAGTCTTTTCCCGAGCGCAGCATCCATCGACTGCCTGTAACACTGCGCAGTTCTTCATTCCATCTTGTGGGTGGAGTCATAACACTGGGTATAAATATAATTTAGATATTACATGGAAGTATTTCTGATATTTAGAGATAATAATAAACCACTGAGTGAAGAGCCCCATGAAACCTATACGTTACCTTTACTTTTTTTTTTTGGGATTGGAGGGAAAATGCTTTAGGCATACCCGTTGTCGGGCTCTGATCTCGGAAGGAGAAACATACCGACTAAAAATCCATTCACGTTGCTGTTGGCCCGGAGGCCTTTACAGCTTCATCGGAGGAGACTTGCGAGAGCGGAGGCCCGCAAGTTGATAAAAAGGGACGACGATGTTGTAACTGGTTTCTGCAGCCCTTGGATATCTACTGATAACCTTAATCAAAGAAGGTTACAGACGCGTTATCACGACTGAGGCCTAAGATAAGAGTAAGGCGATCCCTCAGGGCCCGTTATTACTGACTCCCTATATCTTTCAAACCGGAACACATACAACACTGCAAATATGTGTAACAGCGTGGTGGCAACCCAGGCGACTCTGACTAACTCAACTTCACTAATTAATTAAACAAAGTGCAGGCGAAATTCACAATTCGAATTTCTTTTTAATTGTTCTTTCACATGCAGGCGTAAGGAAAACTGCATACAGTAATTATGCAATTAACAATTCAAACGATGTCGGCAACGGGAATATATGATATAGTATATAGGTGAATACTCTTTCACTTATATACTATAATGTGCACCACAAAACAAAAGCACAGAAAACATTAAAAAAGGAAGTAAATTAGTAGGTACAATTTGGCGGCCTTATCGCTGCATGGAGATCTCGTTTAGGCAATCGAAGGCATTGAGAGACAAAGCTACATATGCGAGGTTGGTGGTGTAACATAAATACACATACTATACAACTAAAACTAAAAATCATTAGCATACATCTACATATACATTTCTAAAAACATATTTACATATATGAATAAATAAATAAATTATAAATATCTTCAAACATACTCTTATAAACAGTAAATACCACACAAACATTATTATAGTAATTCGTCCAGACGTTGCTCGAGACATTATGCGTACACAGGCAGCTTAAAGCATATTAAATAATCTGTGTTTAAGCAAGCTTCCTAATAACTCTATACTTTATAGTACTACATAGGAATACATTTACATAATACATGGCAATATGATATGTACGTTCAGTCAACAAATAAAAAAAATCCAAAACAATCCGTTGGACATCGATAAGTTCTTATTCTATGAAATACTACGTTATGTGCGTCCAGCACGTAACGTAGTGTGTGCATACTCTTTGGACACACATACACTTATCGTTTCCGTTATAGAGTAATAAATTCTTATTTATTTATTTATTCTGCATTCTCTACATCTTTTACTAACGGATGAGGACTTAATGCATTGTGGTTTAAGGCAAATGGTGGGTTTGAACAATTATTAAAACTATACATGTCTTATTTAAATCAATAATAGTACATATTAAAATACATACCAGCAATACGTAATTGTAAATATACATATCTAAGTTCGATACCTGTATATTTTTTAATTTATAATACTAACATAATATTTGATGGCGGCTTAAATAATGGTCATAGACAAATCCATATAGTAACAAGTCACAGAAATGTTAGAGCCGTCTAGTTTTTGACATCAAGTTCTCAAAGCGTATCAAATCAAAAAAAAAACTGACGAGTAAATTTAAAGTGTATCGCAATGCGTGTTGTTTTTTAAAAAAAATGCACCGAAGGGAGAGACTGCGCATCGAGACTAGCCACCGGCGTAAGCATGGCGGCCAGATCTGTAAGCTTCTATACACTTTGCGTGAGTACGGTGGCAAATAAAATTAACTAACTCTTGCATCGTTTTACACACACACGAAAAATTAAATACGACGTAGGTAAGCACTCGTGCCCGCTTTCATTTGTGGGTCAAGACAGAGGTACTCACTTTTTGACGCTCTCCAGGGGAAGAAAGGTGACGCGTAATGTTACCCGGGTTGCTATGAAGTTTTAGACGCTTTTCCTTTAATCCTTCTAACGACACCCGCGGAAAAAAGTGGCATTGTCAAGAGATGCGCTCATCAATTCATCTTCATCTAGAAGAAAGAAAGTACTTTATTCATCTCGTTCCATAATGTGGTTTATAACGAAATTCACCATGTTTATGATTTATGTACCTACGTAATGAAAGATTTCCTTGCTATATAAGGATTGCCATGTAAGATCTTAAAAAATAATTAGATCTAGACAATCCCACCAACGCTTTTTTTTTTATTTTACTGTATCATTTAAAGAAAATATAAGAGTATGGTTTTGAATAAGAAACTATATGACTACTGTCAATAGAGAAAAATGTACCTTCATGAAGTACAGAACCCATCACAGCGCGAGTATCTCAAACTAGAGCGTCAATTTCAGGATCTGTCCGCATTCCAACTGGGAGCGATGGCGAAGTGGCTGAGCTGCAACGGCGAGGCCTGGGGGATGGGCCCTACGGCGGTGTTCGCCAGCGCCGCGGCGCTGTTCCTTTACAGCGAGCTTCGGGCGACCATTTCCACAGCTGGCGACCGAGGACCGCTTACAATGCTCGAGAAACTGCTGGTTGTTAGTGCTGAGTAACTTGACGTAACTTCGTCTTAAATAACTTCATAACAGTATACTGGGAACAGTCTCTTGGCAGGATGATTTGCGATCGTAGTACCCAGGCATCTTGCCAGCGTAGGCCTTAAGCATGGGCCTGCGAAGCCCGGGCCTGGGATTACATTTAAGGAGAGGAAAATGTTTAAAGAGAGTCCAAAGATATTTTTTTAATAGTTACTACTCCAGGAAGTGGAGCTGCATCATGTTTACTGAAAACAACATATGAAGGAAACAAGTTTTTCATTGATTGATGAAGTATTAAAACAACTTTCTATTGGAATTCCATATATTAAGGTTTTATTATAGATTCAAAAAGGACGCGGTAGCAGAATAGACCTAAGAACAGACCGGCAAACCTTGATAGCCTTACCTATAGTCAGGGCGCTCGCTTTAGTTTCATAGAGCAAGATTGCCCCGGATTCGATCCCCGATGTCGGCACCGCTAAAATTTTTGATAGCTATTTTAAATGCTGAATTCACCACCTGCTCGGTCGGTGAAGGAAACCATCGCCAGGAAACCTGCATGTCTGAGAAATATTATTTTAAGGACATGTGAAGTCCGCATTAGAGCAGTGGCGGGCCCTTCCCGGCTCCAAAACCCTCTCAGATATTTGAGAAGGAGACCTTTGGCAGTGGGCATTTACAGACTTTCCACCTTTAAAGTATAACTTAAATCCGCCGCTGCACCTCGCTCTCTACCCTGCTGATCGTCACCCGTCTAAATAACCATAGTCTAGTCCACGGGATCTTACCGTTATCTCCCTCATTCTTCTTTTACGTCGCTCACGGAATGACATGAATGAAAGCACCATCAAAAACTGGCCATGCTAATCTTTGCCCATACTCACCAAGCCGGGCAGCAGTAAGCTTTGTGTCGGTGCCCTGGCACTAGAGCTGCTGCTCCACATCACTAATCTATAGCATTTGTTCCATGTATTGTGCTTTTTGCAGTCAACGATGGTGCTGGGAATGTTGGCACTGATGGTCCACCTTTGGGTGTGTTCCATGCGGTTCTTCCTGTACTACTTGGACACTTTAATTAAAGATGTAAGTAGGCATTGGTCCACGACACACAGGTATAGAAAGACGACCTTGTTCACTTTAGCCTATGCGTTACGCGATAACATCGGCGTGGGAAGGATCAGTTGCAAAGTTGTTCAAACGGAACGTAACATAACTTAACCAGACTGGTTTTAACTAGTCTTAGACCCCTTCTCTGCCTAGGAGTCACATAATGAAAAGACCAGCGGCGAAAGTTTTACAGAACATTTAAAGTTACCATATGTTTTTTCACATGAATTTCGGAATATTTACTATCATAAGCGTGGTAGAGCCAAGCGGCGGCTTTAGCTGCTGCTCGAATGGGCCGGTTCGACCGGATTGATACCACGACCTGAAGCCGAAGCCACGGCGTGAAGCAGAGGCAACTTGTGCTTCTGCGTTTCGTTCGGTGAGTGAGGTAACCGGAGGCCCACACCCCCTCCCTATTCCTCTCCTCTTCCCTCCCATCTGCCAAATTTCCTTAAAGACCGGCAACGCACCTGCAGCATCTATGGTGTTGCAGATGTATATGGGCGACGGTAATCATCTACCATCAGGTGAACCGCTGGCTCGTTTCCCGTCTTTTCCATAAAAAAAAAAAAATCATAAATATTGGAACGCACGAGTAGAGAGATAATAAGGGAACTCGGCTATGCAATATAAAACGGATATGAGGATGGGATGGCACGGTCGCCGTTCAGGATTCAGCCGTCGAGGTGATGCTAATCTGCGTTAAACACAGCTTCCGCGATGGGGCTGTCTTGAAATGAAAAAATGAAATGAAATGAAATGAAATGAAAATACACTTTATTGTACACCAATAGCAAAAATAGGAAAAAATAAATAAATAAAAATAAACACAAAGGTACAATTGGCGGCCTTATTACTTAGAAGCGATCTCTACCAGGCAACCATTTTGCAGAGGAAATAATGACAAGGTGAGCAAGGGTGTTGCTGTCGGTATGCAAACCCAACCCATGTATTTCTTGTAATATATTGTCTTTTCTGAATTATGCGTAAATAAACACCTTTACGTATCTCTTTTAATAGAAGATCCCCTTCCGGTCTGTTGTTTCAGAGCCCCAGCGTCTTGCTCGAGATGACCACAGCGGGTCTCCTGGGCAGTGAGGCGGACATGATGCCCCTGGGTGCACTGACGCGATTCCTGCGCCAGCAGCAGCCGCAAATTCACATAACCGTTTGCTGGTTCCTGTCCCTCTGCTACGCGGACTACATCAGGCGACATTACTGCCGGAGGTTCAACGTGCCGTATATAGAGGAGTGGTATGTTTAAAAAAAAAACTACTCGATATTCTTGCAAATATCCGACTGAATGTTTAGTCGGAATGGTATGTCTTTAGTGGGAGGTGGGGAGGCGAGATATCACAAAATCGTGGTGCATGGCGAGCACGTGGAGACGACTGCCCGTGGAATGCACTAGGTTTTGCCCGCGATTTCACCCGTGTAACTTACACTTGCGATTGTTGTCACTGGCTGAAGCGTACTTATCACTTGTACTTAATTAATTATAATTGAAGATCCTGAAGATGTCGTAAGACGAAACCCTTTAAATAAAATGTGTTGTGATCTAATACAAGAGATAATAATAATTGTCTTGAATAACTGGAATATTTAAATCTTTCTCTGGTATTTGTGTACGAGACCATTCTAATAATAATTTTCGGAATTAAATGTATCGGTGATTTTAGTTACGTCATAAGCTTTCGAACGTTGTAAGTTATTATTCAATTGGTCCAGCATTTACGGCGTAAAAATCCTGTACCGACCAATCCCGGAATAATCCCGGGACGTACGGTACCTTTTAAATAATGAAAACCGCATCGTAATCGGTCCGGCATATACCACAATTTTTTTTTAGGGTTTCATCTCTTCAACATACAGACATGGCATTTTACAATTTTAGTTTCCTTCCTATTTTTATTGCGAAGCGGTTGCCGCACGGGACATGTATTTGTTTCTGGTCTGGGTGTTTGTATGGACAATTTTACTTATGTAAACTGCCTCCGCATGACATGAGAAATTCCTAGTGGGGGGGAGAGAAATTTGTACAGGAGTAACGTCATTAAAAAATAAAAGCCAACCTCTTGTGCGCCCTTCTGACTAACGAACGGGGATCTGGCGATCCGACTGATGATGGAAAACCCCATCCGGATAACTGAACCCAAATTGCACAGACTAGTGATGCGTGCATCAGTTCGCTCAGCCCCAGCTGGCCCAGCGTGGTGAGTTTGGGCAAATAATTCCCAGAAATGCGTGCCGGTGTTTGTTGGCGCTTTCTTGGAGAGGCCTTTGTTGAGCAGTTGAAATGGAGTCTTCTCTGTCTCTGCCCAGGAATCATCTGGGTAGTGGCCTCTTACTTAATTGTGCCGTTAATCACCACCATAAGTCTGTCGCCAGCGCCTCGTCCATTAGCCAGTAGCGTGCACCGCGTGCAATGAGGTAACGAGACCTGGAGAAAAGGTATGAGGCTTGGTATATTCCCCCTCACCTTATTGCCTCACCTCAACATCCAGTAAACAGTCCACTGCAGGAGGTAGAGTCCTCTCCCATAAGGAGGACGATATGCCGTAATCTAATAATTGTGTTCGCAGTACCAGAGTTAGGTCTGCGGTATTTTTCCAGATGTATATGCCATCTGTCGGTGGCCATTGCGATTTCCCTTAGTCGCCTCTTCATCATCCGCGGGAAGAAAGGGCGCCCTTTCTTCTAGGATCTATCCTTAGGCCGTTACCATTGCGTATAAACGTTTAAAATGAAATCTAAGTATCTTTAACAAAATGGCAGAATCATCTCAGTAATAGTCTATTTTTATATATATTTAATATTTCAATTATTAATACATTTAAATAAATATGAATGTATGTATGTACGTGTGTATGTATTATATATAGATTTACATTCATTCTCCTTTTTTTTCTCTTTAGTACCCTCTATTCTATCATCAACACATACTTCATTTCATCTCTGCATCGTCCCAAAGCTCGACTGGTAGAGAATGCTTCTGGCATCAAGGTGTATATGTTTGTTAGATAAATATATAAATGAAGTAACATGAAAGTTTTAACGTTTTGTACCGGCGGTGTGCGGTCGCATCAGGCAGATGGCGCTGCGAGCGCGGGCGGCTCGCGGTGCGGGCCGGACCGTGGAGCGGTTGCAGAGTTTCGTAGCGGCCGTGCAGCAGCGCCTACGCGGCTACGAGACGCCTACGCCGCCTACTGACGTTCCTCCAACGTAATTGTACACATACCACTTTCACTACAGGGCGGGCAGAGACTATGAGAAGCGAAATGTGTTTATGTTTTCCTCGGGTTAATACATTTCCGCAGAATGGTAGTGGTAGAAGTCTTTAGACAGTTGCAAGTATTTTTGCTGAAGTATACAGTTATGAGGTTTTGAGCGTGGTAGAGCCAAGCGGCGGCTTTAGCTGCTGCTCGAACGGCCGAGGCATCTTGTGCTTCTGCGTTTCGTTCGGTGAGTGAGGTAACCGGAGGCCCACACTCCCTCCCATCTCCCAAATACTCCTTAAAGACCGGCAACGCACCTGCAGCATCTATGGTGTTGCAGATGTACGTGGGCGACGGTAATCACTTACCATCAGGTGAACCGCTTGCTCGTTTGCCGTCTCCTCCATGAAAAAAAAAATGTGGTAACCCACATAGCCGTTAGGATCAGAACTGACAAGCGTTGGGGAAGATAGGTTCTCGAGTGGCAGTCGCGTACAGGCAAACGCAGTGTGGGACGACCCCCCACAAGATGGAGTGACGACCTGCGCAGTGTTGTGCGAAGTTGATGGATGCAGGCGGATCAGGACCGAGGGATGGCAGTATTAGAGCCTAGATACTCGGTTATCGGTTAGGTTTCAATACAACATACATTGGGGTCTAGGGCTCTCTTAAATATTTGAAGGGGGACGACGTTTACTTTTAATCGTATATTATACGTGCCGCACACGTCCGCCATCCTGTCTGGCATCCGATGCTGATGATAACCATATTAATGTCGTTACGATTGCAACTTTGCACTTCGCTCGGTGTACGCGGTAATTGTGGCTCTAAAGCTGCTCTGGGGCATGAGGGGTCAGTGACGTTTTACGATGATCGATGTTCCACGCTTGAGATAGACAGGAGTAAATATGAAGCACGCGAGTGCCTTGAACTGCTCCCAGCGCTCGATGAGCTTCTACTTTCGATCCGCATGCCTTCGAGTTAGCGAATATATCGGGAGGTCTTCATCACGGTGCCAGGATCGATCGATTCTCAATATGGGAGATGTCGTTACGACCCCTTTTGACAAGTACCGCGCGCTCGACTAGCCGGAAGGCGACTGTGTTTTGCTAACTGCTTAATTCCATTAAAAATTATTTGTATAGATATGTTTATAAGGTCTGATTTATTTTTATTAACAATCCGCCAACAGTGAGCTTCAGACTTTCTGTTATGCCCTAGAGTGATAGTGTGCCGTGGAAGAGAGCAGCGTCTTCAGTGGACATCGGAACGGAGAAGCAGCTGGAAGCGGAGGGGGGCAGGGGCGGGGGCGGGGGAGGGCGAGCCAGCGACTCGGCCCTCGTCTGCAAGAGATCCCTCGGCCCTCACATCCACGCGCACACGCGCGACCCCACCTCCGAAGCTATCGAGAAACTCCAATGTTTCGTTAATGTGCGTAAACCAATGCTGTGAGATTTTCGTATTTCGAATTTAACTAACGTCTAGATTCCAACTAGGACATCCCGCACTGTACCTATGTATCTATGTATTGCATATCTGTAATAAAAAAAAAATTGGCGCCAATTTTAGTGTCACGTGCCGTTTTATTTTTTAATTAATTGTGTTATATGTATTCGAATGTTGTTAATTATAAACAAAATAAATTTAAATATTGCGTTTCTAATAGATTTCGATTATGTAATTTCCAGGCAACCAGATGCGCGTGTGGTCAGAAGGCTGCGGCAATGATCTCGGTTATTGAAAAAACAAGCAGAGAAAATAATTGTGAACAAATAAGACAATGAAATGATTACGAGTCAA
Source organism: Bhutanitis thaidina (assembly GCA_029286595.1). Taxonomy (NCBI): domain Eukaryota; kingdom Metazoa; phylum Arthropoda; class Insecta; order Lepidoptera; family Papilionidae; genus Bhutanitis; species Bhutanitis thaidina. The sequence continues at coordinate 15,510,912 of JAGSMS010000027.1, forward strand.
CTAATACTTAAAACAACAAATGTAATTAAATAGAATAAAACTTATTTAACCGTAACTCTTTTTTTTACTTTTTATTCCTCCTTATTAAATGGGCTTACGTTTGACCTCAATCTCGCTCGATGGAAGGCGAAGATGAGGCCTAGGATGGTAAACTTTGCCTAGAAGGTGTTTCGATTGCTTCAATGTATTTGCGTTAACTTAAAAAATCTTTATTAATGAACATATCCATTTTTATTTATATCTTTAGTTAAAGTACTTATGGAAATATTATTAAATAATTGCCTTGAATAAATATAACTAAAAACTAATAGTGGCTGAATAAGAGGATCTGTCGTCCCATCTAATCTCCATCCGAATATGGCGAACCAAAATCCTACGGACTAGTGATTGAGAGCAGCGTCACTAGTGGCGAGGGTACCCGCACTGCGCTCGCCGACCCGCTTGCTCAGAACGGTGAGCACGGGCAAACCTTCCTTTTTCGCAGAAAGAAAGGGCCGGTTCTTGCAGAATATTGGACATAACTCGGGCCGATGAACCCTCACGGGGTCGGCAGCAGTACCTTCGGTAGTTCCAACTGGACATTTATTCTTTACTAGCCACCAAGATAGTAGATATATTTTATACTAAGCGGTAGACTTCTAACGTAGGCAGAGTTTAATGTAGTCGTCGGGGTAGGCACCACCCGACTTCGAACTTCCGGTTCGAAACTCATACTGAATTACAGGCTGTGACGCATTTCATCTTAATCCTCAGTGGTGACAGCGCATCTGTAACCTGTAATGGCTTCAGTGTCCACTTACCGTTGTAGCCCCAATCCAATTAAAAAATAATGATGAATGTGCAGGTGAGGTTGGCGTTATACATTCATTTTTGACAATAGACATTATTTTGTGCCACGGGAAAGGTTAATAAAAGTTCTGACTTACTTAGAACCTAACAGGTTTTTACAAATAAATCCCAACAAATATTATATATCGATCATAAAATGTTAAACCTATACCTGTAATGGGTAAATCCACCAGTAAATGCTGTATCGCGCGCGTGAAATTTTTCTTAACCTGATTGAAGAATAATTTGCCACTTTTTATGAGGCAAAAAGTATGATTACAGGAAATAAGCCTATAACCTAAATAGCAGTGTGTTATCGTTTGTATATTTTTTCTATTTGGGAAAGGGGCTTGTGCAAGCGGCTCGCCAGATGGTAAGTGAATACTGTCGCTTACATACACCTGAAACACCAGAGGAGCTGCAGGTGCGTTGCTGGTCTTTAAAGATATTTGGGAGACGGGAAGGCGGATGTGGAGGGGGATCAGGAAGAGGGATGAGGAAAAGGAGAGTGGGCCTCCGGTCACCGCACACACCGAACGAAACGCAGAAGCATTAGATGCCTCTACTACACGCCGGTATTCTGCGAGGCCGTGGTACCAATCCGGTCGAGCCTGCCCATTCGAGCAGCAGCTAAAGCCGTCGCTTGGCTCTACCACGCTTATTTATGATAATTTAGGTATTCAAGAGCCTATCGTGCAACCGCTCCCATGTCAGTGACCGTAGACGAGTAAGGTATCATTAATTATCCATAGACACTTTATTATATAATAGTCTGTGTTCATTTTTAAATACATATAATACATTAATAGTCTGTGCAACTTTCGCACGGCCTAATATGTAGGTGAAATACAAATTTAAAAACAAATTATCTTAAATGAAAATATTGTCACTTTTGACAAAAACTGTCTGTCCCTGATGACGTCTACAAATATTACTTTGATAAGACGTGTAATAATCGTAAACATGTAAACATGATCACAAAAATAATGCCAATTAACAACTATACATTCACCGAAACTTAGTAAACAAGATCATTTTGAAAAGTATCGCCGCCAAATTTTGTGATGTGGAAACATATCGTCTGGAACTTTCTCGTGGACGAAGGTTACGAGGTTTGTTATAAAAAGTTTAAATTAACAAGCACAGGTGAAGTGGGCTGTACAGAACAATCAAACAATAACATGTAGCCGCTGGTGAGATAGGGATTGATGGTTTCCACGCTCAGAGGTTAAGTCTGACCATTCAGCGGGAAAATGTAACCAGTTCTTGTTATAGAACCACGAGGAATAAGCCAGTTAGTTAATTTTCGTTACAAGATTGTAATTATAGTAAATACATAACTGTACGATTACATAGTTTAAAGATTAAGATCATTCTTCAACATTATTTGTGATGACGTGTGATATCAGCGTAAGAATCTGTCATCATCTCTCTTCCCGTGGGTATCGTAACAGGCGACTAAGGTAAAAGCCTTGAAAATCGCAACGGCTTCTGACAGATGGCGGGACAACCATCTCGAAAAATAAGCAGACCTAAGACGGGCAGCAGCGTCCGAGGTGCTTGGCGTCTGGTACTGGGATCGCCAATCCGCTTATGAAAAGTCCTTGTGGCAGAGGCCTACATGGCGGTACATAAAACCCAATGGCAATATTGGTCATTGGCCGCGCTTCTGGTAAATCTTGCGATGGTTGATCCGCAATCTGTTAAGATGCCATTTCAATACTTATCCCTTAATTAACAACGACATGCGAAAACAGACTCTTGTTCTAGATCTACCTACCTAGGGACAGGAGTCTGTTGTCGCGTTAATGAGGTATATCGCTGCATGATGATTTGTTTTAGTTTTAAAATGTTGACAACCCTAGTGATAATAACCGTTTACAGCTAATGGAATGGTCAAAATGCGGTGAAGACTATGTGTCGACGGTGCCGACGCTGCTGTGGGCGCTCGGCGCCTCTGCGCTGGCGCACCGACTGCTCGTTATCATGTTTCACCGGTTCATGTTCAGAAGAGTGCCGCTGTGGGAGCAGATCTTGCAAGTACGGTAAACAGAATATAATTTTCAAACGTGGTAGAGCCAAGCGGCGGCTTTTGCTGCTGCTCGAATGGGTACAAAGGCCTCACAGAATACTGGCGTTAAGTAGAGGTATCTTGTACTTCTACGTTTCATTCGATGAGTGAGGTAACCGGTGGCCCACTCCCTCTCCCCACCCTCCTCCTCCCTTCCATCTCCCAAATACCCTTAAAGTCCGGCAACGCACCTCCAGCACCTCTGGTGTTGCAGATGTACGTGGGCGACGGTAATGACTTACCATCAGGTGAACCGCTTGCTCGTTTGCCGCCTTTCTTATAAAAAAAAATTGTTTTGGTAATTATAATTAATTTATGATGTACTTTGGTAAGATTGCTGGCAAGGTAGGCTGTGAAGTACAAAGAATATGATTCACGTAGGTACCATCTAAAGTCTCAGTGATATCTGATAATATCCAACTTTACTTCATCGTTGTTTGCTTGTTTTATCTCTTGGCCGATGATTTCCGGTTACAGTAGGCAGGTGTCAACTGCGCGGGAGATATTATAGTGCAGTAAGTGTACGCGCCAGCACAGAGGCACTCGCTCGTCTTCCCCTTCCCGTATTCCATGTAACGCTTATGCGATAAGATCGGAGGATGGGTCAGGTGCAGTGTCATAGACACGGGAAGAACACGACACAACCAAGCCACGAGGAACAAAGGTTTTGGGGTTTTTGCACAAATGACAAATATCGACATCGGCTGGGATTCGGGACCCATGGCACAGCGGTCAGGTAGGCGAAGTTGTTATCTATAATATCAACATTTCGATGGCTCTGATCAATTTATTTTCACTTAAGCGTTAATAATATAAACTACTGGACACATCTGAGCAATAAGGTTAGCGTGGATGACTGCTTCAGATAGTTTTTATTTTTGAAACATTTCCCAAATGGTTCGGTATTTTTTCAATCAATCTTCCACCACGTATCCGCCGAAGACATGACCCACTTACATCCTAACCTAAGATTGTATCTTCTCCTTCATCGGGCTATTTTAGCCCACAGATGAACAAAAGCCCTCCCCCGTTAAACCAAGGCAAAAGCCGGCATACATTTTTTGGAAGGTTTGCCCATACTCAGCACCCTGAGCAAACGGGTTGGTGAGCACATTGCCAGTACCCCCGCACTGGTGATGCTGCTGCACCCCATCACTAGTCTGTGGGATTTGGGTTCGGCAAATTCCGATGGATATTCCGCCATCATTCGGTTTCCAGAGCCTCGTATGTTCGCTAGCCGGTTGCACCACTTGCCGGTGATGTTGTCATTTGGAGAAAGAAATAGCACATTCCCGCCTTACACCGTGCGTACTTAACGAGAAGTTAATCATTTTACCATCTCGGTTCATAGCATCTCCTGTTCATCTGGATGGTTATGTACAGCCTCTATTTCTGGAAATTCTTGATGAGGATCGTGTACTCATTCGTCGAGTATTATTATTATGATGATGTAAGTTAATCCAGCCTTTTAATTCTTTTTTTAGAATTATATTGTATATTCCACTTAACACCATACCTAAGTGATAGAATTAGGAAGGATATAAATTGAAATCCAAGCTTCCTATCTTTTTGTGCTAAGGTCAACTTCACCTGCACACGGTGCACCCAGCCAGCTGCCTAACGGACGAGAGTCTGGCGACCGAATGTAGCGACCGAAAACCAATGCAAATATGCCGACCGGTGATTCGAAGCAGCATGGTACCAGCACTGCCTGACCCCGCTTGCCCAGCATTGACAGTATGGGTAAATCTTCCATTAACAGCATGCCAGCTTTTGTTGGCACCATTCCTTTGTGGAGTCCAGCGTTGGACATTATTTTGACTTTTTTTTCGTTCGCTTGGGTTGACAAACGGGTCCTGAACCTTCGCAAACAACTTCGATCGAAGGAGGTCGCGGGTGAGCTAGCAGCCCCGAGGATTACGATGGAATACCTCGCCGCATGGAACTATACCGGCTCAGTATACCTTTCAAACCGGAACACTACAGTGGCTGCACTGCTGCCGAGCTGCAGAACTAAGTTAAGAGGGTGGCACCTACTCGGACAGCTCCAAAACAGAGGAGCCTACCGTCTAGTAGCTGTTGTAAACATTCAGTTTCTTAGGTACAGATAAAATTAAATTTAGTTCGGTTAATAATGTTTGCACCTTACCAGCCCGTAAATAGTCCACTGAAGGACAAAGTACTCTCCCATACGGAGGATATGCCTTAATCGCCATGCTCGTGAAGATTGACGAACACATTATCAGACACCTTGCAGCTTGCTCGCTGCTGCCAATCATCGTTCTGCTTTATTTTGGTCATGCATTTTACGTGATGGTTATTCCGCCTTCGGTCGGCTGCCTTTGCGATTCTCATTTGTAGATTTTATAGCTCTATCAGACTAAGGGCAGGGAGTTCAAAGATACATATTTCGTATTGAAAGTAAAAGGAAATGTCGGATTTTACAGGAAGAGAAGCTGTTGGACGACGAATACTTGACCAAGCAAAGTCTCGTGCAGCAGTGTCTCGCCTGGCTCTGCGGGGTGACCCCCCTGGCGGTCTACGTGTACACGAGGCCGAGGCCTTCTGCCCCGCCTCTTATGATATGGTGACTGCTAGAAGCTGTTTAATAATATTGAGCTACAGTATCAGGTGTCAGCCACAGGAGGAGCCTGAGCCAGAGGGCACATTTTTTTTATGCATTCCTGATCCAATTTGAGTGATTATCTTTTTATACTTACCTCGAGGTAAGTATACATGTGCTGCATCTTGTATAAGAACAGCGTGGATGTCGGTTTTTTGTTTTTTATGATCATAATAATTCTCCATTTCTAAATTCTTCATGACTCTGAATTGCATTCAGCTTCTTAAAGCTTCATTCTACTCGTCCCTCATTTTAAGCTAACCGTCTGCCATCCATTAGACGTTCGTGGTGGGACAAACAGTTCCTGCTTAGGTAGAATTTAACTAATAGATAATGAAATCGTGGAAATCCCTCCATCCTCTCACTTCCTCTTCCGCTCCGTAGATTCTTTCCAAGTATATGTTTGCAGAAAGCAACTTTAACACTTCAAGCTGGTCTCGGCACATGTCGGTCCACTTAGCATTGGTCCTTTTCTAACGCACGCTGCGCGCAGTGTCTCTGTCGATGACACTATGGTTGCACTCGGCAGTTGGCCCACTTCCGGCTACGCGGGGCGGCTCATAGCACTGTTCCCCAGAGACCGGAACTCCCCCCAAAAACGGCTCCCTGCCCTTGGCCGGACCAGTCCTTGCTCTCACTAGCATGCAGGAACAGACGAACGTGGTTCCTCTACATTCAACCCGGCTGATCCTCTTGGATGGTGATTATCAGAGACACCGGAATCTCGAATCCGAACAGTCCTATTGTGTCAGCAATCTATCCATTGACAGAGGGACCAGACGCCCATTCCACACAAGAACATCCTTCCAGCAACAAAGCGTTCATCGCATAGCAGATTATGAAGTCCCCGAGAGATCGGCATATGTAAAAACTAGCCGTTGCTAACGTTCCAACAGTGTCCAAGGTCCGATGACCGTGCCCAGAGGAACGCAGTGATATTTTCATCCAAAGGCTTCCCTCGCAGGGCCAAGAGCAGGACCAATAGGGGTACATCTAACTGGTTCTTCCTCGCCTCGAAGAGTTAGTCCTCAATCGTTCGGCTTGGGATGTTGGTATATTGCTAAAGCACTCGTCCAAAGGCGGCGCGATATGCTTTCTTATAATGGGCTGAAATAACGATAACATTACTTGATAACAAGCCCGCTGCTGAAACATTCCAATAAAACGGCATACATTTCTTGAAAAAGCCCATTCTCACCGATCAGGGCGGGCTGGTGTGCGCAGACCAGTACCCTCGCGTTTGTGATGATTTGTTCCGGCAAATCCGAAGGTACTTTTTACCATGAGGCTGTGCGGATGACGTTGGCAATTGGCGAAAAGACGGTTTGCTCCCCTTCTCTACTCACATCCGCATTTAGAAATAGGTATTTTCATCTATATCAAACCCTAAGTGGATTGGTAAAAAGCACCAGGTAGCCGGCTTGCATTACTTGAATCGTTTACCCATGCTCACCAAGCACCCTGGACGCCGCTTGGGGTTGACATACGCAGCGGCAGTACCCTCGCCCCAGGAATGCTGCGCCGACTGATTTGGTTCCGGCTAATTCGGATGGATTTCCCGCCGTCGTGCGGTCGTGGGAACTTCGTTTATTAGCAAGGGTTTAGTACGTGCAAGTGATGTCAGCATTTTTAGAAAAAGATGGTAGCTATGAAACGAATTAATTTGGCTGGCACGGTAACTAAATTCAAATAAATGGAAAATATTGCTTATTTGAAAATCTTGAAAAAAGTGGAAATACTATTACCGTCCCGACACGTCCATGTTTGTTTTTCGTAGGTCACATTTCTAATGTCCGTGTTTATTGTCCTAAAGGATTACAACGAACCCCTGGCAGCGGCGGGAGATGGGTCCCTACGGATACTACCTCAACCGACCGTTCTCTACTCGACCATCTTCCACCGGCGTATCCCTACGCGAACAATCCCTAACCCTGCGACGTGCTTTCAGCGACACCAAAATCATGATTAAAGAACCACCGAAGAAAAGAAGACATTCCAAATCGATTTAGTATTTTTTTTTGTGTTGTGTAATAAATATAGCAGTAATTCTAAATTTTATAGTTTTATTTATACGTTCACAACCTAAACAAACACGTTTAAAAACCTTTACCTAAATTTGCTATAAAATTTAAAAAAATGTCTCGCACACCTACACAGAATGAATTATTATTCGATAGCTTCTTCTAGTCTAGTAACTTTTAACAATTACGGTCAATACATTTATGTCCTCCTCGTACTTTTGCAGCGAAACCTCGAGCTAATCTCATTAAAGAACAATAGATGTCACTAGTAGCCGAATTAGAGCACGCTGTAGAGGTGTGCGCATGTGGCTATACAAAGCGCCACATTGACGCAGGCGGCATACTAACCTTGCGTAGGGTGTACCGTGATCATGTAGGCGGTTGCCCCGGGCTAGCTCCGGCCATTGCACCGCGGCCGGGTGTCGGCTAGTCTGTGACGGTCTCAAATTGGGATCCGTCGTACGTGTAATTTTTGATAGTTGGACTTGCGTTCTGCGCGGTCCTTCCTAATATGGACTTGTGGCATGTTATACGTGCGTGTGTAAGATCAACGAAATTTAAAAAGTAAACTGCATGGATTATATTGTTTATGACAAATGTCAAAACAGTAGAAATTCTATGGTTTATGACGCGTGTTAACTTATTAGATTAACATTAAATATGATTTATATGAGCTGCGGTCTGCATTTTTAACCCCGCAATGGAAAAAAATATATTTATCAACATAAGAAAACTAAAATTTACACTTGCCGAAGCTGGTATTTAATGTATCTCATGAAAAATCTGTTCAGCCGATTTAGGATCGTCAGCTCTTTTTACAGTTGAGTGTAGAGGATGTACAATGGATATTTATTTTATTCTCACTGTACTACTCTGTTCGACTTGCAACTTGGCACTGTTTGGCATGTGAATCCGATAACGCTGCAATAATGTCTAACCTTGACCTGCCGATGCGGCGGCCGGGTAGGTTTCGACGGTTCTTTTTTTAATAATATCTTATATTAATAGGTATTATAGAATGCAGACTGCAGCTTACATTTGCATGTCATAAGCATAACTCGGAAGTATACTTCAACAATTATAAGAAACGAATTAGTTATTTATGTTATTTTTAAGAAATAACGATATTTACCTAAAAATCATAATTAAACGTAAACAGTTTTTTTATCTTCATTAGATTGCCTTATTAATAATTATCTCAAGGGATGCGCGTCCCTACGAAGAATAACCGACGCTCTTACATATATATATATATATATGTATAAAACATCAGATATCTGTCCGTCCCAGAAAACATGCTTCTTAAAAAGAAAGAAAAATTTGCCATAATATTGACGATGTCCCACTGGCCGATTCCGAACACGGCGTTAACTTCCGAACGCCATCGACAGTCGTCAACTGCGCGGGTGATAGTATAGTGCCGTAAGTGAACTCTCGAACACAGAGGTACCTACAGTTCTGTGCCTTCCCGCATCAGATATAACCGCTTATGAAATAAAATAGGAGAAGGGTCGTATGCAGTGTTTTGAGAAACGGGACGCGAAACAACACGACTTTAATCACAAATGTTGCCTTTTGTTGGGATTCGAACCCGCGCTCCTCGTATCGGTGGTCAGGTACGCTAACTATTAAGCTACGCAGCCGTCATAGTAGCTATAGTAATACACCGTATATATTATGCCCTATAAGGGTGGGCAGGTGGGTATATATTTTCTTTTCACTTGTAGCAAGACGAGGCTCTAGAGACACACTAGTATAACATTCTGAAATCAAATACCACCAGCCCGCCAGTTCAACGTGGAACATTCTAAGGGCATATCGTCTATGCACGGCTCCCTATAGTCTCTGTACAGCGTTGGAATCAGGCAGAAGGCGAAGAAACCCACATATTCTTCTGGTCAACTATGCAGGATTCCCTGTATACGATGAACCTCTAATATCGATAAGGTCGGAGGAGGATTCAGAAGCAGTGTCCGTTACACGGCACACCCACACCGACACAACCGGAGTCGAAAACCGATAATTTGTGTTTTGCACAGACATCGGTTTCTTGGGATTCGAACCCAGAGCCCATGGCTCATCTGTCAGATACGCTAACCGCTGAACCACAGCAAGAAATTTAATAACAAAACTTCTGTCTTCTGCCAATAGTAAAATACTTTATTTCATCATCATCATTCCAGCCTACCAGAAGTCCACTGCTGAACATAGGCCTCCCCCAAAGATTGCCACGAAGCTCGGTCCTGAGCCACCTGCATCCATCGACTTCCCGCAACACTGCGCAGGTCGTCACTCCATCTTGTGAGGGGTCGTCCTACACTGCGTTTGCCTGTACGTACTTTAGATACTAATAATAAAATAATTCATATTTCAATGTTTCCTCCTGTGTCAAATATTCATTTGGTAAACATAATTAATACATATTTACTAGTATTTCCATAAGAGCTTTTGAATCACATAGTAGTGCTGAATGTTTTTTAACTAAATGACTGGATTATAAAGACCGGCAGGAGTTATATTCAAACTAACTTTTAGTTATCTAACTAATTAACAAATTGAACTCCGACGATATAAATCCAGTTAATGTTTTGATGATAACAATAAAAAAAAATTTAATACTAGAAAAGTCTTTTTTTTTCTATTAATTTAAAATAAGCTCTAAGGGTGGTGCCCTTCCGTCGACTTTAGCTATTTATAATATCTACGTATATTTCATATGTAATTTATTTAAGGATTGCCCACAGAGATTACAACAACGAACACACATGGAGCGTGCCGCCACGGTGCTGGGACCAAATACAATATAACAAGTATGAAAGCGAAGCTAAAAATAATACTTAGTTAAGAATGAGGGAGATCGGTTAGTATGTGGGTTCTATAGCAGTGTTCAATAGTTTCTTTTTGAATGGGAGTTTTTTTTGTATTGTATATTTTTCAATGTTGAAATGGAGTTATTGAATGTGTCAAGGCTTTAGGTTCTGTTTGCGAATTACATTACAGAATATCTCAGATGAAAATGATCACGACGATGGTGCGATCAATCGACTGTTTAAAAAACCATCGAGTCTTGAAGACTTTATTATGGAATAACATAAAAGATCTTTTTGATTTGAGAAAGTATTTACTACATTGTCCTTAAGATTTAAAAAAAAAATTACACATTATGTTTCTTTAATTCATTTTAAATGTGAGGTTTATTCGGTCCCAGTAGTTTCCGTCATATCTGTTCTGATGGATATCAAAAGAGTTATTAATTATAGATACATTTAAATTTTATCAATATTTGAATTTATTAACTTTCGTTTCAAAAACACTGTGGAGAAAACATTATAAGCATGAGTTAAATATTGAGTTAAATAGTAGCCTGTGAATAACTCACAGCTGAGCACAGGCCTCCCCCTCCCCCTCCCCCTCCTCCTCTCAACATTTGAGGACTTACTCAAAAATAGTACATGCTTTAAATGTAAAATGTTTAATGTGATTTTAAACCTTTATAGAATTATCTAAGTGAAACTTTCCGAATGCAAAGTGAAAGTTTCACGAGACAATTTTGTAATGGATAAATACAAAGATTCACAAACATGGCCTTTCTTTGTCAATAGCATAAAAGAAACCATATGAAACACTTCAAGACTCCACTCTACTAAAATATAACCTGCAGCGTCAAAACAAAACGAAACGTACTGGAATCATAAAAATAAATATTTACTGGATCAACAACAGCCACATTGAAATCACATATATTTCAGTACTAACCCACGCATCGCTCGCCCACGCGCCGACGCGCACTGTATGAAAGAAAAAAACACCGCATAAGATTCATTTATTTCTACCATTTACATGTCTTTGGAGAGAGAGAGAGAGAGAGAGAGAGAGAGAGAGATAGAGAGAAAAGGGTATGTGTAAAAAGAGAACAACCGGTTCGGTATAACAGCAAATGAACTAAATTCGTTTATTTGAACTCTCCATATCGATAAAACTCTCTTTCCATCTCCGATACTAACAGATGCTACGTATCGCCGGCCGGCGGCGCCTTCTTTATCGTTTTCAGTGCAAAGCTTCGCAGGGGGTCGCTCTGCTGCGCCTGGAAAGAACACCGGCGTTACAAACATATTGAACAAGTCATGGAACTATTTGTCAATGATTTGAACTGTTGATTTGCAAATTAGAGCATCGCAGGCTAAATAACAGACCGGTGGTTACAGATTGTCTTTACAGGTCGAAGTTATTTGTGTTCTAGATTTAACACTTTCAATGGTATACGGGGGATATATGCAGTCTATTGCTCCAAGTGATGACATGATTCCGGAACACACATTCGAATTGTACGAATCTCACAGATTATCACAGACCGCTCACCGACCAGCTCGCCTCGCGAGCTGCGCACTGGAAAATCTTTCAAGAAATCTATCCAGACTTTTTACAGCTGGCGATTTTATAAATGAGGCCAGTGTTCTAAATCTAACCCAAGTTACGACCTAGCTATGAAATTAAAGCGCGGCACCCGGATCCTGTCCCAGTGGGTGCACATGGCGAGGAAACCTGAATGTCTGAGATGGGCGCGCTTCCCAGCTCCAACGCATACAACAAAAGGAGTGTGAGTCCCTATCCCAGCAGTATGACTATATATAGACTGCGGCTTTACTTTTATTACAGCCCCAGATATTTAGTGCTTAGGTTCTGCATGCGAATCGGTAGATCCTAGTTCCATCCCCTACATGGAGAACTCATATCAAGCACTCTTTCGGAACCTATGTACGCCTAGTAACCTTGGCTTGGATAAGACGGTGTCCGTTGTTCCGCATAAGCTCAATTCAAAAAGTGGGTTGAAGGCACTAGAACAAATGTCCAGACCTCTAATCACCCCATTAGAATTTCTTTTATTGGGTGAGCAAAGTCACAGCACGCATAATGGTTGTTAAGTGACTACTGCAGCCCATGTACACCTGGAAACAACGACAATCGGAGGAGGTTGCAGGTGCATTGTCACCGTGTGGACCGAGACGGAACAGGCTCTCTTCTCTTTCCGATCGGAACACAACTGAGGTTACACTTCCGATTAGCGACAGGACCACCTCGACCGCTCATCTTACCTAATCCTTACCAGCCTGTGAATTGTTCACTGCCTGCCAACGCATCGGCGAACGTATCGGCGAACGCAGCACCAGACATCTCGCACCTCAGACACCGCTGCCCGTCATCGGTCTGATATGTTTCTCCTCGATTTTTAAAGATTTTTCCCTTAGTCGCCACAAGAGAGGTGGCGGCAAACTCTTACGCCGCATACCGTGAAGAGTTAATAAAAATGAAAGCACAACTCACCTGATGCTTGTGCCTCTTGGCGCTGCCATATTTGGCCGTCTGCTTGTGTTTCCTCTTCGCGGGCGCAGCGGGCCGGTCCGCGTCGGGCTCCGGCTCCGGCTCGGCGCTCCGCAGCGCGGCCGGCAGCAGGTACTCCGGCACGTGCGCCAGCTGCGGCTGCAGCCGCACCGTGTGCAGCGCTTTGTCCCTCCGCAGCGCCGCCAGATCGGTGGGGTTCTCCTCGAAGTAGCCCTGGAACCGAACCGATCGTTTAAGTTCCGCTCCGATCGCGGGCTGCGAGCGGCGCAGCTGTGCAGCTGTGCAGGTCAGAGAGAAGATTAGTCGTTCATCAAAGTATTATGTCGGTATTTGTGTCATCATATGATTGTGTTAGATTTATTCTAGAATAGTTAACTATGAGTTTGCTGATATTAAAATATCTTTTGTTACATCCTGTTCCCATCTTAGTTGGAACATTTACCGGGATGATTATTTTTGTTGATCGGCGCCCTTTGCTATCCAGTGGATCGTATAAAGGCCGATGAAGATGTGAAATTTAGCAGTCCAAAGCTGTAACTTTACACTAGTAATTTGTGAGTGTTTCGCTCCAGGTTAAATAGAGCCTACCTGCAGAGATCCATCTGGCTGCTGGAGGTAATTCCTAGGTCACTTCTTGTGGCATAATGGGGCACTTTATGATAAAATTCATTTTTAATCGACTATTAAATTCAGTTCGAATTACAATCAAACTTAGTGCAATCGGAATTATTAATACTATGTGCAGCAAATACGCAAGTACACGCAAGCAAGCCATTTCAATATCAAACTGAAAGCTTCTATCCATTTAAGACTTACTCGAAGTTCTTATGGACATCAAAATGTATATATATATATATATATATATATATGTGTATGTAGTGACCTGGAGCTTCTTGCAGTTGAGCAGCTCCTGCTTGATCTCCTTGAGGCGGGCCTCGCGCACGGCGATCCGCGTCACGGCGCGCCACGCGTCGCGCGACCGATAGCGGAACCCCTCCACCTCCGACAGCGCGAACGAGTACTTCCTGCCACAAGTTGCACAGTTAAAATAAACTCGGTAAGAGAGGAATGCCAACGTCACTGCACGATGATGGGAAAAGCCGTACAAATTGACCCTACAAGAGTGGAAAGCAACGTCACTTGTGCGAGGGCGCCCGGCACTGCGGCCGCCGACCTGCTTGTTCAGCGTTTTTTTTTTCATGGTAAAGAGGGCAAACGGCACAGCTGATGGTAAATGATTACCGTCACCCAGATGTACGATCTGCAACACCGGAGGAGCTACAGGTGCTTTGTCGACCTAGAAGAATAGTTTTATTTCAAATTTGACTGACCAGAACTATTTTAAAATAACAAAAAAATAACCCAGAAACGGCAATTAACCAGTGTTTCGTTACAATTCATAAGAAATAATTATGTTTCTAGTAATTTTGACAGTATTTAAATTGAATATTCCCCCAGTCGCGATTAAACCGACGTGTTCCCTAAGTAGTATTTATGCTAAACGAAAATAATGTTGAAAACAAAGATAATCAAACTGTTTGTATAGTTCTAATATCTTAACTACCTACCAATACATTCAAATAATGAATAGGTATGCCATTTAAAATTTTTTTTTTTTTTCTATCAAATAAATTCTATACAAAATAACATCCAAGCTCATTTCTCTCAAATCAGGATTTTTTTTATCAAATAGCCTTCACTTTACACATAACAAGATAGACGAGAACACAATCCCTATGCACACATAAATATGTGTGCAGTCTAGTCCAGTTTTCAAACGTGGTGGAGCCAAGCGGCGGCTATTGCTGCTGCTCGACCGGATTGGTACCACGGCCTCGCAGAATACCGGCGTGAAGTAGAGGCATCTTGTGCTTGTGCTTCTGCGTTTCGTTCGGTGTGTGGGGTAACCGGAGGCCCACACCCCCTTCCCATCCCCCCTCTCTTCTCCCTAATATCCTTAAAGGCCAGCAACGCACCTGCAGCACCTCTGGTGTTGCGGATGTCCGTGGGCGACGGTAATCACTTACCATCAACACTTGCACGTTTGCCACCTTTCCCATTAAAAAAAAATAGTATAGTATAAATATCACAAGTTGCTCCTCATGCTTCAGCTGTTGTAAGAATAACATACATTGAAACACAAAGGTAGTACAATATCTTTCCATACCATATATTCACCATCACTATCACCGCACATGGGAACTATCACGATACCCTACCAGCCTGTAAATAGTCCACTGCAGGACCCAGGCCTCTGCCATGAGGAGGACTTGGCGTAACGCCACGCCCGGCGAGCAGATTGTCATCGACCATCAACCGTACACCTGGCACCTAAGGCGCTGCTACGCGTCATCGATATGCTTAATTTTGTATATATGCCATATGTCGGTGGCCATTGTATTTCTAAAGGCTCTTTCCTTAGTCGCTTCTTATGACAACCACGGGAAGACAGGGGCAATACCCTGGCTACTAAATAAATTTGTATACTTTCAAAACTTACTGCAAAACTTTTTCTCCATTAAAGCCTTTGGACAAGTGCTCCTCCACAGCATCCATCAGCGGCTTCTCCCGCAAAGATACAAAAGACAGCACCGAACCCTAAAACAATAATAAATAAAGAAATTTTTTTTTATGTAATCCTTTTTTCTGTATTAGTATGAAACTCAAACTGGCATCTTGGGACCCTGGGGTCCTTTCGGTCTAACGGACGAGGCTCTGACGATGTCGATCGACTGCTGACGAAAAATCCATCCCGACTATACCGTACTCCAAGCCTGGAGCTGGTGTAAGAAGCAGTACCTCTAGTACAAGGGTACAGATAATCAGTATGGAAAATCTATCTATGTAGGCAAATATTTGCATTGCTTACCAGTTTTGTAAGAGCTTTCATGTAAATGCCTATGCCAAGCAGTGGACTAAAATATGTTAATAAATAAAATTCTTAAATAATTACACGCATGTGGATGTACTATGGATTAGTCAAATTAATATTCGTCAAATTAAACTTCTCTGGAACTCCTTGCCCGAAGACATTAGAAAAGCCCCATATAAAATTTCTTTCAAAAGATTGGTATGCAAACACTTTTTAAAACCATCTGATACTTGTTAGTATTTATTCTGATTTATAATATATGTATGTATTAATGTGTTTGTATGTATCTATATGTGTTGGTATTTCTGTATATTTTGTAGTATGTATTTGTATATCTATGTGTATGTGTATATATGTATGCCTATACATTTATGTATGTTTTAATTATGTAGTATATTTCTCAATTAGCCTTTTCATATTTATATTATTTTAAATTAGATGCACCTATCACCACATTTCCTCACGCCCCGGGTTGACTGTTAGAGAATGCCAAAAGGAATTAAGTCCGCCTTTTGTAATCCTTCTGGTGTTGACAATAAAGTATAAATACATAAATATGGTCGAGGAACACATCGGTTCACCCACCTGGTTGTTGCCGCGCGCCGTGCGCCCGGCCCGGTGCACGTACGAGTTCACGTCCAGTGGGAAGTCGAAGTTGATGACATTGGACACGTGATGGAAGTCGATGCCGCGCGACACGCCGGACTCCTTGTCCTTTTTGCGTTTCGACCTTTGCTGTGCACAAAGTTCGGTCACGATATTGAAGTGTAAGTATACACACTGTATATTATAGCATAGCATAGTATAGCCATAGCTTTTAGTATATAACATAATTAATAGGTGTAATCTCGTATGATCCCCCTAATAAGGCGGATCACCCAGAAACATAGGCTTCTTCATAATTGTAAACTAGGATTAAGATGATAATTAAACATGGAATACACGCAAGAAGACATTTTCCTTTAACGCCTCCCAAAGTACAACATTACAATATTATTAATATAATTTTATTTAACTTTAACCATAGAGCGCAAGTGACCCGGGTTCGATCACCGGTGACGGCACCACTAATTGTTAATAGCAATTTTATGTACTGTATTTACCACGTGCTCGGCGGTGAAGGAAAACATCGTGAGGAAACCTGCATACCTGAGAAATAATAAATAAATATATATTTCGAGGATGTGTGAAGCCCGCCAACCCGCTATGGAGCAGCATGGCGGGGCATTCCCGGGTCCTACACCCTCTCATATATTTGAGAAGGAGACCTTTGCCTAACACTGGGCACTTACAGGCTGCTACTTTAAACTTTAATAACAGTTTGAATGTCATCCATTCATACATACTACTTTTAGTACGTTTTACTTTACATGCTCGCTTAAGTCTTAAGCTTGCCGGCGGCGTTGCGTGGCGGATCTATCCACTTCATTATTGAGTATTTGTTTGTTTAAAATTATATATTTCTATATTGTTTTAAAAAACAATACAAGGATACATACAGAGTATCTTTATCCTGTTTCCACGCCGTCAGGAGAACCACGTATGTAAAATATATGACAATTGATTGACGAAATTATTTATATTTCGTGCACATGATCAGACAAAGTCAAATCAATCAAAAAAATTAATTTATGAAAAAAAACTGACCCAGGCATGAGAAAACAAGCAAAAAGAAAGAAAGTAAGCAAACAAATCTTAAATAAATACCTTTTTCTTTTTCCCCCATTCGTCAGCTGCCAACAGTCCACCATCAGGCTGTTCCAATGCCTTTTCATCTGACGCTACAATTATCTGATAGCGGCCCCTATTGAACTGATCTACTGAGAGACATCTGACCGCTGCTGGTAATTCAGAATTAAGAACGCATGATCCGATTTTGAACTGCTCCAAGTACAGTTTTAATCTGAAAAATAACAGAAATGTCATTGTTGCTAGTGCAGGAGTGTGGTATGGACCTTTTAGACAATTTAGACCTCAGCGACACCTTCGGGTCAACTACCACACAACTAAATCATTAACTCATCTTCGCTAACCATGTAAGGTAACGGGTGCAGTGTCTGAGAAATAGAATTCACTACTCATACAGACTGGAAAAGTATAAATTAGTGTATTGTTCTTATATGTGCACCTGTGACCAAGGTCCACAATGCAGGATGCATGCGACGACCCCGTGTTGTCCATGCTAGGCATACTGCCTAATTACATAAGCAAGACATATCACTGTTGTCAGTACAGTGGCTAAGAGATTGGCTACGGCGCAGCAGAGCGAGAGTTCGGTTCCTGCAAAGACAATTATTTGGAAAGTGTACAGCTTTGGGTGCTTGGTTTGCGGGTCTTTGTTCATATGTAGTTCAAGTATGAAAAATACCTCTACAATGCATTACATAAAAATAAAACAAAACAAACCTGATTATGAAAACCAATAAATAATTATTAGTAAGTTCAGTTTCAAATCGCTAATCAATTGCTATCAGGAGAGCCGCTTGCTCAATTGCCACCTTTCTCATATAAATGAAAAAAAAATCTTACTTGTAACACCTATCGACAGTCCTGACGAAGATAATGCTCTTTCCTCTAATCAGGTCTAATTTTAGAAGTGCATACAGTATGGCAGCCTTGTCATCCTCTTCAGCAAAGAGATGGTAATGCTGCAACTGTGATGATGGTGCCAGCTCTGGTTCTTCAAGCTTTAATGTTACTGGATTCCGGAGGACTATTTTCTTTAGACTGAGTACATCATCTGACAGTGTGGCTGAAGCAAGGACTGCTTGGTAGATTTTTGGTAAATAACTGTAGAGCAATGTTTTATTTGAATAAGATAAAACACAAATAATGTCAAAATATAGTGCCAAGTGGTGACTCTAAGGCTCGCCACCTATTAAATACTGAGAGGCAAAAAGAACGTTTAGATTGTATGGCTATGCTGAGTTGGGCCAAATGGAAGTCCATAAATACTACCTACCCCTATGCACTCCCACCCATCGAAAGTGCGGTCATGGGCAAGGTGGCTGCCTAGCAATATCAAACTCTTCCAGTCAGTAAGGAAGCGCATGTACACAGTCTTAGTGAATGAGCGGTCTCGATGTGATGGTGCACCTAACACAGAGTATACTGCACTCACCAACCTGCCCAACATGGTGAGTAACAGCATGCCAGTTGTTGTTGACACTTCCATGGTAAGGCTTATATACTGCAGTGGACTAATACAGGCTGCAGGAGAAATGAAAAACTAAAATTACTGCATGATGTACATTTTAAATTATCACTAACCTTAACAACTCCTTGATTTCATCTTCGTAACCAAATGAAAATACTAAATCTGCTTCATCTACAACCAACATAGCCAAATCCTCTTTTAGTCTTATACTGTTAGCTTTCAAATGTGCTAGTGCTCTGGACGGTGTTGCCACCACTATGTCCGGCATATCTGATAATAATGATTTTTGTATATGCATATCCCCACTTGCAGAAATGTCTATGCAACGAACTTCTCTTGCACATTTTAATGTTAAATCTCCTATTACTGATGTTATCTATTAATAAGAGAAAGAAAAACTATTATTTTAATTTCACTGTGTGATGTATGACACTAGAAATATATCCTCTTCATTACCACCTCATTGTAGAATACTAACATGTGCTCTACACCTACCAACCCACCAAGATATTAAATAATAAAAAGTGCATCAATGCAAGCCAAGCTACTAGCCTATATCATAAATAATAATAATAATACTCTTTATATATATCATACTTCTTAATTTGCCTAAGTCCACTAAGATTTAATGACTTTCTAAGAATGGGGCATCAACGGCCTCCTATATATGGTAATACATTTTAATTAATTGCAATTAAGTAAAATTTACTTATATTTAAGTTTTAAGTTTTCTTAGTCATTGAATAGTTTACAAAAAGTACTTACCTGTCCACATAACTCTTTACTTGGAGACAATATCAGGGCACGAATGCATTGATATGTACTTGTATTTTTTAAGTTCAATATCTTTTGTATTACAGGAATTGCAAAAGCAGCAGTCTTCCCAGATCCTGTTCGCGCCCTTATGAGGACATCCTTTCCTTCTAATAGAAGAGGAATTGCTGTTTCTTGGATCAATGTAGGATGTGGCCATGCCAATTGTGATATAGCCTAAACAAAAATAAATCAATTTGTAAAATATGTTGCCGATTACATTACCTACAGACTTAAAAACCACATACGTTTAAAAATTTTAAATAACTACTACCTACAGTAGGCAAATATACACAAATTGTGAGCTGTAACAGATGTGCAGCATGGTAGTGTGTGTGGTGTAAATATGAATTTATTGCATGAATTCATATTAACACACTACATACCAAATGTCGAAGTGGGTGGTTCAACTACAATTAACACCTCTGTTCACCTCGTGAGGGATAATAGTATTAAGTTTATATGTGTAACATAGTAAATTATTCAATAATATACCGTATTAGATATTTACTTTGAGAATCCTGTCGTCCAACTCCATTTCATGAAACATAATCTTTTTCTCTTCTTCCATTATGAACCATATATAAATCTCGCAACTTTAATTAAAATCAACTCAATTTGAAGAATAATGAATGTGCACTACAACAGTAATTTGTAAGAATTAGCACGCCATTAAATAAACAAATCGACATAAATCACCACGCCTCGCCATGCTCTCATTCCACAGAATACAATATACAACTCAAAGCAAAGAATATAATCATTCGAAGATAAATAAAGCATTTATAAAAAATAGCATGTTCAACTCTTTATTTTTACTGGTGTCTGCTATCTGCGCAGTAGCAATTTTACTTATTAATGCGCTGGCCCGACCAAAACGATATAACGCCTTTTATGAACTATTAAAATTCTTGTTATATGACTTTATTCTGTTCATGAGTTGTTTGTTGCTTTGCTGTAACACTTATATAAAATTTAAAAAAGTTTGAATAGCAAATGTATATTGATTAATATTATTTTAGGCTTTTTCGACATGCTGTCTCGTCGCTGTTCGTTCACAGATGTTGCGATATGCCACCGCGCATTAACGAGGTTAGAGAATCATACGTTCCGTGTCTCGCACAAAGTTATAACGTTATATTATTTACTTTGCCTAAAATATGCCATTTCATGGTTTTTCATTTTCATGCGGAATTGAGCAAGGTATTTTTTCCAACATTTGTAATTAAAGAATTTCCGCATAGTAACGCCAAGAACGGCTGTACAGGCCAAACTTAAAAAACAACACAGATTAACCTCAATAAGCCAAAATGACGACGGGCAGTGACATTGGCTGTCCTAGATTTGATTTATTGAGGAACGTCGTTATTGTTTTGCCAGTAGGGATAATCTTTCTAAATATATATTCTGAGCTTTCACTTCTTCCCGTGGACAAAGAAGCAGCATCACAACAGTTTCATCTGCGTATTAAAAATTTGTCATATGTCCCGTTTCCTGTTGATGTGACTTCTCTTTTAGACAAAGGTCTTAAGTCCTTACGTCTTCCATGTCCAAAAATAGTTAGAGACGATGACTGAGCAAGAAGGTTAACATCATTAAAAGTTTAGTGGCACGGGACATACGAGGGGTGTCCGTTTTCGTCAATGGTAATTCAGAGGCTTTGGTGTTTAAGTCACTTATGCAAAGGATTACTGAGAACAACTTGGTTGTTTCTAATGCCGATTAGTATTACTCATGGTAATAATGAACCGAGGTGAATGCTACATCGGGTGCAAGAACAGGTGAAGTCGGGCTTGCACCGACTAAAACTCGATGATGTTACACAATCGCTGTATATCGGTAGGGTCAAGGGAACACTCGCGCACACATCCGAAATCAACCGCCGGCGACCCTTAACGTGATGACTACATTTCAGCTACGGAGTGTAGGTGACTCCACCTCAGCCTTTTTTACTACTCGTGCATGATTACTTGAAACCCACTTGGCATGTAACTCCCCGCCCACAAACCTCAGAACTTTCCAGCACCTGCGTTGTACAATGAGTAACGCCATTTTTTTTAGTCTTATATAATGTTTAAATTGCTGTAGGCAGCTTTGGTGGAATCTGAGGAGCGATCTAAAGTCCTATACTTTGAAAGCCGTCAGCAACAAAACAATTACTTATCTTAATTTTTATATTACTTCTAGAATTGACTGAATACAGCCAACATTGTTAAAACTATAGGCTTTAAGCCTAAGAATATTGTCTTTAAATATTTTTTAACAGGTTCGTTGTACCCGATGTTCAATAAAAAATACACTAGGTAACTTATGAACTGTTGGTGTAATAAGTTTTGTACAGTCACAGGGTTTATTTTTAACAAGAAAGTAAAATCTGTCAGCGTTTGTAATGCACACACACTTTTTCCAATGTATAAGACACAATAAATTGTTTTAGTACATTGTTTTGTTTATAAAAAAAATACCACATTGTTTTTTTCAACTAAGTTCCTTTATGTTAGGACTGATGTCTGTATAATCGTCCTCAATTCATTGATTTTGGTCAGTAAATACTAAATCTATGGATAATATGAACCTCTGGTCTGAGATAGAGTATAGTCCTTGATATAAACTTTATTCTCTTTCGGCTGGCAACCATAGAGTAAAGTAATGTACTGGCAACTGGCAACACTACAAATAAAATAAATGGCCGAATTGTTTCTGCATTGCTCTATTATTAATTTCAGTTGTTAAAAATATAAAATTTTCGTTACGACTTCCCATTTTCAAGATTGTTACTATTCCTTTTGTTGACCTAATATGTTTTAACCTCTCGGATGGTTTGTGACGCGTTTGCAGCATGTTTGACCGTGGATGCGTTACGGCCCGCAGTTCATTGCCTTATGTAAAACTGGAAATGGTGTTTCTTCCGTGAGTGACCGAAATATATAGTGACTTATGTGTACAGTGTTAGCGTCGAAACCAGTGATAGTGAACTGTGCGTTACAATGTCTAATTCGACGGCTCAAGTGTTAATGAAAAAGGGCAAAAGGGGCGCTGCTGCATACATACATGCGGATTGCGCCAGTGGGTCGCCACAGCACTTAGGACCACTTCTAGACGTGCTGCTGAACCCAAGTAAAGCTATCGACGAATGGGAGACGATAGATTGGTGTCGGTGGTTGTTGGCTGGTGGAAGAACGCCCGATGAATTCGCAGCCGTTGGTAAGTTCATCAAATCATAACTGTACTTTTGAATTGTGTTGGACTATTCTAGGTTATAAGCTATAGTCGATCTGTTGTTTCAATTTCACGTTACGTCTATGTTTAACTTAAGATTTATAAATCTTAAATTTCGGTATCAATTTTACATGACCTTTATTATTGATGCTGCTAACATTTTTACGACGGTTTCGTTAATCACACACACACACACACACACATTGTTATTTTATTATTATGACTAATAATTAAAACTATGTACACGTTGTCGTGGTGTATTGACGTAAGAATCTGCCACCCCCTTTCTTCCCGTGGGTGTCGCATGAAGCGACTAAGGAAGAGGCCTTGGGGTATCCCACTATCTTTCGGTTGCCATTGGAATTTGCATCAATCATCATTTCGATAAATATCAGGCAGCACAAATAACGGGCAGCAGTGTCTAAAGTCAGTGCGAGACGTCTGTAACTGATGGCTATTCTACTTGCAGTGCTTACTGTCGATGACAAATCTTCTTTATAGGAGATGCCCATGCCCTGCAGTGGACTATTTACGGACTGATAAGGATATATGTTGTCGGAAACAAAATAAATTAATTTTTTTTTTGACAACATATAAATGAAAATTTATTCTGTTTGACTATCAGAATGATAGAGAAATTAAATAATTAAAAGAATTTGTAAACAAAGTTAATTTAACTTACCACTTACTTAAATGAATAAAGAAACTTGCTTTTGAATGAGATTTTGAATCCTGTTAATGGGTAAGCAATTTCGAACCCATTACTTGGTTTATTTAGATATTAACCATTCTCAACTGAATTATTGAATTTAAAAGCTGAACCCTTACCTACCTTCTTATATTTTTATGGTTATGGGAACAAGATGCACAAATTCAATCTCAGTTATCATAATAATATAGATACACATTTAGGGGTAAAATATCAATGTAATAGTTTATTTTAGTAAATAAATTATGTATCACTATCAGAAACTGCCTTGATCTCTAAAATAAATTTATATTATCTATAGCATGACATCACTGTGACTTTCAAGTTATCGAGGAGATATGAATCATATGGTACACAAGGTCAGAAGACATCTGTTGTGTGACATTGGCAAGGCAAAAATGGACAAAAGGACGTTGGAAGTAGACAAATGCATTACAGTAAATAAGTGGACAATACATTCCTTACTTCCTGGACGTACAAGCTTAAAGATTCTGTGCTTATTGGTGAATTTACCATATGAATTAGGCTTATCTTAAAATAACATGAACAAGAGTCAAAGAGAAACCTTTTTTTTTTGTTTAATTTTAACTAAACTAGGTCTTACTACTACTTACTACTACTTACTAGTAGTCTTACCCAGAATAATGAGTGCAAAATCTTCAATGTTCAAAAGCTTGGAAAATGTTTTATTTACATAGAAGTAGAGAGAGGCATAATAGCATATTTTTTTGCTGTTCAAATCAGTTGGCTCGACAGGTGTAGTACCACAGCCTCGCAGAATACCAGTGCGAAATAAAGTTTTTATGATGCACTCGTCGCACCTGATGCCATCAAAATTACATGTTGAACTTAATCTCTGAACCCATAGAACCAGAGAGTAATGCCACAGTATGAAGAAGAGTTAGAGTAGTACACCTTTGATTTGACTTTTTTGTTATCTTTGATGTAAGGGAATGAAGGCTAGGGATACAACAAGTAAACAATATATATTTATTTAACATTAACATTATTATAAACAAGACCCAATGTCTGTCAGTTCACATAGTGGTAATAATAATAGACACTTCAATGCTAAATTAATTGAAAGTAATATTCACTTTATGACCCACCAATCTTTCAAAATAGTTTTCAATCATGTTGAAAAATAATTCCATCACCAACAAGATTGGTACCAGAGCATTCAAATATACAAATTAACAGATTAGGCTTAGTCTGTGTACAAACCTAGGTAGCCATAGTATGCACAGTAGTAAATTTAAACAAAAACTTTAAAACATTTTTAAGGTACCGTCTACTAATGGTAACTAGAGAATACAAAAAAGTTAAAATTTAAACTAAATTCCATAAAAAATACACTATTACATTTAATAGCTACTATTACTTATTTAATTCCATCTTAGAAACATTTACACCAGTTCATTCTTCCCAGTCTGTTCGTAAATTTGGTGATATCTTCTTGTTTGTTAGTTATTATTTGAGTTTGTTACATACCTGTCTTTCATAATAATAATATAATGTCTTTAAAATTACATAGCAACACTTGCAAATTTACGTGGGCTGCATTGTAAGACTTGGTTGCTCTTTTAAATATAAATGTGTTTAGTGCGGGTTGGCGGGCTTCACATATCCTCAAATAATAATTATTATTTCTCAGACATGCAGGTTTCCTCACAATGTTTTTCTTCACCGTTGAGCATGTGGTAAATATAGCACTTAAAATTGTTATTAACCATTTTAGTGATGCCTGCACCGGGGATGATGTGATATGACACTAAAGTGAGCGCCTTGACCAAGCTTCCACGGCTATTTTGCATACATTGCTAGAAAAGTAAGAATTATGAGTTGTAAATAAAGTCTTGAAGCTCTGACTGCTTAGTTACCATACTAACAACCTGTGTATGACCCACTACAGGTCTAATCCTACAAATTTTTCGGAGAGTTTATTGAGTCAGCGAGCCCGCCACTTTGCTCCAATGCTGAAGTTGTCATGATCACATGGTCCTGGAATATTGTTTAAGATACTAGACTTGATGAGATATTTTTGATATCTATTCTAAGCAATAAGTAAAAATATAAAAAAAAAATTTTACATATTACCTCTATTTGAAATGAGTATTAAACATTTTAAGATACAAATTATATGATTAAATAATAAATCATTTTACATACAATATATGTGATTTATTTTTAAACTAAATGTGTTATACATTTAGTTTAAAAAAATAATTCACAGAATGTTTTTTTATAATATAAAAACTTTATTTATTGTTTTTTGGGCATTGTGTTAAAATTAAAGCGTATACAGTATTTGCTATATTTGTTTTTTTTTATTTATTAACTGTGACCAAAACCTTTGCAATCAATGGAGTAATATAATTGGGTTATGTTGTAATAATACTTTTTGGTTTGGATAAGGTCTGGTCGTTCCCCATTTGTTGCAAAAAATTTCTTCAAAAGATAGTTCTGTTTGCTAATAATACCTTAATTGATATAAATATATTAATAAAAGAATTATTCCAACCAACCCTTTTTATTGTTTTCTAATGATTTACAGTATAGTTGTGTGTATGAATGCTATAGTTAATTTACAAAATACTTATTTAGATTTTGAAAGATGTACTGTATTTTTGGAACCTACATTGGTTTCAATATGAAGTGTAGAGCACATCATGATAAATTAGTCTCAAAATTAAGTTCTGTCATTTTGATGAAACAACAGCCACATTAGTCTGATGGTTTACTTCCAGTGTCATGTCCTGTCCATCTGACTGATCCGCCAATTCACTTGCAGAGTGTGACGATTATGGCTAATATGGATGCAGCCTATTTCCAGCAGTGGACTCTGAAAACTTAATGAGAAATATAATTATCGATTATTGTTTTTTACTGGCTAACTAATAATTAGTCGAATCACTGAGGAGCATTGGCTTTACGACTCTTACCCTCTGACTAAGAAGGGCTTCACCTGTTTTATCATCTGCCTATTTGCAATATTACCTTGGCACATTGTGTGGAGATTACAGTAGTTTGATGTTGGAGTTTTCTTTGCTAGCTTCATCTAGTAGATGATTCATTCAGTACTAAAAAAAAAAATATTGTCAAACTTTTTGGTCAATTTTCACCTAAAACTACTTGAGGGGTCGGTATACTCATCTCATGCCATAGCTTATACTTGTGGTTTCGTTATCAGGCCTGGCTTTATTTCTGACCAATAGCCTAGTTGCTAATGGGTCTGTCTGCCTTTGAAGTTGAGGGTTGTCCTGCTAGGGTAGACATTGTACACAAATGTATTAATCCTAGGTAACCCTAGTTTACCTGTCCTATATATTTGCTAATATTACTTAGTTGTTGGTTTTGAGATTGTCTTTTTTTTTGCATTTCATGCACATGTTTTTGTTATCACTCTAGGATCATTGGTCATTCACCATTAATTAAGAAGAGTCTTAATGGTTGCTGCTAATACTTCCATGATTGCTGAAAGTACTTGTAATTTAGATATTTCTTCTGTTTGTTAGTTATTATTTGAGTTTGTTACATACCTGTCTTTCATAATAATAATATAATGTCTTTAAAATTACATAGCAACACTTGCAAATTCGTGGGCTGCATTGTAAGACTTGGTTGCTCTTTTAAATATAAATGTGTTTAGTGCGGGTTGGCGGGCTTCACATATCCTCAAATAATAATTATTATTTCTCAGACATGCAGGTTTCCTCACAATGTTTTTCTTCACCGTTGAGCATGTGGTAAATATAGCACTTAAAATTGTTATTAACCATTTTAGTGATGCCTGCACCGGGGATGATGTGATATGACACTAAAGTGAGCGCCTTGACCAAGCTTCCACGGCTATTTTGCATACATTGCTAGAAAAGTAAGAATTATGAGTTGTAAATAAAGTCTTGAAGCTCTGACTGCTTAGTTACCATACTAACAACCTGTGTATGACCCACTACAGGTCTAATCCTACAAATTTTTCGGAGAGTTTATTGAGTCAGCGAGCCCGCCACTTTGCTCCAATGCTGAAGTTGTCATGATCACATGGTCCTGGAATATTGTTTAAGATACTAGACTTGATGAGATATTTTTGATATCTATTCTAAGCAATAAGTAAAAATATAAAAAAAAAATTTTACATATTACCTCTATTTGAAATGAGTATTAAACATTTTAAGATACAAATTATATGATTAAATAATAAATCATTTTACATACAATATATGTGATTTATTTTTAAACTAAATGTGTTATACATTTAGTTTAAAAAAATAATTCACAGAATGTTTTTTTATAATATAAAAACTTTATTTATTGTTTTTTGGGCATTGTGTTAAAATTAAAGCGTATACAGTATTTGCTATATTTGTTTTTTTTTATTTATTAACTGTGACCAAAACCTTTGCAATCAATGGAGTAATATAATTGGGTTATGTTGTAATAATACTTTTTGGTTTGGATAAGGTCTGGTCGTTCCCCATTTGTTGCAAAAAATTTCTTCAAAAGATAGTTCTGTTTGCTAATAATACCTTAATTGATATAAATATATTAATAAAAGAATTATTCCAACCAACCCTTTTTATTGTTTTCTAATGATTTACAGTATAGTTGTGTGTATGAATGCTATAGTTAATTTACAAAATACTTATTTAGATTTTGAAAGATGTACTGTATTTTTGGAACCTACATTGGTTTCAATATGAAGTGTAGAGCACATCATGATAAATTAGTCTCAAAATTAAGTTCTGTCATTTTGATGAAACAACAGCCACATTAGTCTGATGGTTTACTTCCAGTGTCATGTCCTGTCCATCTGACTGATCCGCCAATTCACTTGCAGAGTGTGACGATTATGGCTAATATGGATGCAGCCTATTTCCAGCAGTGGACTCTGAAAACTTAATGAGAAATATAATTATCGATTATTGTTTTTTACTGGCTAACTAATAATTAGTCGAATCACTGAGGAGCATTGGCTTTACGACTCTTACCCTCTGACTAAGAAGGGCTTCACCTGTTTTATCATCTGCCTATTTGCAATATTACCTTGGCACATTGTGTGGAGATTACAGTAGTTTGATGTTGGAGTTTTCTTTGCTAGCTTCATCTAGTAGATGATTCATTCAGTACTAAAAAAAAAAATATTGTCAAACTTTTTGGTCAATTTTCACCTAAAACTACTTGAGGGGTCGGTATACTCATCTCATGCCATAGCTTATACTTGTGGTTTCGTTATCAGGCCTGGCTTTATTTCTGACCAATAGCCTAGTTGCTAATGGGTCTGTCTGCCTTTGAAGTTGAGGGTTGTCCTGCTAGGGTAGACATTGTACACAAATGTATTAATCCTAGGTAACCCTAGTTTACCTGTCCTATATATTTGCTAATATTACTTAGTTGTTGGTTTTGAGATTGTCTTTTTTTTTGCATTTCATGCACATGTTTTTGTTATCACTCTAGGATCATTGGTCATTCACCATTAATTAAGAAGAGTCTTAATGGTTGCTGCTAATACTTCCATGATT
The DNA here is from genome assembly GCA_029286595.1 of Bhutanitis thaidina. Lineage (NCBI taxonomy): Eukaryota > Metazoa > Arthropoda > Insecta > Lepidoptera > Papilionidae > Bhutanitis > Bhutanitis thaidina. The sequence goes on from JAGSMS010000027.1 coordinate 15,540,084, forward strand.
GCTGAAAGTACTTGTAATTTCCCTTTTAGACATTTTCCTGTTTTGTTTTCTCTACTTTAACTACGAAACCGAATGTTGTGACCACGAAGGCCGTGGTATGTTATCAGTAGACTGTGCCATGTTTAAAGAGGGGGTGCTACTAGCAGATCATGCTTTCGTCTGGGCATTGATCTGTGTTAACGGCTCCCATCTTGCTATTAATAGTTGGAAAAGAATTAATAAAACTGCATAGTCGCATCAAATTAATAAATACCACCCATCTTTTATAATTTCATTCATAGGATTAATATCAGAACAAAATATAAGTAAGCAGAGATGTCACCTTATTTGTTTCTGATACTGGTCAATTGACGTCTTTGTGTCATAGCGTTCGGCTGCTGCGCCACGGGTCGCAGGTTCGACACGACTAAAAATAATTGTTCCTCCATTGGGGTGTCCATGCGTATGTGCGTGCATATGTATGTACAACTATTTATTATATATTATATGGGAACTTTCCAAAATAAAACTTTACTATTCTTATATCCTTTGTCCTTTCTTAACAAAAAGTATGGTAGAAATTACTGCGACCCAGTTGGCCGGCCTCGTGGCGGGGTCAAGTCGACCCGGCTCGCTTCGAAGGCCATTTCACCGCTCGTAATACATTGCGGGCTTCACACTACATTGCTTGTTTGTTTGTAAAACTTTATGACACGTTTGTGACAACTGTCGAACGATGTATACTATATATGTAATATATAGATGCATACGAGCATTTTTAGGGTTCTGTACGGGAGGCCTGTTACTAATCCTGACCTAAGTTTAAAGACCTATATTCTTTGAACCGTAAAAGTAATAAAAGAAAAACAAATAGTTCAAATCAACTGGGGTTCCTATACAAGAAACGTTTTGATTCTGTTATTATCGTAAAAACTGTGATACATTCAAGCGACAAACTTGGTGTGATTAGAAAGGATAAGGAAAACCGGCCAAGTGTGAGTCGGTCGCGTGCTTAGGAACCCTACGGAAATAAAGTAAACACATTTTTTTGGTAAATACATAACTCTAATATATTATTCGGTTATACAGAATCCTAGTAGAGTGCGTCTCGAACCTGTTTTGGCGTATTTCTTAAACTTTCTTTAGAATTTTCGCTTATATGTTCTAGTTTTATTTTACATATTTGCGTTTCTTCATAATATATTTAAGGCTACTAATGGGGATGGGGTATGGTACGATGATGATATCTTTCTCCATGGCTTATTTTTATCACTTGAACATCTTTAGCTTAACAACCAAACAGTTTAACAAACGACGTAATTTGGTCCTATTCAACCACAGGTTCGCGCGTTTACCGCTAAAAAGAATCCCTTTGTCGTTTCTCCTATTTTTGAGAAAATTCCCCTTATCACTTCAGCCAGTATCAGAATCCTTGGCGTCGACATGTCGAGCGATGTTCAGTTCCGTTGTCACTTGGAGAGAAGGCCAAATTGGCCTCCAAAAAGCTTGGTGTGCTCTGTATACCAGGACAGTATTTCATGCCGGTCCACCGATTGCAACTTTATAAGGCACAAGTTCGGCCCCACGTGGAATACTGTTCTCATTTCTGGGCAGGGGCACCCCAGTACCAACTCCTTACATTTGACCGCCAACGTCAAGCGGCTCGAATTGTCAGCGACCAAGGTCTCTCTCTGATCGGCTTGATCCTTTGGCCTTTCGAAGAGATGTTGCTTCTCTTTGCATTTTTTTTTACAAAATTTACCACGGGGAATGATCTGAGGAACTGTTCGGATTGATCCCAGCCGCTGAGTTTTCCCATCGTACATCGCGTCAGAATTCCAAGCTCCATCAATACCACCTAGATGGTTGGCATTCCACCACAGTGCGTTTAACTCGAAGTTTTCTGCCACGCACTTCGACTTTGTGGAATCAGCTGTCGCCAGCGGTATTTCCGAACAGTTACGACCTTCAAGTAGGGACCTTCAAGAAAAGAGTCTATTCCTTCCTTCAAGGCCGGCGGCGCATCTGCAGCTCCTCTGGTGTTGCGGATGTTCGTGGGCGTTGGTGATCACTTACCACCAGGTGAGCCGCATGATCGTTTGCTCCCTTCTTCTATAAAAAAAAAAACAGTTATCACGAGTTTTTTAGAGAGTCAGTAACTCGTTCATGGGTTAAAGTGTTGGTTGTCAATGTCATGGTTTTACAAAAATATCGCAGCAAGTGCACAAAGTATTCGTATCAATAGGTTTTAAAAAAATTGTTAAACAAATACTTTAAGGGTAATTATAATATAAAGGAATACACGTATGATAATAACCTCTGGGGTTGAGATGATCGACCAAAAGTCGATTCATAAAAGATGTTATCATATTGTAGTATTGAAACATTAAATTTAAAAAAAAAAATCGGATAAAATCGTTTAAATAGCGGACACGGAGTTTCTTTCGTCTGTTTCTTCTACGCCAGAGGAAGGAACATGACGTTTGACAAGAGAAATTTACGTTTTATATGTTATACTTTTACGTTTTATATATATACGTTAAATGATATGATTTGTCAAACAGCAGGTATCAATCAAAACGTATCAAAGCTATGTACAACGTACGGCGTTATAATGATCCATGTCCTCCCGGCCGCGTCGACTACTTCACGGCACAATCGGCGGTTGTCAACTGCACAGGAGATATTATAGTGCCGTGAGTGTGAGCGCTGACACAGATGCACTCGCCCGTCTCCTCACCTTCCCGTATCCGATGTAACGCTCATGCGATAAGATCGGAGAGAAGTCATTGGATGCACCGTCACGGCTAAACCAGAAAACTTATATATATATATAAAAAAAATATTTTCCGCTTCATTATAAATATTTTCGACAGATATTATTTACCCGTGGTAGAGCCAAGCGGCGGCTTTTGCTGCTGCTCGAATGGGCCGACTCGACCGGGTTGGTCACCACGGCCTCGCAGAATACCGGCGTGAAGTAGAGGCATCTTGTGCTTCTGCGTTTCGTTCGGTGAGTGAGGTAACCGGAGGCCCACTCCCCTTCCCCTTCCCCTTTCTCATCATCCTACCCATCTCCCAAATATCCTTAAAGGCCGGCAACGCACCTGCAGCACCTCTGGTGTTGCAGACGTATGTGGGCGACGGCAATCACTTGCCATCAGGTGAACTGTTTGCTCATTTGCCACCTTTTCCATAAAAAAAATATATAATTCAAAGTGTGGTACTTTTGTTACGTTAAAAAATCTCTTTACGTCGTAAGATTCGATAAAAGAATAAACTCACAGCCTCCGACAGAAGACCGTTTAACAATCGTCGATCCTAGCTTGGCAAAGTCTCCAATATTCAGACTCTTAGCACCCTACAAAGTGTTGTGACCAGTACACTCCACTGCAAGATAAGATATCCCTGTGTCTTCTTTACATCGCTCACCTTGCCCTCCAAATCAAGGGGGTTTTGGTCATTGCCAGCCCGACATCTGTCCTTGCCCCCGCGAAGGCTGAAATACGCTAGATATTTCCCCACATATAAAAAAAAGGTGTTAGAGTGCGACGGATTGACCCCGAAACGGAGTATAATTAGGAAATAGTATGTTAAATAACAAAAATAAATTACATGGATGTGTTCGCGGACGGGAATGTGTCTACACGCGCGCGTTGGTGTGTGCGTGGATATTTGTAAAAAAATATGTATAATATAGTTGTGTCTAAAACTAAAACGCGAGACTAGTAAAGTAACATAGAGCCCCTGAGTCTCTTATCGCGTAATTTAGTTACACGTATTTTTACATATGATATTGTGACATGAAAATAAAACGGAACAAATTTTTCTAGAGACAGAAAGCAATATACATTTAAGCCTGGTGTATCCATGCCTTTCGTTTGGTGTAACCTTCAATTATCTTTGTCAACGCTATTGCAAAGAAGATAAACTCAATTTAAATAACACGGCGCATTCCCTCTGCAGGTGTACAGTGTTGACCTTTGTGTTTTCGACGAAATAAAAGTTATTGTAAAAAATATGAACGTCCCTTTCTTACTAGTTCAAGCTCGAATAGTATGACTCTGATTCCCATGAAGCGTTAACGCGTTATCTTTTCTCTTAAAATTTATGGGCTAGGTATATGTAAGGTAGGCGATAGAGCCAAGCGGCGGCTTTAGCTGCTGCTCGACCACGGTCAGGCAAAAATCCGGCGTGAAGTCGAGCCGTCTTGAGCTTCTGCGTTCCGTTGCAGGTAACCGGAGGCACTCGCTCGCTTGTAGAGAAAGCTTAGCTTAGATCCTGAAGGTGGTCCCAGACATGTGTAGTACAGTTAAGTTACAGAATTTATTTGCGATAAAATTTGACTAATTACAATAACTTAATTTTTATAAAAATAAAATAAATTTTTATAAAACCAAAAGGTCATGGTAATGAAATTAGACATGTACATTTATTTATATTGTTATTATTTTATTTTACTTTGATAGTCGTTATAAATTTTGATTTTGACATCTGATCAACAATGTAATATACCTTATATAGTTATGTCTTGAAATTATATCATATTGTAAAATTTGTATGCCAATAAGTGGTAGATAGATTATATAGGACATAAACAAAATGTTAACATCTATAAAATGTTAACATGATCAACAAATAATTATAAATAAAAAAATAAAATAAGTATAAATGTTTCTAAAAATATTGTTGGAAATATTTAACATCAAAAATCTTTACAAAGAGCCTCCTCACATTCCCGAATTGCAAATATTTTGTGCACCAACCACATGGTTTGATAAATTTCAGCACAAACTAATAAACTTATTAATCCACTCCATTTTCAACTTTATGCAGAAACAACGATCACGTAATATACGTGGAAACAATGAAGTAGGTAGTGCGCTCCGGGTTTATTTTCGAATCGGAACTCTTTGCAAGTGGGTGTGTGCGAGTCGTCCAAATATTTGCGCTTGTACGCCCTTTGATGTACGCCAAAAAAACCGACACCGTGTTCGGCAAACACGAAATATTTGTACAAACATTTGCAAGGTCACTTCCCGCACATAGTAATTGCGTATCTTTGCAATGGGTCCCAGACATGCGTACAGATTGTACGCATGTCTGGGACCGGCGTAAGAAACTAAGAGGCTAAGTTTTACGAACCTTTGAGTGATCACGTGGAGAACGCAACGCGGCACCTGCTCTGTGTCCAGTCTGTGCCACTTTGTGTCCAGTCTGTGCCACTTTGTGTCCAGTCTGTGCCACTTTGTGTCGATGTCGTTGCCCCAGATACAGTTGACCTGGCGTAATTTTTCACGTTACCGACGCCATGTTTAACAAATTTTGCATCGCAAGAATGTACAATTTATGTATTCATTTTGTATATAAAAAATATAAATCCACTATATGTCATTGGCAGTATGAACTATTGGCACTATTCTTTTATGTATATATTTATTTAATTTTGGGTCTTTATCTATATATATATATGTATAAGTAGGTGTAAGTAGATTTATTTAGAATGTTTCGCATATATGTATGTATTCTTTTTTTGTATTGTACGCGCGCAATCTACCATTAACTAGCTATTCTCCTGTCGCAGGTCTGCTGGAAGAAATTTCTTAAGAAATAAGCAGTACCTTTGTACAGACCATTTCTTCCTATCATATTTCTTTTATTCGGTTTTACTTGTGTGTACATAAATTATTAAATAAATAAAAATAAATATATAAATCTTAACTTAGCTTCTTCGCTAAAAAGCATTTAAAGTGAAAGTGACATCCAATCCTTATTATTAAGAGCTTATTATGCCTCCGCTCTTTTTCGAAAGAATCATTCGCCCCGTCGACACTAATCCACGGCGGGTCGGCGGACATCGTGCGCACTTCCCACTTTTTTTTTCTTTTTTTTTTTAAACGGTAAAGAAGTTTTCGTATCATCCGAGAGTACATTAAATCGGCACTGTTGTGTTGGTACTGTGAAGAGGCGATACCCATGCATTTAAGCGACAACGGCTCTTCCTTCATAATTTCTATTAGACCAAAAACATAATTTATTCAATTAATGCTGTTGTGTTCCATTTTGAAGGGTATGGAGAGCCAGTATAGTTACAGGGTGTGAGGCATTCAGTCTTAATTCTAAGCGGTGACAAGACAACTGTAGGCTTCTTTCTTTAAAGTTGGTAGCAAAAGCTTGAGTAATTACACCAATTACACCACTTACCATCAACACTCCACACGTAAAATCCTTTATTGTTATGGTTTTAAAAAGAAACCCTGTTATAGACTTGTAAGACTTCATAAGAGGAAAAGTATAAGGAACGAAAGCCGAGTGATTAGGGAATCTGTTTCCAAATCAGGAGAGGTGAGTTCGAACTCCTGTGTAGAGGGCTAATGTACAAATAAGCCTCTGGTGAAAAGTGGGTCGAGAGAACAAAAATGTCTTAAGCTCTGAACACCCCTGTATTGGATTTATATTTGGTGTATTGTTAGATTATTTTTTTAAATAAATGTTATTTCAAGAGAAAGAGGCATGGGTCCACCAATGGGCTATTTTCAGGCTGTTAAAGTAAGTTTCGAACAGTAACGGTCCGAACTGTTTCGAATTGTATGAATACTTTGTGGGTTAAATTCTTTCTGCTGATTAGCAGAAAAATATCTAGACAGTCTAGACAGTGTTGTCTACTTATCAAATCAGTGGCTTCCTCCTGCGACTCGTTCGTTCAGGAGATGAAAAGACTGTGTCGTTGCCTGTGATTCAAGATAACCCCATACCGAATTACATCAAAACCAGTTAAGCGGCTCATCTGTAAAAAGGTAACAGACGGACAGACTTACTTGTGCATTTATATCAATACTACTTTATTATGTTAATATCAATTTATATACAATACGTATTAATATTAGTATGGATTCGGGCAGCACGCAGTAATATTTAAAGTTCTCTATGGACGAAGAAACATTTTTCCACGAATTCGACAATGATGTAAATTTAATCTTTTATCGCAGTTTTCGTGTAAAGGACATATGTCGGCATTGTTTGAGATAAGAAATGGAAACGTAACACAATGCGAAACATTGTTTACGTCTTCGGACGAATTTGTTAGTGAGAACAAATGCGAATTTGTTAGGACTTATCATCGGATGGGCTGTTAGCTCGTTCGTCTCTCCCAATCCAATAAAAAAAAATCCTATCTGCTAAGCCTGGATATTCCACCATGGGTTACGATACCACGAGATTTTTCTCGCATTTTCCTTTGTCGACTTTTAGGGCGTCCGATGGCATAAGATGAGGTGACAAATCCTCTTACTACACCATCATACGTGACGCCTTATTTAGTATAGGGATGTATAAAAAGGTCCCGATTTCGATCCGCGGTGCAGGCACCGCTAAAATTGTTCATAGCAATTTTGTGGGCCGAATTTACCACGTGCTCGGTGGTGAAAGAAAACATCGTGAGGAAACCGGCGCATGTGTGTGAAATAATAAAAATATAGTATTTCGAAGACATTTGAAGTTTTACAACTATCGAACCTTACACGAGATTAACGTACGAACGTAGTAACGCGACAAACGAAAGCGTCTGTTAGAAATCAATGAAGAGGATTACTGCGAATCACATTCCCGCACGTTGTGTCAGCGCCCTGTTTAACTAGTGTCCGTCTGTGCAAACAAACAAAAAAAATGACATCTTCATACCGACGACGGACGAGTCTAATTAGCGAATAACCTGTTTTTATTTTGTTGTATACTATTTTAACCGACGGTTTAACTTACATTCTGTTAAACTGTTTGATACGGTTGGCTGTAACAATTAATTAAATCGTGTTCAAATAATATGGTATATTTATTAAAATTTAAACGTATGTATTTGTATAACTGTAATGAAAATATTAATAAGTAATTTCTGCGATTTTTGATTTATTCCGCTTTAAACGCTCACCTCCGACAAGCGCAGGGGTAGGCAGAGGCTACGAATTCTTAATTCGGCACGACTCAGTGCGGGGCAAAGCGGACCTTCCCAGGTGGCGACAGCCTTGTCTTTAGATTTGGTATACTGTGAGAAATTCCCATAAACTTTTTAATCTTTTTCCTTTAGTCGTCTCTCTGTCATAAAGAATCGACGACTGTTATCGATCTGGGCGAAATATCATTTGAGAATATGATATTACCATCGCCCTTCCACCCTCTTCGCGTGACTCATTATGATGATGAAAGATCTGGGCCCCGGGCGGCACCGGACAAGTTTGGAAACCCCCCGGTCCGTCCCGCCGGCAGTTCGTTGACACGGCAGGGGCGGCGGTCAGCGCTCGCGGCGCGGGCCGTCGACCCCCGCACCAGCGAACAGCTGATTGTACACGTGCCGCGCACTGCCTTTGGATGGATACGACCGAGCCTTTACTTATAACCAGTTGAAAAGCTAAGGTACCGAACCGTCTGACAGTACTCGATAAAAGTTAACATACTAGTGTATAACCCATGAAGTCCTAGTAGTTTCTCTTGAAGTTTTTTAATGTTTTCAATCAAATATTACGTATAGACAAACGTGATCACTTACTTATGTCGGGTAAACAAAGATAACAATGGTGTCAATAGCCTCATGGGTTAGGGTGCGGACTGCGAAACATGACGTCGCAGGTTCGAGCCCGCCATTCGACTGTTGTCGTGAACCAGTCCAGATACAAGCTGCGATGCTTAGTCGGAGGGTTAACAGGAATATTAGTGATGTTACTTAAATAGCATTGCTAGTATAATTAAAAAAATTGTGTAAAACTACAAAAGGTTCAAGTATGTTTTTTCTTAATTATTGTCTCTGCATCTTGCACTTTCTCTTCAATTTCGTCCTTTATCGTAAGCTGCTCCCTGCTCCCCCACGGGCCAGTTCTAAGAATAACCAGACCTCTTTTTGCTGTCGGTTGATCGACTTTCTCACTAAGCGAGAGGGCTGATCGTTGTGGTCAGCCACTCGGGGTTAATGTGCTCCTGGTAGATGTTATGCCACGGGTGTTTATTTAATACTTTATGTTTATTGAAAATGCATTTTCAAAGAATTCCGTAAGTTTTACATTTATTTCAATATTGAGGAATACTTACGTTGATACCTACACCGTAAGTTGGCCCCTGAATGTCCACCTGATGGTCAGTGATTACCGTCGCCCACGTACATCTGCAACACCATAAGAGCTGCAGGTGGGTTGCCGGCCGGTTATAAGAATATTTGGGAAATGGGAGGGATAATGAGTAGGGGAGTTGGTGGAGGGGAAGAGGACCATCGGTTACCTCACTCACCGAACGTAACGCAGAAGCACAAGATGCCTCTTCTTCATGCCGGTATTCTGCGACGACGTGGTACTACCCAGGTCGAGAAGCCCCATTCGAGCAGCAGCAAAAGACGTCGCTTGGCTCTACCACGTAGAAAAAAAAATATTTAGACACGTAATTGTTGTAATTCACCAGAGATGCCTGTACGCTTGAACTTACACCAATAATCGTTGAAAAATCGAATGGTCTCTGTTACCTTATCAGGCTTGTAGACAGGCCACCACCCACATCCCCCTTCCTCATCTTTCCTCTCATCGCGCAAATACAAGAAAATAAATTATTAAAAAAAATAGGTAATTTACCCTATTCACAACACACATGCACACACAAAAATGAGCGGATCTGAAAAGATATTGCCCTAAGCCTCTTCTTCCCCTTTCCATGATCGTGTTTCCGTTTTCGATTTTTGCCCTTTTCTGAGGAACCCTTCAAGAGAACTGACAGAGAATCAATGAATTGGATCGTATGCTTGCTATTTGTTGTTTTAGAATTATTCATATATTTTTTTTAACTTATGACAAGCTTTAATGTGCCTACTTATGTACATACATTCACGCCTTGTTCCCAACGGGGTAGGCAGAGACAATCTCCTACTTAAGTTTGTGGTGTAATTATGCAATAAACGTTTCTTTCTTTCTTCTATTGCGTAACGCACACATGTATGAGCATTACCTTTGCTTAACCTCTACCTAAGTGGTCACAGAGTATTATTTTTCGATATTTGTAGGCAGAACGTGAGCACGCACGGCCCTCCCGGCCCGCCCGCCCGCGTCGATCTATTGCGCGTCGGTCGATTTCATGTCACCGCGAATCGTATTCCTTGACGTGTCGTAACAATACAAATTGTCGTGAGATAGTTGCCATTCTAGTTCCTTCTAGTTAGTAGCACCTAGGATCAAAGATACGTCAACTTTTTTTTCTTAAAAAGAAACGTTACCTTCCGCTTTAGGAATTTCTCCTGTGTCGCGACGAGGCAGTTTACATACATGAATTGCACATGGACAAACGCCCAGACCGAGAACTATTATTTGTAGTAGTTATACAAATGCTAATCCCGTGCGGGAATCGAATCCGCGACCCGCAGCGCCGCAGCTAAACGCTTAGCCACTACGCCACCGAGCCGTCTAATTATTTTAATTAATTTCTTATACAATGAATCTTAAAGCGGGGCACCTGGCCCAACGGCCTTTAGCCTCACGGTTTGCGTGAGTAATTTAATGATATATATTTTTTTATATATCTATATTTAATATTAAGGATGAACATTCTGTTTTTGCAGCCGGTGTCACAAGTATGCCGCTCAGTTGATTACTGAAGCGATATCGCCAAATGAAACGGTGAAGAAAACTCGCTATTCTTGTTTAAATCATAGACTCGCCGGCAGCCTGGCCATGTGTCTCAGCTTGCAATACAAAATTAACGACTTTATTAAACTTTCTCCTTCCTTAAAGGCCGGCAGCGCATCTGTAGCTCCTCTGGTGTTGTGGATGTTCGTGGGCGTCGGTGATCACTTACCATCAGGTGAGCCGCACGCTCGTTTGCCCCCTTCTTCTATAAAAAAAAAAAAAAAATTATTAAACTTCTTTAAGTATAGGTCTCTTAATCTTTTATAATTGACACGATTAAATATCAAAATTTACATACAGTATGTAAACCTTAACTTATTTATATGAATCCATTATTGCTTACACCTAACAAAACCTGAAATTGGCATTCTGTGTCAGTCAACAAGTAGCCCGGTTAAATACAGTGGCAGCTGTATCGAGAGTATTTAAAATATATATATATTACTATGTTTATAATCAAATGCAAATAAAATGTACTGTTCTAGATATGTGAGCTGATTTTATACATCTTTAAATAACTTTTAAAGTTTCTAACTTTTTGAATTGAACTGTTCCTTGGTGGTTTATTCATTACAACCTTTTACATTCAAAGACTGGAAGCGTGGCAGTGCATTTTGGTCTCTTCCAGTTTAATATTAGAAACTTTGAATACAGACAACACCGTATCTCCCGGTAGTTATAAGACACGAATAAAGGAAAACCTTAAAAAATCTCATGGCATACACAGGGAGCAAGCCCGGCAAGGAGGCTGCGGCCTGTCACGTTCAATCTCCCAGAGTAGAAAATAAGTTAGCCCGTTTTGTTACGCTGTGTCGTGCAAAATGTTAATCCATAATGTCTGTCTACCTCTACTGATGATAGACGTGAGTGCTTATGTAGATAACGCCAGGAAGAGGTATAATAAACGGATGACAAAACAAGAGAGGATTTTCATTATAGGTAAACGCAGTGTAGGACTACCAACCACGGGAAGGAGTAACTACCTGTTAAGTTCTGAGAGAAGTCCATGGATGTGCAGGTGGCTAAAGACCTTGCTTTGTGACCGTGCACCGTCCTCTTGATATTTACAGTTTAACATTAAACCATGAAATTGTTATTAATATTAGCATTATAATTTATTAAAATTCTTAGAACTGTATTTTTCCTTAATTAATAGCATTTAGCCATCAAAATAAAATATCACCTTTCTGTATATTTAAATGATGGGCTGTTAAAGATCCTCTTTCGTTTGTTGGGCGTCGATAAAGCCGACTAAGAAACATCAAACAGTTTTCTTGATTCCCGCCAGAAAAGGGAATATTTTAAATAAGCAAGATCTAAATTGTCCAAAGCTGTTACAGGCCACAGCATCTAAGGTGCAAAATTTCAGGAACAAAGTCGAAAGTCATAACTGTTGAGGATACTAAAAAATAAAATTATGTTTTTACAAAAAAAAATATCTAGTTTTATCCAAATTAAATTTCGTAAACTCTTGCGTTTCGCCTTTACCTGTTCTATATGACACAGTATTTTTTGTTAAACATATTTTTCCGAACAAACATAATATTTTAAACCTTACCCTATACAAGATTGTCAATAATGTTATTGACTGTCCATGTTTACTCTCAAGGCTGCAATTTTCAGCACCATTTAAGTCAGTAAGATTATCTCGTTTTGTCCCTTTCTGTACCAAAATGTCTCGTACGAATATAGGATTTAATGCGCCACTAAGTAGAATGGTTAGAAAATATAATGAGGAGTATAAAAAGTGGACGTGGACATTCTCTCAACCAAAATTTCTGAGCTTAGGACTAAAATGCGGAGGGCATTATACAATAATTTATAGAAGACAATCGTAGGTTGCTTAATTATTTCTTTATTTCATTATTTTCATTATTTTTGTTATTACCTTTCCTTGCTATAGTGTTACGTTAGATAAGGAATAGATCCGCTTATTATTATAAAAGTGGTCGGAAACCGATTCCGGTTTCCGACCACTTTGGGAAACTTTCCGAAACAGGGGTCGACATAAACGAAAACTGATTTTGGGGGTCGACGAGGTCTAGAAATCGACCCCTATAATTAACACAAGTTCTTATTTGAAACTTTTAAGATACTGTATAAGTTGTGTTACGTGTAGCAACTTGTTATAAGAATGACTAATATTTTAGTAGGAAGTATCATTGTTGTACTTTAAAAAAAAATTACGTAATTTGTATTAAAAATTGTTAATTACACTTGATATTTATTTACTGAATTTTATGTCTAATTATTTGTGATGAGAAAATGACGTCAGGTTTACTCACTGAACCAACCGCAAAGTTTCTAAATTGGTAAGTATTTTGCATCATTAGGAAAAAAACTAGAGATAGGATTTTTAAAGTAATTCGGCTATGGGGGTCGGAGGTATCAGTTCATTTTGGAAAAGGGGTCTCTTGCCCAAAATAGTTCGGGAATCCCTGGCCTACACAATCAAATGCCATGGATACACATAAAGAACGAATACCAGTACGGTACTGCGAACGTCTTAAATATGATAGACCCTGGTACTGCGTTGCCGTTCTGCTGTGTATCCATTCAACTTGAGTTAGGCACATGTCCGTCAGTGGTAGCTTACAGAGTGATGATAGAAAACTTAAATTTTCCATCTAAAAAAAAAAGGTAATATGGATTATTTTTAATGGAGTCTCACTTTGCGCAGAGACCTTTTGGTCACACTAACTATGCAGTGATCATACGTTACGTAAGTCGGGCAGACAGACGGAACAGGATCGCCATTATTCTTCCACAGTCTACCGGCGCCCGACTGAGGATTGTGCTCTTTTACCACGGAAAAAAAAAAGGAAAAAAGTTTATTATGGCACTCACATGCCGCATTGAATTTGTGTTAATTTTTGTTCAGGTTCCGCTATGCACGCCATCATTGATGTAGACGATTGTTATCTTCGCGTGATTACATAAAACTCGTGCGGAGGAAACAAAGTTGTTAAATGCCGTTCAAAATCCACGCGCATACGTGCTTTATCTGTGTGATAATCGGACTCGGGAATTCTCATGAAGTTGTATTTATTCCTTATTCGTACATAAAAAAATGTACTGTCGACTCGTCCGCGCGCTCGATGTAAACATCACACTGTGCACTCAAAGAATACTCATTTATTTGTCCATCACAGAAAACAATACATAAACATTCGAGAGACGAAACCATATCGTGTACTACATGACCAGTGTCATCTATTTTGACGATATAAACTATATTTCGCTATGTTATCTTACATAATTATTTACAGATTAAACAGTACAGAAGGCGGGACTTAACCAGTAGTTTTATGATATCACCCTCAACATTGTTTACACATTTGTTCAGAATAGTGTTGTTTAACAATGTACCTAGGATCTCGGAACGGTGGCGATTTGAAGCTATAAGAATTGCATTCAACATACATATAAAACCTGTCCAAGTAAATGAAGACATGGTCATGCTGTAACACTTACAACTATTTATTTTATAGCATTAATAGTCTATAAGTTGATCGAAGTCACTAATACACATTGTATTACGGTTTCGTTCTTTCCAAATTTTGGATACCATTTAACAGACTCAGAAAGAAAGAAAGTTTATTCTTTACACCACAATTAGTATACAATTTATTACTAAAACAATAAAAAAAAATAAAAACTAAAAAAAACTAAAAAAAATAACTAGATTTTAGATTTTTTTTCTCTGCGCTACAGTGTGATGCAACAAATGGATCTACGCTAAGTTTATTTTACGGATTCCCGCAACACTGAATTTCAGCGCAGCCTTTTATCACTATTGAGCCGGTAGTGTCTGCAATAGATACAGCTCATCTATATATTAAGAAAAAAGAAAAACGCGATACTGTGCGGAAATCATTTAATTAATTGAAGATAAATAAAATTTTAACGGATCATTAATCTTGCATGCTCATAATACCATTGCGTGTTGCAACGTTCTAACGTACAAATTCCAGTTTTTTTTTCTTATAACACGTGAAGGAATAATAGCAAATAATATTTCGTTTTGTGATCCGATATTAATCCGATTGTGTTACAATTAATTGTGCGCAAAACATATTATATTGTGTTGACAATTGTTATTATCTCTTGTACTAGTTTCACAACATGTTTTTAATTATTATAAGTAACCGACCGGTGTCGCCTTACAGGCATCTTCGGTGAATTCAATTATATAATAATTGTCAATATGATGAAATAACAAACGCAAGTATAAATTACATTATATACTTTACAGTACATTAGAGATTTAGAGCTAAAGTAAATACGTAAATAACCTTCTTCTTTATCAGCCTATCAAAGTCTACTGTCATAGTACGTGTACTGTTCTATAAAGTGTCAGTAAAAGCCGACATGCATTTCTTTAAAGGTTTGCTTCTCCTCAACCAGGCAGTGCCGAAACCCATGCAAATATCATTATTCGGGCTTTTCCGCCCTCCTTCGGTCGTCGCGAGTCTCGTTTGCTTGCTAGAGAACGCCGTATGCAGGTGAGGTTGACTTTTGTCCCTTGCATGACGCAAAAAAAAACCTAGCTCAAACTATAAGTGTCCGGCGAGAACAATGCACCACAAGGGTCGAAACAACGTTACATATTGAGCGGATCAAACTTTTCTCATTAGTGGTGGATATAAAGCCTTTTAACAGATATATATGTTTTTCTATGCGTCGTAGTTCTGGCCAATAGAAAGGTCGAACGGATTTTGTTGTTCATTTTCACTGCTCGAGTAAGTCACGTAAGATGCGTCGCTGTCCTCTGCTCGTATGGTACATCGCCAATCCGGTCGGATGGTGTCGCGTGCGTCAACTCACTCTCGCCCCCCACTCCCCGCTCCCCACTTCGCAAGGGTTCAACAACCACTCGGCGGTGCGCCGCAGACGACGCCCGCAACACCTCGTAGCGCACTCGCGCAGCCGACCGCCTCGCTGCCCCGATTAATTGGCGGTTCTATGTTTTTTTTTTTTATCTTGTAAAATGGATACGTCAGAGCAGAGAGCTAGACTTAATTGGCGCTGTCGTCGGATAGTGCAACAACACCGGCTTCTACCTTTAAACTGTTGTGTTGTGCAGGAGCTCATAGTAACACTGATTATGTATTTACTAGCGAACAGCTATAGAATATGGCTTATGAAATGGTTAGTACCATGTTATGGTTGGTTTTTAATTTGTGTATTGGTTTATAATTATAACGATTGAAACGCGAATTGAGTTTATGTTTTTTTTACATAGAATAGGTTACAATTCTCCATCAGGTGTTCCCACACGTTAATTTGAAACAACGCGGGCATTCTCTAGTTTTATTACAAACTATTATTTATTAAAAATTGTATTGTTATCGTAAATCTATATGTTCTAATTGAGTTCGTCATAGCCATTATCTGTCTGTCAGATGTTCACTACGGAACACAGGCCACCCAAAATATTGCCACAATACAAGAAGCGGGCATTTAAGCTAAAAACACTTAAAAAAAGTTAAGCTAATTTTGTTCAAAAGTTTTTACGTCGACCAAACTCATGCTTCCTATAGTACGATAGAGATGAAGCTTTATTTCCATAAACACAAGACTTAATTTCCAAATCGACTTGTGGTTTGATAACCGGCGAAATTAAGTTGTACGCGTTTACGTAATATTTGTTTAAAGAGAGCACTTTTTTGTTTTGTTGGTTATATTTTCGCGTTGCGTTTTAACGAGTTTCATGTTTTTCGCTTGGTTGGCGCTTATGCTTACGCTTAATACGTGTGCGTTGCGTTGTCAACAAGTGAATGTGTTTTTGTATATAATCTTTGGTAATTGAGCGAGTTACGCACGCAATCTCTCGTAGAAAGTACTCGATGTTTTGATTTGTTCGTATAGTATTTAATGAAAGTTGTATATATGACAAGTAAGAAGGGAAATGTATCTTTTTTGGAACGATAAAAGCCTTGTAGAAGTCGTCGGCAGACAAAAGCACGACGTGTATTCGCGTTTACGATTTTTCAACAGTTTTTCCTAAACCTAAAATAGTTTCTTAATATAGTTGAATAGCGTTTACACTTACCTTTTATATTTACATGCATAAGTGAGTGTACATCTAATAGGTGTAAGGGGGAATATACTATATTTTTCTCCTAAGGTCAATCTCTTCACCACGCGTTGCTCCCTAGTGGCTACTGTACTGTACTGTAGTAGTAGCCAGTGCTGTACTGTACTGGTACAGTATTGGCTACTTTTTGGGGAGAGACCTCCTATTTCCACCCTATTTCTGCCGCTTATCTGCAGTCTAACCACTGCTTTCGGTCCGGTTTGAGAGGTATAGAGAGCCAGCATAATAACAGGCCTTGAGTCCTCAAGAATGACAACCTTGTTTGATTGAAGTTGTTTGCTGATGTTCATGGGCTACATTACCCATACTTATCATCGGATGAACTATTAGCTCGATTTTCACCCCAATCAAAAAAAAAAAACTTAACAAACAGGTTCAACGCTCGTTGCCGCATGATGGCATAGAGTTTCCATTGTTGCAACAAGTAACACGTTATTTAGCGCTCGCCTATAGTAAACTCTATGTGTGTGATGATAAAAGAACGTAACGCAGGAAACGACCGTTAAAATACGTTATAACTCCATTATGGTGCCTCGTTACACTGACGTGTTAATAATGCGGCAATGGTGCTATCGCGTGCCTTTTTACAGGCTTTTATTTATTACTTAACTTGCTATCCCCTCGCGTGTCTTGCCGGTTCAAAATTTGTAATAATTTTTTTTAGCGGAAATTTGTAATACTAGATCAGTGTAATAAGCCAAATAATGAACGATAACAAATATAACTTTGAAGCCACGGCTATAATATAATACCATGGGCATGGAGCTGATCTGATGATGGATTCTCGTTCCTCAGAGTAGTGAAACTCCAATCAGAATGATCGGTTACTTAGTTAGGGATCATCGTCTAGAGAACGAACATCCCTTAACGACTAGCTATCTATTAAGAAAGGGTCCGGACCCGGATACTGGCCCTAGTAACACCTCCACTAAATTAGATATCCCCTTTGTTCGTTAGGTTCGTTTCCTTTGGCTCGTTGGAGCTATCATGACAAGTGCTACATCTCTAGGCGGTGAACAGTGTCTGCACATGGGCCCGGGTGCTGATCATAGCAACGGCCCAACTAAATTACATACCACCAACGTGTCAAAGGTCTTAGGATTTATCTCGAAAAGTACTGTAGCCTTAGGTGAATATATATATTATTAAATTAGATTATGTAAAGTTTGTTTTCTATGATTATTTTTTGGCTCGGCATCTTCAGGGATCAATCTTATAATTAATAATTGAATAGGCCGTACGCCGTTGATGGTACGAAGTAAGGATCCCCACTGCCATCCCTTCCCCTTCCTTCCGCGGACGTGTGGACCTTCCCTCGTACTCGAAACCTTTTAATATTAGTTATCAACTGCACAAGGGTGCAAAAGTATGTAGATATAAAAACAAGACCCTTTACTTCGTTGTCGTGATAAGGGCGGTGTAAAAATTTAACCCTTATTTTTTTTTTATGGAAAAGACGGTAAACGAAAGCGGTTCACCTGATGGTAAGTGATTACCGTCGCTCACATGCATCTGCAACACCATAGATGCTGCAGGTGCGTTGCCGGTCTTTAAGGATATTTAGGAGATGGGAGGGAAGAGGGGGGGAATAGGGAGGGGATGTGGGCCTCCGGTTACCTCACTCACCGAACGAAACGCGGAAGCGCATGATGCCTCTACTTCACGCCGGTATTCTGCGAGGCCGTGGTATCAATCCGGTCGTGCCGGCCCATTCGAGCAGCAGCTAAAGCCGCCGCTTGATTCTAGCACGATTAAAAGATAGAGATATTATGCTGTACAGTTCTTTCTTTTTGTTGGTTTTCTTCATATTTCGCATCTCAGAGTCAATATATTTCTGGTACAAAGCCAACTGTGAGTAATATTAGCATCGCGAATTCAGCTCATTTCATTGCCCCGTCTTAGCGTGTTTTCGATGATACACAATGCACTCCAGCAATGGAACTCCTACCGAAGACCTTTTTATTCAGCGCACTGGCACAATCAGGACGCGAATAGCCCAGCGACATTGCAACAGCGCACAACACAAAGGTTTATTTCTATACGAATGCACTAGAAAGTTGCGCCTTCTTACTCTCCTTCTAACCATCGATGTATGTTGTATTTGCAATTGTTTTAATCGACTTTAAAAAAGGACGAGGTAATCGATTTTCGTCGGGATTATCGTTTTTTAAATGTGTGTTCACCGATTACTCGGACATTTATGAACCAGATTCGGATGATTTTTTTTTAGACAGTTGGTGAAGATCTGATAATTCACTTTGGAGAGAGCGAACATTTTTTGACTGAAAAACAATAATTCCTATTGGGCATAACCAGAAACGTAATGGCACCTTTCGCATGTACTTAAATATGCTTCACCCCCGTCTTAACTATCATTTAGATACCAGGAGAAATATTTGGTGAATATCGGTGGAAGGGTCAGATGCAGCGTCGGTGAGATGAGTCAATCAGAACAAGACCACAATATAAAAAAAATTACCTTTTGTAACAAAGATTGGCTGTGTAAAAGAATCCCTTGCAGTAAACGTAACGTACATAAATATACATACCCCAACCAGACGGAAGCCCTCGGCAGGTGAGACGTGTGCTCTCGGCCGAGGGTTAGGGGGAAAGGGAAAGAAACCGCCAGAGGATGCGAGCGGTATCAAGGAGCACCGCCCTGCATTCGAGCTCGTAGCGGTCCGCCGAGGAGTCCCGGCCGCCTCAGATGTTCCGAGAGCTGTTGGCTGAGTGGGATAAACTATCGGTTGGCATACCACCTCACGTGTCGGTCACCTCGTGATCCAGATCAAGGTATTTGGTCTTCTTGTGTTTTCCGGCTCGACATATATATGTCGCAATCAACGCGTGATACGGGACGCGAGCGCCATCTGTCGGCGTTCGATGGAACCAATTATGTACCGGCCGAGGAGAACACACGACCGACACTCGTTGTGTAGCGGGCGGCCGGAGCGCATGATATTGGACCGTCGCGCGTTCCTGTATTCAAATCTACCTATAGTTGTGTTTTGTAAATTCAGTGGATATTATACTTTGATTAAGTGAACTACTTTGTTTTGTTGCTCCAACATTACCCAACGACGCCCAATGTGAGGAGACTAGGCATTATGAACCCTGCTGATAACGGTGAACCTACTCCTCCGCCGTTATATAAATATATTAAAATATCCCTCATATAAATTATTTTGTTTTCATTGTGAGGCAAATCCCACATGCCCGGCTCGGTGATCGCGCGCCCTACATGTTAGACCGGCAGAAACGAGTCGGACCTCTCCCGCTGATTTATCTTCAACAAGATGATAAGCCGAATGTGGCGTGGCAGGTTCTCAAAAACTAAGTACTTTTTGTATAGTTTCAAATTACTTCATTTGCAATGACGAACATTACGTTTTATGATATCGCAGACTTACGTAGGATGGAGGATTTTATTATTAAGAAGATGAACATGAAAATTGCAACGAATGATTATTTTACAGATAAATCGTAAACGAAGGTCACGCCACACGGCTCTCGCACACTGACACATTTAGTTTGTATCTACGAATTGAACAGCAGTAAATCAAAGCTGTGGAAAGGGCTATGCCACATAGCCGGCAGGACCGACAACCGTTGGGGAAGAGAGGTTCTCGAGTGCCAGCCGCGTACAGGCAAACGCAGTGTAAGACGACAAGATGGAGTGACGACCTGCGCAGTGTTGCGGGAAGTCGATGGATGCAGGTGGCTCAGGACCGAGCTTTATGGCAATCTTTGGGGAGGCCTATGTTCAGCAGTGGACTTGTGGTAGGCTGAAATGATGATGATGAAATAAAAGCTCAATTTCGGTGAGCCTTCTCAGCCTAGGAGTCGGTAGGATCTGCTAGTTCGTTTGTCACGCCAATCCGATAAAAAACAAAACAAAAAAAATGTTACTTCTAAACTTTTTCTGTTTTAGTTCTTTAATGAACATTTTAAGCAAGGCTCTTATTTTACCGCCTCGTGTTCAATGCTCGTAAAACACAGACAAAGATTAAATATAAAACCATTATCACCTTCACGGCGCTCTTGTTATGAACAATTGCGTTGAATCATCGTGACTTGTGCTAAATATTTGATCAGACGCTGTGGGAATTTGATCGAATCCAAAGTACTTACCGAATACGATGCGGATGTGAAACGGCGTAATCGACATTTATAAAGTGAATTGGATATTTTGGGGTAAGATGAATCGCCCAGTCCCTTTGTCCGTCCGTCCGCCCGTCCGCTCTAGTTGGCTGTAATAACTTTTACAATTTGCGGCGGCTTCTGCTGCTGCTCTAATGGGCCGGCTCGACCGGGTTGGTACCACGGCCATGTAGAATACCGGCACCTTGTTCATCTGCGTTTTGTTCGGCGAGTCCGGTAACCGGAAGCCCACTCCCCCTTCTCCTACTCCTTCTATCTCCCAAATACCCAGAAAGGCCGGCAAAGCACCTGCAGCACCTCTGGTGTTGCAGATGTACAGATGATGTGGGTGTCGGTAATCACTTATCATCAGGTGAGCCACTTGCTGGTTTGCCGCCGTTCCCATAAAAAAAAACGTATACACCTGGGGCACCTGAAGTGTCGCCGTGCCCGGGAGTACATCGTCGTTAGTACATATATGTATATATATAATAATAATCAACAAATTTTTAAACTGCAGTTTTCGTACTTTTTTTTTAAATAAGGACTACCTAATTAAAATATTAATTTAAATCGTTTGCTGTAGAAACTTGTAATCTGTCATGTTAGTGTGGTGTGCCGAGAGTGGTGTAGCGACTGCAGTGATCAGTAACGAGAAGTTTTAACTAATATCTCCTCTCGTGGTGTAAGTTAGTTTTTATCGGAGGCGCAACTGTGCGCCGTCGAGGTTATGCCGGAGCCCTACACCTATTCATGGTCCAACATGCACATTACTTCGCGTAGGTAATGAATTACCCTGAAACTAAAATACAGCCGTTTCCCTCTATTGTTTATTTATTTATTTTTTATTGCCTTAAGCTTAAGGTTACAATGGGCGGACTTAATGCCAAGTGGCATTCTCTACCAGTCAACCCTTGTTATGGTGAAAGGTAGTTGGCAGGTATAAAACAAAGAATAAAAGAAATAATAAAAATATTGTTGATTATTTTCATGTCACAAAAATATAAATTATTTGTTGATCAGGAAGAGTTCTATTTAGACAAATACATACATTGTTCGAGCTTTATTATAAGAGCCGTGGTAGCCTATTGGTGAGGGTGCTCGCTATAGTTTCATTAGGTTCGATTCTCGGTGCCGGCATCACTAATATTGTTAATAACAATTTTAAATGCTGTATTTACTACGTGCTCGGTGGTGAAGGAAAACATCGCGATGAAACCTGCATGTCTGAGAAATAATAAAAATATTATTACGTGGATATATGTGCCCCGCCAAGCGGCGTGCCGAGGACTCTCCAAAACCCTCTCAGATATTTGACATGGAGGCCTTTGTCCTGCAGTGGGGAACTCCCCACTGCAGGACAGGCTGCTACTTAACTTTTTATACGTCACACAGTTTGTGTGATTTACAAAAAAGATGACGTGATCAGTAATGTGATCAGAGAGCGTTGTGGCGTGAAAGACGATGTAGTGACACGAATTGAGAAAGGGATGCTGAGGTGGTTTGGACATGTGGAGAGAATGAATGAAAGTTGGTTGACGAAACAAATATATGAGGCGAGTGTAAATGGTAGAGTCGTCAGAGAAAGACCTAGGCGAACATTTCACGATCGAATCGGAGACGTTCTGGAAAAAGACCAGGTCAAGAGTACTATAAACCAACGAGCATGCATGCGAATGATTGATGAGAGCGGAAGAAGTGAAAGACGTATGTCAGGACCGTAGCAAGTGGAAGGAGATTGTCTCTGCCTACCCCGTTGGGAACAAGGCGTGAATATATGTACGTACACAGTTTACGATTGACATTACACGTAGGCGTTTTTCATTATGCAACAATTTACATTAGAGATTTAGCGATCCCTCCGCTCACGAAATGGTCATCGCACCCAGTAAGACTTAAAATACCGAAGTCGATTAACGCAAACCTGAAGTGGAATATCTGGGTTCCACACAGATGCTCCCCTAAGACTGGGGCAAACCGTCCACCTGATGGTGAGTAGCCACTGCAGCCCACGGACACCTGCAAACATCTTCAATCGAAGAAGATCGCAGGTGCGCTGTCCACCACTGAGGACTTAGATGGAATGCGCCACAATCAGCAATTATACGGGCTGTCTATATCTTAAAAATCGGAACACAACAGTAGTTGAAATTGGTGAGAGGGTGGCATCTATCCTGACGACTCTTGATCGGAGAAACGTGGTAGAGCCATGCGACGGCTTTTGCTGGTGCTCGACCGGATCGGTGCCACAGCCATGTGTAGTGGAATTGTTCGACGTGTCATCACTGCGGCCTGCATTTGCAGAGCTGGTCGATTGAAGCGCCAATGGCCTAATGGTGCATACTGCGAAACATGACGTCGCGGGTTCGAGCCCGCCATTCGACTATTGTCGTGAACCACTCCAAATGCAAGCTCTAATGCTTAGTTGCGAGGGTTAACAGGAATATTAGTTATGTTAGTTAATCGTATTACGGGTAAATAAAAAAAAAAAAAGTGTAGGAGTATGTGAGACCGGCGTAGGTATTGTTGGATCTAGTCACCTTCGATGCTGACGTAGTTAATGGTTTTTAATGCATGCATGGCGTGCGTACATGAGTGGAGGGCCAGGAGGGGGAAAGTAAGCAAATAACGGAAGTTACGAGCACGTTGGTGCTGTGCGACCTTAAATAGCCGTTTGTAGGTTGTTGAACATTTACAAAGCCACACGGTCCGACTAATTGCATCGTTTTATACGCCATTGTTCATACAGGTACATTACACTAACGGTAAGAATTGGAATGAACTTATTTCTCAGAATGTGATGTTTACATTGTTTATTTTTTAATCATATATTTAAGGAGTATCAGACATTCTGACGATATTTTTTTTTTTTTAAAGAATACTAGCAATGCTATTTGACTAACATTACTAATATTCCTGTTAACCCTCCAATTAAGCATTAGAGCTTGTATTTGGAGTGGTTCACGACAATAGTCGAATGGTGGGCTCGAACTTACGACGTCATGTTTCGCAGTCCGCCGCCTGATCCATTAGGCTATTGGGGCATCCACCAAGCTGTGACTTTAAATTTATTGCGCCGTAATATTTTATTACAGCCCCCCTCTCACCCTTAATCACAATATAATCTTAATTCATATAAATGTTACGATCAGACTGCGCGATGCTCATTGTTCCAATGTGCGATGACATATGCGAAGGCTCTTGATTCAGTAAAATGGAAACAATTACAAACATACATTTTAATACCACGTCGTACTCTTTCATTGGTTTTTATTGAGACAGTATAGCTTTGTGAATTGTTACAATGTTTGTATCGCCTCGGCATGCCGTCGGTATTTCATGTGATCAAAGGAGTTTGCATGTAAGGGGGTTATATTAGACGTTGTAGAGCCATGCTGCTACGTTTGCTGCTCCTCGAATGGACCGCCAAGACCGGGGTGGTACCACGACCGCGCAGAATACCGGCTTAAAGTAGAGACATCTTGTGCTTCTGCATTTCGTTCAGTGTGTAAGGTAACCAGATTCCATCTTCCTTCTTGCCCTCCCCCTATCCAAATATCCTTCAAAGCCGGCAACGAACCTGAAGCACCTGTATGATGACAGGTAACCATCTTACCATTAGGTGAGCCTCTGGCATGTTTTCCCCCTTTACCATAAAAAAAAATTTCTTAATTTTTTTTTCTACAGTTAATAGCGCAAATTATCCTTGCTGCCGCTGCTGGGACGGAACTGACTCCTTGTATATTCCTAAACTGATAAAGCCCCATTCAAAATAAAGCTCTTGTCGTGTCAAAGAGTAGACGAAAGTTTTAAGACTTTTATATGAGGAAAACAGATCCTGGGCTTTTACTACAAATAAGAAATGTTGCTACAGATAACATAGTCCCGTTTGTGTTTTAGATACTGGGACAGTTATGTGATCTGCCAGATAATGAGTACGGGAGTAAGGGTAGATATAACGGTGTTGTGTGACAAGATTTAAATCCTATTTTATTAATTATTTAAATTAATTTTCGAGTTTCATCTTATTCACATAAGTTATTCTAAGGTGTTATTCTGTGGTGTATATTTAGCAGATAATTGTTTTTTAAGATCATTAGGTATTGTCGTTAATTTTAAATTCTATTCTCTTAAAATCAATATTTGTTTTAACGGGGTCTGTTTAACTGTTACCGAGATTTAATATTCAACAAGGGCAGCGGCAGAATATCAGCGCAATGCTGAGTCGAATGCCCTTTCGGTGCTATGATCCAACATATTGTATTATCTGTTATTTCTTTGTTTTGTTTTAGCATCGAATAAACATTGTCTCTTTCTTTCTTCTTTCTATAACGTCATAACTTTTGCCAATGTCAAAAATAGAAGTATGCCAATCTCCGAAGCACCCTAATAATTGCTCGTGCAGTTCGGTAATTCACGGTTGGTTATATTTGTCGAACTGTGATGTGATGCGATGCCGTTGTCCTCAGTGCGGAGCTACGACAAGCACGACAAATGCGGGCTGGTGTGGATACCGCGAGTGGTGGCCTACCGCTGCCGCACGTGCGGCATCTCGCCCTGCATGTCCATCTGCCGCGAATGCTTCCACCGCGGCGACCACTCCACTCACGACTTCAACATGTTCCTGTCGCAGGCGGGCGGCGCCTGCGATTGCGGCGACAACTCCGTGATGAAGGAGGACGGGTGAGAGATACGTTTTTTTTACGTTCCGTAGCCGGCTTATGCGATCCGGTGTGGTTTAACGCTTGTGGTTATATCCCGTCTCCTTGTAAATGGGGCGACGGACGTGTTAACAGTTCACTGGTACTACGACGTTCACAAATGGGATGTCACCCCATGAGGACTATGATGGAGTATCTCACGGTCCGTTACCACACTGGCCCTCTATACCTTTCCAGCGCCGGAACCACAACAACTGTTGTACTGCTGTTTGGCGCCAGAAATGGGTAAGAGCGGTATGTACCCAGACGACTCCTAGACAGAGAATTTGTCAAATTCATATATAACTAGACCTTAATAAAAAAAATAGTCTATGTAATTGCTTAGCGGTAAGCGCATCAGACTGCTGTGCTATTCGGTCTCAGGTTCGAATCCCAATAGGAGGCCAACATTTGTGTAACACGCGTATTATTGAATTTTTGGTCTAGATCTTTCGTCCCGTCTCTCGATATAAATAATATTGTTAAAATGTAACATTGAAATATTTTATTAATATACATTTGACACTAATAGATTTTAAAGTATATTTAAAAAAAAAAGACTCTTTGGCGGTTCTTTTCGGAGAAGTTCATAAGAGCTTTATCAAATTACTAAATAAAAATAAATGTTTTGATGGCAATTTTTTTTTCAATATCTATAAAGATATTGAAAAAAAAAACTCCTTTCATGTATATTATTCGAAGTCCTTTCCAAGCATTTTATGTTCTAGCGACGAGCGGACCTATAATGGAGGTTAGAGCTCGAGACTTACTCATATATGGGTTTTATCTCGTTCGAATGTTCCAAGTACAAGGTAAACATTGTCCGTCAGACTTACCTACAACTACATACCGTGTCTCCTGGCCCTGGTCAATGATATGTGTTATGAAATTAAGGAACTTTGCATTTAGTAAAGATTTATCTTACCACTACATACCTCACGCGCTGCGACCCGGTCCGTCCGTCCTACTTCATTTTGATCTATGTATAGTTATTTTTTTAAATTTTACTATAAATCTGGTAACCTTCTTGCAAGTGCTTGAAATTTGCAATTTGTTACATATCAATTGTCAGAAAAGCGATATTATGTGGCAGGCTTCATTTTTTGGCAAGGAATCGTCAGGTTGTGTACCATCCCTCATACCCATTGCTGCCGCTAAGTAGCAGCGCATCCACTGTAGTGTTCCGGTTTGAAGGGTATACTGAGTCTGTATAATTGCGGGCTGTGAAGTATACCATCTAAGTACTCGGGGGGTGACAACGCACATGTAACCTTCTTCGATTGTGAAGTTCGCTGGGGCTGTGCAGCAGTCGCTCACCATCAGGTGGAACGGAGCTCGTTTGTCACTTCAGTATTGCACTGGGTAATGCGTTCACCGACCCGTCCTCGGCACGTGCCGGGTCGGAACTGCTCACTCGATAAGTAGAAAAAATCCAAAATAAAGCTAAACGAACTAAAGATGTTTTCATCCGGTGAGTGGTGCTCAAGGAATTATTGCCTTATATTGTTTTTTTTTAATCTAAGCTGGTTTCCTTTGTTTAGAGACGCCATCCATAACGTTGTAGTAAATACTACTGCTACTTCTTTTACTGTTCAAGCTACACTCCTCTGGAACGCCCTGCCCGATAAGTTGAAAGCAGCTCCTAGCAAGAAATCTTTTTAGAGTCTAGTTCGTGATTACCTAATAAATCGTTAACAATATTCGGCTTATCTATTTTCGATTTTTATTATATATTTATTTATGTATCTTTTGATGTATTTGTGTATTTATCAATTTATTATTATCGGAGGCCACATATAGTTTTTTTTTTAATTCTTTGTTTTATACCTGCCAACTACCTTTCACCATAACAAGGGTTGACTGGTGGCATTAAGTCCGCCCATGGTAACCTTAAGCTTAAGGCTAACAAAAAATAATAAATAAATAAATGGCAGAGGGCCTCATCGTAGCAGTCAAGAATGTACTTCGTTCACCACTCCGTTCGTCCATACGGTTCTGGTTCGGCGAGGGCGTAAATGACGTCACGCTCCACCGACACAGCCGAGATAAACAGGAAGGCGGTCCACGAACGCTATATTTGGAGCGCCAACTCACTAGGCCTTGTTCAATGGCCAATTCAATTTAATAAAGTTTGGACATTTTGAGGTTATCACCATAAAACTTGATAATTTAACGTATTACGTAGGTGATTACTTCCGCCAGCGGCTCCTCTGTTATGGGCATTTTTTTTTCTTGCGACTCTGTTCCCTATTCACGTTGCATGCCCGAACATACAAACATAAAAAATCGTATTCGTGTTTTATCTTTTTTTCCAAAACAAACGTTTGTTGTTATCAGACATCAAGCCAAGTTCCAAAGTTTCGCATCATTGATTAGTGCCTTATCTCGATTCACCTCAGATTCAGACTGTTTCGATTAATCGACGAACTGCGCAAATAGTAGGATATTGTTCGCTGGATTAAAAGATATCCATACATGAGCATATATGATCGCTCAGTAACTAGAATATGCTGTTGCTCAGACGACTTTGTGCTGGACGCTGTCGTTCATCTCCTAGATAATATGTCCCTTTTTCGACATTATTAATAGCCGTTGCTGGACTATCTAGATCAGGGATTCCCAAACTATTTCGGGCACGGGACCCCTTTACCAAAATGAACTGATACCGCAGACCGCCATAGCCGAATTACTTTAAAAATCCTATCTCTAGTTTTTTTCCTATCGATACAAAATAATTACAAATTCAAAACCTTTGCGGTTGCTTAAGTGTGTAACAAAATAAATAGACATAGAATTCAGTAAATACCAAGTGTTTAAATTAAAAGTACAACAATGATACTTCCTACTAAAATATTAGTCATTCTTATAACAACAACAAGTTGGTACACGTAACACAACTTATACAGTATCTTGAAAGTTTCAAATAAGAACTTGTGTCAATTAATAGGGGTTGATTTTTAGACCTCGTCGACCCCTGAGAAACCAATATCGACCACTTTGGGAATCCCTGATCTAGGCGGTTGTAGGCTCCTTCTTGGTCTAGCTAGTCAGCCGGGCGGGAGGGCGGGTGGTTCAATTACCCCTCTCTTAATTATTCCTGCCGCCAATAAGCAGTGCAATCGCTGCTGAGTTCCAGTTGGAAAGTATTTCATCTCCGTCCTCGTTCACCTACGTTTCTGTGACTTACGATCAGACGATCTTTTTTTTTTTTTATTGAAGAAGGGAGCAAACGATCATGCGGTTCACCTGATGGTAAGTGATCACCGACGCCCATGAACATCCGCAACACCAGAGGAGCTACAGATGCGATGCCGGCCTTTATAATCTGTCTGATGATGTTAGTGCGTTTGTGTCATGCAAACACAATGAATAGATTACATAGGAAGTCAGCTTTGCAGGTCCAGATCGCAGTACCAGAGCTCCGTGGATAATTTGATTATTTTGTAATTTGTCGGAGATGCATGACATTTTATTTCCCTTATTTATGGTAGTTTCCGTCAATAAATTTTACGCCTGCCAAAAGGGAAGAGACCCTTCCTCAGCATTGGGCAATAAAAATAATATTCGAGGCAATAACTCTACGTATACTTTATGTTTAGAGTTCCTCGAAGATATTGGATATTCATGTGAAGTCGAATAATGTATAATGCGAATTTTATTTAGAAAAATTGGTTCCCTAAGATCTGTCCGTGCGAAATCGGCGCGGTTTTCTTGTTGATTGCAATAACTTTTCACTTTTGTTATTTCTTTATTTTTACGCGCCCAGTTTCAGTTCTAGCTATTTTTTAATCGAAGTATAAATAAAATATTTATTTTATTTAATTTCCATAATACATAATAGTTGAAAAATTGGGTACCAGATACTTTTTTTTTCTTCGATCGATCAGATGAGTGGAGAATAGAACTTTGCAACATACCATAACATACCAGAAATAGCATTAAACGTCAGCTGATCGGCTGCCGAGCTCAAAACTAAATGCTACTAATTTAGCAACCCGCTATCGGGCCGCGTTGTCAAACGGGGTTCCGTGGCGCGTCGGCTTTGAACTTCACCTAGGCTACGCGCCGGGTGCCGACCTTGGCCCGCACGCCGCCCAGATAATGCAGGCTCGTCGATCATACGCTGCCCGCGATACGGCTAACGCGTCATGCGAGCCGCCGTACAGCGTACAAGTCTAGGCTGTGTGACGACGCGTGGCTCAGTTTGCTTAGCTGGGGTTGCCAAAATTTTTCTGCTTATTGTAGTATTTTTCGGAATATGATAACAAAAAAAATTGTATTGTAACCAGCTTCGGGTTGCGAGAATGGAGTTAAAAGGGTCGGTTTCTTATTCTTCTACTTATTTTTAACACTTGCAAAGGTGCAATGTTTCTTCTTGATGCACTGTCCCTCGCACGTAATCTTCCACGGTCATTTTTTCTTCCTTTTCTTTGAGATCTTCCTCTTCCACTTACTTCAGAATTCAGGTAATTTATAAAACGTTATTTCCTTTGACTTGTCATTTGAAGACGTAAGAGTTGACAAGTGAGAGTAAAAAAAAACATAATTCAATGTAGGAGTAAAAAAAGACTCCGGTGTGTTTGTCACTTATTTATGTATTTACATATTGAGGAATTTGTTTGTAATTAATTATTTCTTGTATTTACGCGAACACACAAAAAACATCCTAATTCCAAAAGTGGAGATAAATAAATGGAACACTGTCTTTATAGAATACTCTACTTTCAGATTCTGCAGCAACCACGGAAACAAATGCCCCAGGACAGGAGCCGCGCCGGCCGAGCTGATGTGCGTGGCTGAAGCTATGATGCCCAGGCTCATACTGCGTCTGTTGCAGCATTTCAGAGAAAACAGGTTAGTTATTTTAGTAATCATGTTACAATCACATAAGCTGTATAGAGATCATGGCGTTCGCTTGCTGGTGTGACCTGGGTTTGGTCTGGAAAAATAAAGAATAGCAAGTTTAAAGTAATACCTTTCCTTACCTTGCCAGCCTGTAAATATACCACTGCAGAATATAGGCCTCTCATGTAAGGAAGATTTGATATTATCTCGGCAAGCCTCGCAGGGCGCAATGGCTACCCACACCAAATCAGGCGGAATACCAGACCAAATCAAACAGACCGATGACGACCGGGCAGCGGCGTGTAGGGTGCGAGGTGTCTGGTGCTGCGATCACCAAACCCGGGATTACGGCAAATCCTCTTTATGATAGAGGCCAATGTCCTGCCGTGGTGGACTATTTACAGGCTGGCTACTGTACTTCAATTTAACTCTAGTGTTTATATATAAGCAATTGATGGTCTAGACTTCCTTAATTGTTCGCATCATACCTAAGTGTTGCTAAGTGGCGGGTGTACCGGATTGCAGCTGCGGCCCGCAGACGACGTCGGACAGCTACCGCATCGCGGTGCAGGAGTGCGAGGGCTACGTGCAGATGCTCATGGAGTTCAACAACATGGGCGACCTCATGCGCTCCGCCATGACCAAGGCGCTCATAAACCCACAGGTGAGCGATTCGTACAGACATTCCGCCAATGTTCTTTCCCTTTTTGTTGTATAATCTTGAACGACTAACCAGCTAACGATCCACCTGATGGTTAGTGGCTATTGTAGCCCCTGGACACCTGCAAACACTTTCAAGTCGCAGATGCGTTGTCACTACGATGACCAAGCTGCATTCCTAAGAGAAAGGTTACACAGTCTTAACTGTCTGACCTTATCTGGTGCACTACTATATGGTTGCACTGTGATTGGCGACAGAAATAGACAAGAAGAAGAAGATGAAGAATGCTTTTGGGCAGAGAAAGACTTCTATCCACCTAGTTCTTCAATCACTGAACAGTTCACTGCTAGATACATTCCTCACTCAGTACTAGACGTCACCATACCTTAAACGCCGACGATCATTCACGATTCAAGTCTAACGTACACACGGTTTGAAAGGATTATTATCAATTGGCAATAACAAAAAAATTCTGCGCCTCGAACTGTACGCGTATTCGAACGTATACGATAGCGCTTAAACGTTTCCGAACGTGCCATGTGTAGTTTTGCCGGAAGTATTCCCAGTTAGATAGACAGCTGTTTTTGGGCGATCTTTAGTGCGAATATGAGAAATGTTCTCTTGATATAGATTCAGTGTGCTCGTACTTCGCGTCAAGACCAAACATATAGCACGCATTTATTATTAAGAATAAAATAAAAGATATGACCCACACTAATGCAAACGAGCCTAAGGATACGACCCTAATAGCTTGACCTAAATTGACTGTTTACGTCATCCACGGGATGAAGGGATTGGGTAGAGTCTGTTACCCCGTTGACACACCACGATTTTTCAATTCGAATGGGTATCAAGCGTACACACGGAGTGGCAACGTTTTCGTGACATCCCGGTTAAGGTAGTGACAAATATAGCAGACGTGATATGTACGGACGGATTGGCGACGGGCAGCTGTGTTTAGTACTCGCACCGCTGTTCGCAATTCCGTTTGCCAGGCCTCGGGTACGCAGCGGCATGTCCAACCGTGAGCTGCGTACTGGTCAAAAATTATAATAACAACGACCTAAGTTCTAATTCAACATGTTTATTAAAACAAGTTAATTAAAAAACGAAGTTTGATAGAAATAGCCTATGTTCAACGCCCCGTTCTTCTTTAAATTTAAATGAGCCCATTCAATCGAATCATCAAAATCGGTTCACAATCGGCGAAGACGTCGCCTAACGTTATAATAAATTGTTTTTTCTGAATTCTGGAAAAACCGATAGAAATCTAAATAAGCTTTTTATGCGAAAGTGTTTGAAGAAATTACATTAATTCTTAACAATGATATGAAATTACGAGCTTGAATGTACTTGAATAGAAACGCATGACAAAATCGTTACGGTGCAGCGACTTGTGCTTAACTTTAAAACCGCCATTTTTGCTTTGAGCTATATAACGTTAAAACAATTGTCAGTCTTGGATGTCTTAGTTTAAAGTCTGTTTATATCTTCAGATGTACCGCAACCTGGTGGAGCCTCCGTTCCCGGACACAGAGTATGGCCACTACATGGCCGAGTCTAACAAGATGTACGAAAAGGCCATAGAGTCATTTCCGGCGCCCGAGCCGCCCGACGAGTGAGTATGCCTATACGTTGGAGTGTTTTAGGCCCTACGCAAACAGGTGCGGTCTGCGATGGTGGTGGTGAACAGTTGAGTATTCCGGCCGGCAGCTATCCCTTTTACCTCCGCACTCGCCTGTGGTGGTTTGCGGGCACGACGCGAGCGTCGTATGCGTGCGTGCGTGCGTATGTGCGTGAGTGCGTGCGTGTGTGTCATGACGCCAGTGTGCGTGTTCCTGCTGAATAGCATCAAAGTACTGGATGCCTTTCATTGAAACATTACTGATATAATACTGTATTTTACAAAAGCACGACACCAATTGACATTCCGTCGCCAAAATGATTACTTCAAATCAGACGATTGTTTCTTCTATAGCTTACAGAAGGTTAAGGACTCGAATGTGCTGTCAGTATATGACACGGGGACCGGTATAAAGCGAGCAGCTGCAACTCACCTCATCAGGACACGTTTATGTTGATGACTTCGTTGGCAAATGTCTTAAGAAGTCCAATTTTCATATGGAACGAAGCGTTGACATTAGATTTATCTAAGGATATTCCCTTTGTCGCCTCTTGGGACACCCTCGGGAAGAATGGAGGAAGGAAGGGGAGATAGATCCCTAGGTGGCTGGCTACTAGTCAAAAATAGCCTGTAATAACAATTTTTTCAAACATTAACAGGTGTGTTCGTATTCACAGATATCGCAATCTACCGGCCCTGGCGCCTCGACTGCAGCACAACACGCTGCTGGACGAGTTCATATTCTGGACCTTCAAGTACGAGTTCCCGCAGAACGTGGTCTGCTTTCTGCTAAACATGCTTCCCGATCAGGATTATAAGGTAACGAAGCAATCATATTTCAGCGAATCAAAATGGCGCCTGCCCTGGTATTTGTGTGCCGTACAATAACAACAACAACACCGCTACTTGTTGCTAAATAATATATAGGACTTGTAAAAATGCACTTCTTCCCTGGATGGAAGGGGACAGTGATGGTTATTTCAAGTACCATCAATACCACTTAGATGGTTGGCATTCCATCACAGTGCGTTTTAGTCGAAAGTTTTCTGCCGCGCACTTCGACTCTGTGGAATCAGCTGTCGCCTGCGGAGTTTCCGAACTGTTACGACTTAGGGACCTTCAAGAAAAGAGCCTATTCCTTCCTTAAAGGCCGTGAGCGCATCTGAAGCTCCTCTGGTGTTGCGGATGGTCGTGGGCGTCGGTGATCACTTACCATCAGACGAGCCGCATGATCGTCCCCCCCTTCTTCTATAAAAAAAAACAACATGCTATTTAGTCGCACGGGCCGCCGCCACCTCTGTACTTCACATTAGTATAGACGTATGGATGGGGGCGGCGGGTCGTGTAGGCGTGTGTAGCGAGGGTCGGTCGGTCGGTCTGTCGGCAGGAGCACCTGACGCGCACGTTCGTGATGCACTACGCGCGCATCCCGCTGGTGCTGGAGGGCGCGGGCGACCCGGACACGCTGTCCAACCGCGTGGTGCACATGTCCGTGCAGCTGTTCTCCAACGAGGCGCTCGCCTTGCGCTGCGTGCAGCAACTGCACCTGCTGCACGTCATGGTGCTGTCGCTGCGGCTCATGATGGGCCGCATCCTGGTGCGCAACCAGCTGCACCGCCCCGCGGCCAACCGCCACCACGTCATCGACTGCACCAAGCGCGTCATGAAGCAGCACTGCTACTGGCCGCTCGTCTCCGACTTCAACAACGTGCTCTCGCACAAGAGCGTCGCGCTGCTCTTCCTGCAGGACGACGCTCTGGTCGACATGTGGTTCGAGTTCCTCTCCATGCTGCAAGGTCGGTGCCCGCTCTATTCCTCGCTTCGTAATCACATATACCGTATTTCTATTATGTATAAACATATACCCACCCAGATAAAGATCTAACAAAAATCAAATGTTAGTCATCTTATACCTTTCTATATAATTATCAACAAAAAAAAAAATTTTAAAGTTTTTTTGTGTGAAAAAAGGGCGAAGCATGGCAGGGTTCAGCTAATGTGGAATGTTAATGATCGCTGACCTTAAAAAATAACCTTGTATGGAAATATTAAGTTATATGAAATCTGTTTATAAATATCCGTAAATTTTATAGTTTACACCTTTGAGTGAAATTGTACAGGTTCCTTTATAATTCAGTCGACAAATCATCATAAGATTCTTCAACATAACGAAAGACACATTATATAGCTTAATTTGATTACTCAATTTATTACATTCCGTCTGCTGGTGATTGATTGAATGATGTGTAAGAACACTGCCGAAACAAACATTCACATCAACATGTACAACGCGCGAGGAATGAAACACTTTTCTCTACTATACATTTTTTTGAGACTAATTTGAATTCGAAATTATTAAATACTAAACGTAGGATTAAGTAGTAAGGATAAACGTAGAGTAAATGTAGTAGAGTAAACCAGGACAAGGGTCCTGGTGTAATCCCAAACATGAATTTGTCAAGTGAACCTTAATTGAACTGTATAGGTGTACGTGCATAGTTTTGTAAAACGTGTCTATCAAGATCGCCTAGTGCAGGCCGCAAAGTGACCCGCAGGCATGAACGTGAACGTCCGCGAGACGGGCGGGCACATCGAGTTCGAGCCGTCGTCCTACTACGCGGCCTTCTCGTGCGAGCTGGAGGCGGCCGCGTACCCCATGTGGTCGGTGCTGAGCCACCTCAGCGAGCCCGCGCACGCGCCGCTGGCCCGCCGCATGGTGGCCGCCGCGCTCGCCTACCTGCGCGACTGGCTCCACGCCGTCGACTTCACCGCGCCGCAGCTCGATCGGGTACGCACCACGCACCACGCACCACCACCCACTTGCACCGCATGGCGGCCGTGCTTTCAAGACTTTTTTTACCAATTGATAGCTGGAAATCCAAACATGATTCCGCTTGTCATTGCCATTGTCCTCCTCTGGGAGGCATATTGGTAGGCCGTCTGCCTGCGCGCGCGGACGCAGCGAGTGCAAGTATAACTCGGCGTTTGTCAACGCTTCGTTTGTTGTCAGAACTTATCTGTAAATGTTTTAAGAAATAAGTCCACTGCGCGTTGTAAATCGTCGATTGTGCGTGTCGCAGACGGAGGCGATGCACGCGTCGTTCCACTTCCCGCTGCACCGCTACCTGGCCGCGTTCCTGTGCGCGGGCGTGCGCTGCCTGGGGCTGCGCGCGGCCGAGCTGCTGCCCTCGCGGGACTTGCTGGCGCTGCTCGCCGTGCACCCGCTGCGCGTGCAGGTACGTCGCGCACACGCACACACACGCATACACTCCTCGTATTACAAAGGAAACCACGAAAGTCTTATGGCAACGAAACGAACGGCAACGGAATGAATCCAGAGAAGCGAAAAGTGCTTTTACAGAATTTCATACGGCTTTGCTTCGTGTCAAATAGAAATCTACAATCTCTGCGTACCCTTAAGTGGTGACTGACAAGTTTGAGTGCTTATATTACAACATTAGCTCGGATTATCGGTTGGTCGCGGCGCGTCCGCTCCGCCAGACACATGCACACACACGCATCGGAGCTGCCGGCGAGTCCGGCTCGCAGGACCACTTGCCGGTGCTCGCCGTGCAACCGCGCGTGTTGTTTGCGAAGGTACGCGCCGGAGGCAAACGCACACGCATGCGTGCAAATTGGGCATGCAAAGGGATGAGCCTTGAAAGCTTTCAGATAAGAGTTCAGAAGACTATCGTTATGAAAACTACGGTTATACCATCAATTTTATTTTTAAACTCCAACTGCTTTCACGTAACTTCACGATGATGTTATCTAAATATTTATATTTTCGTGTACATACGAATTGTGCTATATTTTTTTTAATATTTATTTAGTAAAGAAAGGAATGAGACTTATGATATAATTCGAAAGACACTGTGTCGTAGATTTGCACAAAAATATTTTCTTCTGTGTGTGTTGCCCTTTAAGACAGATAAAATAGAGTAAACAGGATATTACTGTTCAAAACGTACAACCTTTGCTCTTTCCCAGTCGTTCCTCATAGCGTTCCACGAGTTACGACCGCAAGCGATACCAGTGTTTATCATTATATATATATATATAACAACGATACGCTAAGGAAAAGCATACGCCGGTGTAAATTAACGACCACCCTTTGCCCCAACGATATGTTTACAAACAAACGGACGAAACTTGTTTATAGATTTACATAACCTTATTATCTTACGTTTATTATCTAGTAAATGAACCTCGTTACGAAACGGTGGTAGACTGAAAGCTAAAAACGGCGTTTGTCAATTAAAATGTATGTTACATTTCAGTATCACTGCCTTTGCCACAAAAACTTGCTGCACAACTGCCCATAGTTTAATGCTTTGTAAAAGTATTTGTCTGTTTATAATTAATATCATACTAAAAATAGTGATTCTCACTATTCTTATACCTATACTAATATTAGACCAATTGTAAGAAAATTCGAAAAGAAAAACCTCCGTTTTTAAATGATTTCACTATTCTTCCGGTATCGCAATCGGATAGCGACCTTTGCAATCGTCAGGGAGTGGTTGCGCAGAGCAAGCCGCCGCTGTAGTGGCTGCTGTGGTCGCTGGCGGTCCCCTCCCCCACCCCGCGCTTACATTTCAGTATAGAAATATGAAATGTCTTAAATAAAGTTAGCAGCGGTTCTGTTATAAACGACAGTACCCGTACAAATACTGGTACATCACATACCGGAGTATGCCCCTGGTTTATTAGCGTAGCTTAGTAATTCTAAGCAGTAGATGTGGATATTTTGATCTAGCCGCCAGGAAAGGATTCAAGACATGTGTTTTGTTTATTTCTTCTATTTATTATTCAATGAAATTCATGGTTTAAAAATTGTAGTAAATGTTCCTTTAATGTTGGTTCACCAGTTTTGAACTAGGGTTATTCGGGGTTCTTTTCCCCAACTACAATTTCTTTCGAGGCATATTTTTGCTTTCTTTGGTCGGATGACGCTTGTTGCCGGTGCAGGTGTGTTATTTTTTGTATATTTAATATTTTACGTCATATAGTTGTCTCATTTTTTACTCCCTGTCTCTCTCTACAATTACAATGTTACGCTATTTCTGTGTGCCAATTGAGAGTCTCCAAAGTCATGTACGTAACCTATTCTGTGCCTTTTTTGATTACTGTACAGTTACAAAATACCGTCGACAAAAGCAGTGCTTACTTAAGCAGCATGCTATTTTCATTTGTTATTGTAGCAATACTTCTAGTTTGCTTATCTAGTGTCGAATCTATATTTCTATTACTGCTGAACCCTCGACCAGCGGATACGGTGTCTGTAAGGGAAGGGATACACTTATTCTATAGTGTTTGCGAGTGCCCCAAAATTTAAACACACCCGTTAACTTAATGTTCTTTGTACAATACATCCATCTAAGTTTGCTGCGAATGGTTGAATAATGTAAAGCTATTTAAGGCATCAATTTATTTACGAAATTACATTACATT
Source organism: Bhutanitis thaidina (assembly GCA_029286595.1). Lineage (NCBI taxonomy): Eukaryota > Metazoa > Arthropoda > Insecta > Lepidoptera > Papilionidae > Bhutanitis > Bhutanitis thaidina. The sequence continues at coordinate 15,578,236 of JAGSMS010000027.1, forward strand.
ACATTACATTACATTACATTACATTACATTACAATTAAGAAAGACTGAGTATATAAAAAGGTATCTTATGGTTAATTAACGATTGGCGCGAATTCGGTGGTTTCGCCGATGTCGTCGTATGTATTCGGCGGTACGTCCGCTTTCAAGTGACGGGAGTAATCGTAAGTGAACAGCTTCACGGCAATGAATCCCCCCGAACCCGGCGCTCCCCTGTGTATCAGGCCCGCGCCGCTGGATAGGGCGGCACCTGGGAACGATTTTAACGGGACGTGTTAGTTAAATCATTTCATGAAATTGATAAGTCCAACGACAGACTGCTCTTTGGACGTTCAGGAAACATGAGACCGGAAATACCTCTCATCGGCTGCACGGGCTGTATGTCTATGAAGGGCACGGTGCTCTGGCCGGCGTCCGTCTCGAAGTCCGTGTTGGTGAACTCGATGTACTGGTCGTGGGCCGAGTCCACCGGCAGCGGGGCTGGGCTGCGCGTAGGCACGTCCGGCCGGTGCAAGCTCAGCCGGCGTCTGCGGACAGCGTCACGCTCTTATATAACCGCGCGCGTTAGGTGAGCCAAGGTAAACTGACCCCTATTGGTTCACTTTACCGTACGGACCCCATTAGTGTTCAAGACGAATCTATTGCTAACCAACCACCTTGGTATCGCCACGTGCTAAGCGGAAGGTTCGTCCTCTGCCCAGGAGTTGTCTGGGTAGGTACCACCAATATCCATTTCTGCCGCTCCAAACGACAGTGAAATAACTGTTGTGTTCTCGGTTTGAAAAGTATTGAGAGCCATTCCATCGTAATATTCAGGAACGACAACGCATTTGTTACCTTCTTCGCCCATGGACACCTCAAATAACTTCTGTTTGGAGGTGTCCATGCGCTGCAGTAGTCATACACTGCCAAGTGGCCTGTGAGCTCACTTTTCAAAACAAATTAAAGAAATACTGTAGGCCAGTAATCACAGATGTGAAAATGTTTGCAGCCTCTTGAGAACGACATCACTGATTGTTTTATACACCTGATGATGAGATGCTGAATACGGAATTGAACCAACCTCGGCTTCTCAGCGCCATCGGTGTTGTCGTTGCTGATCCACACGCTCTTCTCGGACGAGAGGCGGCCGGTCGTGTAGTTGAAGGGCGTGGAGCGGATCTCGAAGTGCAAGTGGGCGCCGATCATGCGGAACCTGGAAGCGGTGCAACGAATACGTGAAGGTACGCGAGGATACGCCGCAGACACGCGATCAATGAAAAAAAAAACGACAGTCGAGATTGTGCGACCGTTACCTGACTCCGGTCAACACGTGGCCGGCCGGCGAGTCCAACTCGTCCAGATCAATTGCTCTCTTCTCGTATGTCAGGGTGTGGTAATCGACGCCCTCCCTCACGCCGGCCTCCTTGGGATCGAACTTCTGAATCGGAACCCAGCCGCCCGGTTTTATCGAGCCACGTTCGCCGAGCGTGCCTTCGCTGATCTGCAGGTGGAACACTCTCCCATACTTCACGAGACGTACACCGGTAACGACCCTGCAATCATAAAATGAAAGCTATTGCGCCTCCACTATTAGGCAAACCCAACGTAGGACACCCGCACACCCATGCTGTTAGCACTACGCCGATTTAATAACTATTTTATAACCCTGGTCAAAATAACCAAATTAGTCTATTCTACGCTAGCGAAGACATTTACAAAGCTTAAAGATAAGTCCTTAGTTAGATCAGTACTGACATGTTCTTCTCATGGTCAGCGATCGCTTCCCTCATGCTAAAGAAACGTTCGGAAGAGTCCACATGGTCCTCGCAAAGGCAAAAGCAGTAAGAGCAGTGGAGGAGATTCCATTTCCACCAGGAGTCGACCTTCGGAGGAAAAATCTTTATTAGACCGGTTGAGGAATGTTAAAAGCTACGATCTTTGGACGGGATGCATGACAGACAATCGGCATCGACAATTGCTCCGGTCCGGGCCGCTGCCGCGCGCTCCTACATGCCTACGTGTATGTGTGCGGGCGTCCTTAGATCACGGCGGGCTGACTAACTTGTTGTTGTTGACGTCCGACGTGGAGTCCCACAGGCTGAAGTAGCGGTCGGACAGCGGGCCCGCCTCGTCGCACAGGCACATGCAGTAGGAGCAGTGCCAGAACAGCCAGCGCCACCACGAGTCCACCTGCATCACTTGCGCTTTTGTTACTTCGACGTAAGAATATGCTGACGTCACATCGGCCTAACACTGCCAACGTTGCCATGCAAGCGAGTCTAGTTTTAATCAGGCTCTCGTCTCAGTTGTCGGAATTAAGATACAGCAGCAGTAACTAGACTCGGTCATGCAGTACAATCGTTGTGAGTAGTTGTTTACGGTTTCGGCGACATCGACCTCGACGGTCAAGTCGCGAGCTTGTTATGATAACACATTAACCTATTCAGCGTCGTTAATATCATTTAGAAGTCACAGTTAAATTTAACAACACGTTTCCGCGATGCGCGTGCGTAGACTGCAATCTGTGGGAACGTGAGAATAATTGCGAATGTCGGCGACATACCTTGACACTGCCCCGGGTGCAGCTGCCGACCTGGCCGAACGTCCTGCCGTTCTCGTACTCTATCCACTCGTAGCGTCGTCTGCTGTTACGGTTCTGTGGAATTGAACCGAGTTCAATCTGCACTTGAAGATCGAGAGGAAACTATCATCTTGTGGCGTCTATCCATTCACGTGTACGCTACGCTTCATATCAGGACTAGTGACACTAAGGGCTGTACTAATATTTATATATAATTCGTATGTATGTGTGCTAGAACGGATTACGATGGATCTCCTGTTTTTAATGTTTACCGACGTGAACAGTATTTTACCAATGCGTTGATACTTTTTTTTATCTCAATTAAGAGAGATTCCACTCGGGGCGCAACATGCGTCCGCGGCGGCAGGGCATATTCATTCACCATCTATCAGATATACGTATGTGAAGCTAAGTAAAAGTCTCTTATGCGTCAATATGGTAATCAATTTCCATTTGAGTACGAAGAAGAATACTCACGCCCGGTAGACACACCCACATATCGGAGTCGATGTACTGGCAGTCGATGATGCGGCCCGTGCACTGAGAGCGCTGCTGGCTGCAGATCTGGTCGTACAAGCAGCCGTGGCTCTTGGCGAGTGTGTAGTAGCCGCAGTTGTCGCGGCACGAGCCCTCCGGGTTCATGTCCACCTCGTTCTCTATGTAGCCCTGCAGCAGCCGGGTCACCTCCGCGTACGTCACACCTGCCAATGTTATGGCAATGTGATGAAAAAATAAACGTAACGGCAGCAGGCCTTCGTGCTACAGTAGCATTGTCTGAACTGGCCACAGGATACAGGCCAATGGTAATCGGAGGATTGTACCCCTGTAATGGTGCAGGTGCGTTGCCGGCCTTTAAGGGTATTTGGGAGATAGAAGGGAGGGGTGGGGAGGGGGAGTGGGCCTCCGGATATCTCACTCACCGAACGAAACGCAGAAGCGTAAGATGCCTCAACTTCACGTCGGTATTCTGCGAAGCCGTGGCACCAACCCGGACGGGTCGACCCATTCCAGCAGCAGCAAAGGCCGCCACTTGGTTCTACCACATTCGACTCTTTCCGATATATGACGAAAGAGTCATATATCGGAGGTGAGGTGGTTTTGGGAATATTCTCCTATGGCGATTTTAACCGGTAGGAGAATCCTCTGCATAGGTCATCTGGGTAGGCACCGCACTCTCGCCCATTTCTGTCGTTAAACAGCAGTTCTTCTTTTGTGTTTCGGTTCGACAGGCACTAGAGATCCAGCTGTGAGGCAATCAACAGTCTTAGTCCTGCGGGGTGACAATGCACCTGTGCCCCATCTTCCGTTGTGGGTCGTTTACATGTCTCCATGAGCTGCAGTGGCCACTTACAGGGTGGACTGCTGTTGGCTCGTTTGTGGAAGAGAGCCAACGAATTAATATAATCTCACCTTCTTTGTGTTCCGGCGGGTCGCAGCGGTACAGGTCTCGCTTGGCCATCGCCAGGGCAGCCCTCGCCGCGCTGGCGGTCCGGGCCGATCTCTCCCCATACCTCTGTCTCGTGAGGCTCGCTTCCTGTGTGAAGTTGCCTGTAATTTTCACATTTGTCAAATTACTTGAAAAAAAATATTAGTGGTCGGGTCGACTCGAACTCCAGAAGATTCTTTAAAAATCGATTGTTTTGTATTTCCGCTCTCTGTTTTTACTATATAAATACATCAAGTATCTGCTTGCATTGTGTCGTAATCCGTTCGGATGTTTCTCGAATTAACTTACGTAAAGTTTTACCATTGCTAGGTCTTCGTACAGTATATTATACATAAATAGCCTTATTTGTTTTGCTATAACTAAAAGTATTTTCAAGAAATATACATCTATTAGTCTAACTCGTAAACCGTAAGGACTTTGTAATATGAGAAATAATATATTGTATATCACAGTCGCTTTAGAAATAAAAGATGTATACTACTTCGTTCGTTCTTGATTATGTATTAATATTGTGCGTTTAACAAGCGAAGCTAAGCGAAGGCTTTAGCTGCTGCTCGACCGGGGTATAGTACCATATATAACCTTGCAGAATTCCGCGCCTTGCGAGCAACCGGAGGCCCACTTCCTCCTCTCCAACCCCCCGCCATCCCACAAATACGGTAATCACTTACCACCTGCTCGTTTACCCCCTTTGCCATAAAAAAAAAGCAATGAAATACACATGCGATTAGGTTCGGATTCCCGCCACTGCCTATCTCGGTTTGTGCGACAGTCGATCCGGTTGCTGTGTTTATCTCAGGCGGATAGGGTTCGGTCTACGGCCTCGTGGGCTGCGCGTGAGATAACGCACGCTGCGTACGCCTCAGATGTTAAGTTTTGCATACCACTCGGTATTAACTGTGTTATAACCATTATAGTTATCGAACTTACAAGTTGTCATAGAAGCCCAATAACGATCAACAATCGTTTGTATGGCAACCATGTCGCTTTGAACGGATTCAGACACGGATCGGTTGTACGCGGACGACTCGGCTAGTGAGGTGGTCAATATCGCAATTGATGATATTAACTTACCTAGTGTGTCTGACACGCAGTAACCAGTGCGTGCGTGCGTGCGTGCGTGCGTGTGTATGTATGCGTGTAGCATACTCGACTATTTGCTTCCGAGAAACGCAGACAATGAGATGGCATTAGTTATATTTTCGCCACTCGTGTTTCTTTGATAATTTTGTTATTATGTCCGAGTCGGCTTGTAATCGCTTTCAACGTGAGCACTCCTTGTGTGCCTCATGTTGTTTATGTTTACTTAGTTCAATCTAACAAGTCACTGGATGATAAGTCGTAAGAATGACGAGAGTTATAAAAAGTCTCTGTACACAATTCGCTGCTGCTCGACCGGGATAGAATAACGGCGTGAAGGTATAGGCAAATGTTGTGCTACTGCGTTTCGTTAGGTGACCGGTTCTCCGCGGGAAAGGAGGCAAAGGAGGAGCAAGCGGCTCACCTGATGGTGAGTGATTACAGTCACCCGCGTACATCTGCAACATCAGAGAGGTGATGCAGGTGCGTTGCCGGCCTTTAAGGATATTTTGGGGGAAAGGAGGGACGATACGGAGGGAGGAGAGAAACAATGAAGCACACGATGTCTACTTCACGGCAGTATTCTGCGAGGAGGCAGAGCATTCCCAAAGAGGTAGGCAGAGACAATCTCCTTCCACTTGCTAAGGTCCTGACATACGTCTTTCGCTTCTTCCACTTTCATCAATCTTCGAATGCATGCTCGGTGGTTTTGAGTACTCTTGACTTGACCTCTTTCCAGTCTCCGATTTGATCGTGAAATGTTCGCCTAGTTCTTCCTCTCCCGACTCTACCATTTACACTCGCCTCGTATATTTGTTTCGTCAACCTACTTTCATTCATCCTCTCCACATGTCCACATCGTCACTTTAACGCCACGACGCTCTCTGATCACATTATTTCGAACCCTGGCAGTTGTACTGCATCGATAAAGCCGGCTCGTACGAGCAGCAGCAAAAGCCACCCGCAGCTTGGCTTTACCACGTACAAAAATTATTTAAATATTGTCTAATTATCTCGCCTCATCGCTGCTATGGATGTCTATTATGTATCTGTTAGCGGTACGTACCTTTGCCGTATATACGGAGCAGCATCCAGGAGAACTGCATCATTGCGTAACCCTTTATCTCCGTGAGCGATATCGTGTTGTACATGTCGTATATGAGCTGGTGGGGGGACAGCTGCAGGTCGCACAGGTCCGGGTGCTCCGTCTGCAAAGTTTACATATTACATACAAAGATTAATTCATTTAAAATTCGCATGGCGTATTCTGAAATTAACTAATGATATATAAAAATAATTTGTTGACAAGAACGTGCGGACGTGGAGGTGGTGAACGTGCAGGGCGGGGTGTCATGCTGGAGTAGGTAAGGTAGGTAGGTAGGTAGGGCATACCCTCGAAGGCCGGCGACGCACCTGCAGCTCCTCTGGTGTTGCAGATCTACGTAGGCGACGTGTAATCACTTACCATCAGGTGAACCGCTTGCTCGTTTGACGCCTTTCCGATGAAAAAAAAAAAATTCAGTGGGAAGTTACGAGTAATGGCTTCCCTTAACGTTAGCAAAATCAGCACCGATTAATACCGATTGCTTGTACTTACGCGAATTCACTTCCAAGGTAGTGGCGTGTTTTAAAATATAACTAAGCTTTGCTTAGTTCTATACAGTCTGAATCAAAACCAACGGGCAGGGGAGACAGTAGCCTCGTCGAGCACGTGCAGTCTTTTGTTACACGATAACGGTAGTACTGTCTGTTTGTTGTGAACAAGTGCTCCGGTTCCGGCGTGATTCAGAGAAATCGCTTTAATTCCTACGATTTAATTCACCATAATTTGTAACAAGGCGCTCACTTGTCCACTTTTACGGTTTGCTTTTTTTCTCACTACGTAGAGTCAGTTATGGTAATCAGATTGTACGTTAGGTTCATAGAATTCAAGCGATGCCGGCCGTGTCTTTGTTTGTTAAAGATTAATTCATCGCCTACCATATTCCTTTGTTGATGACGACTAAATGTATTTGAATAAATGAATGAAATATATTTTATTGTACACACAAAGATTTAACATACAAAGATTATTTAAAGAAACAAAAAAAAAAGTACTATACGAATCTCTAAGAAGCGATTTCTTCCAGGCAACCCAGAAAGTATTTGGTGTTTTGGAAAACTAAATTCTTTTACTAAATGAAAATCTCAATCAACAGGATATTTACGTTTTAAATGGCCAAGTACGCAAACATGTCTACGTATGTTATAATTAACCACGGTTTTGCGTGTTATTGTGTTGTTTAACCTTAGGTTGCATTTACGAGGAAATCAATGTTGGTATGAACGGGTGCTGTCTAGAGTAATCTACTATATTATTCGCACTGGTGTATGGGATGGGAGGGAACGGATTTCGTATCGCTGTCAAGCACTTGTAAGTCATACTGAATAGGACCGCTCGGCTAATCATTATGTTGTCGTTTGTTTTGAATTGTCTGGCTGTGCGGTGTTGCGGTGTTTTTAACGCGAGATATTTTTATTCGTGAACATAAAATGTCGCTTTTGCAGATATATTATATTCATTATAATACAAAACTTTAATAGCTCAAGAGCAGATATAAAAGTGATTCGGTGAATTTATCATTAGCAGGCGGTAATTATGTTCAATTAGAACGATTATTGAGGTCGTAATTGCGAAACAACTCGGACGTCACCGGGCGCGGTGCGGAGCGGGGCCACGAACCAACCACGAAGTGTTTACGGATTGTTGACAAACGTCTAATAACAGAATGAAATATAGCGAATGTTGCATAAACAGCGGGTCATCGACACACTTGCCTCTTACACCTGCTTCACACTTATACATTGCCGCACATAGCTCTAGGTAATTCTTATTGTTTGTACCTGCAATACGGCACGGAACATGTCGCCGTGCTCCGTCAGTTCGTGCAGTTTCCTCACCGCCTGCGCCACCGACGCCTTGGGGTCCATGAGCACACTCTCGGCCAGGTCAAGCCATTCGCGCACGGGCGCCGGCACCGAACCGGGCGCCGCCTGACGCCTGAGAAACTCCACGAAACTCTTGTACAGCCCGTCGATAACCTGTAGCTTCTCCGTGGCTTTCACCCACAGCCACGCCTCGAGCGGCGGCCGCGGCGCTCGCGGCACCGTCTCCATGTACTCGTTCAGGGTTACGAAGGACTTCGTCAACTCGACATCGCCCCCGAGGCCGGACTCCCGCCACTTGGGATCCGACACGTTCCTCCAGAGCGACGCCTCGAAGCCGTACAGCCTGTCCCGCACGCTGTCCACCGGCGATAGGTCGTCGGCGAGCGCTAACACCAGCAGCTGCGCAAAAAGCGCCGCGGTCCTCATCGTAATGCGCGAACGTAGCTCCGCTCACCGCGCTCCGAGCGAGACTAACCGGCGGAGGGGCCGGCCGACCGTGCGGGGCCGCCGTAGTGCTGTAACGCTCTGCGTCGATAGCTTCCTTTTAAACCTTTTCGTCGCGTCGTTATAAATCTATCGCGTACGAACTATCTCGAGTGCTGCTTGCGCTTCGTTGATGAGCTATTCGTGTGGAAACACGTTTTACTTTATCGGACAGTAATAACATCGTTTATTGTTTAACGAGTTTGACACGTACTTTCCGTTAATAATAATTAATATTACTTAAGTTCCTGTTTAATTTATAAATACAAGGAATATATGTATTAAAAAAATATGTGCATCATATTTTTTTTAAACATCGATATCGATAAAGCTTTATAGATGTCGCATTACAGACCCGCATGCTAATGTTATTAACTCGATGCACGGTTTAATTTTTGCTGCAATATGATCCTTATCGTAATGCTATAAGATAGGTTTTGTCGTGTTGTGATTCGTGAAACTGATCGGCGGCGAGGCAGGCAGGCCCGGTTATTGTCGTCCGCTCGTTACGCCGACGTGTCAGCTGACTTCGCCGCGTCGCTCGCAGAATGCTTTTGTTATTAGTGCGGCCGCGTCGGGTCGCGTATCGATCATTTCGGGCGCACTCGTCCCGTCACTTTGTAGTGACGTGCCGTCTGTCGACAACAGGCTTACGGTGCTTTGGCATGTTTACTACCTACTTTGTAATCTGTTATTTTAGACGTCCGCCGGGACCGGAGATTTCGCTATACCAATAATAAGAATAACATAATCTTTTTTTTTATTTGATATGTATCAATTAAAAATTATTCTCGTATAATTAAGTTGAACACACACGCATACAATGTTACTTTGTAATAATAACGCAAAACTGTTTACTTTGGTCGTGATACTTGTGCGTAGAAATTCTTGCTATGTTGGATAGGGCTTTTGGACCTTAATTTGTGAGGCTGATAGATAAATTCAAAAAATATTTTTGGCTGCATCATGTCAAAATGGGTTTATTTGTCTGTTCTCCGACCCTTTCAGAACTACAATCGATTGATAATTTTCACGATAAACGATTGGAACCAATGTTTTATGTCTTAATTATCTAATATAAGATTTTTTTTTAAAAACATTGTTTATTAATAGATTTTATCAATAATCAAATATATCGTTCATTATTATTAATATTCCAATAATATAAATGCATATTTATTGAACTCACGCCTTCGTCATACCACTTTCTGTAATGTCCAATTTATTTCAAGTTGAATCGATTGATGTATTCCCTCCGTGATGTAGACAGGGAGGGGGTTGGGGTGGCGGGGGTTGACGACCGATCTGAAAGCATAGATAAACGTGTCTGCGATACGGGGGAGGGGATACGCTGGGCGGTCGGTGGTCATATAAAAATTAATTTGTAAATAATCTTGCCGGAGTAAATATTTCTGATATAGAAATCTGTTAATGTCGATGCAGCAATACATGAAATGTTTCTTCGATGTCTACGCTGTGCATCAATCAACACGAGAATGTTAACTAAAGAAATGAAGAGAGATACATTTTGCGGTTCTCGCATTCCGTAGTATAGATCAGGCATTCTAAAACTATTTCGGGCACGGGACCCCTTTTCCAAAATGAACTGATACCGCAAACCGCCATAGCCAAATTACTTTAAAAATCCTTTCTCCTATTTATTTCCTATCGATACAAATTCCTTACCAATTTAAAAAGTTTGCGATGTAAAATTCACTAAATACCAAGTGTAATTGTTAATTATTAATACGAATACCGAAAAAAAATTTTAAAAGTACAACAATGATTCTCCCTACTAAAGTTTCATTTAATTTCATTAAATTCATTCTTGAAAGTTTCAAATAAGAACTTGTGCACTAATTATAATATGAGTCGATTTTTAGACCTCATCGACCCCTGGGAAATTGATATCGAGCCTAAGGGGTCTTTATAATGTCCTTAAGTTTTTTTTTAAGGTTATTTTGGATCTTAAATTGGAGAAATGTAAAATGTAACAGTAGTCTATAAATACCCCACTGCTGGGAAAAGAATATCCCCACAATATTTCATAGTGACTTGTGAGCCGGTAAGGGGTCCACGCCGCTCCAGTGGCGGTTTCATTATGTCTCTGTCTTCATACTTGAGCAATAGAAGTGAGTTACAATGGTACGACTTATTCCGGGTGGGCGGTATGCTCGGGTGTCTCTCAGGGGTGCGTTCATGGTCCATTTCCTTTGCTTATATACCGGGTTATTTTTCCAAGTGTATCCAAATTCAATAAGTAACACCATAATATAAATAGACGCGAGTGTTCTTTAACCGCCGAGCACGAGTGGTAGATTCAGCGCCAGTGCCGGGATCGAAGCCGGGACACTCGCGTACGCCTATTGAAATTGCGCACTGTTATATATACACACTGTATATATCAATGCTCGTCACCATTTCTGATTGCTCTCGCGCTCATTATTATATTAAAGAGAGACTGTTCGAGTCCAACATCCGCGCCCGACATTCGCCATCCATTTCTTGCCCAATTAAACACTTGTAACTAAATATAATTTCTTTTTTAAGAAGCTTTTCGGTGAATACCGTATGACGTGCGCGTGAATTTTATGTATATACAATGATGCGTCTACATCACGACGTAAATATAGTAGTTATGTTTCGATTAACTGGCTTTGGTTCTAATTTATTAGCAACCAAAGACGTAATGCAATACACGGTCGACTCGTTATCTTGTATGCATTGCTCTTGCCCTAAATAACGAGAAAATATTTAAAGGTCGTAACTACGCCCTAGCAGAATACCGGCGTGAAGTAGAGGAGTCTTGTGCTTCTGCGTTTCGTACGGTGAGTGAGGTGACCGGAGGGGCCCGGCCTTCCCCAACGGGCGTCTATGCACCGGCAGCTCCTCTGGTGGTGTTGCAGATGTACGTGGGTGATAAAAAAAAGATTTCCGCGCCGTACCCTGGGTTCGACTGCTTTTTCTTGATCAATATACTTTGGAGTACTATTAAGTATGTAATACCACATTAAGCAATAGCCGGGTGAATTAATTACATCGTAATAATGTTACTCCTCATTACATAACTTAATTCGCAAAATTACTTATATAATTATGTCAATTATGTTAAACGATAATCATCATCATCAGTGTAGCAGTTGACGTAAGCAGTATGCGGTGGTCCATCTAGGACACTGCTCTGTGTATTCAAATGTTAATGCCATACGTGTACTGGGCGGTAGGATCTCCTGCCTAGGAGCCGCCTGGGTAGGCCCCACCATCTCACTAACTTTTGCCGACCAGCTGCAGTGCCAACGTGTTCCAGATTGTAAGGTATATAGTTACGCTCATCTAGGACACTGCTCTGTGTATTCAAATGTTAATGCCATACGTCTACTGGGCGGTAGGCTCTCCTGCCAAGGAGTCGTCTGGATAGGCACCACCATCTTACTAACTTTTGCCGACCAGCTGCAGTGCCAACGTGTTCCAGATTGTAAGGTATATAGTTACGCCCATCTAGGACACTGCTCTGTGTATTCAAATGTTAATGCCATACGTGTACTGGGCGGTAGGATGTTCTGTCTAGGAGTCGTCTGGGTAGGCACCACCATCTCACTAACTTTTGCCGACCAGCTGCAGTCCCAACGTGTTCCAGATGGTAAGGTATACAGTTACGGCCATCTTTGTTCGACAACGCATCAGTTACCTTCGTCCACATTGAAGTTGTTGTTTCCATGTTTTTTTTATTTCCCTTAATCTACTTTTACGACACCCACCGGCACCGCTTATGTATGTATTCCTTTTGGTGCTCCACTTCAAATTCTCTGGAACACCAATTGATGTAAGCTAAGTGTATAAAATTAGGGCTTACCATCTCTCTCCGAATGCCAATCTCATCTGCACGTGGTGCAGCCGTTTGGCTAACTAACAACCGATAGATCTGACATCCGAATTGAGCGAGCCCAAATTCCACAGACGATTGAATTAGTAATCGATTCTCGTGTCTGAAAGTATTGTATATCTCTGACACTGCGCATCTTTACCCATATAGTTTATGGCGTACCGAAGAGAGGGAGACTTTGTGTGTGTGGGTTTTGGACACGTGTGGCATAAACCGTGCAGTTCATTCGGATTTAATCGCCAATTGAATTTTGAGATAAAGACATAGAAAGACATTTATTCCGACACTTACATCCACACACATTGGACATTATCTGGTGATACATATTATGAAAATAACAAAACAAATAAATAATGCTATAATAACGCTAATATATGCTATATATAAATTAATATATATCACACGGAATATGCGTGTGTTGAGATAAGGGACGGAAAGGACCGTCTCATTTGCTGTTCGTACTTCATTATGAATTGTCGAAGGTCGATTTGATATCGATGGCAGAAATCGGAAGTGTTTAGTGAATGCCTACGGCGTTTTTATCACCAACAAATGGTGTAACCTCCCCGCTGCATTGGTGATATATACTCCTCAATCATTCACTAGAGCTGTGTTGCGCATCAGCGACCTATATAATGTTTATTGCACTGCGCGTACTTAATGTCTGTCATGTTGACAAACCGTGAGAACAGGTGCTGGTCAACACCGAAGTATGGGTTTTTTTTTATTTTTGCAACGTAAAGATAAATACAGCAAAGTGATGTGAAATCTGTTAGTTGCTCCTTGTATTTTTTCTCGCACATTATCCCGGAATACGAACGTCCGGGAGCAGCGTGTTGCTGTCGACTCGTACTTTCGGATTTGTCACTTCGGGAGCATTCAAATGTATTATTCGTAATCGTTCGGACGCCGCTGTGCGTTATTTGATTATTGTTCACTTCTATGATTTAAATTCACTATTACTCACTATAATATACATACATATAATAGTTATGGTTATGGTTATCTTCGGGGTATTCGGCTGAAGAAGCCGTAAGGCGAAACCGGGTCGCTTCGTTATGTATACAAATAAAAATGTTTTGAGAAACTAGCACAAGAGATAAGAAAACGAAATATCTGGCTCACGACGTGACCGATATATAAAGGGGGGAGGGGGAGGGGGGGGGTTAATGTATGTATGTATACGTTATATATATCACCTTACCAGACGAGTATATATTTAAATAACCCCAAGTAATTGTCACTATTATTTAGTTATGTCTCAATTATAACGCACAATATCTACTAATGTATATCAAAAAGCATATTTCTTAATCTTTAACCGTATGGCCGGAACACCTTCGCCTATAAAGCTTGAAACCTAGTATATGGGATCAGCTTGCGATTAAATAAAAAAAAAACCAGTTTCAGAGCTAAATAATGAGGTAGCTAGTCGTTCACTATAAAGTTTTCATACATGAAGCAAAGCTCACAGGAATTGGTATCGACTGTGAAATATGTACGTCGCAGGTTTGAGTCTCCAATTCCGCTAATGTCGTAAACCACTCCGTGACAAGACGCAAGCTTAGTTGCGAGTGATTCTTCGGAGCGTTACCTCGGCAACGGACTTTGATCGAACCCAGGAACATTGAGTTGGCGACTGAGCCGCGCACGACACGTCTCGCACGACACGTTCCGTCATGTTGCGGGTAGGAAGTTCACGACACACCCGCATTGTGTGTTAGACCACATTGTCATGTGCGCGGTCACTGCCAAGGTTATCATGGCTTTTAGTGTAGCGTAGATATTCAATTTTTTTTTTCATTATTTATGTACACACAAAAAGGCATGAAAAACATTAAAACATAGTGTTAGTACAAGGGTACTACTTATTCCATATATTGAAATTTCTTCCAGCAGACCCTAACAGGAAATTTTATTGAAATGGCAAACTTAGTGCGTACGTTTCATAATATGTAATATATAATAAATACATAAATAATATGTATACAATCAAATAAATAGGATTACATATAATTAAATAATATACATAGATATATTTTAATATATATATACATATACACATATACATACATGCATACGTAGTCGTAAATATACAATATATATTCTATTAACACGAAGCTAAGTAGTGGTCCTTTACACGTTTCTTAAATAAAAGTATAGTTCCGGAATCTCTTATGGTAGGTGGTAGTGAGTTCCACAACCTAACTGCATGGACTGCAAAGGAATAGGAATAAAAACTGGAATTATGGATAGGATAATTAAGGAGTGTCCTGACATGCGATCTGCATGGCACATCTGGAGGGTGAACGAAGGAAAATAGGTTCCTGAGGTATGACGGAGAGGATGGGTTGTGCAAGATGTTATAAAGGGGATATAATAATTGAGTGTTCCTGCGAAGTCGAATTGGGAGCCGCTTGAGGGTCTTGCGAAACTGAGATATTCGGTCAAATTTCTTGAGTCCAAAGATGAAACGGATTGACAGATTTTTCAAGCGTTCAAGTTTTTTTTTGTAGAAAAGAATACTAGCAATGCTATTTATTAAGTAACATTACTAATATTCCTGTTAATCCTCCAACTATGCTTACAACTTGTATCTGGAGTGGTTCACGACAATAGTCGAATGGCGGGCTCGAACTTACGACGTCATGTTTCGTAGTCCGCACCCTAACCCACGAGGCTATTGACCCCATTGTTGTCATTGTTTAGCCGACATAAGTAAGTGATCACGTTTGTCTGTACGTAATATTTGATTTAAAACATTAACAAAAAAAATTTCAAGAGAAACTACTAGGAGCTCATGGGTTATACACTACTATGTTAACTTTGGCCTTATTCATTACTGTTTATGGCGTCTTGATAATTCAGTGATGTACAATTACCGATTTTGTAGATGTTTTTTTATTTAGGTTGTAACGAATACGCTAGCCAAAATTAAAGTTTTAAGAAGTTTTACCCTAAGAGTGTATTTTGTGCATCAATTACATGTCTGCATGAAACGTTTTCTTACTTAAAAAGTTTAAAGTATGAATCAAACATTAAGTCACAAAGAGTAAAGTAAAGGAAAGTAGCAGCCGCCCGTAATTGCCCGCGCTGGGGAAAGGGTCTCATTCTCAGAGGGGTTTGGAGGCGGGAAGGGTCCTAGAAATATTTTTTTTTATTATTTCTCAGAAATACAGGTTTCCTCACGATATATTCCTTCACCGCCGAGCACGTGGTAAATACAGCACATAACATTGCTATTAACAATTTTATTGGTGCCGGCACCGGGGCATCGAACCCAGGTCACTCGCGCTCTCTGAAACTAAAGCGTGCGCCCTCACCACTGGGTTACCACGGCTAAAATAATAATTCCCAAGTATATCTTCATTTATGAAGCTATTCATGTCTTGTAATGGGAAATATACTACCATTGTAGTGACATAAGTAAATATATTTTTTTTAATCGACAATGAGTCAGTACGGTAGCGAAATAGGTCGTTTAACGAAACCGGTGTAGCGAGATTTTTTTTATTAATTTTTTTATCGTTAGGTAATTCAAAACGTGAGTCACTAACTACTGTAGTGGGAGCGGAGGTGAGTGATGTCTGAAAATGTCTCGGTCCGTATCTTTCACTTATAGGTCGGAGGATGGGGATTCGATCTGATATCAAAATCGGTAAGCCGATACCATGGATGCCAAAGGCAATAGCGACGTGAGAGGCTGGAGATCGTAAATTATATCTATCAAAAACGTCAAACATCTTGACCCCTGCACTTAATCACAGTCTAACTTAAAGGCAACGGTAAGGCTTAATCCCAGTCTAACTTAAGGGAACGGTAAAAAAAATAAAGTAAGCTATAAAACGAAGCTTATGTAATTGTAACCTGTAATATTTCTTTTTGAAAGCGACAGACTGCTGGGCGAGAGGTCTGCGGTCGTATAGCTTGTATTACATTACAGCTTTCGAAAGAAGTTCACAAAGGACGCGATTAACATCCGATAAGGGTCCGTGTGACATTAAGCTGTGGGCCGTGGACAAATTTATGTGCTGTGTACGGAGGGACACACGCACGGGTTATATGTATATATAACGGAACACTAGGGTCCGTTATAATCACAAAGCAGTTCATTGAACGTACACAGATATTGACCGTTCCTTTAGTAACTTGTAGTAACGGTTCACGAACATTATCAAGGATATTTCTGTACTATATATATATATATATATATATATATATATATATATATACATACATACAGTACCATCCACTTCGTATCTTTACAGGAGATTCTTTACCATATCCCCACTGTACTATCCACTGCATAGAAGTATGTAATCTCACTCACTCATCGGATTCACCGTGCTTTACGTGCCCACAAATTAATTGGTTGTTGTGACACAGGCAAGCAAACAAACAAACAAAGAAACAAACATCCTTGTCCGCGGGTGCCGGTCCGCGCCCGACACGCGACACCGGTATGTAGTGTTTACAAACGGACGTCAACGGGAAACCGAAAATCACGAACTGGTGGGCCCGGAGTCCCTGGCCGGTGTTATTTTTAAATCATACCAATATGTAACATTTTCCCCGTTGACATTGAAAAGGCTCCTAACAAGTTTACTTTGAAAAATAAAATATGCAAACACATTCTTGTATTTACGCGAACACTACAAATTGAAATTAAACTATTATTTACGTATTTTATCGCGGATAATTTTGTTTTTAAATTCTCTGACTGTTACCTTATTCTCTAAAAACTACAAAGGTGTTGCAAGTCTGTACCAGTCGTTCATCCCGACATACATATTTAGTAGCGTGAATAGTAAACAAACCGAATTATCTAATAAAACTTAGATGCGAACGAAACGCAGAAGCACAAGATGCTTCTACTGCACTGTATTCTGCGAGGCTATGCTACTAACCCCGGCCGAGCAGCAGCAAAAGCCGCCGCTTGGCTCTACCACGTTTATATTGTAGATAACACGATGATATAGTGACGACCTGCGCAGTGTTGCGGGAATTCGATGGATGCAGGTGGCTCAGGACCGAGCTTCGTGGCAATCTTTGGGGGAGGCCTATGTTCAGCGGTGGACTTCTGATAGGCTGAAATGATGATGATGATGATGATAGTGACGAGCTGACAATTGTTGCCTTAGTGTGTAACGATGTTGTCCTTTTACCCAATTCGACTACGGCACGGCATCCCCCATATCCTATCGGAAGTCGTACCGTATCCGACAATGTGACGTTGGCGACGAGATCGGTACCCCAGGGGCACACGTTCGATGTTCACACAACACGACCATTAATCCATTAATCTGTGTATCACACAAAAGCTTACTTCGGCTGGGATCCTAACCCGGTACCTATTTTTAT
Organism: Bhutanitis thaidina; assembly: GCA_029286595.1. Lineage (NCBI taxonomy): Eukaryota > Metazoa > Arthropoda > Insecta > Lepidoptera > Papilionidae > Bhutanitis > Bhutanitis thaidina. The sequence goes on from JAGSMS010000027.1 coordinate 15,595,978, forward strand.
TTAAGCAATAACAACACAATCCAATATATAACACATGACGGCATTAAATACTTATGTCGTGAGTGTAAAGTTAGTGTAAAACATTTAGTTTCGGACTAAATTATTAATAATAACTACGACAGGCTGTCGCGTTGTTCCAAATAAGCTCTGGTGACGGCCTATATTTTTAGGGAGACGGTTTTATCTGTATAATACTGCTCACTTTTGAAATGTGGGTAAAATTGAAATATTAGCACACTAATTTATACCCAGTTACGAAGCGGGGGGATTTCGGCAAACCCTCCTCAGGGAGCAGAGGTTTATGTTCATCAGTGTATTATTAAGATAACAACGTTAAAAAGAAAATGAATTACGTTTTAATATGTTCTACTTAATAAATCTCTAACACTGACTGACAGATGGCAAGAAATTTTTCACATAGGGTTCCCTAACGTAACGCGGGTAAAATTCATCATTATTTCATTGTTGCCGATGGGGAATCCCATAGGGGGGAACACGGCTAGTATAAAGCATTACAAAGCAATCCAAATTATTCCTATTGAATATCGACTCCCAAATTAAAGTAAGTGCCCATTTGAATGTAGGTTAACTCACAAGACAATAGTGGAGCTAATTAACAAAAGGAAGGTGCTTCATAAGCCTTTGTTTCTCCCCCTGAAGTAGTTTTGTAAGATCGTATTGTATTGGACCTTGACTGGAATTCACCTGTTGTTATTTAAAGTTAGTCAAAGTAAAACAAAAAATCATTTAGACATCAACCACCTGGGCTTGTTATGGCGTTACAGCGAACAGCTCAACTGAAACCTTACGCACACTGAACATTGTATTGTGTCTCTCTTTACCTACCGTCTTTTGTCGCTGGAAAATTTCACAAATACTGTATGAACAACGTCACAATGCTGACATCGCCACGGACGTACCAACCTGCAAGTCGTCCAACACCAACTGCAGTATGCTCCTTCCCAGCAAGTGCTTGTGCGGTGGCGATATCAGTGAATGCACGCGCTCGAGCAGGCCGGGCAGCGCGCTCGAGTCGTGCGACACGCACCACTCCGCGAAGTCTTCCAGAGTCATCCTCTCCAACTCCTGTTGCAGTCTAACGTACTCTCGCATCTGTCTGTTGGCGGACGCGACCCGGCTCAACAGATCCGCCAACTCGTGCAAACGCAGCTCCAGCCTGGCACCCCGGCCTCCCGTCTTCGCCAGTAGCTTCGCCACCGACCCCATCTTCTCCGTCTTGAGTTCCAGCCTTTCGATCGCTCTCGTAACCTGCGCCAATCTAGCTAGTACCTCTCGTTCCCGCCTTCTCACAAGCGGTAGCTCGACGCCGCCGGACACATTGAACGGTCTACCTATGATGTCCCAAGAGTTCAGCACTTCCTCGCCGATTTCTTTACCGAGACGGATGACGTCGAGCGCGTCGTCGATGATGGCGTGCGCGGCGGCCGCGAGCGCGAGCAGCGTCAGCAGACTGTGCACGTGACGGACGGTCATGGCGGCGGACCGGCACCCACTGCGGCGCGGCGCGGCCGTCCGACGGGTGGCCAGCGTCGCAGCTGTCGAATTACCAAGATTCGCGCTCAAAAATGGGAGATTTATTTTCTATTGTAAAATATTCGTTTAGAAACCGCAAACGGAACACAATACAAAGTTCAATGCTCGTCGAAATGATGCATCGGTGCGCCAATTACACTACTTGGGTGACGTTCACCGGCGATGTTTGCCGTTTAACACAGATCAATAAACCCCCGCTATGAGGCCCCATTCTCCCCTCCATGTTGGGACCGGTTTGACTGCTTTGCGTGCGCACGATTTCCGCTAGCCTATTCAATACGTATGTGTGAAACATTCATACACACGCTAAATGCGATGCAAACCTTCTCATTATGATGTATGCATCGCTTATAATTTATTTTTATTATCATTTTAAACGGTGAGATGTTATATGAAAAATTTTAAATAAAAATAAATTGTATTCCTTAATCGCAACAATAGCGTTGTAGACATATATTTTGTGACATACATTTCCTAAGCAGAAGCTCCCACAAGTCGGGAAGGCGGCTGCAGCTTGCAACACCCGGCCGGTTCCCCGCCGCTTGTGGGCGAAAAGCTTTTTGTATTACTTTCGCTTTTGATACTTTGTCTCGTACGATTGAAGTTTTAGTTGCCACAATGACAGCGCCATATTTTCTGCATATGTTGTGGGGTCCGTTCGGAGGATTGCTGTTCGAAACGGTTGGTTTTTTTTTTTTTAATAGTCACGTTAATTCTACTTCCTGTGGTAATGATTACGAACAGAAAATGTGACATTGAAAACGTTCCGTGCCGGTGTTTCACTTTGATCAGATCACATCGCGTCACTAGTCCTAGATATGACGTGACGTATAACAATAGAATTCCAATTGTTTCGTAGTGAAAGACACGTGGAACAGACGTCTGCAAGCGGTTGCTTAAAGCAACCGGCTGGAATAGATAATTAGGTGTTCCGGATTGTACATTGATATAACTAACGCCGGTTGATTTTCCTCTAGATTTTCCGAACACTGAGATGAGAAAAGCAGCTGTAACCTCAAACTTGCTTTGTAGCTGTCGACTCGTACGCGCGCTCGGAATATAACATCACACTGTCCACCCCAAAAATACTCCTTTATTGTTTTTTTCCCCCCGTGTATGGACTATGCTTTACGCATACCCCGTTGCTGGCCCGTTGCAGCCAAGTGGGTTATGTCGGATCTCGGATCTCGGAAGGAGAAACATACAGACTAAAAACCATCCACGTCGCTGTTGGCACGGAGGCCTTTACAGCTTCGTCGGTAAGACTCGCGCGAGCAGGAGGCTCGTGAGTGAAAAAAAAAATTTTTTTTGGAGAGAAACGACGCTGCATTGTTGGTGCGACGCTGGCTGCTGCTGTGCTATGACCTCTGTTTACGAAAGATTTCCGACAGCTAGAGGGGGCTCCAACAACCCATGGGCCCTTCATAAGGAGGTGCGATACCTCGGCTTACCATCGATAAGGGTGGTCCTTTATTGTCAATCGCAGAAAACAATAAACAAACATATGAAGGACGAAACCATAGAGTGCGCTACAACATGACTTGTGCCATCTAGTTCTTTAGTTCATCTAGTATCTTACACAATCATTTACATATTAAACGGTTACTTTCCTTTGAGTGACGACGGCTGTCTGTACTTCCGTAAGAGACATAGCGGGTACATAACAAAACATAACAAAAGGGATTCGAAGCGGGTTGGGGTATGAGGGTCCAAAATAACGATAATAAATATGTTAAATGTGGTTATATACACATAGACCGCCAACGAATCAAAACATTACATCCGTCGCTTTATAAAAAATAAATAAATGAATACTCTAATAAAACTAAATGTTTAATTTGACCTTTAAAAATGTCTTCACTACACTCTCCGCGATCAATTTCTTCCAACACAATGAACTGCCCAATCAACTCTGTCTGTCTGTTACGTTCCCAACGACTCACCCGCCTTTCTAAATTTGTGACAATTTGGAAAAGAACCCGAGCCGCGGCAATTTATTCGACGCGCACGAAGTCGCCGGCGAGAGCTAGTGCCTAATGAATAAAGAACAATGGTATCTGTAAACGTCCGGGAGTTTTTGTTATGGCATGCTTTTGTAAATGTTATCTCGTACGGAGATAAGGCAAGTCAAATGCCACGAATATTAGGGTCTTTAATGACGATACTCTTTACTTACAAAAGGCGTGATGCTCTTAGCCGGGCACGGCCGACCGATCGTCCGATGGCGGCAAATCCATCCGAACACAAATTGTAAGCGGTAAGCACATCACGTCCTTCTGCGTTTTATCCCGCGAGTGAGGTAACCGTAGGACCACGCCCTCCCCCAAATATATTTAGAGGCCCGCAAGTTGTGTGTCGGCAATCGCTTACCATCATACGAGCCGCTTGATCGTTTGTCACCTTGCCAATAAAAAAAAAAAAACTTTGTTATATCATCTCTTGACACGAATGAACACATCTTCTCCTTCCTGTTGTCCTCGTGGAAGAGGTGAAGTGATCCCCCGGGAGTGATCATAATTCGTTCAGTCAAGAGAACCACACATTTGCCTGTGACTTTAATGCTTAGACGGGATTTGTAACCCGGCCCTGTGACTCAATATATGCTTCGAACATTAGAGCAACACCGAAGTGCAGCAAGTGAACGTGTGTGAAAGAGAGAGATATATATTATGGTGATTCTTCATTATCTTCTTAATACGGCAAGGTTTTTTTATTGGACGGTACAAAGGTTAACTACACAAAGACAGATCGGTCGCTCGCATCTATACTGAGAAGCGCCAGTCGCCCAGTGGGCGAGGGTGCGGACTGCGAAACATGTCGTTGCTGGTTCGAACCCGGCGTTCGACTATTGTCGTATCTACGAGCTGCAATGCTTAGTAGGAATGGTAGTAGTTATAATATAAACAGGACTGCTCCAGAAGGAGGGTAATGTTTCCCGAGTGGTACATTCATATGTCTATTTATTTGACGCGCTTTGGTAGCCTTAAGGGCTTGATGGATGATGGACATTTTAGCAGTGAGATGGGGTATAATATTTAAGTATGGCGACTGCGGATCAAAAAAGAGAGAAGTAAAATAACAAAAACCAGTCCTTTTTTTTTAAAAAAAAAAACTTTACCACGGGACAATGTTGTTAGTTCAGGAGAATCACTCAAGTTATCATCCTACGGCAGCCAGATGATGATGCTTTGGATTTGTACGTCGCACATGCTCGGCGGTGAAGGAAAACATCGCGAGGAAATGTTAAAAATTATTCATATGTGGAACCCCGCTAACACAAATCTCCCAGATATTTGAGAAGAAAGCCTTTACCCAGCAGTGGACACTTACAGGCTGCTACTTTACTTTCACTTTATACGATACCCTCATTACGTACATACGTTCAAAACTCTAAAAAGGAATGCTACACTAAGTGAAATGTCACATGGCATGCACGACAACGGTTGCTTTTGTCTTGTTAACGGTTCGTAAAAAAAAAAAAATTGTTCAATGCAGCCGATGTGCTCCCGTCACAGTTCCGTCCCTTTTGCCATATCGCCTTGGAATGTTACACTTGTTGATCGTTTTTTTTTACATCCAAACTATGGGCGTAATCTTCTTTAAAATGAAACCAGCCAGAAACTTCACCGAGATACATTTACTGTTTCAGATGATTAAATAATCGGTTTGTCTGTGATATACAGAACTTTTATGTGCCGACTCGACCGCTATAGGTATCACGACCTCGCCGAACAACCGGTGTGCAGTCGATGCATCTTGTGCTTCTGCGTTTTACTTCGGTGACGGAAGCCCACACCCCTCCTCTCCACATCCTCTCCTGGTACTTGCCCCAAAATATCCTTGAAAGGCAATGCGCCTGCAGCTCCTCTGGTGTTGCTGTGTGTGTTGGCGACTTTGCCGCTTGCTCACTTGCCAATTAATATAAAGAAAAAAGTAGACACCACGAAAATCTACTTTTTACTTTATTGACGCGGGAACAGACGTGGGCTTAATATCCAAAGTGGGCATAAAATGTTTCATTACTATGTAGATATCGGGTGTCCATGCGACGACTAGGAACGTTGAACTTATAAAACTATCCAAGACGAGATTGGATTTACCTGATCTCGTGTCGGATAGTAAAGATACATTTGTAAAATTTCAATGCTCCGCCGACGCCATCGGGCAGCGTTACCGTCTGACATAGGTAGGCATTTGTTTCTGTAATAATAATGAGGAAAACCTAAACGTATGGACGGGAAGACCCTATCGGTCCTCTACACTAGGTTTTTTTATTTTTTTTTAATAAAACGTCACCTTCCCGTTGTAAGAATGTCTCCTCTCTCGCGGAGATTCCATGTATGTAAACTACATACATACTCGTTCGTATGCAATGCATATAAACGAACACCGTGACACGTAACGTAATATTTGTAGTATCATACAAATACTATTCCCGCGCGGGAATCGAACCCGCAACCCGCAGCGCCGCAGCTAAACGCTCAGCCACTACGCCACCGGGTTGCCATTGTTTCGTCCCTTGACTGCCCACCGGGACTGTGAACTTATACGTGTTCATAAGTCTCAACTTCTACGATAATCTGTGATTCCCGGATGTCGTCAATATTGGTGGTCCGGTTGTGTCGTATTCGTTTTTTTTTTCATGGTATCGGGAGAAAACGAGCAAGCGGCTCAACTGTTGGTAAGCGATTACCGACGTCCACGTACATCTGTAACAGTAGAGGAGCTGCTGGTGTGATACCGACTTTTCAGAATATTTGGAGGGAGGGAGGGACGATGGAGAGGGGAAGGGGAGTGGGTCTCCGGTTACCTCACACAGCCAACGCAACGCAGAAGCACAGGATGCCTGTACTTCGCGTCGGTGTTCTGCGTGAACGTAGTACGCCCCCGAGCGAGACGGCCCTTTCGAGCCGCTTGACCCCCTACCACGTGTCGTTCTCTCGTATCTCTGACGCAGCATGTTATCCTACCTCCGATCGTATCGCACAAGCGCTGCGTCGGTTATGGGAGGGTGAAGACGAGCGAGTGCCTCATGTGTTCGCGCGTACATTTACGGCGCTACAGTATCTATCTACTGCGCAGTTGACAAATGCCGGCAGTGTTCGGTGCTGGAAGTCGACCAGGTGGAGAGATTAGAGAGAGTCGCTAAAAATCTGTGAAACTTTCGTGTAGACAAACTGATTTTCGACTTGTAGATGGATACAGAAAGAGAAAAACAATCTTTGGGTCAGGCCTATGTTCAGCAGTGGACTTGTGATAGGCTGAAATGATGATGATAATGATGACAGAGAGAGAGAGAGAGAGTGAGACGAAAGATGTATTTTAAACTATTCTAATTTCCGTTCAATCTACATGTGAATGTTTGTACATAGTTACATAATCACTTCACCAGCATTACTAAACAAACGAAGTATAAGTTATGTACAAAGAATAACACAAACAAACAAACAACAAATCTTATTGATAACCGCGTTGGGACTCTCGGTTATTTAATATTTATGCACCCCCGATCGTTATGTGTTGTTTGTTCTATATAAATTGTCTTATAGCAATTATCTTATAATCTGGTTTGTGTAGATAAATGTTTTAATTAAGAACAATACTTTTTTTTTTAAATAAATCCATCCAATCCCGGAACAATTATTATACTGTCTCTATAGGCCATAGGTACTGGGTTTTATTCTGTTTGTCGCCTCGCGGGAGAAGGATGTAAACACAAACCGGTCACTGAATGCAGTGATGGTTTATGTCGGGATCAGCATTAAAGTGCCGGACTCGACTAAAACCCGTACGGTATTGGAGATAAGTCGTAGACCTTGACAGCTTCACAAAAGTAGTATAACAGTATTTGTTCCGTACGGTAGTCAAACCCGAGACCCGTGGCCTAGAGCACTATCCGATGAGACATGGGTGTCCGAGTTCGATTGCAGAAGACAATTATGCGCAGCAACATCCTGCTTTTTTTTCTATTTTAACTGTGTGTGCGTTATATAATCGGGTTTGGGGAAAAGAGGTTCTCGAGTGGCAGCAACGTACAGGCAAACGCAGTGTGCAACGACCCCACAAGATGGAGTGACGAAATGCACAGTGTTGCGAGAAGTCTATGGATGCCGGTGGTTCAGTACCGAGCTTTGTTGCAATCTTTGGGGGAGGCCTATGTTCAGCAGTGGACTTGTAGTAGGCTGAAATTATGATGATGCGTTATATATACTATACTATACTAGTGGTACTATACTATACGAGCGTAATATATTCACATAAACACTAGCCGGCTCGACCGGGGTAAGTCCGCGACCACGCAGAATACGGGCGTGAAGGAGAGCCGACTTGCGCCCCTGCGTTTCGTTCGGTAAGTGTAAGGTGTGAGGTAACCGGAGGCCCACTCCTTAAATGACCCTAATCCACAAATTTCATCCTTGGCTGTTGTCGATCGGTCAACACTTTTCTTACATATATATTTTGTGAGTAACTTTCGTCTTCCCCTAAAAAGTATTTTTTAGCAAGCTGCACAAGGAAACCAGCTCGCTCCTCTTATTCGTCGATATTCATTATTATTCTGTTCTGCAAGTCTGTTTGCGTAATTACTAAAGAACGAAAACCGCCGTCGGTTGTACACGCGTCGAGTTTAAAGAATTCCCGTAATAGATGGCGCTAACATGATAATAACTTTATTAGGTATTTTCTTATAGGTCTATAAAATGCTTCAATGATGAAAAAGAATTGAAAATAGAATAATTTTACTGTGAATGAATTATACTTATAGCATTTAATTTTACGTTATCCACAGAGCCTGTTCTACGAGATCCTGGCGGGCGTGTGGGTGCGGAACGGGCTGCAGATCAAGGGCCAGGCGATGACCTACATCCAGGCCAACTTCTGCAACTCCATGGTCGACATGGACATTTACTGGCTGCAGATCTGCGCCGCACACCTGCCCGCCGACCAGTTCCTCGATATGTGCATAGACATGTAAGCGTCTAGTACATATATTCATGCATGTATAACTCGTTACGTAATTGACACACATGTGGTAGAGCCAAGCTGCTCATGCTGCTACTGGAATGGGTCGGCTCGACCGGCGCAAGTACCACAACCTCGCAGAATACCGGCGTGAAGTAGACGCATCTTGTGATTCTGTGTTTCGTTCGGTGAGTGAGGTTTCCTTAAAGGCTGGCAACACACCTGCTGCTCCTTCGGCGTTGCAGATGTACGTGGGCTTCGGTGATCACTCACTGTCAGGAGAGCAGCTTGCTCCTTTGTAAGTTGTAATCTGTGCATGTTAAGTATTGTGCATTGCGTCACACTAATGGTACACATTGTGTTATGTATGATTTTAGTCCTTACGTACATCACAGTATAAAACTTTAACGCACATTTGCATGAAGTCCAATGGAATCCACAATCGGTCGAGCTGTTCACGATGTTACACCATTACTAACAGATCACCAACGACATATACTCCTATATGAGGATATAACAGTCACACTGACATGTTTTAATTTTTGTAATGGTTATGGAGCTGGGAAGAATCTGGTGCGCTGCCCCACTGCGGGTTAATGGGCTTATATTATAACAAGTTCAGAATACCCTTCGTGTTTACCTTCCGTGAATGGGAGCCGCTCTTTACTATGATTGGGGTGCCGTGGCAGGTTCGGCGTGCGCGAGTGGCTGAGCATGACGCCGCTGTCGCCGGCGCAGGCGGCCGAGCAGGACGCCATGCTGGAGGGGCTGCTCACCTTCCTCGCCATCCTGGTCTCCTCGCGCACCAACCTCGGTAAACACGCTCACTCTCTCCCTCCCTCCCTCTCTCTCTCTCTCTCTCTCTCTCTCTCTCCGAGTAGAATAGTTTTACTTAATTAAAAACGAGCTGACGTCTAAATGATGGTGAGAGCACAGGAGCCCACACACACCTGCAAACAACTTCAATAACCCCCGAGGACAAAGATGGAATGCCTCACAGCCTTTTATTATGCTATATGCAGGTGCTCGTAAATTTCAGTAGCTACTCTTACCATCAGATGGACTGTTAGTGTGTTGGTCCAATTAATTCAATAAAAAAAATTATATTTTAATTAGTGCACACTATGGGAGCTTGTGTCTTGTGGATGCGGACCAATTCCTTTGTGATGTCGGATTTTTTAGAGCAATAAGAGTAGGTTAACAGACACCGTCGAAAATAAATAACTCTCTAATATTATTTGAGAAATATTAAATAAATAAAGATTCTTTTATATTAAATATTGAAATAAAAATAAAAGACATTTCAATTTTTCTCAAGAACAAATCGTTTCTCAAAATGTATTAAGATGACGTTATGTGTTTTTTACCTTGAGGTGTAGAGTTTTATCGCTTACTATATAGCGATGTCTATGCGTTCTGAAAATATGACAGTAGTTTTGTTTCCACGATTGAGTTTTCCTCACTGATATTGAAATGAAATAAGATTCTTACAGAAAACATGTCATTGTTGAACTTAGTCGATTTGGAAGCTTTCAATGAATTAATGAAATACACTTTATTGTACACCAATAGCAAAAATAGGAAAAAAAATTATTAATTTAAAGAAACATAAAATACACAAAGGTACAATTGGCGGCCTTATCGCTTGGAAGCGATCTCTACCAGGCAACCATTTTGCAGAGGAAATAATGACCGGTGAGCAAGGGTTAAGGTACCCTTAACCCTTGCTCACTGGTTAGTTAAGTTACAAGTTAGGCAAGTTACAAAGTAGTGAAAATATAATTCATAATGTAATAAATATATATTGATATATACACAAACACACATATATATATATACTCTAATATATACTGATACATCACAAATAAATACACAATATATACCCATACATACATATAGCTTCCATTGCGATTTACCGGATACGAGTATAAAGTGGGCGCGGTGAGGGTTACAATAGTGCGCGGCGTCCCCCGCAGGCAACGACGAGCTGACGCAGTCGCGGCTGGAGGTGAGCACGCTGCTGGCCGCCGGCGACAAGACGCACTCGCAGCTGCTGGAGCTCATGCCCGAGCGCTCCGGCAACGCGCACACCAGGAACTTCGAGAGCGTGCTCAAGGAGGTACGCGCGTGACTCTCTGACATTTGGTAGATGTTCAATGTGGTAAATGTTTTAGAGCTAAATTTTTAAATGTGGTAGAGCCAAGCGGCGGCTCTTGCTGCTGCTCGAATCGGCGTGAAGTGGAGGCATCTTATGCTTCTTGCGTTTCGTTCGGCGAGTGAGGTATCCGGAGGCCCACTCCCCCTCCCCATCCCCCTCCTCATTCATCCCCTTCCATCTGCCAAATACCCTTAGAGGCCGGCAACGCACCTGTAGTACCTCTGGTGTTGCACATGTACGTGGGCGACGGTAATCACTTACCATCAGGGCAACCGCATGCTCGTTTGCCGCATTTCTCATAAAAAATTTTTTTACTACGATTACGAGAGCATAATCATTGCGATATGGTGAAAGAGTTGTTTGGACAATACAGTGGTGTGTTTGTGTGTCTGCCGCAGCTGTCGACGTACCGGCCGCCGCCACAGGGCTCGGAGAACCTGGAGCAGGGGCTGTTCGTGCCGCGGCCCGAGGTCTGGGAGCGGCACTACGACCCGCTGCACGTGCTGCGCCGCGCCGTG